>CAVLGL010000057.1:27384042-28081542 GCA_963668995.1 Parnassius mnemosyne
GTTTAGTTCGTAGCGTCTGGCTTTGTGATCACGAATCCTCCTACCAAGCGCGATAAGACAAAGGGAACTTGGAACAAGTCTATATTTAGCAGGTGGTTATATATGGGGATTAAAAAACGTCATAAGCCAGCACATATTTTTGGAAATAAAATCATACAAAACTGCCATTTGATTACATTGTTCTGGGTGATCACGAAGTAATCCATTGTGTGTAATATTCTATTTTAAGGATGAAAGATATACATACTCGGTATGTCCCTGGAACACTGAGACAGAATGAATCGGCTCGCGGAAGTCCCAAAGGCGGAAAGTGGTATCTCTTGAAGCAGTCACTACAAGTCGGGAGCTGTGATGCGCGGAAGCATGCGTTAATTCATGATCGTGACCTGAAACAATGTAAAAAAGCATTATAATAATAATAGATATGATCGCAAAATTGGCTCCTCAAGTTGACACATTTTCTCTTTCTTTTATTATTATTTTCATCAATCCCTTAACTTAAAAGTCATCAAAGAGTCAGTAATTCTTTCATGGGGCAATGCACACGCTTTTAGAACAAAGCTCAGAAAATATGCAAGACCTAACTATAAAAAGCTTAAAATTATTGCTATTAAGACCACGTTTGCAAATCGGGCAAAATTATGCTGTTTTCGGTACATTTTGTGACAAAACTAAACCAAATCAAATATAACTAATAACTACCAAGCATAGACTGGTTCTTCATCTTCAAATGGTAGTAAACTTTTTTGTTGAAAATAATAGTTTTTTATATTGTAAACACGATCTTCCCTAGCCATTTTCTATAAAATTAACGATACCGGCTCGAGTTTAGGTACATTTTTTTTTGTTCTATTATCAACTTTAATTTAAAGATTTCTAAAAATACCATAAATAGGCAGACATATTCAATAAAAAAATAATATTAACTTTTTATCAAAATGTGACAAATAGCCGTAAAACAAATAAAAACTGATGCTTATTTTTTTCACATATTGTATTAATACGAATGAATCATAATCGATTGCAATTAGGGTTATTTTATCTTTGGTGCCTGTTTTGATTTGTTGTACAAAAATTTCGATGAAACCACAGTCCGCGCTCCGCGCTCGGCCGCCGACATGAGTGGCTATTGTATCGCCTGATTGTAGTAGCTCATGCTGAAAAAGATCGCTGTACAAACACAAAATATTCGAATTTGATACATATGTACTTGACAAGGTAAAATAATATAATTTTTTTTATAATCACACATTTTTATTATAATATTTTGTTTCGCTATAAGTGAGGTTTATACCTTATATAAATGCCTATTCGTCTTGGTCTTAATGGAGTGATCTGATAGTGTACTTCGATGACTAGAATAGAATAGAATAGAATAATTTTTTATTCAATATCGATTATTACATAATGCTTATTGAAAGTCATTTTTTATCTACCACTGGTTCGGAAAATACCTCTGTCCTGGAAAGAACCAGCAAGAAAACCAGCGAGACTTTTTTTTTCCAAACATAATTTCGTTTATACAATTTTTAAATGATTTTTCATAAAACCAGCATGGTGGCGATCACCTTATTCCCAGGGGTTATTTCATTCATGTATTCCTTGATATTATAATAACCCTTTTTGTACAGTTTTTCTTTAATAAAACTTATAAACTTGTTTATTGACAAACTTTGAACATGTTCTGGGATTTTGTTGTAAAAGCGTATATATTGCCCCATAAATGAATTACTAATTCTGTGGAGTCTAGTAACTGGCATTATAAGCTTATGTTTGTTCCTAGTGTTTAAGGTATGAACATCCTTATTCTTATTAAAGCTATTTATGTTTTTATGTATATACATTACATTTTCATGACTGCTACTGGAACTCCTCGACGAGTAGTACTAGGTGTACCTAGTTTGGGTTCGTTTTGTTAGTTATGATGATACCTTACCTCCGGACTACACGGGCCAGTGTCAATGTAATAGTTCGATTCTATACCCAGGCTGGTGCAACTTCCATAGTAAAAATTATATGTACTACAGGGGTCAAATTTTAATGACGGTTACTCTTCTTTCTGCTTTTCGTGATATGTCTATTAACGACATTGTCAAATGAAATAGGTTCAAATGTCAAATCAAACAATTATATTTGTATATATTTTATTAATTAAGATTGCTTTTAATTTTGCTATAGGAGTCGTTGTTCATTTACAGAATTGTTAAGTAATTAAATATGCATTATAAAACTTTCCAATTAAATGGTGCAAGACGCGGAAAAAATGATAACAAGAAAAGGCTATTCCTAACAATATTTCCCTTAGATGATGAAAGGTATATAGTGATTTCAACTTTAATAGTAATATGATATTCAACGCGAGTATATTTTTGGACTAGCCATCTATGTAGGACATGTTTTTATAGTGTACGATTGTGTGCACAAATACAAACACACTATTTCCTAAATCTGATGGTTCGATGGTTTGGCAATCCGAAACGAACTATACTTAGAAACTACAAGTCAATTCTGACTGCTAACATTCTATTTGTTCAATAATAATAATGTGATTTTATTTATATTATTTTTTCAGATGCAAGCAGTGGGTGAAATAGCTGGCACATGCACCAATTGAAACAATTCACATGTTAAGACATATTTGTGACAAACATTGCATATGAACCCAACTAAAACGAACTGTTATTTCTTCAGTGGACTTACTTTAAACTTCCACAATTTATGTGTATGTTAATTAGGTTTCATTTACATGTAGCAAAAGATAATATCCCTCTAAAGTCACATTTTGGCAAGAATTAGATTATATAACTAAATCATTATTTTATTCGTCAATAAACATTAGCTATAATGAGCACTTATTTTGAAAGCGACAATTAGTAAACGATCTCTGCGAATAGTATGTACATAGGTGCCTCTGTGAAGAAGCCTAGCGATTTGTACATAGTATTTGTTACACATAAAAGCAATTTAATCAAATCAGTATTAAAAACCCAATATTTTTACCCTTAAAAAAACTAACGTTGAAAACAAGCATCCAGACGCAGACTATTTATTTTTCAGCATAGCAACAATTGTTCAGTGCGGGAAGGAAGCCTCGGTACTGCAATGCCGCAGCCAAACGCTTAGCCACTGCGCTACGGAGTTATTTACTTTTTACTTAATTAATTACTAGTATAAAAGTGCGTTTTCTATTTTATATTTTCTTTATACATACTTTTGTACCTGATTGTAGAGATATAAATACAAATTGCTGTGTGTAAAATGCACTGATTTCTTATCCTCGGCATTTTTACTCAATCCACACGTTAAAAATTTTATTTCTCATAAATAATTCAGTATAGAGATCTAACTTTTCTTATGTAAAAATATCGATAAACAATATATCAATAAAGGTTATATCGATAAAATTATTCGATGATAGACATTTACAGCACTATTGTAATTCGTCAATGTTGTCAGCACTGTTTCTCAAAACTAAATGTCATATCTTGATGTTGGTAGAGTAACTTGGCGTAATTTCATGCAATTATTTTTACTATGGAAGTCCCGCCTCTTAAACGTAGTGATTATATTCTCTTTGTCTATACCTATCAATTTTTTCTTATTCAATGGTACACCATATATTATTTTTAATGTTTTAGTAATAGTCCCGTTGGGTTTTTACAGTGTTCTTTAGGATGCGGTTTTTCCCAGGACAGAGGTTTTTTTCCGAACTATGGTAAAAGCATAAATGGTTTTCAATATGTATACGTGGTAGAGCCATGCTGCAGCTATATTAGTAATATAGTTGTAAAACGAATGGGTCGGCTCGACCGGGGAAGGACCACACTCTCACAGAATATTAGCGTTAAATAGCAGCTTAACACTGCTGTTTCGTATGGAGAGTGTAGAGAACCGGTGACCCTTTTTACTGGCAAAGAGGCATTCCATCTTAGTCCTCACGGGTGACAACGCATCTGCATTTTGATTCGCAAACGAGGATAGATGTAGATGTCTATGGGCCACAGGAACCACTTACCATCAGGTGGACTTTGTGCTTGTTTGTCAACCTTATTCTATAAAAAAATCTGAAAAACGGTTTGCCCTGCAGGCCATCCCTGGAACTTTCCGCTTATTTTCAAGCGCAACTCTCGTAAATCTATTTAATTTTTGTTGTTTTGATTTTTAATTTTTGAAAATCGTATCGCCCATCTCGATCGGTTGATTCGTTCTAAAGATATCGTACGACAACATTTTATTTACACACACATCCACACACGCAAGCACGCAAGCACGCACGCACGCACGCACGCACGCACGCACACAGCCGGACGTCCAGCCGGAAATAGTTGGGGGGTTTCCTAGGACCTCAAAACGTGGAGATCTGATGAAAACTAGCATTCTTTCAAAATCGGACCGAAATCTATTCTTGCCCATCGGTCGTAGCAATTTTCCGAATTATTTCAGCCTACTGATTCATTAGGCTATGTCAGTCAGTGTCGAATTTAATCGCGTTGATCAAAATATTTTTTTTACTTTAAATTCAAATAAAAAAATGATTATTAGATTAACTACCTGAAGGTGGAAGAGAAACAATAATTTATGATAATTAAAAAAACAGTGTTATTGTGGATTTAGTCACAGAGAAAATTAAGTGCCAGTGAAAATGTAAAGTAATGATGGAAAGTATCATTATAGGGAAATCATTTATGTACTCTCACCTGTGAGAATCTGTAAGCAGTCTCCAGTTTCAACATCATACAAATTGGCAGTTCTGTCCCATGAGGCTGTGATCACGTGGTCACCTCCAGTCAACCAATCCGCCGCTACCACCACACCTATATGTCCAGTAAGTTCAGTCAGGGGTGTTCGTAGCACCTCTGGTCGATCACCACCTTCACCTAGACTCTCCTCACCCCCACCTTCTAGTTCCTCTTCTGAAGACTGTCCTCGCTAGAAAATAAAATATGGATAATAATATACAAAAATTACATATCCAGTCTATGTATACCAACAGCTTGATAGGTGGATTTTCTCACACCTTTTGCTGTTTCATATTGTGAGTGTAGAGAATCAGAGACCCTTTTTATTGGAAACAAGGCATTCCATATTAGATCTCAGGGTTGAGTGGTTTTGTATTTAGATAATGTTTTACTTTCAAAGTCTTTCTATATAGTTGTCATTCCTGAGAAAATTTTAATTCTAAGTCACATGGAATTTGAAAACAATTTCGAGGCGCAGTCGTCCGGTTACTACATAATAAGTTAAAAAAATCTGGGTAATTTACATCAATATGAGGCGACTATGGGATGTATGAGATCCTTAAAGATCTTTTAGGCGCTTTCTTTATTGACTTTTACAACACTCACAAGACGAGAAGGGTTAATGGATGCTCTTACAATTTACATGTTAAGTGAAAGGCTTTTCAGGTATACCCTTTGTTGATTCTCACAACATTTACACAAAACGACAAGGACTGAAGGATTCTTACAATTTACGTGTTATGTGAAAGGTCCTTTAGGTATTCCCTTTGTTCACTCTTACGACATGCACATGACGAGAAGAGTTAAAGGTTCCTTTACAATTTACATGTTATGTGAAAGGTCCTTTAGATATTCCCCTTGTTGGCTGCTATGACACTCACAAGACAAGAATAGTTGGCTTCTCTTAGAATTAACATGTTATGTGAAAGGTCCTTTAGGTATTCCCATTGTTGGCTGCTACGACACACAAGACAAGGGTTGGATTCTCTTACAATTTACATGGTATGTGAAAGGTCTTTCAGGTATTCCCTTTGTTCAGTCTTACGACATTCAAAAGACGAGAAGAGCTAAAGGAATCTCTTACAATTTACATGTAATGTGAAAGGTCCTTTAGGTATTCCCCTTCTTGGATGCTATGACACTCACAAGACAAGAAGAGTGGACTTCTCTTACAGTTTACATGTTATGTGAAAGGTCTTTCAGGTATTCCCTTTCTTGACTCTTACAACATTCACAAAACGAGAAGGGCTGCTTTACATTCTCTTACGTGAAAGGTCAAAGTTGTAGTATACTTTTTTACGTGGTAGAGCCATGCTGCAGCTATATTAGTAGTATAGTTGTAGCACAAATGGGTCGGCTCGACCGGGGAAGGACCACGCTCTCACAGAATACCAGCGTAAAATAGCAGCTTAACACTGCTGTGTTTCGTATGGTGAGTGTAGACAACCGGAGACCCTTTTTACTGGAAAAGAGGCATTCCATCGTAGTCCTCACGGGTGACAACGCATCTGCATTTTGATTCGCAAACGAGGATAGATGTAGATGTCTATGGGCCACAGAAACCACTTACCATCAGGTGGACTGTGTGCTCGTTTGTCACGATATCCTATAAAAAAAATACTAATTTATTCATATTGAGATGAATCCTAGAACTATTACAATTTGTGTTAGCTTAGTTTCTAAGTTTTAGTACCGGTAGATCCCAGTTAACAGCAGCCTGCCAAACATGTGCAGTGTTATCACCACTGCTGGTAAGAGCTATGTCCCTTGTTGGATGAAAACGGATTGAGTTGACAGATCCCGAATGACCTGTATACTGTAGCAGACACTTTCCCCACTCAACGCTCCACACACATGCTGTGTGATCTAGAATACAACAAATGTATTATATATATGAAAGTTACATAGATGATGTAATGTAGCATCCAAATGGTCAGTTTAGAATTATTGCCTACTCTCAACAGCTTACGTACTAGGGCCATTTTCTGTCTTAATTTGTCTAATAGGTTACACCCTTATGTATTTCTGCAGCAAGCTATAGTGCAGACACAGTTGTGTTCTTTTTTGAATGTTTTTAAAGAGACAATATAAAATAATAGGTATTCAAATTGGTAGTCCTCAGAGGCAAAACCGAATAATATGTAGTCTTCTCTGTTTAAAGTTGCTTGCAGGATTTCATGGGTTACAGAAAGCCACTTACTATCTCTATCTTATCTACTACTATCTGGATGTTGAATGATTAAAATGAGCTTCCAGAGAACAAACTGTACTAAAAAAATTCCGGAGATATTCTCTTCTGTTATAATTTTTTACAGTTTATATTACATGATATATAAAAATGAAAAATAATAAACTTGTCAGTAACTTTTTTTTTACTGAACTGCAACACATTCTATGATAAACTAAAAAATGTATGTTATAATTTGGAGCTTATAGGTACTTAGCAAGCTTAAGCAAACCAACCCTCACAAGCAGCACCTGTTCACAAATATAACGCATGTGGCAGTCATGACCCACCCTGACCATATTAAAGGAAAGTTTACGACCAGACACAATAAAGCCTTAAACAGGGACTTTTACCCAGGCATGTTAATCTGAAGTCTGCCACAGACTGAGATGTAATTTCCAAAGTAAACAGAAGTAAAATGGTTTATTGTACAATTCTGGCAATTTTTTATTAAACCGCTTACAATTTTATTTAAGTTTTGAACAGTTAGATTGGAGGGTTGGACTGCCGAAAATGATCAAACTATTATTAGATATTCGCACGTATTGGAGGGTTGGACTGTCGAAAATAATCCAACTATTATTAGCCATTCGCACGTATTGGAGGGTTGGACTGCCGAAAATGATCCAACTATTATTAGAGATTCGCACGTATTGCAGGGTTGGACTGCCGAAAATTATCAAACTATTATTATAGACTCGCACGTACTGGAGGGTTGGACTGCCGAAAATGATCAAACTATTATTAGAGATTCGCACGTACTGAAGGGTTGGACTGCAGAAAATGATCAAACTATTATTAGAGATTCAAACGTATTGGAGGGTTGGACTGCCGAAATTGATCCAACTATTATCATACGATTCGCACGTACTAGAGGGTCGGACTGCCAAAAATGATCAAACTATTATTAGAGATTCGCACGTATTAGAGGGTTGGACTGCCGAAAATGATCAAACTATTATTAGAGATTCGCACGTACTGAAGGGTTGGACTGCAGAAAATGATCAAACTATTATTAGAGATTCAAACGTATTGGAGGGTTGGACTGCCGAAATTGATCCAACTATTATCATACGATTCGCACGTACTAGAGGGTCGGACTGCCAAAAATGATCAAACTATTATTAGAGATTCGCACGTATTGAAGGGTTGGACTGCCGAAAATGATCCAACTATTATTATAGATTCGCACGTATTGGAGGGTTGGACTGCCGAAAATGATCTAACTATTATTAGAGATTCGCACGTACTGGAGGGTTGGACTGCCGAAAATGATCCAACTATTAGTAGAGAATCGCTCGTATTGGAGGGTTGGACTGCCGAAAATGATCAAACTATTATTAGAGATTCGCACGTATTGGAGGGTTGGACTGCCGAAAATGATCAAACTATTATTGGAGATTCGCACGTATCGGTGGGTTGGACTGCCGAAAATGATCAAACTATTATTAGAGATTCGCACGTATTGGAAGGTTGGACTGCCGAAAATGACCAAACTATTATTAGAGATTCGCACGTATTGGAGGGTTGGACTGCCGAAAATGATCCAACTATTATTAGAGATTCGCACGTATTGGAGGGTTGGACTGCCGAAAATGATCCAACTATTATTAGATTCGCACGTATTGGAGGGTTGGACTGCCGAAAATGACCATACTATTATTAGAGATTCGCACGTATTGGAGGGTTGGACTGCCGAAAATGATCCAACTATTATTAGAGATTCGCACGTATTGGAGGGTTGGACTGCCGAAAATGATCAAACTATTATTAGATTCGCACGTATTGGAGGGTTGGACTGCCGAAAATGATCCAACTATTATTAGAGTTTCGCACGTATTGTAGGGTTGGACTGCCGAAAATGATCAAACTATTATTAGAGATTCGCACGTATTGGAGGGTTGGACTGCCGAAAATGATCAAACTATTATTAGAGATTCGCACGTATTGGAGGGTTGGACTGCCGAAAATGATCAAACTATTATTAGAGATTCGCACGTATTGGAGGGTTGGACTGCCGAAAATGATCCAACTATTATTAGAGATTCGCACGTATTGGAGGGTTGGACTGCCGAAAATGATCCAACTATTATTAGAGATTCGCACGTATTGGAGGGTTGGACTGCCGAAATAGATCCAACTATTATTATAGATTCGCACGTATTGTAGGTTTGGACTGCCGAAAATGATTAAACTATTATTGGAGATTCGCACGTATTGGAGGGTTGGACTGCCGAAAATGATCAAACTATTATTAGAGATTCGCACGTATTGGAAGGTTGGACTGCCGAAAATGACCAAACATTATTAGAGATTCGCACGTATTGGAGGGTTGGACTGCCGAAAATGATTCAACTATTATTAGAGATTCGCACGTATTAGAGGGTTGGACTGCCGAAAATGATCAAACTATTATTAGATTCGCACGTATTGGAGGGTTGGACTGCCGAAAATGATCCAACTATTATTAGAGTTTCGCACGTATTGTAGGGTTGGACTGCCGAAAATGATCAAACTATTATTAGAGATTCGCACGTATTGGGGGGTTGGACAGCCGAAAATGATCAAACTATTATTAGAGATTCGCACGTATTGGAGGGTTGGACTGCCGAAAATGATCAAACTATTATTAGAGATTCGCACGTATCGGTGGGTTGGACTGCCGAAAATGATCAAACTATTATTAGAGATTCGCACGTATTGGAGGGTTGGACTGCCGAAAATGATCAAACTATTATTAGATTCGCACGTATTGGAGGGTTGGACTGCCGAAAATGATCCAACTATTATTAGAGTTCGCACGTATTGTAGGGTTGGACTGCCGAAAATGATCAAACTATTATTAGAGATTCGCACGTATTGGGGGGTTGGACAGCCGAAAATGATCAAACTATTATTAGAGATTCGCACGTATTGGAGGGTTGGACTGCCGAAAATGATCAAACTATTATTAGAGATTCGCACGTATCGGTGGGTTGGACTGCCGAAAATGATCAAACTATTATTAGAGATTCGCACGTATTGGAGGGTTGGACTGCCGAAAATGATCAAACTATTATTAGAGATTCGCACGTATTGGAGGGTTGAACTGCCGAAAATGATCAAACTTTTATTAGAGATTCGCACGTATTGGAGGGTTGGACTGCCGAAAATGATCAAACTATTATTAGAGACTCGCACGAATCGGTGGGTTGGACTGCCGAAAATGATCAAACTATTATTAGAGATTCGCACGTATTGGAGGGTTGGACTGCCGAAAATGATCAAACTATTATTAGAGACTCGCACGAATCGGTGGATTGGACTGCCGAAAATGATCAAACTATTATTAGAGATTCGCACGTATTGGAGGGTTGGACTGCCGAAAATGATCAAACTATTATTAGAGATTCGCACGTATCGGTGGGTTGGACTGCCGAAAATGATCAAACTATTATTAGAGATTCGCACGTATCGGTGGGTTGGGCTGCCGAAAATGATCAAACTATTATTAGAGATTCGCACGTATTGGAGGGTTGGACTGCCGAAAATGATCAAACTATTATTAGAGATTCGCACGTATTGGAGGATTGGACAGCCGAAATTGATCCAACTATTATTATTGATTCGCACGTACTGGAGGGTTGGACTGCCGAAAATGATCAAACTATAATTAGAGATTCGCACGTATTGGATGGTTGGACTGCCGAAAATGATCAAACTATTATTAGAGATTCGCACGTATGCCCAATTCCCGCCCCCCCCCAACAACATGGTAGCGGAATTACGTCATAAACTACCCCAGGAGGGTACCAGTACCCCTGGAGAATCCCTCGCTGAGCATCCACGACCATGCTATTCCACTCCTGAGCGTGGGTGCTCAGGCTGCCCCGCGTATTCTGGGGGGGGGGCAAAATTCCGCTCAAGACAATAACTGCTCGGGGCAAACTGAGCAACAAGACCAAGGCGACCCCTGCCACGTTATCCGTGAATTTCTGCAACATCAGGGGACTTCACTCGAACCTAAACGCCGTCCACTACCATCTTGAGACGGCGAAGCCGGCCTTGCTCTTTCTGACCGAGACGCAGGTGTCCTCTCCGGCTGATACTTCGTATCTCTCCTACCCGGGGTACAAATTGGAGCACTCCTTTGTACCTCGGGCTGGAGTTTGCGTGTATGTCAGAGAGGACATCTGTTCTCGACGCCTCGGCAGTCTTGAAGGTTCGGACCTGTCCATCCTTTGGCTACGCGTAGACAGCGACGACCATCCGCGCGTCTACGTGTGCCTCTATAGGTCCCATAGCGGTAATGCCAAAACAGACCGACTCATCGACCACGTCCAAATGGCTACAGATTCCTTGCTACAACAGGTCCCATCCGCAGAGATCGTGATCCTTGGCGATTTTAACGCCCACCACGCCGAATGGCTCGGTTCACGTTTAACCGATCATGCGGGGAGATCTGTTTATGACTTTGCCTTGGCATATGGTCTGACACAACTGGTTACATCGCCTACGCGGATTCCAGATGTTGAGGATCATACACCTTCCCTGTTGGACCTTCTGCTGACCTCTCATCCGGACGGATATCAGGTTTCCGTCGATGCCCCTCTTGGATCTTCGGACCATTGTCTGATCCGGAGTGTGGTGCCACTCACGCTCCCCTCGCGGTTGCGTTCTGCAGGTTGCCGCCGTGTTTGGCATTACAGGTCGGCGGATTGGGACGGAATGCGGTCTTTCTTTGCTTCCTACCCATGGGGGCGGGTTTGCTTCTCGCCGGATGATCCCAGCGCTGTTGCTGACTCTGTCACTGATGTAGTGCTACAGGGAATGGAACTATTTATTCCATCATCTGTGGTACCCATCGGAGGCAGATCTCAGCCTTGGTTTGGTCGCTCCTGTAAGACTGCATTACGCAGTAAGCAGGAGTGTTATCAAGCCTGGGCTGCGGCTTCGGTGACTCGGGATGTAAACACCAGCACACTCAAAAAGAAGTATAACTTTGCCTCCAGGTCCTTCAAAAGAGTTATTGCCAAGGCAAAGTCAGAGCACATAGGCAGAATTGGCGAGAAACTAGTTCGCCTTCCTTCGGGAACCCGTGCATTCTGGTCTCTCGCCAAGGCTGTCCAAGGGAATTTCTGTAAGCCATCACTACCATCTCTGCACAGGGAGGACGACTCACTGGCCCACGACGCAAAAGAGAAGGCCGACCTTTTAGGCTCCCTTTTTGCGTCCAACTCGACTGTTGATGACGGGGGGAACACACCGCCGACCATCACGCGGTGTGAGTGCTCCATGCCGGATGTGCGATTCTCACAGCGCTCGGTTCGCAGAGCACTCCTCTCCCTTGACATCCACAAGTCGAGTGGGCCTGACGGAATCCCCCCAATTGTGCTGAGGACGTGTGCTCCGGATTTGGCACCGGTCCTAACGCGTCTTTTCCGGTACTCCTACTCCCAAGGCGTAGTTCCGAAATCATGGAAGACAGCTTTTGTCCACCCGATCCCTAAAAAAGGCGACCGCTCAGAACCGTCCAACTACAGGCCTATCGCCATCACCCCCTTGTTCTCCAAAATAATGGAATCCGTTGTAAACTGCCACCTCATGCGGTACCTTGAGGATCACCAGCTGATTAGTGACCGCCAGTACGGTTTTCGTCGGGGTCGATCAGCTGGTGATCTTCTGGTCTACTTAACTCATAGATGGGCGTTGGCAGTAGAGTCCAAGGGGGAGGCATTGGCCGTTAGTTTGGACATTGCGAAGGCCTTCGATCGGGTTTGGCACAAAGCGCTTCTTTCGAAGCTCCCTTCCTATGGGCTTCCCGAGAAATTATGCAATTGGATCACCAGCTTTCTTGCAGATCGGAGCATCAAGGTCGTTGTAGACGGTGCATGCTCCGACTACAAGCCTATTAACGCTGGTGTTCCACAAGGCTGTGTGCTATCACCAACGCTGTTTCTTCTGCATATCAATGATATGTTGCAAGCTGGTAGCATTCATTGCTATGCAGATGACAGCACTGGTGATGCTCTATACACCGGCCGTGCCAATATTTCTCGGGAAAACGTCACCGAGTACCGGAACAAACTTGTGTCTGAAGTCGAGTCTTTGCTGGACAAAGTCTCGGATTGGGGGCGACTAAATCTAGTCCAGTTTAATCCTCAGAAGACACAAGTTTGCGCGTTTACCGCTAAAAAGAACCCCTTTGTCGTATCTCCTCAGTTTCAAGGTACTCCCCTTGTTGCCTCAGCCAGTATCGGAATCCTCGGCGTCGACATATCGAGTAGCGTGCAGTTTCGTGGTCACTTGGAAGAGAAGGCCAAATTGGCCTCTAAAAAGCTTGGCGTGCTCAGCAGAGCGGGACAGTATTTCATGCCGGCTCAACGCCTGCAACTTTACAAGGCGCAGGTTCGGCCTCACATGGAATACTGTTCCCATCTCTGGGCTGGGGCTCCCCAGTGCCAGCTTCTTCCACTTGACCGCATCCAGCGCAGAGCGGCTCGAATCGTCGACGACCGAGTCCTTTCCGATCGGCTCGACTCATTGGCACTGCGAAGAGATGTTGCATCTCTTAGCATTTTCTTTCGCATTTACCATGGGGAGTGCTCTGAGGAATTGTTCGGATTAATCCCAGCCGCCAAATTTCACGAACGCACATCGCGGCAGAACTCCCGATACCATCCACACCATCTGGATGATTGGCGGTCCACCACTGTGCGATTTAGAAGATGTTTTCTTCCTCGCACAACTTCCTTGTGGAATAGTTTACCACCAGCGATTTTTCCGGACCGATACGACTTAGGGACCTTCAAGAAAAGAGCCTACTCCTTTTTAAAAGGCCGGTAACGCATCTGCAATTCCCCTGGTGTTGCGGTTGTTCATGGGCGGCGGTAGTCACTTACCATCAGGTGAGCCGCATGTTCGTTTGCCCCCTCTCCTATAAAAAAAAAAAAAAAAAAAACGTATTGGACGTTAAACGTATTATTAGAGATTCGCACGTATTGGAGGGTTGGACTGCCGAAAATGATCAAACTATTATTAGAGATTGGCACGTATCGGTGGGTTGGACTGCCGAAAATGATCAAACTATTATTGGAGATTCGCACGTATTGGAGGGTTGGACTGCCGAAAATGATCAAACTATTATTAGAGATTCGCACGTATTGGAGGGTTGGACTGCCGAAAATGATCAAACTATTATTAGAGATTCGCACGTATTGGAAGGTTGGACTGCCGAAAATGACCAAACTATTATTAGAGATTCGCACGTATTGGAGGGTTGGACTGCCGAAAATGATCCAACTATTATTAGAGATTCGCACATATTGGAGGGTTGGACTGCCGAAAATGATCCAACTATTATTAGATTCGCACGTATTGGAGGGTTGGACTGCCGAAAATGACCATACTATTATTAGAGATTCGCACGTATTGGAGGGTTGGACTGCCGAAAATGATCCAACTATTATTAGAGATTCGCACGTATTGGAGGGTTGGACTGCCGAAAATGATCAAACTATTATTAGATTCGCACGTATTGGAGGGTTGGACTGCCGAAAATGATCCAACTATTATTAGAGTTTCGCACGTATTGTAGGGTTGGACTGCCGAAAATGATCAAACTATTATTAGAGATTCGCACGTATTGGGGGGTTGGACAGCCGAAAATGATCGAACTATTATTAGAGATTCGCACGTATTGGAGGGTTGGACTGCCGAAAATGATCAAACTATTATTAGAGATTCGCACGTATTGGAGGGTTGGACTGCCGAAAATGATCAAACTATTATTAGAGATTCGCACGTATTGGAGGGTTGGACTGCCGAAAATGATCCAACTATTATTAGAGATTCGCACGTATTGGAGGGTTGGACTGCCGAAAATGATCCAACTATTATTAGAGATTCGCACGTATTGGAGGGTTGGACTGCCGAAAATGATCCAACTATTATTATAGATTCGCACGTATTGTAGGTTTGGACTGCCGAAAATGATTAAACTATTATTGGAGATTCGCACGTATTGGAGGGTTGGACTGCCGAAAATGATCAAACTATTATTAGAGATTCGCACGTATTGGAAGGTTGGACTGCCGAAAATGACCAAACATTATTAGAGATTCGCACGTATTGGAGGGTTGGACTGCCGAAAATGATTCAACAATTATTAGAGATTCGCACGTATTGGAGGGTTGGACTGCCGAAAATGATCAAACTATTATTAGATTCGCACGTATTGGAGGGTTGGACTGCCGAAAATGATCCAACTATTATTAGAGTTTCGCACGTATTGTAGGGTTGGACTGCCGAAAATGATCAAACTATTATTAGAGATTCGCACGTATTGGGGGGTTGGACAGCCGAAAATGATCAAACTATTATTAGAGATTCGCACGTATTGGAGGGTTGGACTGCCGAAAATGATCAAACTATTATTAGAGATTCGCACGTATCGGTGGGTTGGACTGCCGAAAATGATCAAACTATTATTAGAGATTCGCACGTATTGGAGGGTTGGACTGCCGAAAATGATCAAACTATTATTAGATTCGCACGTATTGGAGGGTTGGACTGCCGAAAATGATCCAACTATTATTAGAGTTCGCACGTATTGTAGGGTTGGACTGCCGAAAATGATCAAACTATTATTAGAGATTCGCACGTATTGGGGGGTTGGACAGCCGAAAATGATCAAACTATTATTAGAGATTCGCACGTATTGGAGGGTTGGACTGCCGAAAATGATCAAACTATTATTAGAGATTCGCACGTATCGGTGGGTTGGACTGCCGAAAATGATCAAACTATTATTAGAGATTCGCACGTATTGGAGGGTTGGACTGCCGAAAATGATCAAACTATTATTAGAGATTCGCACGTATTGGAGGGTTGAACTGCCGAAAATGATCAAACTTTTATTAGAGATTCGCACGTATTGGAGGGTTGGACTGCCGAAAATGATCAAACTATTATTAGAGACTCGCACGAATCGGTGGGTTGGACTGCCGAAAATGATCAAACTATTATTAGAGATTCGCACGTATTGGAGGGTTGGACTGCCGAAAATGATCAAACTATTATTAGAGACTCGCACGAATCGGTGGATTGGACTGCCGAAAATGATCAAACTATTATTAGAGATTCGCACGTATTGGAGGGTTGGACTGCCGAAAATGATCAAACTATTATTAGAGATTCGCACGTATCGGTGGGTTGGACTGCCGAAAATGATCAAACTATTATTAGAGATTGGCACGTATCGGTGGGTTGGACTGCCGAAAATGATCAAACTATTATTGGAGATTCGCACGTATTGGAGGGTTGGACTGCCGAAAATGATCAAACTATTATTAGAGATTCGCACGTATTGGAGGGTTGGACTGCCGAAAATGATCAAACTATTATTAGAGATTCGCACGTATTGGAAGGTTGGACTGCCGAAAATGACCAAACTATTATTAGAGATTCGCACGTATTGGAGGGTTGGACTGCCGAAAATGATCCAACTATTATTAGAGATTCGCACATATTGGAGGGTTGGACTGCCGAAAATGATCCAACTATTATTAGATTCGCACGTATTGGAGGGTTGGACTGCCGAAAATGACCATACTATTATTAGAGATTCGCACGTATTGGAGGGTTGGACTGCCGAAAATGATCCAACTATTATTAGAGATTCGCACGTATTGGAGGGTTGGACTGCCGAAAATGATCAAACTATTATTAGATTCGCACGTATTGGAGGGTTGGACTGCCGAAAATGATCCAACTATTATTAGAGTTTCGCACGTATTGTAGGGTTGGACTGCCGAAAATGATCAAACTATTATTAGAGATTCGCACGTATTGGGGGGTTGGACAGCCGAAAATGATCGAACTATTATTAGAGATTCGCACGTATTGGAGGGTTGGACTGCCGAAAATGATCAAACTATTATTAGAGATTCGCACGTATTGGAGGGTTGGACTGCCGAAAATGATCAAACTATTATTAGAGATTCGCACGTATTGGAGGGTTGGACTGCCGAAAATGATCCAACTATTATTAGAGATTCGCACGTATTGGAGGGTTGGACTGCCGAAAATGATCCAACTATTATTAGAGATTCGCACGTATTGGAGGGTTGGACTGCCGAAAATGATCCAACTATTATTATAGATTCGCACGTATTGTAGGTTTGGACTGCCGAAAATGATTAAACTATTATTGGAGATTCGCACGTATTGGAGGGTTGGACTGCCGAAAATGATCAAACTATTATTAGAGATTCGCACGTATTGGAAGGTTGGACTGCCGAAAATGACCAAACATTATTAGAGATTCGCACGTATTGGAGGGTTGGACTGCCGAAAATGATTCAACAATTATTAGAGATTCGCACGTATTGGAGGGTTGGACTGCCGAAAATGATCAAACTATTATTAGATTCGCACGTATTGGAGGGTTGGACTGCCGAAAATGATCCAACTATTATTAGAGTTTCGCACGTATTGTAGGGTTGGACTGCCGAAAATGATCAAACTATTATTAGAGATTCGCACGTATTGGGGGGTTGGACAGCCGAAAATGATCAAACTATTATTAGAGATTCGCACGTATTGGAGGGTTGGACTGCCGAAAATGATCAAACTATTATTAGAGATTCGCACGTATCGGTGGGTTGGACTGCCGAAAATGATCAAACTATTATTAGAGATTCGCACGTATTGGAGGGTTGGACTGCCGAAAATGATCAAACTATTATTAGATTCGCACGTATTGGAGGGTTGGACTGCCGAAAATGATCCAACTATTATTAGAGTTCGCACGTATTGTAGGGTTGGACTGCCGAAAATGATCAAACTATTATTAGAGATTCGCACGTATTGGGGGGTTGGACAGCCGAAAATGATCAAACTATTATTAGAGATTCGCACGTATTGGAGGGTTGGACTGCCGAAAATGATCAAACTATTATTAGAGATTCGCACGTATCGGTGGGTTGGACTGCCGAAAATGATCAAACTATTATTAGAGATTCGCACGTATTGGAGGGTTGGACTGCCGAAAATGATCAAACTATTATTAGAGATTCGCACGTATTGGAGGGTTGAACTGCCGAAAATGATCAAACTTTTATTAGAGATTCGCACGTATTGGAGGGTTGGACTGCCGAAAATGATCAAACTATTATTAGAGACTCGCACGAATCGGTGGGTTGGACTGCCGAAAATGATCAAACTATTATTAGAGATTCGCACGTATTGGAGGGTTGGACTGCCGAAAATGATCAAACTATTATTAGAGACTCGCACGAATCGGTGGATTGGACTGCCGAAAATGATCAAACTATTATTAGAGATTCGCACGTATTGGAGGGTTGGACTGCCGAAAATGATCAAACTATTATTAGAGATTCGCACGTATCGGTGGGTTGGACTGCCGAAAATGATCAAACTATTATTAGAGATTCGCACGTATCGGTGGGTTGGGCTACCGAAAATGATCAAACTATTATTAGAGATTCGCACGTATTGGAGGATTGGACAGCCGAAATTGATCCAACTATTATTATTGATTCGCACGTACTGGAGGGTTGGACTGCCGAAAATGATCAAACTATAATTAGAGATTCGCACGTATTGGATGGTTGGACTGCCGAAAATGATCAAACTATTATTAGAGATTCGCACGTATGCCCAATTCCCCCCCCCCCCCCATCAACATGGTAGCGGAATTACGTCATAAACTACCCCAGGAGGGTACCAGTACCCCTGGAGAATCCCTCGCTGAGCATCCACGACCATGCTATTCCACTCCTGAGCGTGGGTGCTCAGGCTGCCCCGCGTATTCTGGGGGGGGGGCAAAATTCCGCTCAAGACAATAACTGCTCGGGGCAAACTGAGCAACAAGACCAAGGCGACCCCTGCCACGTTATCCGTGAATTTCTGCAACATCAGGGGACTTCACTCGAACCTAAACGCCGTCCACTACCATCTTGAGACGGCGAAGCCGGCCTTGCTCTTTCTGACCGAGACGCAGGTGTCCTCTCCGGCTGATACTTCGTATCTCTCCTACCCGGGGTACAAATTGGAGCACTCCTTTGTACCTCGGGCTGGAGTTTGCGTGTATGTCAGAGAGGACATCTGTTCTCGACGCCTCGGCAGTCTTGAAGGTTCGGACCTGTCCATCCTTTGGCTACGCGTAGACAGCGACGACCATCCGCGCGTCTACGTGTGCCTCTATAGGTCCCATAGCGGTAATGCCAAAACAGACCGACTCATCGACCACGTCCAAATGGCTACAGATTCCTTGCTACAACAGGTCCCATCCGCAGAGATCGTGATCCTTGGCGATTTTAACGCCCACCACGCCGAATGGCTCGGTTCACGTTTAACCGATCATGCGGGGAGATCTGTTTATGACTTTGCCTTGGCATATGGTCTGACACAACTGGTTACATCGCCTACGCGGATTCCAGATGTTGAGGATCATACACCTTCCCTGTTGGACCTTCTGCTGATCTCTCATCCGGACGGATATCAGGTTTCCGTCGATGCCCCTCTTGGATCTTCGGACCATTGTCTGATCCGGAGTGTGGTGCCACTCACGCTCCCCTCGCGGTTGCGTTCTGCAGGTTGCCGCCGTGTTTGGCATTACAGGTCGGCGGATTGGGACGGAATGCGGTCTTTCTTTGCTTCCTACCCATGGGGGCGGGTTTGCTTCTCGCCGGATGATCCCAGCGCTGTTGCTGACTCTGTCACTGATGTAGTGCTACAGGGAATGGAACTATTTATTCCATCATCTGTGGTACCCATCGGAGGCAGATCTCAGCCTTGGTTTGGTCGCTCCTGTAAGACTGCATTACGCAGTAAGCAGGAGTGTTATCAAGCCTGGGCTGCGGCTTCGGTGACTCGGGATGTAAACACCAGCACACTCAAAAAGAAGTATAACTTCGCCTCCAGGTCCTTCAAAAGAGTTATTGCCAAGGCAAAGTCAGAGCACATAGGCAGAATTGGCGAGAAACTAGTTCGCCTTCCTTCGGGAACCCGTGCATTCTGGTCTCTCGCCAAGGCTGTCCAAGGGAATTTCTGTAAGCCATCACTACCATCTCTGCACAGGGAGGACGACTCACTGGCCCACGACGCAAAAGAGAAGGCCGACCTTTTAGGCTCCCTTTTTGCGTCCAACTCGACTGTTGATGACGGGGGGAACACACCGCCGACCATCACGCGGTGTGAGTGCTCCATGCCGGATGTGCGATTCTCACAGCGCTCGGTTCGCAGAGCACTCCTCTCCCTTGACATCCACAAGTCGAGTGGGCCTGACGGAATCCCCCCAATTGTGCTGAGGACGTGTGCTCCGGATTTGGCACCGGTCCTAACGCGTCTTTTCCGGTACTCCTACTCCCAAGGCGTAGTTCCGAAATCATGGAAGACAGCTTTTGTCCACCCGATCCCTAAAAAAGGCGACCGCTCAGAACCGTCCAACTACAGGCCTATCGCCATCACCCCCTTGTTCTCCAAAATAATGGAATCCGTTGTAAACTGCCACCTCATGCGGTACCTTGAGGATCACCAGCTGATTAGTGACCGCCAGTACGGTTTTCGTCGGGGTCGATCAGCTGGTGATCTTCTGGTCTACTTAACTCATAGATGGGCGTTGGCAGTAGAGTCCAAGGGGGAGGCATTGGCCGTTAGTTTGGACATTGCGAAGGCCTTCGATCGGGTTTGGCACAAAGCGCTTCTTTCGAAGCTCCCTTCCTATGGGCTTCCCGAGAAATTATGCAATTGGATCACCAGCTTTCTTGCAGATCGGAGCATCAAGGTCGTTGTAGACGGTGCATGCTCCGACTACAAGCCTATTAACGCTGGTGTTCCACAAGGCTGTGTGCTATCACCAACGCTGTTTCTTCTGCATATCAATGATATGTTGCAAGCTGGTAGCATTCATTGCTATGCAGATGACAGCACTGGTGATGCTCTATACACCGGCCGTGCCAATATTTCTCGGGAAAACGTCACCGAGTACCGGAACAAACTTGTGTCTGAAGTCGAGTCTTTGCTGGACAAAGTCTCGGATTGGGGGCGACTAAATCTAGTCCAGTTTAATCCTCAGAAGACACAAGTTTGCGCGTTTACCGCTAAAAAGAACCCCTTTGTCGTATCTCCTCAGTTTCAAGGTACTCCCCTTGTTGCCTCAGCCAGTATCGGAATCCTCGGCGTCGACATATCGAGTAGCGTGCAGTTTCGTGGTCACTTGGAAGAGAAGGCCAAATTGGCCTCTAAAAAGCTTGGCGTGCTCAGCAGAGCGGGACAGTATTTCATGCCGGCTCAACGCCTGCAACTTTACAAGGCGCAGGTTCGGCCTCACATGGAATACTGTTCCCATCTCTGGGCTGGGGCTCCCCAGTGCCAGCTTCTTCCACTTGACCGCATCCAGCGCAGAGCGGCTCGAATCGTCGACGACCGAGTCCTTTCCGATCGGCTCGACTCATTGGCACTGCGAAGAGATGTTGCATCTCTTAGCATTTTCTTTCGCATTTACCATGGGGAGTGCTCTGAGGAATTGTTCGGATTAATCCCAGCCGCCAAATTTCACGAACGCACATCGCGGCAGAACTCCCGATACCATCCACACCATCTGGATGATTGGCGGTCCACCACTGTGCGATTTAGAAGATGTTTTCTTCCTCGCACAACTTCCTTGTGGAATAGTTTACCACCAGCGATTTTTCCGGACCGATACGACTTAGGGACCTTCAAGAAAAGAGCCTACTCCTTTTTAAAAGGCCGGTAACGCATCTGCAATTCCCCTGGTGTTGCGGTTGTTCATGGGCGGCGGTAGTCACTTACCATCAGGTGAGCCGCATGCTCGTTTGCCCCCTCTCCTATAAAAAAAAAAAAAAAAAAAAACGTATTGGAGGGTTGGACTGCCGAAAATGATCAAACTATTATTAGAGATTGGCACGTATCGGTGGGTTGGACTGCCGAAAATGATCAAACTATTATTGGAGATTCGCACGTATTGGAGGGTTGGACTGCCGAAAATGATCAAACTATTATTAGAGATTCGCACGTATTGGAGGGTTGGACTGCCGAAAATGATCAAACTATTATTAGAGATTCGCACGTATTGGAAGGTTGGACTGCCGAAAATGACCAAACTATTATTAGAGATTCGCACGTATTGGAGGGTTGGACTGCCGAAAATGATCCAACTATTATTAGAGATTCGCACATATTGGAGGGTTGGACTGCCGAAAATGATCCAACTATTATTAGATTCGCACGTATTGGAGGGTTGGACTGCCGAAAATGACCATACTATTATTAGAGATTCGCACGTATTGGAGGGTTGGACTGCCGAAAATGATCCAACTATTATTAGAGATTCGCACGTATTGGAGGGTTGGACTGCCGAAAATGATCAAACTATTATTAGATTCGCACGTATTGGAGGGTTGGACTGCCGAAAATGATCCAACTATTATTAGAGTTTCGCACGTATTGTAGGGTTGGACTGCCGAAAATGATCAAACTATTATTAGAGATTCGCACGTATTGGGGGGTTGGACAGCCGAAAATGATCAAACTATTATTAGAGATTCGCACGTATTGGAGGGTTGGACTGCCGAAAATGATCAAACTATTATTAGAGATTCGCACGTATTGGAGGGTTGGACTGCCGAAAATGATCAAACTATTATTAGAGATTCGCACGTATTGGAGGGTTGGACTGCCGAAAATGATCCAACTATTATTAGAGATTCGCACGTATTGGAGGGTTGGACTGCCGAAAATGATCCAACTATTATTAGAGATTCGCACGTATTGGAGGGTTGGACTGCCGAAAATGATCCAACTATTATTATAGATTCGCACGTATTGTAGGTTTGGACTGCCGAAAATGATTAAACTATTATTGGAGATTCGCACGTATTGGAGGGTTGGACTGCCGAAAATGATCAAACTATTATTAGAGATTCGCACGTATTGGAAGGTTGGACTGCCGAAAATGACCAAACATTATTAGAGATTCGCACGTATTGGAGGGTTGGACTGCCGAAAATGATTCAACAATTATTAGAGATTCGCACGTATTGGAGGGTTGGACTGCCGAAAATGATCAAACTATTATTAGATTCGCACGTATTGGAGGGTTGGACTGCCGAAAATGATCCAACTATTATTAGAGTTTCGCACGTATTGTAGGGTTGGACTGCCGAAAATGATCAAACTATTATTAGAGATTCGCACGTATTGGGGGGTTGGACAGCCGAAAATATTCAAACTATTATTAGAGATTCGCACGTATTGGAGGGTTGGACTGCCGAAAATGATCAAACTATTATTAGAGATTCGCACGTATCGGTGGGTTGGACTGCCGAAAATGATCAAACTATTATTAGAGATTCGCACGTATTGGAGGGTTGGACTGCCGAAAATGATCAAACTATTATTAGATTCGCACGTATTGGAGGGTTGGACTGCCGAAAATGATCCAACTATTATTAGAGTTCGCACGTATTGTAGGGTTGGACTGCCGAAAACGATCAAACTATTATTAGAGATTCGCACGTATTGGGGGGTTGGACAGCCGAAAATGATCAAACTATTATTAGAGATTCGCACGTATTGGAGGGTTGGACTGCCGAAAATGATCAAACTATTATTAGAGATTCGCACGTATCGGTGGGTTGGACTGCCGAAAATGATCAAACTATTATTAGAGATTCGCACGTATTGGAGGGTTGGACTGCCGAAAATGATCAAACTATTATTAGAGATTCGCACGTATTGGAGGGTTGAACTGCCGAAAATGATCAAACTTTTATTAGAGATTCGCACGTATTGGAGGGTTGGACTGCCGAAAATGATCAAACTATTATTAGAGACTCGCACGAATCGGTGGGTTGGACTGCCGAAAATGATCAAACTATTATTAGAGATTCGCACGTATTGGAGGGTTGGACTGCCGAAAATGATCAAACTATTATTAGAGACTCGCACGAATCGGTGGATTGGACTGCCGAAAATGATCAAACTATTATTAGAGATTCGCACGTATTGGAGGGTTGGACTGCCGAAAATGATCAAACTATTATTAGAGATTCGCACGTATCGGTGGGTTGGACTGCCGAAAATGATCAAACTATTATTAGAGATTCGCACGTATCGGTGGGTTGGGCTGCCGAAAATGATCAAACTATTATTAGAGATTCGCACGTATTGGAGGATTGGACAGCCGAAATTGATCCAACTATTATTATTGATTCGCACGTACTGGAGGGTTGGACTGCCGAAAATGATCAAACTATAATTAGAGATTCGCACGTATTGGATGGTTGGACTGCCGAAAATGATCAAACTATTATTAGAGATTCGCACGTATGCCCAATTCCCCCCCCCCCCCCCCCCCCCATCAACATGGTAGCGGAATTACGTCATAAACTACCCCAGGAGGGTACCAGTACCCCTGGAGAATCCCTCGCTGAGCATCCACGACCATGCTATTCCACTCCTGAGCGTGGGTGCTCAGGCTGCCCCGCGTATTCTGGGGGGGGGGCAAAATTCCGCTCAAGACAATAACTGCTCGGGGCAAACTGAGCAACAAGACCAAGGCGACCCCTGCCACGTTATCCGTGAATTTCTGCAACATCAGGGGACTTCACTCGAACCTAAACGCCGTCCACTACCATCTTGAGACGGCGAAGCCGGCCTTGCTCTTTCTGACCGAGACGCAGGTGTCCTCTCCGGCTGATACTTCGTATCTCTCCTACCCGGGGTACAAATTGGAGCACTCCTTTGTACCTCGGGCTGGAGTTTGCGTGTATGTCAGAGAGGACATCTGTTCTCGACGCCTCGGCAGTCTTGAAGGTTCGGACCTGTCCATCCTTTGGCTACGCGTAGACAGCGACGACCATCCGCGCGTCTACGTGTGCCTCTATAGGTCCCATAGCGGTAATGCCAAAACAGACCGACTCATCGACCACGTCCAAATGGCTACAGATTCCTTGCTACAACAGGTCCCATCCGCAGAGATCGTGATCCTTGGCGATTTTAACGCCCACCACGCCGAATGGCTCGGTTCACGTTTAACCGATCATGCGGGGAGATCTGTTTATGACTTTGCCTTGGCATATGGTCTGACACAACTGGTTACATCGCCTACGCGGATTCCAGATGTTGAGGATCATACACCTTCCCTGTTGGACCTTCTGCTGATCTCTCATCCGGACGGATATCAGGTTTCCGTCGATGCCCCTCTTGGATCTTCGGACCATTGTCTGATCCGGAGTGTGGTGCCACTCACGCTCCCCTCGCGGTTGCGTTCTGCAGGTTGCCGCCGTGTTTGGCATTACAGGTCGGCGGATTGGGACGGAATGCGGTCTTTCTTTGCTTCCTACCCATGGGGGCGGGTTTGCTTCTCGCCGGATGATCCCAGCGCTGTTGCTGACTCTGTCACTGATGTAGTGCTACAGGGAATGGAACTATTTATTCCATCATCTGTGGTACCCATCGGAGGCAGATCTCAGCCTTGGTTTGGTCGCTCCTGTAAGACTGCATTACGCAGTAAGCAGGAGTGTTATCAAGCCTGGGCTGCGGCTTCGGTGACTCGGGATGTAAACACCAGCACACTCAAAAAGAAGTATAACTTCGCCTCCAGGTCCTTCAAAAGAGTTATTGCCAAGGCAAAGTCAGAGCACATAGGCAGAATTGGCGAGAAACTAGTTCGCCTTCCTTCGGGAACCCGTGCATTCTGGTCTCTCGCCAAGGCTGTCCAAGGGAATTTCTGTAAGCCATCACTACCATCTCTGCACAGGGAGGACGACTCACTGGCCCACGACGCAAAAGAGAAGGCCGACCTTTTAGGCTCCCTTTTTGCGTCCAACTCGACTGTTGATGACGGGGGGAACACACCGCCGACCATCACGCGGTGTGAGTGCTCCATGCCGGATGTGCGATTCTCACAGCGCTCGGTTCGCAGAGCACTCCTCTCCCTTGACATCCACAAGTCGAGTGGGCCTGACGGAATCCCCCCAATTGTGCTGAGGACGTGTGCTCCGGATTTGGCACCGGTCCTAACGCGTCTTTTCCGGTACTCCTACTCCCAAGGCGTAGTTCCGAAATCATGGAAGACAGCTTTTGTCCACCCGATCCCTAAAAAAGGCGACCGCTCAGAACCGTCCAACTACAGGCCTATCGCCATCACCCCCTTGTTCTCCAAAATAATGGAATCCGTTGTAAACTGCCACCTCATGCGGTACCTTGAGGATCACCAGCTGATTAGTGACCGCCAGTACGGTTTTCGTCGGGGTCGATCAGCTGGTGATCTTCTGGTCTACTTAACTCATAGATGGGCGTTGGCAGTAGAGTCCAAGGGGGAGGCATTGGCCGTTAGTTTGGACATTGCGAAGGCCTTCGATCGGGTTTGGCACAAAGCGCTTCTTTCGAAGCTCCCTTCCTATGGGCTTCCCGAGAAATTATGCAATTGGATCACCAGCTTTCTTGCAGATCGGAGCATCAAGGTCGTTGTAGACGGTGCATGCTCCGACTACAAGCCTATTAACGCTGGTGTTCCACAAGGCTGTGTGCTATCACCAACGCTGTTTCTTCTGCATATCAATGATATGTTGCAAGCTGGTAGCATTCATTGCTATGCAGATGACAGCACTGGTGATGCTCTATACACCGGCCGTGCCAATATTTCTCGGGAAAACGTCACCGAGTACCGGAACAAACTTGTGTCTGAAGTCGAGTCTTTGCTGGACAAAGTCTCGGATTGGGGGCGACTAAATCTAGTCCAGTTTAATCCTCAGAAGACACAAGTTTGCGCGTTTACCGCTAAAAAGAACCCCTTTGTCGTATCTCCTCAGTTTCAAGGTACTCCCCTTGTTGCCTCAGCCAGTATCGGAATCCTCGGCGTCGACATATCGAGTAGCGTGCAGTTTCGTGGTCACTTGGAAGAGAAGGCCAAATTGGCCTCTAAAAAGCTTGGCGTGCTCAGCAGAGCGGGACAGTATTTCATGCCGGCTCAACGCCTGCAACTTTACAAGGCGCAGGTTCGGCCTCACATGGAATACTGTTCCCATCTCTGGGCTGGGGCTCCCCAGTGCCAGCTTCTTCCACTTGACCGCATCCAGCGCAGAGCGGCTCGAATCGTCGACGACCGAGTCCTTTCCGATCGGCTCGACTCATTGGCACTGCGAAGAGATGTTGCATCTCTTAGCATTTTCTTTCGCATTTACCATGGGGAGTGCTCTGAGGAATTGTTCGGATTAATCCCAGCCGCCAAATTTCACGAACGCACATCGCGGCAGAACTCCCGATACCATCCACACCATCTGGATGATTGGCGGTCCACCACTGTGCGATTTAGAAGATGTTTTCTTCCTCGCACAACTTCCTTGTGGAATAGTTTACCACCAGCGATTTTTCCGGACCGATACGACTTAGGGACCTTCAAGAAAAGAGCCTACTCCTTTTTAAAAGGCCGGTAACGCATCTGCAATTCCCCTGGTGTTGCGGTTGTTCATGGGCGGCGGTAGTCACTTACCATCAGGTGAGCCGCATGTTCGTTTGCCCCCTCTCCTATAAAAAAAAAAAAAAACGTATTGGAGGGTTGGACTGCCGAAAATGATCAAACTATTATTAGAGATTGGCACGTATCGGTGGGTTGGACTGCCGAAAATGATCAAA
The DNA here is from genome assembly GCA_963668995.1 of Parnassius mnemosyne. Classification (NCBI taxonomy): domain Eukaryota; kingdom Metazoa; phylum Arthropoda; class Insecta; order Lepidoptera; family Papilionidae; genus Parnassius; species Parnassius mnemosyne. The sequence continues at coordinate 27,411,673 of CAVLGL010000057.1, forward strand.
CTATTATTGGAGATTCGCACGTATTGGAGGGTTGGACTGCCGAAAATGATCAAACTATTATTAGAGATTCGCACGTATTGGAGGGTTGGACTGCCGAAAATGATCAAACTATTATTAGAGATTCGCACGTATTGGAAGGTTGGACTGCCGAAAATGACCAAACTATTATTAGAGATTCGCACGTATTGGAGGGTTGGACTGCCGAAAATGATCCAACTATTATTAGAGATTCGCACATATTGGAGGGTTGGACTGCCGAAAATGATCCAACTATTATTAGATTCGCACGTATTGGAGGGTTGGACTGCCGAAAATGACCATACTATTATTAGAGATTCGCACGTATTGGAGGGTTGGACTGCCGAAAATGATCCAACTATTATTAGAGATTCGCACGTATTGGAGGGTTGGACTGCCGAAAATGATCAAACTATTATTAGATTCGCACGTATTGGAGGGTTGGACTGCCGAAAATGATCCAACTATTATTAGAGTTTCGCACGTATTGTAGGGTTGGACTGCCGAAAATGATCAAACTATTATTAGAGATTCGCACGTATTGGGGGGTTGGACAGCCGAAAATGATCAAACTATTATTAGAGATTCGCACGTACTGAAGGGTTGGACTGCAGAAAATGATCAAACTATTATTATAGATTCAAACGTATTGGAGGGTTGGACTGCCGAAATTGATCCAACTATTATCATACGATTCGCACGTACTGGAGGGTCGGACTGCCAAAAATGATCAAACTATTATTAGAGATTCAAACGTATTGGAGGGTTGGACTGCCGAAATTGATCCAACTATTATCATACGATTAGCACGTACTGGAGGGTTGGACTGCCAAAAATGATCAAACTATTATTAGAGATTTGCACGTATTGGTAGATTGGACTGTCGAAATTGATCCAACTATTATTATAGATTCGCACGTATTGGAGGGTTGGACTGCCGAAAATGATCTAACTATTATTAGAGATTCGCACGTATTGGAGGGTTGGACTGCCGAAAATGATCCAAGTATTATTAGACATTCGCACGTATTGGAGGGTTGGACTGCCGAAAATGATCCAACTATTAGTAGAGAATCGCTCGTATTGGAGGGTTGGACTGCCGAAAATGATCAAACTATTATTAGAGATTCGCACGTATTGGAGGGTTGGACTGCCGAAAATGATCCAACTATTATTATAGATTCGCACGTATTGGAGGGTTGGACTGCCGAAAATGATCAAACTATTATTAGAGATTCGCACGTATTGGTAGATTGGACTGCAGAAAATGATCAAACTATTATTAGAGATTCAAACGTATTGGAGGGTTGGACTGCCGAAATTGATCCAACTATTATCATACGATTCGCACGTACTGGAGGGTTGGACTGCCAAAAATGATCAAACTATTATTAGAGATTCGCACGTATTGGTAGATTGGACTGCCGAAATTGATCCAACTATTATTATAGATTCGCACGTATTGGAGGGTTGGACTGCCGAAAATGATCTAACTATTATTAGAGATTCGCACGTATTGGAGGGTTGGACTGCCGAAAATGATCCAACTATTATTAGTTTCGCACGTATTGTAGGGTTGTACTGCCGAAAATGATCAAACTATTATTAGAGATTCGCACGTATTGGGGGGTTGGACAGCCGAAAATGATCAAACTATTATTAGAGATTCGCACGTATTGGAGGGTTGGACTGCCGAAAATGATCAAACTATTATTAGAGATTCGCACGTATCGGTGGGTTGGACTGCCGAAAATGATCAAACTATTATTAGAGATTCGCACGTATTGGAGGGTTGGACTGCCGAAAATGATCAAACTATTATTAGAGATTCGCACGTATCGGTGGGTTGGACTGCCGAAAATGATCAAACTATTATTAGAGATTCGCACGTATCGGTGGGTTGGGCTGCCGAAAATGATCAAACTATTATTAGAGATTCGCACGTATTGGAGGGTTGGACTGCCGAAAATGATCAAACTATTATTAGAGATTCGCACGTATTGGAGGATTGGACAGCCGAAATTGATCCAACTATTATTATTGATTCGCACGTACTGGAGGGTTGGACTGCCGAAAATGATCAAACTATAATTAGAGATTCGCACGTATTGGATGGTTGGACTGCCGAAAATGATCAAACTATTATTAGAGATTCGCACGTATCGGTGGGTTGGACTGCCGAAAATGATCAAACTATTATTAGAGATTCGCACGTATCGGTGGGTTGGACTGCCGAAAATGATCAAACTATTATTGGAGATTCGCACGTATTGGATGGTTGGACTGCCGAAAATGATCAAACTATTATTAGAGATTCGCACGTATTGGAGGGTTGGGCTGCCGAAAATGATCAAACTATTATTAGAGATTCGCACGTATCGGTGGGTTGGACTGCCGAAAATGATCAAACTATTATTGGAGATTCGCACGTATTGGAGGGTTGGACTGCCGAAAATGATCAAACTATTATTAGAGATTCGCACGTATTGGAGGGTTGGACTGCCGAAAATGATCAAACTATAATTAGAGATTCTGATATTATTAGAGATTCGCACGTATTGTAGGGTTGGACTGCCGAAAGTGATCAAACTATTATTATAGATTCCCACGTATTGGAGGGTTGGACTGCCGAAAATGATCTAACTATTATTAGAGATTCGCACGTATTGGAGGGTTGGACTGCCGAAAATGATCCAAGTATTATTAGACATTCGCACGTATTGGAGGGTTGGACTGCCGAAAATGATCCAACTATTAGTAGAGAATCGCTCGTATTGGAGGGTTGGACTGCCGAAAATGATCAAACTATTATTAGAGATTCGCACGTATTGGAGGGTTGGACTGCCGAAAATGATCCAACTATTATTATAGATTCGCACGTATTGGAGGGTTGGACTGCCGAAAATGATCAAACTATTATTAGAGATTCGCACGTATTGGTAGATTGGACTGCAGAAAATGATCAAACTATTATTAGAGATTCAAACGTATTGGAGGGTTGGACTGCCGAAATTGATCCAACTATTATCATACGATTCGCACGTACTGGAGGGTTGGACTGCCAAAAATGATCAAACTATTATTAGAGATTCGCACGTATTGGAGGGTTGGACTGCCGAAAATGATCTAACTATTATTAGAGATTCGCACGTATTAAAGGGTTGGACTGCCGAAAATGATCCAACTATTATTAGTTTCGCACGTATTGTAGGGTTGTACTACCGAAAATGATCAAACTATTATTAGAGATTCGCACGTATTGGGGGGTTGGACAGCCGAAAATGATCAAACTATTATTAGAGATTCGCACGTATTGGAGGGTTGGACTGCCGAAAATGATCAAACTATTATTAGAGATTCGCACGTATCGGTGGGTTGGACTGCCGAAAATGATCAAACTATTATTAGAGATTCGCACGTATTGGAGGGTTGGACTGCCGAAAATGATCAAACTATTATTAGAGATTCGCACGTATCGGTGGGTTGGACTGCCGAAAATGATCAAACTATTATTGGAGATTCGCACGTATTGGATGGTTGGACTGCCGAAAATGATCAAACTATTATTAGAGATTCGCACGTATTGGAGGGTTGGACTGCCGAAAATGATCAAACTATTATTAGAGATTCGCACGTATCGGTGGGTTGGACTGCCGAAAATGATCAAACTATTATTGGAGATTCGCACGTATTGGAGGGTTGGACTGCCGAAAATGATCAAACTATTATTAGAGATTCGCACGTATTGGAGGGTTGGACTGCCGAAAATGATCAAACTATAATTAGAGATTCTGATATTATTAGAGATTCGCACGTATTGTAGGGTTGGACTGCCGAAAGTGATCAAACTATTATTAGAGATTCAAACGTATTGGAGGGTTGGACTGCCGAAATTGATCAAACTATTATGAGAGATTCGCACGTATTGGAGGGTTGGACTGCCGAAAATGATCAAACTATTATTAGAGATTCGCACGTATTGGAGGGTTGGACTGCCGAAAATGATCAAACTATTATTAGAGATTCGCACGTACTGAAGGGTTGGACGGCAGAAAATGATCAAAGTATTATTAGAGATTCAAACGTATTGGAGGGTTGGACTGCCGAAATTGATCAAACTATTATTAGAGTTTCGCACGTATTGGAGGGTTGGACTGCCGAAAATTATCAAACTATTATTATAGACTCGCACGTACTGGAGGGTTGAACTGCCGAAAATGATCAAACTATTATTAGAGATTCAAACGTATTGGAGGGTTGGACTGCCGAAAATGATCAAACTATTAGTAGAGATTCGCATGTACTGAAGGGTTGGACTGCAGAAAATGATCAAACTATTATTAGAGATTCAAACGTATTGGAGGGTTGGACTGCCGAAATTGATCAAACTATGATGAGAGATTCGCACGTATTGGAGGGTTGGACTGCCGAAAATGATCAAACTATTATTAGAGATTCGCACGTATTGGAGGATTGGACAGCCGAAATTGATCCAACTATTATTATAGATTCGCACGTATTGGAGGGTTGGACTGCCGAAAATGATCTAACTATTATTAGAGATTCGCACGTATTGGAGGGTTGGCCTGCCGAAAATGATCCAAGTATTATTAGACATTCGCACGTATTGGAGGGTTGGACTGCCGAAAATGATCCAACTATTATTAGAGATTCGCACGTATTGGAGGGTTGGACTGCCGAAAATGATCAAACTATTATTAGAGACTCGCACGTATTGGAGGGTTGGACTGCCGAAAATGATCAAACTATTATTAGAGATTCGCACGTATTGGAGGGTTGGACTGCCAAAAATGATCACACTATTATTAGAGATTCGCACGTATCGGTGGGTTGGACTGCCAAAAATGATCAAACTATTATTGGAGATATGCACGTATTGGAGGGTTGGACTGCCAAAAATGATCAAACTATTATTAGAGATTCGCACGTATTGGAGGGTTGGACTGCCGAAAATGATCAAACTATTATTAGAGATTCGCACGTATTGGAGGGTTGGACTGCCGAAAGTGATCAAATTATTATTAGAGATTCGCACGTATCGGTGGGTTGGACTGCCGAAAATGATCAAACTATTATTAGAGATTCGCACGTATTGGAGGATTGGACTGCCGAAAATGATCAAACTATTATTAGAGATTCGCACGTATTGGAGGGTTGGACTGCCGAAAGTGATCAAATTATTATTAGAGATTCGCACGTATCGGTGGGTTGGACTGCCGAAAATGATCAAACTATTATTAGAGATTCGCACGTATTGGAGGGTTGGACTGCCGAAAATGATCAAACTATTATTAGAGATTCGCACGTATTGGAGGGTTGGACTGCCGAAAATGATCCAACTATTATTAGAGATTCGCACGTATTGGAGGGTTGGACTGCCGAAAATGATCACACTATTATTAGAGATTCGCACGTATCGGTGGGTTGGACTGCCAAAAATGATCAAACTATTATTGGAGATATGCACGTATTGGAGGGTTGGACTGCCAAAAATGATCAAACTATTATTAGAGATTCGCACGTATTGGAGGGTTGGACTGCCGAAAGTGATCAAATTATTATTAGAGATTCGCACGTATCGGTGGGTTGGACTGCCGAAAATGATCAAACTATTATTAGAGATTCACACGTATTGGAGGGTTGGACTGCCGAAAATGATCAAACTATTATTAGAGATTCGCACGTATTGGAGGGTTGGACTGCCGAAAATGATCAAACTATTATTAGAGATTCGCACGTATTGGAGGGTTGGACTGCCGAAAATGATCCAACTATTATTAGAGATTCGCACGTATTGGAGGGTTGGACTGCCGAAAATGATCACACTATTATTAGAGATTCGCACGTATCGGTGGGTTGGACTGCCAAAAATGATCAAACTATTATTGGAGATATGCACGTATTGGAGGGTTGGACTGCCAAAAATGATCAAACTATTATTAGAGATTCGCACGTATTGGAGGGTTGGACTGCCGAAAATGATCAAACTATTATTAGAGATTCGCACGTTTTGGAGGGTTGGACTGCCGAAAATGATCAAACTATTATTAGAGATTCGCACGTATTGGAGGGTTGGACTGCCGAAAATGATCAATCTATTATTAGAGATTCGCAAGTATTGGAGGGTTGGACTGCCGAAAATGATCAATCTATTATTAGAGATTCGCACGTATTGGAGGGTTGGACTGCCGAAAATGATCAAACTATTATTAGAGATACGCACGTATTGGAGGGTTGGACTGCCGAAAATGATCAAACTATTATTAGAGATTCGCACGTATCAGTGCGTTGGACTGCCGAAAATGAACAAACTATTATTAGAGATTCGCACGTATTGGAGGGTTGGACTGCGAAAATGATCAAACTATTATTAGAGATTCGCACCTATTGGAGGATTTGACAGCCGAACATGATCAAACTATTATTAGAGATTTGCACGTATTGGAAGGTTGGAACTGCCGAAAATGATCCAACTATTATTAGAGATTCGCACGTATTGGAGGGTTGGACTGCCGAAAATGCTCCAACTATAATTAGAGATTCGCACGTATTGGAGGGTTGGACTGCGGAAATTGATCCAACTATTATTATAGATTCGCACGTACTGGAGGGTTGGACTGCCGAAAATGAGCAAAATATTATTAGAGATTCGCACATATTGGAGGATTGGACAGCCGAACATGATCAACCTATTATTAGAGATTCAAACGTATTGGAGGGTTGGACTGCCGAAATTGATCCAACTATTATCATAGATTCGCACGTACTGGGGGGTTGGACTGCCGAAAATGATCAAACTATTATTAGAGATTCAAACGTATTGGAGGGTTGGACTGCCGAAATTGATCCAACTATTATTATAGATTCGCACGTACTGGAGGGTTGGACTGCCGAAAATGAGCAAACTATTATTAGAGATTCGCACATATTGGAGGATTGGACAGCCGAACATGATCAACCTATTATTAGAGATTCAAACGTATTGGAGGGTTGGACTGCCGAAATTGATCCAACTATTATCATAGATTCGCACGTACTGTGGGGTTGGACTGCCGAAAATGATCAAACTATTATTAGAGATTCGCACGTATTGGAGGGTTGGACTGCCGAAATTGATCCAACTATTATTATAGATTCGCACGTATTGGAGGGTTGGACTGCCGAAATTGATCAAACTATTATTAGAGATTCGCACGTATTGGAGGGTTGGACTGCCGAAAATGATCAAACTATTATTAGAGATTCGCTCGTATCGGTGGGTTGGACTGCCGAAAATGATCAAACTATTATTAGAGATTCGCACGTATTGGAGGGTTGGACTGCTGAAAATGATCAAACTATTATTAGAGATTCGCACGTATTGGAGGGTTGGACTGCCGAAAATGATCCAACTATTATTAAAGATTTGCACGTATGGGAGGGTTAGACTGCCGAAAATGATCAAACTATAATTAGATATTCGCACGTATTGAAGGGTTGGACTGCCGAAAATGATCAAACTATTATTAGAGATTCGCACGTATCGGTGGGTTGGACTGCCGAAAATGATCAAACTATAATTAGAGATTCACACGTATTGGAGGGTTGGACTGCCGAAAATGATCAAACTATTATTGGAGATTCGCACGTATTGGAGGGTTCATCATTTCATCATTACAGCCCTTCACAAGTCCACTGCTGAACATAGGCCTCCCCCAAAGAATGCCACAAAGCACGGTCCTGAGCCACCTGCATCCATCGACTTCCTGCATGTCTTACCAGGTCGTCACTCCATCTCGTGAGGGGACGCCCTACACTTCGCCTACCGGTACGAGGCTGCCACTCAAGAACCTTTCTTCCCCATCGGTTGTCGGTTCTTCGAGCTATATGGCCGGCCCACTGCCACTTCAGCTTACTAATCCGTTGGGCTATGTCGGTTACTCTGGTTCTACTGCGGATATCCTCATTCCTAAGTTTATCACGCAGAGAGACTCCGAGGATAGCCCTCTCCATAGCTCGCTGTGCGACCTTGAGCTTCCTCATACGGCCAGCAGTGAAGGACCACGTCTCAGTTCCATAAGTCATCACTGGCAACACGCACTGGTTGTACAACTTCGTTTTCAGGTTTTGAGGTATGTCTGACGAGAAGATGTGTCGTAGCTTCCCGAACGCTGCCCAGCCGAGTTGAATCCGTCGATTGACCTCTCGGTCGAAGTTGGACTTACCTAGTCGGACTATTTGTCCCAGGTAAACATACTCGTCAACAACTTCGAGCTTAGTGCTCCCAACAACTACCGGCATAGGTGTGACATGGACATTGAACATGATCTTTGTTTTGTCCATGTTCATCTTAAGACCTATCCGTTGGGAAACACTATCGAGGTCATTGAGCATAGTGCTTAGGTCCTCCAGCGATTCTGCCATAAGGACTATATCGTCGGCAAATCGAAAGTGAGTGATGTACTCGCCATTGATGTTGATACCGTATCCTTTCCAGTCCAGAAGCTTGAAAACGTCTCCCAATGCAGCGGTGAAGAGTTTCGGGGATATGACGTCACCCTGTCTTACACCTCTCTGCAATTGGATAGGTTTCGTACTCTGGTTCTGTACTCGGATAGCCATCGTAGCTCTACTGTACAAGCACTTCAACACTTCGATATACCGACAGTCAACTTGGCACCGCTGAAGGGACTGCAGCACCGCCCAAATTTCGACGGAATCAAAGGCTTTCTCATAGTCCACATACGCCAGACATAGTGGCAAATTGTACTCTTCGGACTTCTGTACAATTTGCCGAAGGGTATGTATGTGGTCTATGGCGCTAAAGCCCTTTCGGAAACCGGCTTGTTCGGGAGGCTGGAAGTCGTCAAGTCTGCGCGCGAGACGATTCGTAATGACTCTCGAAAACAGCACGTAGACGCGGCTCAGAAGGGAAATCGGTCTGTAGTTCTTCAAGAGAGCGTTGCCACCTTTTTTGAAGAACAAGACCACCGCACTTCTGCTCCACGCCTCCGGTGTAATGCCACCATGGAGGACAGAATTAAAGAGCTTCTGAAGGACTTCAAGTACCGGTCTTCCACCCGCTTTCAGAAGCTCCGCTGTAATTCCATCCTCGCCTGGGGCCTTACCGTTTTTAAGGTGCTGGAGAGCCATTCTAATCTCGCTCAGACTGACGTCCGGGATATCTTCGGAATAGTGTCGGATGAGACTCGCTCTTGGATCGTTACTCACACTTGCGTGTGGCTCCAACGATGGCGTGTACAGCTGCCCATAGAACCTCTCAATCTCACTCAAAATCTCAGGTGTCCCGGAAACGATGCTGCCACATTCTGTCTTCAGCTTTGACAGGTGGCTCTTTCTGGCAGACAGATCTCTGGCAAAGACTTTGGAGCCTTGGTTCCGCTCGATCGCTTCTTCAATACGAGCTGTATTGAAGTTGCGTAAGGCCCGCCGCATGCATTTGGAGATCTGTCTGTTCAGATGCCTGTATGCTGTCAAGTCTGTTGAAGAATGTAGCTTCATCTCCCGTCTAACAGCCATGAGATTAAGAGTGTGATCGGAGAGTTTTTGTGTTCTTCTGCGGCGGGTCTTGCAGAACTTAGCTCCGACCGCATGGACAGTTTCCACGAGCTTGTCATTCATATCGTCCACTTCATTGCAGTCTTCTAGGTACTGAAAACGGTTTTGTAACTCGAGCTGAAAGGTTTCGGGACTTTGGAACAGAGCACGAGGGGGACGGAGCGTTGACTTCATTAGACGAGACCTCTCCAACTTAACGTTTAGGTTCAGTGTGCCTCTAACCATTCGGTGATCGCTACCAGTTTTCACCCTCGCGATCACGGAGACATCACTGAACAGTTTTCGTCTGGTCGTCATAATGAAGTCAATCTCATTTTTTGTCGAAACGTCGGGGCTCGACCAGGTCCACTTCCTGTGGGGCCGCTTCTGGAAGAAAGAGTTCATCATCAAGAGTCCCTCTTTCTCCATGAAGTCGGCCCGCTGCTGGCCCCTTGGGTTCCGTTGCCCTATTCCAAATTTCCCTACTTTCAGCTCACTGTTCTCTCTTGTGCCTAGTTTTGCATTGAAGTCTCCCATTAACACCGTATATTGGGTTTTGGAGGAATGCATGGCTCTAGAGATATCCTCATACATTTCCTCCACCTCCCCATCGGGGTGTGCCGAGGTTGGTGCGTAAACCTGTATGACCTTCAGCGAATACCGTTTGGTGATTCTGAGTATAAGGTACGCAACCCTCGTCGACACACTCCCGATCTTTACAACGTTGTTAACGAGACTTTTGGACGATAAATCCGACACCTCCTTGGGACAGATGGTCGCCCTCCCGGTGATAGAGCAAGTTGCCGGATTCGAGGATTACCGTGTCCTCCCCCTCTCTTCGGACTTCGGATAATCCTATAATGCCAGCGCAACTTGTCTATCTCTTCTTCCAGCTCCACGATCTTCTCGTCAGTCCTCAGGGTGCGTGCGTTGTACGTTGCCAGGTCGAGTCGTCTAAGGTGGCAACCGAACCTCCACCGGAGATTCTTAGCACCCCCTGCCCCGCCGTTACCATGGTCGCCACCGTAGCCAGGAATAGCGGGGCCGCCGGGGACTGGGGGCCGTCTCTTTGTTACATTCATAGGGGGGTATTTGCCATAGTTGCCACGCTTGGCGAGCGGGTTGGCAACCGCAGTTTTTTTATTGTGATTTTGGCTATTATCAGGAAGATGCTGCTGCCCATCTCCTGCCTGTTTCCCTTTGTCGCCTTTTACGACACCCACGGGAGGATATGGGGTAGTGGTATTCTTGACCGCCACTACACGGCAATTGGAGGGTTGGACTGCCGAAATTGATCCAACTATTATCATAGATTCGCACGTATTGAAGGGTTGGACTGCCGAAAATGATCAAACTATTATTAGAGATTCGCACGTACTGGAGGGTTGGACTGCCGAAATTGATCCAACTATTATTATAGATTCGCACGTATTGGAGGGTTGGACTGCCGAAAATGATCAATCTATTATTAGAGATTAGCACGTATTGGAGGGTTGGACTGCTGAAAATTATCAAACTATTATTAGAGATTCGCACGTACTGAAGGGTTGGACTGCCGAAAATGATCAAACTATTATTATAGATTCGCACGTACTGAAGGGTTGGACTGCAGAAAATGATCAAACTATTATTAGAGATTCGCACGTATTGGAGGGTTGGACTGCCGAAAATGATCAAACTATTATTAGAGATTCGCACGTATTGGAGGGTTGGAATGCCGAAAATGATCAAACTATTATTAGAGATTCGCACGTATTGGAGGGTTGGACTGCCGAAAATGATCAAACTATTATTAGAGATTCAAACGTATTGGAGGGTTGGACTGCCGAAATTGATCCAACTATTATCATAGATTCGCACGTACTGGAGGGTTGGACTGCCGAAAATAATCAATCTATTATTAGAGATTAGCACGTATTGGAGGGTTGGACTGCTGAAAATTATCAAACTATTATTAGAGATTCGCACGTACTGAAGGGTTGGACTGCAGAAAATGATCAAACTATTATTAGAGATTCGCACGTACTGAAGGGTTGGACTGCAGAAAATGATCAAACTATTATTAGAGATTCGCACGTATTGGAGGGTTGGACAGCCGAAAATGATCAAACTATTATTAGAGATTCGCACGTATTGGAGGGTTGGACTGCCGAAAATGATCAAACTATTATTAGAGATTCGCACGTATTGGAGGGTTGGACTGCCGAAAATGATCAAACTATTATTAGAGATTCAAACGTATTGGAGGGTTGGACTGCCGAAATTGATCCAACTATTATCATAGATACGCACGTACTGGAGGGTTGGACTGCCGAAAATAATCAATCTATTATTAGAGATTAGCACGTATTGGAGGGTTGGACTGCTGAAAATTATCAAACTATTATTAGAGATTCGCACGTACTGAAGGGTTGGACTGCAGAAAATGATCAAACTATTATTAGAGATTCGCACGTATTGGAGGGTTGGACTGCCGAAAATGATCAAACTATAATTAGAGATTCTGATATTATTAGAGATTCGCACGTATTGTAGGGTTGGACTGCCGAAAGTGATCAAACTATTATTAGAGATTCAAACGTATTGGAGGGTTGGACTGCCGAAATTGATCAAACTATTATGAGAGATTCGCACGTATTGGAGGGTTGGACTACCGAAAATGATCAAACTATTATTAGAGATTCGCACGTATTGGAGGGTTGGACTGCCGAAAATGATCAAACTATTATTAGAGATTCGCACGTACTGAAGGGTTGGACTGCCGAAAGTGATCAAACTATTATTAGAGATTCAAACGTATTGGAGGGTTGGACTGCCGAAATTGATCAAACTATTATGAGAGATTCGCACGTATTGGAGGGTTGGACTGCCGAAAATGATCAAACTATTATTAGAGATTCGCACGTATTGGAGGGTTGGACTGCCGAAAATGATCAAACTATAATTAGAGATTCTGATATTATTAGAGATTCGCACGTATTGTAGGGTTGGACTGCCGAAAGTGATCAAACTATTATTAGAGATTCAAACGTATTGGAGGGTTGGACTGCCGAAATTGATCAAACTATTATGAGAGATTCGCACGTATTGGAGGGTTGGACTACCGAAAATGATCAAACTATTATTAGAGATTCGCACGTATTGGAGGGTTGGACTGCCGAAAATGATCAAACTATTATTAGAGATTCGCACGTACTGAAGGGTTGGACGGCAGAAAATGATCAAAGTATTATTAGAGATTCAAACGTATTGGAGGGTTGGACTGCCGAAAATGATCAAACTATTATTAGAGTTTCGCACGTATTGGAGGGTTGGACTGCCGAAAATTATCAAACTATTATTATAGACTCGCACGTACTGGAGGGTTGAACTGCCGAAAATGATCAAACTATTATTAGAGATTCAAACGTATTGGAGGGTTGGACTGCAGAAAATGATCAAACTATTAGTAGAGATTCGCACGTACTGAAGGGTTGGACTGCAGAAAATGATCAAACTATTATTAGAGATTCAAACGTATTGGAGGGTTGGACTGCCGAAATTGATCAAACTATGATGAGAGATTCGCACGTATTGGAGGGTTGGACTGCCGAAAATGATCAAACTATTATTAGAGATTCGCACGTATTGGAGGATTGGACAGCCGAAATTGATCCAACTATTATTATAGATTCTCACGTATTGGAGGGTTGGACTGCCGAAAATGATCTAACTATTATTAGAGATTCGCACGTATTGGAGGGTTGGCCTGCCGAAAATGATCCAAGTATTATTAGACATTCGCACGTATTGGAGGGTTGGACTGCCGAAAATGATCGAACTATTAGTAGAGAATCGCTCGTATTGGAGGGTTGGACTGCCGAAAATGATCAAACTATTATTAGAGATTCGCACGTATCGGTGGGTTGGACTGCCAAAAATTATCAAACTATTATTAGAGATTCGCACGTATTGGAGGGTTGGACTGCCGAAAATGATCAAACTATTATTAGAGATTCGCACGTATCAGTGGGTTGGACTGCCGAAAATGATCAAACTATTATTAGAGATTCGCACGTATTGGAAGGTTGGACTGCCGAAAATGACCAAATTATTATTAGAGATTCGCACGTATTGGAGGGTTGGACTGCCGAAAATGATCCAACTATTATTAGAGATTCGCACGTATTGGAGGGTTAGACTGCCGAAAATGATCAAACTATTATTAGAGACTCGCACGTATTGGAGGGTTGGACTGCCGAAAATGATCAAACTATTATTAGAGATTCGCACGTATTGGAGGGTTGGACTGCCGAAAATGATCCAACTATTATTAGAGATTCGCACGTACTGAAGGGTTGGACTGCAGAAAATGATTAAACTATTATTAGAGATTCAAACGTATTGGAGGGTTGGACTGCCGAAATTGATCAAACTATTATGAGAGATTCGCACGTATTGAAGGGTTGGACTGCCGAAAATGATCAAACTATTATTAGAGATTCGCACGTATCGGTGGGTTGGACTGCCGAAAATGATCTAACTATTATTAGAGATTCGCACGTACTGGAGGGTTGGACTGCCGAAAATGATCAAACTATTATTAGAGATTCGCACGTATTGGAGGGTTGGACTGCCGAAAATGATCAAACTATTATTAGAGATTTGCACGTATTGGATGGTTGGACTGCCGAAAATGATCAAACTATAATTAGAGATTCGCACGTATTGGAGGGTTGGACTGCCGAAAATGATCAAACTATTATTAGAGATTCACACGTATTGGAGGATTGGACAGCCGAAATTGATCCAACTATTATTATTGATTCGCACGTACTGGAGGGTTGGACTGCCGAAAATGATCAAACTATAATTAGAGATTCGCACGTATTGGAGGGTTGGACTGCCGAAAATGATCAAACTATTATTAGAGATTCGCACGTATTGGAGGGTTGGACTGCCGAAAATGATCAAACTATTATTAGAGATTCGCACGTACTGAAGGGTTGGACAGCAGAAAATGATCAAACTATTATTAGAGATTCGCACGTACTGAAGGGTTGGATTGTCGAAAATAATCCAACTATTATTAGCCATTCGCACGTATTGGAGGGATGGACTGCCGAAAATGATCCAACTATTATTAGAGATTCGCACGTATTGGAGGGTTGGACTGCCGAAAATTATCAAACTATTATTATAGACTCGCACGTACTGGAGGGTTGGACTGCCGAAAATGATCCAACTATTATTAGAGATTCGCACGTATTGGAGGGTTGGACTGCCGAAAATTATCAAACTATTATTAGAGATTCGCACGTACTGAAGGGTTGGACTGCAGAAAATGATCAAACTATTATTATAGATTCAAACGTATTGGAGGGTTGGACTGCCGAAATTGATCCAACTATTATCATACGATTCGCACGTACTGGAGGGTCGGACTGCCAAAAATGATCAAACTATTATTAGAGATTCGCACGTATTGGTAGATTGGACTGCAGAAAATGATCAAACTATTATTAGAGATTCAAACGTATTGGAGGGTTGGACTGCCGAAATTGATCCAACTATTATCATACGATTAGCACGTACTGGAGGGTTGGACTGCCAAAAATGATCAAACTATTATTAGACATTTGCACGTATTGGTAGATTGGACTGCCGAAATTGATCCAACTATTATTATAGATTCGCACGTATTGGAGGGTTGGACTGCCGAAAATGATCTAACTATTATTAGAGATTCGCACGTATTGGAGGGTTGGACTGCCGAAAATGATCCAAGTATTATTAGACATTCGCACGTATTGGAGGGTTGGACTGCCGAAAATGATCCAACTATTAGTAGAGAATCGCTCGTATTGGAGGGTTGGACTGCCGAAAATGATCAAACTATTATTAGAGATTCAAACGTATTGGAGGGTTGGACTGCAGAAAATGATCAAACTATTAGTAGAGATTCGCACGTACTGAAGGGTTGGACTGCAGAAAATGATCAAACTATTATTAGAGATTCAAACGTATTGGAGGGTTGGACTGCCGAAATTGATCAAACTATGATGAGAGATTCGCACGTATTGGAGGGTTGGACTGCCGAAAATGATCAAACTATTATTAGAGATTCGCACGTATTGGAGGATTGGACAGCCGAAATTGATCCAACTATTATTATAGATTCTCACGTATTGGAGGGTTGGACTGCCGAAAATGATCTAACTATTATTAGAGATTCGCACGTATTGGAGGGTTGGCCTGCCGAAAATGATCCAAGTATTATTAGACATTCGCACGTATTGGATGGTTGGACTGCCGAAAATGATCGAACTATTAGTAGAGAATCGCTCGTATTGGAGGGTTGGACTGCCGAAAATGATCAAACTATTATTAGAGATTCGCACGTATCGGTGGGTTGGACTGCCAAAAATTATCAAACTATTATTAGAGATTCGCACGTATTGGAGGGTTGGACTGCCGAAAATGATCAAACTATTATTAGAGATTCGCACGTATTGGAGGGTTAGACTGCCGAAAATGATCAAACTATTATTAGAGACTCGCACGTATTGGAGGGTTGGACTGCCGAAAATGATCAAACTATTATTAGAGATTCGCACGTATTGGAGGGTTGGACTGCCGAAAATGATCCAACTATTATTAGAGATTCGCACGTACTGAAGGGTTGGACTGCAGAAAATGATTAAACTATTATTAGAGATTCGCACGTATTGGAGGGTTGGACTGCCGAAATTGATCAAACTATTATGAGAGATTCGCACGTATTGAAGGGTTGGACTGCCGAAAATGATCAAACTATTATTAGAGATTCGCACGTATCGGTGGGTTGGACTGCCGAAAATGATCTAACTATTATTAGAGATTCGCACGTATTGGTAGATTGGACTGCAGAAAATGATCAAACTATTATTAGAGATTCAAACGTATTGGAGGGTTGGACTGCCGAAATTGATCCAACTATTATCATACGATTCGCACGTACTGGAGGGTTGGACTGCCAAAAATGATCAAAGTATTATTAGAGATTCGCACGTATTGGTAGATTGGACTGCCGAAATTGATCCAACTATTATTATAGATTCGCACGTATTGGAGGGTTGGACTGCCGAAAATGATCTAACTATTATTAGAGATTCGCACGTATTGGAGGGTTGGACTGCCGAAAATGATCAAACTATTATTAGAGATTCGCACGTATCAGTGGGTTGGACTGCCGAAAATGATCCAACTATTATTAGAGATTCGCACGTATTGGAGGGTTAGACTGCCGAAAATGATCAAACTATTATTAGAGACTCGCACGTATTGGAGGGTTGGACTGCCGAAAATGATCAAACTATTATTAGAGATTCGCACGTATTGGAGGGTTGGACTGCCGAAATTGATCCAACTATTATTAGAGATTCGCACGTACTGAAGGGTTGGACTGCAGAAAATGATCAAACTATTATTAGAGATTCGCACGTATTGGAGGGTTGGACAGCCGAAAATGATCAAACTATTATTAGAGATTCGCACGTATTGGAGGGTTGGACTGCCGAAAATGATCAAACTATTATTAGAGATTCGCACGTATTGGAGGGTTGGACTGCAGAAAATGATCAAACTATTATTAGAGATTCAAACGTATTGGAGGGTTGGACTGCCGAAATTGATCCAACTATTATCATACGATTCGCACGTACTGGAGGGTTGGACTGCCAAAAATGATCAAACTATTATTAGAGATTCGCACGTATTGGTAGATTGGACTGCCGAAATTGATCCAACTATTATTATAGATTCGCACGTATTGGTAGATTGGACTGCCGAAATTGATCCAACTATTATTATAGATTCGCACGTATTGGAGGGTTGGACTGCCGAAAATGATCTAACTATTATTAGAGATTCGCACGTATTGGAGGGTTGGACTGCCGAAAATGATCCAACTATTATTAGTTTCGCACGTATTGTAGGGTTGTACTGCCGAAAATGATCAAACTATTATTAGAGATTCGCACGTATTGGGGGGTTGGACAGCCGAAAATGATCAAACTATTATTAGAGATTCGCACGTATTGGAGGGTTGGACTGCCGAAAATGATCAAACTATTATTAGAGATTCGCACGTATCGGTGGGTTGGACTGCCGAAAATGATTAAACTATTATTAGAGATTCGCACGTATTGGAGGGTTGGACTGCCGAAAATGATCAAACTATTATTAGAGATTCGCACGTATCGGTGGGTTGGACTGCCGAAAATGATCAAACTATTATTAGAGATTCGCACGTATCGGTGGGTTGGGCTGCCGAAAATGATCAAACTATTATTAGAGATTCGCACGTATTGGAGGGTTGGACTGCCGAAAATGATCAAACTATTATTAGAGATTCGCACGTATTGGAGGATTGGACAGCCGAAATTGATCCAACTATTATTATTGATTCGCACGTACTGGAGGGTTGGACTGCCGAAAATGATCAAACTATAATTAGAGATTCGCACGTATTGGATGGTTGGACTGCCGAAAATGATCTAACTATTATTAGAGATTCGCACGTATTGGAGGGTTGGACTGCCGAAAATGATCAAACTATTATTAGAGATTCGCACGTATCGGTGGGTTGGACTGCCGAAAATGATCAAACTATTATTGGAGATTCGCACGTATTGGTAGATTGGACTGCCGAAAATGATCAAACTATTATTAGAGATTCGCACGTATTGGAGGGTTGGGCTGCCGAAAATGATCAAACTATTATTAGAGATTCGCACGTATCGGTGGGTTGGACTGCCGAAAATGATCAAACTATTATTGGAGATTCGCACGTATTGGAGGGTTGGACTGCCGAAAATGATCAAACTATTATTAGAGATTCGCACGTATTGGAGGGTTGGACTGCCGAAAATGATCAAACTATAATTAGAGATTCTGATATTATTAGAGATTCGCACGTATTGTAGGGTTGGACTGCCGAAAGTGATCAAACTATTATTATAGATTCGCACGTATTGGAGGGTTGGACTGCCGAAAATGATCTAACTATTATTAGAGATTCGCACGTATTGGAGGGTTGGACTGCCGAAAATGATCCAAGTATTATTAGACATTCGCACGTATTGGAGGGTTGGACTGCCGAAAATGATCCAACTATTAGTAGAGAATCGCTCGTATTGGGGGGTTGGACTGCCAAAAATGATCAAACTATTATTAGAGATTTGCACGTATTGGTAGATTGGACTGCCGAAATTGATCCAACTATTATTATCGATTCGCACGTATTGGAGGGTTGGACTGCCGAAAATGATCTAACTATTATTAGAGATTCGCACGTATTGGAGGGTTGGACTGCCGAAAATGATCCAAGTATTATTAGACATTCGCACGTATTGGAGGGTTGGACTGCCGAAAATGATCCAACTATTAGTAGAGAATCGCTCGTATTGGAGGGTTGGACTGCCGAAAATGATCAAACTATTATTAGAGATTCGCACGTATTGGAGGGTTGGACTGCCGAAAATGATCCAACTATTATTATAGATTCGCACGTATTGGAGGGTTGGACTGCCGAAAATGATCAAACTATTATTAGAGATTCGCACGTATTGGTAGATTGGACTGCAGAAAATGATCAAACTATTATTAGAGATTCAAACGTATTGGAGGGTTGGACTGCCGAAATTGATCCAACTATTATCATACGATTCGCACGTACTGGAGGGTTGGACTGCCAAAAATGATCAAACTATTATTAGAGATTCGCACGTATTGGTAGATTGGACTGCCGAAATTGATCCAACTATTATTATAGATTCGCACGTATTGGAGGGTTGGACTGCCGAAAATGATCTAACTATTATTAGAGATTCGCACGTATTGGAGGGTTGGACTGCCGAAAATGATCCAACTATTATTAGTTTCGCACGTATTGTAGGGTTGTACTGCCGAAAATGATCAAACTATTATTAGAGATTCGCACGTATTGGGGGGTTGGACAGCCGAAAATGATCAAACTATTATTAGAGATTCGCACGTACTGAAGGGTTGGACTGCAGAAAATGATCAAACTATTATTATAGATTCAAACGTATTGGAGGGTTGGACTGCCGAAATTGATCCAACTATTATCATACGATTCGCACGTACTGGAGGGTCGGACTGCCGAAATTGATCCAACTATTATCATACGATTCGCACGTATTGTAGGGTTGTACTGCCGAAAATGATCAAACTATTATTAGAGATTCGCACGTATTGGGGGGTTGGACAGCCGAAAATGATCAAACTATTATTAGTTTCGCACGTATTGTAGGGTTGTACTGCCGAAAATGATCAAACTATTATTAGAGATTCGCACGTATTGGAGGGTTGGACTGCCGAAAATGATCCAAGTATTATTAGACATTCGCACGTATTGGAGGGTTGGACTGCCGAAAATGATCCAACTATTAGTAGAGAATCGCTCGTATTGGAGGGTTGGACTGCCGAAAATGATCAAACTATTATTAGAGATTCGCACGTATTGGAGGGTTGGACTGCCGAAAATGATCCAACTATTATTATAGATTCGCACGTATTGGAGGGTTGGACTGCCGAAAATGATCAAACTATTATTAGAGATTCGCACGTATTGGTAGATTGGACTGCAGAAAATGATCAAACTATTATTAGAGATTCAAACGTATTGGAGGGTTGGACTGCCGAAATTGATCCAACTATTATCATACGATTCGCACGTACTGGAGGGTTGGACTGCCAAAAATGATCAAACTATTATTAGAGATTCGCACGTATTGGTAGATTGGACTGCCGAAATTGATCCAACTATTATTATAGATTCGCACGTATTGGAGGGTTGGACTGCCGAAAATGATCTAACTATTATTAGAGATTCGCACGTATTGGAGGGTTGGACTGCCGAAAATGATCCAACTATTATTAGTTTCGCACGTATTGTAGGGTTGTACTGCCGAAAATGATCAAACTATTATTAGAGATTCGCACGTATTGGGGGGTTGGACAGCCGAAAATGATCAAACTATTATTAGAGATTCGCACGTATTGGAGGGTTGGACTGCCGAAAATGATCAAACTATTATTAGAGATTCGCACGTATCGGTGGGTTGGACTGCCGAAAATGATTAAACTATTATTAGAGATTCGCACGTATTGGAGGGTTGGACTGCCGAAAATGATCAAACTATTATTAGAGATTCGCACGTATTGGAGGGTTGGACTGCCGAAAATGATCCAAGTATTATTAGACATTCGCACGTATTGGAGGGTTGGACTGCCGAAAATGATCCAACTATTAGTAGAGAATCGCTCGTATTGGGGGGTTGGACTGCCAAAAATGATCAAACTATTATTAGAGATTTGCACGTATTGGTAGATTGGACTGCCGAAATTGATCCAACTATTATTATCGATTCGCACGTATTGGAGGGTTGGACTGCCGAAAATGATCTAACTATTATTAGAGATTCGCACGTATTGGAGGGTTGGACTGCCGAAAATGATCCAAGTATTATTAGACATTCGCACGTATTGGAGGGTTGGACTGCCGAAAATGATCCAACTATTAGTAGAGAATCGCTCGTATTGGAGGGTTGGACTGCCGAAAATGATCAAACTATTATTAGAGATTCGCACGTATTGGAGGGTTGGACTGCCGAAAATGATCCAACTATTATTATAGATTCGCACGTATTGGAGGGTTGGACTGCCGAAAATGATCAAACTATTATTAGAGATTCGCACGTATTGGTAGATTGGACTGCAGAAAATGATCAAACTATTATTAGAGATTCAAACGTATTGGAGGGTTGGACTGCCGAAATTGATCCAACTATTATCATACGATTCGCACGTACTGGAGGGTTGGACTGCCAAAAATGATCAAACTATTATTAGAGATTCGCACGTATTGGTAGATTGGACTGCCGAAATTGATCCAACTATTATTATAGATTCGCACGTATTGGAGGGTTGGACTGCCGAAAATGATCTAACTATTATTAGAGATTCGCACGTATTGGAGGGTTGGACTGCCGAAAATGATCCAACTATTATTAGTTTCGCACGTATTGTAGGGTTGTACTGCCGAAAATGATCAAACTATTATTAGAGATTCGCACGTATTGGGGGGTTGGACAGCCGAAAATGATCAAACTATTATTAGAGATTCGCACGTACTGAAGGGTTGGACTGCAGAAAATGATCAAACTATTATTATAGATTCAAACGTATTGGAGGGTTGGACTGCCGAAATTGATCCAACTATTATCATACGATTCGCACGTACTGGAGGGTCGGACTGCCAAAAATGATCAAACTATTATTAGAGATTCGCACGTATTGGTAGATTGGACTGCAGAAAATGATCAAACTATTATTAGAGATTCAAACGTATTGGAGGGTTGGACTGCCGAAATTGATCCAACTATTATCATACGATTAGCACGTACTGGAGGGTTGGACTGCCAAAAATGATCAAACTATTATTAGAGATTTGCACGTATTGGTAGATTGGACTGTCGAAATTGATCCAACTATTATTATAGATTCGCACGTATTGGAGGGTTGGACTGCCGAAAATGATCTAACTATTATTAGAGATTCGCACGTATTGGAGGGTTGGACTGCCGAAAATGATCCAACTATTAGTAGAGAATCGCTCGTATTGGAGGGTTGGACTGCCGAAAATGATCAAACTATTATCATACGATTAGCACGTACTGGAGGGTTGGACTGCCAAAAATGATCAAACTATTATTAGAGATTTGCACGTATTGGTAGATTGGACTGTCGAAATTGATCCAACTATTATTATAGATTCGCACGTATTGTAGGGTTGTACTGCCGAAAATGATCAAACTATTATTAGAGATTCGCACGTATTGGGGGGTTGGACAGCCGAAAATGATCAAACTATTATTAGTTTCGCACGTATTGTAGGGTTGTACTGCCGAAAATGATCAAACTATTATTAGAGATTCGCACGTATTGGAGGGTTGGACTGCCGAAAATGATCCAAGTATTATTAGACATTCGCACGTATTGGAGGGTTGGACTGCCGAAAATGATCCAACTATTAGTAGAGAATCGCTCGTATTGGAGGGTTGGACTGCCGAAAATGATCCAAGTATTATTAGACATTCGCACGTATTGGAGGGTTGGACTGCCGAAAATGATCCAACTATTAGTAGAGAATCGCTCGTATTGGAGGGTTGGACTGCCGAAAATGATCAAACTATTATCATACGATTAGCACGTACTGGAGGGTTGGACTGCCAAAAATGATCAAACTATTATTAGAGATTTGCACGTATTGGTAGATTGGACTGTCGAAATTGATCCAACTATTATTATAGATTCGCACGTATTGGAGGGTTGGACTGCCGAAAATGATCTAACTATTATTAGAGATTCGCACGTATTGGAGGGTTGGACTGCCGAAAATGATCCAACTATTATTATAGATTCGCACGTATTGGAGGGTTGGACTGCCGAAAATGATCAAACTATTATTAGAGATTCGCACGTATTGGTAGATTGGACTGCAGAAAATGATCAAACTATTATTAGAGATTCAAACGTATTGGAGGGTTGGACTGCCGAAATTGATCCAACTATTATCATACGATTCGCACGTATTGTAGGGTTGTACTGCCGAAAATGATCAAACTATTATTAGAGATTCGCACGTATTGGGGGGTTGGACAGCCGAAAATGATCAAACTATTATTAGTTTCGCACGTATTGTAGGGTTGTACTGCCGAAAATGATCAAACTATTATTAGAGATTCGCACGTATTGGAGGGTTGGACTGCCGAAAATGATCCAAGTATTATTAGACATTCGCACGTATTGGAGGGTTGGACTGCCGAAAATGATCCAACTATTAGTAGAGAATCGCTCGTATTGGAGGGTTGGACTGCCGAAAATGATCAAACTATTATTAGAGATTCGCACGTATTGGAGGGTTGGACTGCCGAAAATGATCCAACTATTATTATAGATTCGCACGTATTGGAGGGTTGGACTGCCGAAAATGATCAAACTATTATTAGAGATTCGCACGTATTGGTAGATTGGACTGCAGAAAATGATCAAACTATTATTAGAGATTCAAACGTATTGGAGGGTTGGACTGCCGAAATTGATCCAACTATTATCATACGATTCGCACGTACTGGAGGGTTGGACTGCCAAAAATGATCAAACTATTATTAGAGATTCGCACGTATTGGTAGATTGGACTGCCGAAATTGATCCAACTATTATTATAGATTCGCACGTATTGGAGGGTTGGACTGCCGAAAATGATCTAACTATTATTAGAGATTCGCACGTATTGGAGGGTTGGACTGCCGAAAATGATCCAACTATTATTAGAGATTCGCACGTATTGGTAGATTGGACTGCAGAAAATGATCAAACTATTATTAGAGATTCAAACGTATTGGAGGGTTGGACTGCCGAAATTGATCCAACTATTATCATACGATTCGCACGTACTGGAGGGTTGGACTGCCAAAAATGATCAAACTATTATTAGAGATTCGCACGTATTGGTAGATTGGACTGCCGAAATTGATCCAACTATTATTATAGATTCGCACGTATTGGAGGGTTGGACTGCCGAAAATGATCTAACTATTATTAGAGATTCGCACGTATTGGAGGGTTGGACTGCCGAAAATGATCAAACTATTATTAGAGATTCGCACGTATTGGAGGGTTGGACTGCCGAAAATGATCCAACTATTATTAGAGATTCGCACGTATTGGAGGGTTGGACTGCCGAAAATGATCACACTATTATTAGAGATTCGCACGTATCGGTGGGTTGGACTGCCAAAAATGATCAAACTATTATTGGAGATATGCACGTATTGGAGGGTTGGACTGCCAAAAATGATCAAACTATTATTAGAGATTCGCACGTATTGGAGGGTTGGACTGCCGAAAATGATCAAACTATTATTAGAGATTCGCACGTTTTGGAGGGTTGGACTGCCGAAAATGATCAAACTATTATTAGAGATTCGCACGTATTGGAGGGTTGGACTGCCGAAAATGATCAATCTATTATTAGAGATTCGCAAGTATTGGAGGGTTGGACTGCCGAAAATGATCAATCTATTATTAGAGATTCGCACGTATTGGAGGGTTGGACTGCCGAAAATGATCAAACTATTATTAGAGATACGCACGTATTGGAGGGTTGGACTGCCGAAAATGATCAAACTATTATTAGAGATTCGCACGTATCAGTGCGTTGGACTGCCGAAAATGAACAAACTATTATTAGAGATTCGCACGTATTGGAGGGTTGGACTGCCGAAAATGATCAAACTATTATTAGAGATTCGCACCTATTGGAGGATTTGACAGCCGAACATGATCAAACTATTATTAGAGATTTGCACGTATTGGAAGGTTGGAACTGCCGAAAATGATCCAACTATTATTAGAGATTCGCACGTATTGGAGGGTTGGACTGCCGAAAATGCTCCAACTATAATTAGAGATTCGCACGTATTGGAGGGTTGGACTGCGGAAATTGATCCAACTATTATTATAGATTCGCACGTACTGGAGGGTTGGACTGCCGAAAATGAGCAAAATATTATTAGAGATTCGCACATATTGGAGGATTGGACAGCCGAACATGATCAACCTATTATTAGAGATTCAAACGTATTGGAGGGTTGGACTGCCGAAATTGATCCAACTATTATCATAGATTCGCACGTACTGGGGGGTTGGACTGCCGAAAATGATCAAACTATTATTAGAGATTCAAACGTATTGGAGGGTTGGACTGCCGAAATTGATCCAACTATTATTATAGATTCGCACGTACTGGAGGGTTGGACTGCCGAAAATGAGCAAACTATTATTAGAGATTCGCACATATTGGAGGATTGGACAGCCGAACATGATCAACCTATTATTAGAGATTCAAACGTATTGGAGGGTTGGACTGCCGAAATTGATCCAACTATTATCATAGATTCGCACGTACTGGGGGGTTGGACTGCCGAAAATGATCAAACTATTATTAGAGATTCAAACGTATTGGAGGGTTGGACTGCCGAAATTGATCCAACTATTATTATAGATTCGCACGTATTGGAGGGTTGGACTGCCGAAATTGATCAAACTATTATTAGAGATTCGCACGTATTGGAGGGTTGGACTGCCGAAAATGATCAAACTATTATTAGAGATTCGCTCGTATCGGTGGGTTGGACTGCCGAAAATGATCAAACTATTATTAGAGATTCGCACGTATTGGAGGGTTGGACTGCTGAAAATGATCAAACTATTATTAGAGATTCGCACGTATTGGAGGGTTGGACTGCCGAAAATGATCCAACTATTATTAAAGATTTGCACGTATGGGAGGGTTAGACTGCCGAAAATGATCAAACTATAATTAGATATTCGCACGTATTGAAGGGTTGGACTGCCGAAAATGATCAAACTATTATTAGAGATTCGCACGTATCGGTGGGTTGGACTGCCGAAAATGATCAAACTATAATTAGAGATTCACACGTATTGGAGGGTTGGACTGCCGAAAATGATCAAACTATTATTGGAGATTCGCACGTATTGGAGGGTTCATCATTTCATCATTACAGCCCTTCACAAGTCCACTGCTGAACATAGGCCTCCCCCAAAGAATGCCACAAAGCACGGTCCTGAGCCACCTGCATCCATCGACTTCCTGCATGTCTTACCAGGTCGTCACTCCATCTCGTGAGGGGACGCCCTACACTTCGCCTACCGGTACGAGGCTGCCACTCAAGAACCTTTCTTCCCCATCGGTTGTCGGTTCTTCGAGCTATATGGCCGGCCCACTGCCACTTCAGCTTACTAATCCGTTGGGCTATGTCGGTTTCTCTGGTTCTACTGCGGATATCCTCATTCCTAAGTTTATCACGCAGAGAGACTCCGAGGATAGCCCTCTCCATAGCTCGCTGTGCGACCTTGAGCTTCCTCATACGGCCAGCAGTGAAGGACCACGTCTCAGTTCCATAAGTCATCACTGGCAACACGCACTGGTTGTACAACTTCGTTTTCAGGTTTTGAGGTATGTCTGACGAGAAGATGTGTCGTAGCTTCCCGAACGCTGCCCAGCCGAGTTGAATCCGTCGATTGACCTCTCGGTCGAAGTTGGACTTACCTAGTCGGACTATTTGTCCCAGGTAAACATACTCGTCAACAACTTCGAGCTTAGTGCTCCCAACAACTACCGGCA
Source organism: Parnassius mnemosyne (assembly GCA_963668995.1). NCBI lineage: Eukaryota > Metazoa > Arthropoda > Insecta > Lepidoptera > Papilionidae > Parnassius > Parnassius mnemosyne. The sequence goes on from CAVLGL010000057.1 coordinate 27,438,506, forward strand.
TAGGTGTGACATGGACATTGAACATGATCTTTGTTTTGTCCATGTTCATCTTAAGACCTATCCGTTGGGAAACACTATCGAGGTCATTGAGCATAGTGCTTAGGTCCTCCAGCGATTCTGCCATAAGGACTATATCGTCGGCAAATCGAAAGTGAGTGATGTACTCGCCATTGATGTTGATACCGTATCCTTTCCAGTCCAGAAGCTTGAAAACGTCTCCCAATGCAGCGGTGAAGAGTTTCGGGGATATGACGTCACCCTGTCTTACACCTCTCTGCAATTGGATAGGTTTCGTACTCTGGTTCTGTACTCGGATAGCCATCGTAGCTCTACTGTACAAGCACTTCAACACTTCGATATACCGACAGTCAACTTGGCACCGCTGAAGGGACTGCAGCACCGCCCAAATTTCGACGGAATCAAAGGCTTTCTCATAGTCCACATACGCCAGACATAGTGGCAAATTGTACTCTTCGGACTTCTGTACAATTTGCCGAAGGGTTTGTATGTGGTCTATGGTGCTAAAGCCCTTTCGGAAACCGGCTTGTTCGGGAGGCTGGAAGTCGTCAAGTCTGCGCGCGAGACGATTCGTAATGACTCTCGAAAACAGCACGTAGACGCGGCTCAGAAGGGAAATCGGTCTGTAGTTCTTCAAGAGAGCGTTGCCACCTTTTTTGAAGAACAAGACCACCGCACTTCTGCTCCACGCCTCCGGTGTAATGCCACCATGGAGGACGGAATTAAAGAGCTTCTGAAGGACTTCAAGTACCGGTCTTCCACCCGCTTTCAGAAGCTCCGCTGTAATTCCATCCTCGCCTGGGGCCTTACCGTTTTTAAGGTGCTGGAGAGCCATTCTAATCTCGCTCAGACTGACGTCCGGGATATCTTCGGAATAGTGTCGGATGAGACTCGCTCTTGGATCGTTACTCACACTTGCGTGTGGCTCCAACGATGGCGTGTACAGCTGCCCATAGAACCTCTCAATCTCACTCAAAATCTCAGGTGTCCCGGAAACGATGCTGCCACATTCTGTCTTCAGCTTTGACAGGTGGCTCTTTCTGGCAGACAGATCTCTGGCAAAGACTTTGGAGCCTTGGTTCCGCTCGATCGCTTCTTCAATACGAGCTGTATTGAAGTTGCGTAAGGCCCGCCGCATGCATTTGGAGATCTGTCTGTTCAGATGCCTGTATGCTGTCAAGTCTGTTGAAGAATGTAGCTTCATCTCCCGTCTAACAGCCATGAGATTAAGAGTGTGATCGGAGAGTTTTTGTGTTCTTCTGCGGCGGGTCTTGCAGAACTTAGCTCCGACCGCATGGACAGTTTCCACGAGCTTGTCATTCATATCGTCCACTTCATTGCAGTCTTCTAGGTACTGAAAACGGTTTTGTAACTCGAGCTGAAAGGTTTCGGGACTTTGGAACAGAGCACGAGGGGGACGGAGCGTTGACTTCATTAGACGAGACCTCTCCAACTTAACGTTTAGGTTCAGTGTGCCTCTAACCATTCGGTGATCGCTACCAGTTTTCACCCTCGCGATCACGGAGACATCACTGAACAGTTTTCGTCTGGTCGTCATAATGAAGTCAATCTCATTTTTTGTCGAAACGTCGGGGCTCGACCAGGTCCACTTCCTGTGGGGCCGCTTCTGGAAGAAAGAGTTCATCATCAAGAGTCCCTCTTTCTCCATGAAGTCGGCCCGCTGCTGGCCCCTTGGGTTCCGTTGCCCTATTCCAAATTTCCCTACTTTCAGCTCACCGTTCTCTCTTGTGCCTAGTTTTGCATTGAAGTCTCCCATTAACACCGTATATTGGGTTTTGGAGGAATGCATGGCTCTAGAGATATCCTCATACATTTCCTCCACCTCCCCATCGGGGTGTGCCGAGGTTGGTGCGTAAACCTGTATGACCTTCAGCGAATACCGTTTGGTGATTCTGAGTATAAGGTACGCAACCCTCGTCGACACACTCCCGATCTTTACAACGTTGTTAACGAGACTTGTGGACGATAAATCCGACACCTCCTTGGGACAGATGGTCGCCCTCCCGGTGATAGAGCAAGTTGCCGGATTCGAGGATTACCGTGTCCTCCCCCTCTCTTCGGACTTCGGATAATCCTATAATGCCAGCGCAACTTGTCTATCTCTTCTTCCAGCTCCACGATCTTCTCGTCAGTCCTCAGGGTGCGTGCGTTGTACGTTGCCAGGTCGAGTCGTCTAAGGTGGCAACCGAACCTCCACCGGAGATTCTTAGCACCCCCTGCCCCGCCGTTACCATGGTCGCCACCGTAGCCAGGAATAGCGGGGCCGCCGGGGACTGGGGGCCGTCTCTTTGTTACATTCATAGGGGGGTATTTGCCATAGTTGCCACGCTTGGCGAGCGGGTTGGCAACCGCAGTTTTTTTATTGTGATTTTGGCTATTATCAGGAAGATGCTGCTGCCCATCTCCTGCCTGTTTCCCTTTGTCGCCTTTTACGACACCCACGGGAGGATATGGGGTAGTGGTATTCTTGACCGCCACTACACGGCAATTGGAGGGTTGGACTGCCGAAAATGATCAAACTATTATTAGAGATTCGCACGTATTGGAGGGTTGGACTGCCGAAATTGATCCAACTATTATCATAGATTCGCACGTATTGAAGGGTTGGACTGCCGAAAATGATCAAACTATTATTAGAGATTCGCACGTACTGGAGGGTTGGACTGCCGAAATTGATCCAACTATTATTATAGATTCGCACGTATTGGAGGGTTGGACTACCGAAAATGATCAATCTATTATTAGAGATTAGCACGTATTGGAGGGTTGGACTGCTGAAAATTATCAAACTATTATTAGAGATTCGCACGTACTGAAGGGTTGGACTGCCGAAAATGATCCAACTATTATCATAGATTCGCACGTACTGGAGGGTTGGACTGCCGAAAATAATCAATCTATTATTAGAGATTAGCACGTATTGGAGGGTTGGACTGCTGAAAATTATCAAACTATTATTAGAGATTCGCACGTACTGAAGGGTTGGACTGCAGAAAATGATCAAACTATTATTAGAGATTCGCACGTACTGAAGGGTTGGACTGCAGAAAATGATCAAACTATTATTAGAGATTCGCACGTATTGGAGGGTTGGACAGCCGAAAATGATCAAACTATTATTAGAGATTCGCACGTATTGGAGGGTTGGACTGCCGAAAATGATCCGTTGAATACTCTAACTACTTTTTGATTAATCAATCTTAGATCAACATGATTTTAAATGTTAAAAAACAGATTCTTGAAAACTACATATTTACACATAAAACCGCATCAGGTGTGCATTATAGCGTTATTGTCCATTGATTAAGACCAAAATCACAATCAAAAACGTGCAGCAGGATACTAAAGCAAGCTCCTCATTAGATTCCTCTTTGATAGTATGGTTTGATGAACACAGCTATTATTAAGTTTTGTAATAGTATGAAAAAGTTTTTATATAGTGTCATTTTAATTATTTAAAGAAAATAATAGAATAATAATAGTAATTTTTATTATAATATTATATTCAATAATAATTTGTTATTATATATTTCTTATATTATTTAGTATGCAGTTAAGTGACTGTGATATCTGTGTGTAAGTGCTCTACAGATTTGATTAAAAAAAGTTATTGATAACAATGATTTCAAAAGATTTAAATATATTATTAGAAACAATGGGCATACAAAGCAAATTCTATCATTACATTCCTTGATACATTACCAGCAGAAGCAGTTCCAAATAATGCCTGCCCTGGTCTTGCAGAAGACACATCCCAGATACCATCTTTGTGTCCTGTGAACTCTCTTACAAGTTGGCAATTGTATGTAGGTGCTTTAAAGCTGGACACTATCTTACTGGTCTGAACACGGAGTTTATGACTTGCTTTTACTTTCTGAGAGTTACTTTGAGCTACTGAAACAATAATTTCGATTCTTAAATTACGTGACCAAAAAAAAAAAGGTAGAGGTGTCTTTAAGGCAAGAGTAATTAGGCTTTTATTAAGCTAATTTAATGCACTTTACCATCTTCATGTGAATAACCACTTATCATCTGGTGGGATAGTAGTGAAATGCTGGCTTGTAATAATCAAAAAAATGTACTATTTTTATTTCTTATAAACCACCTGTATTACTTATATTTTGATCCTGATATATTGACAACTTGTTATCATCAAGATATCAGGACAGACTGACAAAACAAAATTACAAAGATTTAAATGTCTTAATTAACTTAACTGTGTTAATACTTTCCATCAAAATTTGTTCCTTAAATAACAACAAAATTCTTAACAAACCCAATGGTTAAAATAGTAATTTAAAAAAAAAAGTGTCAGCAGCTGAAGTTTACTGAAGAGAGAAAAATTCAAATATCTATCCCCTTATCAGTTTCACAATTAAGCCACTAACAATACATCATATGCTAAAATCCATTTAGGCTACACAGCATGCCAAAGAAATAGACAAACATACATGCATAAGATTTGAAAAACATAACCATCCTTTTTGGGCAGTCAAGTTAAAAGACAAGCACCTCACTCATATGTTTTCGTCGGGGTCGATCAGCTGGTGATCTTCTGGTCTACCTGACCCATAAATGGGCGGAGGCAGTAAAGTCCAAGGGGGAGGCGTTGGCCGTTAGTTTGGACATTGCGAAGGCCTTTGATCGGGTTTGGCACAAAGCGCTTCTTTCGAAGCTCCCTTCCTATGGGCTTCCCGAGAAATTGTGCAATTGGATCACCAGCTTCCTTGCAGATCGGAGCATCAAGGTCGTTGTAGATGGTGCATGCTCCGACTACAAGCCTATTAACGCTGGTGTTCCACAAGGCTGTGTGCTATCACCAATGCTATTATATCAATGATATGTTGCTTACTGGTAACATTCATTGCTATGCGGATGACAGCACTGGTGATGCTCTATACACCGGCCGTGCCAATATTTCTCGGGAAAACGTTGACGAGTACCGGAACGAACTTGTGTCTAAAGTCGAGTCGTTGCTGAACAAAGTCTCGGATTGGGGGCGACTAAATCTAGTCCAGTTTAATCCTCAGAAGACACAAGTTTGCACGTTTACCGCTAAAAAGAACACCTTTGTCGTATCTCCTCAGTTTCAAGGCACTCCCCTACTTGCCTCAGCCAGTATCGGAATCCTCGGAGTCGACATATCGAGTGACGTGCAGTTTCGTGGTCACTTGGAAGAGAAGGCCAAATTGGCCTCTAAAAAGCTTGGCGTGCTCAGCAGAGCGGGACAGTATTTCATGCCAGCACACCGCCTGCAACTTTACAAGGCGCAGGTTCGGCCTCACATGGAATACTGTTCCCATCTCTGGGCAGGGGCTCCCCAGTGCCAGCTCCTTCCACTTGACCGCATCCAGCACAGAGCGGCTCGAATCGTCGACGACCGAGTCCTATCCAATCGGCTCGATTCATTGGCACTGCGAAGAGATGTTGCATCCCTTTGCATTTTCCTTTGCATCTACCACGGGGGGTGTCTGAGGAATTGTTCGGATTAATCCCAGCTGCCAAATTTAACGAACGCACATCGCGACAGAACTCCCGATACCATCCACACCATCTGGATGATTGGCGGTCCACCACTGTGCGATTTAGAAGATGTTTTTTTCCTCGTACGACTTCCTTGTGGAATCGATTACCATCAGTGATTTTTCCGGACCGATACGACTTAGAGACCTTCAAGAAAAGAGCCTACTCCTTTTTAAAAGGCTGGCAACGCATCTGCAATTCCCTCCCTGGTGTTGCGGTTGTTCATGGGCGGCGGTAGTCACTTACCATCAGGTGAGCCGCATGCTCGTTTGCCCCCTCTCCTATAAAAAAAAAATGTTCCAATTACTACACTAGCTCTAATGTGTGTTTACATCCTCTGTTTATCCATCAAAGAGTCAACATTCCCAATATTTAGCTAGTAAATTAACGTAATTTTTATTTTTATTTGTGTAGTACTTAAACAGTTTTATATCCCCAAAAATACTGCTTGTAATACATAATTTAAACAATTTTAAACTAGCAACACTAGAAGAAACTAGTTAATTTGACCGTTGACGTACATGAACGAGTAGAACAATCAATGGACTTGTCAAATCCTTAGACGGCTAAATTAAAACACCATAACTTTCATTTTGACTAGCAATGTTAAATGTGTTAGGTGAAGAAAAGGATGCCGTCATGGTATCATTGCGTGTGCAAAAGAGAAGGGCAACTTAATATATTATGCCATTACACTAGTCTATGGTCTATGTCAACTATGTCAATCCATAGATGACATCGCAGTTTAAATTTAAATGTCTGCAAAACCAAGTTGACGTGTAAACCAGTTAGACCCATCGCTAGCCTGCACTTCACACAGACAAAGGCCTCTCTCAAAGCATGCCACTTAGCTTTATTTATTATAATGTATCCAATTACTGCTTCCCAGTAATAGATGGAGTGTTTGTATAGGGCAATACAAACTCTTGTTTCATCTACATAGGTGATGTCAGTTGTTGTTTACTATGTTTCACCAAGCTTTTATATGTGTTAGAGCCATGCTACATATATATTAAATTAATATTATTAATAATATAGTTGCAGGACCAGCTCTCACAGAATACCAGAATAAAATAGCAGCTTAATGCTGCTCTGATTTGTTTGGTGAGTGTAGAGAGCTGGAGACACTTTTTCAGTGGAAAAGAGGCATTCCATTTTAGTCCTCATGGTTGACAATGCATCTGCATATTTTTCGCAAACGAGAATAGATGTAGATGTCTATGGGCCACAGCAACCACTTACCATCTAATGGACTGTGTGTTCACTTGTCACCGTTATCCTATAAAAAAAAAGCTCAATCTCTACTATATAGAAGTAACTTCTACTCCATGAGTTGTCATTACTGCAACAATTACTACAAGTCCATAACTAATTTCATTTGCAAATATAGATGGTTATAGTTACTAGGTACTGGTTCTCCTGTAGATTTCAAAACCCTCAGCATATCTCTTTCCATTCCATGTTGAAATATTAATAATTCACTACCAATACAGTATTGGTGCCAGTCGTTAGGTAAGACAAGATGGACTGGTTAGATACTTTAATCATCAGATAGCTATTTTTGATAACATTAAGTTATTATTTTTAGTCATTAACTGACTACTTATTAAAGAAAGGTGACAATTTTTTGATGGAATAGTATATAAGTTATATTCCTTTTGGTTACTTTAAATTCACACAGGGGAGACAGAGAAATTTAAACAGTTCATACCATTATTTATTTTCATCTAGTGAATAAATAACAAGCTCTGACAGTATAAAAATTACATACTTGTAGTAAGACAAAAGCAATAAAAATAACAGCTTGTAATTATGATTATTGGTCAAACATCATATTTACAATTTTCAAACTATGTAAAAAAATATATTTTGCTATAATTTTGCTTTATTTTAATACTTACATTTTACTTTAGAATTCTTGCCTGTGGTTTCAAATTCAATGAAATCTTGATTCTGTCTATCGCCTATATTGCTCTCCCTTTCTAGTTTTTCACTAAGTATATCAATTTTTTCTTGCACTAAAACAATTTATTAATATGAAAAAGATGATAACCACTAAATAATTTATCACAATATGGTTAATGCAATAATATATTAACTTACGATTTAAATTTTCAGCGTAGAGAAGGTCAAACTCTTTTTCTATTTGAGAAAATAGATCATGCAAACGAGATCTAAGTACTGGGGGTATAGAAGTTTCAGAATCGTCCATTTTAATGTAATTTGGTAGTCCATCAGAGCCTTCTGTAAGCGCTTGAAGTCTTCGTTTACTGGATTTCATGGTCGAAGTCCGATACTAAATACAGGAAAATTAGCCAACTATCACATTACATTGCACTGCACATGAGTGAAAGAACGAAAACAGGAATTCAATTTCGTAGTATTGTTTTACGTTTGTCTTTTAAATTAGAAAAGTAAAAATTAAAATCAATGTAATATTATTTGATTGTTTGGATTAACTAAACTTGTTTTTTTGTAGATAAATTAAAATTATCGCAAAACTAATATATGAAGATAAAACGTCGAAATCGAATAAAAATATTGCTGCTAAGAAAATAAATGCAAATTGCTTTGACATAAAAACAATGTTGCCAGCGTGTCTTGAATTGCACTAGTATAAATAGGAAGATTAAACAAGAAACATTTTTGCATGATTGGTTAAAAACTAAAAAAGCTATAAGAGTTACAAACAAGATTTTTTTTATAATCATCATCATCATCATCATTACAGCCCTTCACAAGTCCACTGCTGAACATAGGCCTCCCCCAAAGAATGCCACAAAGCACGGTCCTGAGCCACCTGCATTCATCGACTTCCTGCATATCTTAACAGGTCGTCACTCCATCTCGTGGGGGGACGCCCTACACTTCGCCTGCCGGTACGAGGCTGCCACTCGAGAACCTTTCTTCCCCATCGGTTGTCGGTTCTTCGAGCTATATGGCCGGCCCAATGCCACTTCAGCTTACTAATCCGTTGGGCTATGTCGGTCACTCTGGTTCTACTGCGGATATCCTCATTTCTGAGTTTATCACGCAGAGAAACTCCGAGCATAGCCCTCTCCATAGCTCGCTGAGCGACCTTGAGCTTCCTCATCCGGCCAGCAGTGAAGGACCACGTCTCAGTTCCGTATGTCATCACTGGCAACACGCACTGGGTGTACAGTCTCGTTTACAAGTTTTGAGGTATACCTGACGAGAAGATGTGCCGTAATTTCCCGAACGCTGCCCAGCCGAGTTGAATCCGTCGATTGACCTCTCGGTCGAAGTTGGACTTACCTAGTCGGACTATTTGTCCCAGGTAAACATACTCGCCAACAACTTCGAGCTTAGTGTTCCCAACAACTACCGGCATAGGTGTGACATGGACATTAAACATGATCTTTGTTTTGTCCATGTTCATCTTAAGACCTATCCGTTGGGAAACACTATTGAGGTCATTGAGCATAGTGCTTAGGTCCTCCAGCGATTCTGCCATATGGACTATATCGTCGGCAAATCGAAGGTGAGTGATGTACTCGCCATTGATGTTGATACCGTATCCTTTCCAGTCCAGAAGCTTGAAAACATCTTCCAATGCAGCGGTAAAGAGTTTCGGTGATATGACGTCACCCTGTCTTACACCTCTCTGCAATTAGATAGGTTTCGTACTCTGATTCTGTACTCGGATAGCCATCGTAGCCCTACTGTTTAAGCACTTCAACACTTCGATATACCGACAGTCAACTTGGCATCGCTGAAGGGACTGCAGCACCGCCCAAATTTCGACGGAATCAAAGGCTTTCTCATAGTCCACATACGCCAGACATAGTGGCAAATTGTACTCCTCGGACTTCTGTACAATTTACCGAATGGTATGTATGTGGTCTATGGTGCTAAAGCCTTTTCGGAAACCGGCTTGTTCGGGAGGCTGGAAGTCATCAAGTCTGCGCGCGAGACGATTCGTAATGACTCTCGAAAACAGCACGTAGACGCGGCTCAGAAGGGAAATCGGTCTGTAGTTCTTCAAGAGAGCGTTGTCGCCTTTCTTGAAGAACAAGACCACCGCACTTCTGCTCCACGCCTCCGGTGTAATGCCACCATGGAGGACGGAATTAAAGAGCTTCTGAAGGACTTCAAGTACCGGTTTTCCACCCGCTTTCAGAAGCTCCGCTGTAATTCCATCCTGGCCTGGGGCCTTGCCGTTTTTAAGGTGCTGGAGAGCCATTCTAATCTCGCTCAGACTGACGTCCGGGATATCTTCGAAATAGTGTCGGATAAGACTCGCTCTTGGATCGTTACTCACACTTGCGTGTGGCTCCAACAATGACGTGTACAGCTGCCCATAGAACCTCAAAATCTCAGGTGCCCCGGAAACGATGCTGCCTTCAGCTTTGGCAGTTGGCTCTTTCTGGCAGACAGATCTCTGGCAAAGACTTTGGAGCCTTGGTTCCGCTCGATCGCTTCTTCAATACGAGCTGTATTGAAGTTGCGTAAGTCCCGCCTCATGCATTTGGATATCTGTCTGTTCAGATGCCTGTATGCTGTCAAATCTGTTGAAGAATGTAGCTTCATCTCCCGTCTAACAGCCATGAGATTGAGAGTGTGATCGGAGAGTTTTTGTGTTCTGCGGTGGGTCTTGCAGAACTTAGCTCCGACCGCATGGACAGTTTCCACGAGCTTGTCATTCATATCGTCCACTTCATTGCAGTCTTCTAGGCACTGAAAACGGTTTTGCAACTCGAGCTGAAAGGTTTCGGGACTTTGGATTAGAGCACGAGGGGGACGGAGCGTTGACTTCATTAGACGAGACCTCTCCAACTTAACGTTTAGGTTCAGTGTGCCTCTAACCATTCGGTGATCGCTGCCGGTTTTCACCCTCGCGATCACTGAGACATCACTGAACAGTTGTCGTCTGGTCGTCATAATGAAGTCAATCTCATTTTTTTGTCGAACCGTCGGGGCTCGACCAGCTCCACTTCCTGTGGGGCCGCTTCTGGAAGAAAGAGTTCATCATAAAGAGTCCCTCTTTCTCCATGAAGTCGGCCCGCTGCTGGCCCCTTGGGTTCCGTTGCCCTATTCCAAATTTCCCCACTTTCAGCTCACCGTTCTCTCTTGTGCCTAGTTTTGCATTGAAGTCTCCCATTAACACCGTATATTGGGTTTTGGAGGAATGCATGGCTCTAGAGATATCCTCATACATTTCCTCCACCTCCCCATCGGGGTGTGCCGAGGTTGGTCCGTAAACCTGTATGACCTTCAGCGAATACCGTTTGGTGATTCTGAATATAAGGTACGCAACCCTCGTCGACACACTCTCAATCTTTACAACGTTGTTAACGAGAGACTTGTGGACGATAAATCCGACACCTCCTTGGGACAGATGGTCGCCCTCCTGGTAATAGAGCAAGTTGCCTGATTCGAGGATTACCGTGTCCTCCTCCTCTCTTCGGACTTTGGATAATCCTATAATATGCCAGCGTACTTGTCTATCTCTTCTTCCAGCTCCACAATCTTCTCGTCAGTCCTCAGGGTGCGTGCGTTGTATGTTGCCAGGTCGAGTCGTTGTAGGTGGCACCCAAACCTCCACCGGAGATTCTTAGCACCCCCTGCCCCGCCGTTACCATGGTCGCCACCGTAGCCAGGAATAGCGGGGCCGCCGGGGACTGGGAGCCGTCTCTTCGTAACTTTCATTATGGGGGGGTATATTGCCATAGTTGCCACGCTTGGCGAGCGGGTTGGCAACCGCAGGTTTTTATTGTATTTTTGCCGTTACCAGGAAGATGCTGCTGCCCATCTCCTACCTGTTTCCCTTTGTCGCCTTTTACGACACCCACGGGAAGATATGGGGTAGTGGATATTCTTAACCGCCACTACACGGCATTTTTTTGATAGTAAATAATAATTAATATTGTCTTAGATTTAAGATTTATGATTTGTAATTCTTTGACTATAAGCTTAATCCTCGACATAATTAAAAATATTCTGATGGACAAAAGAAGAACGCAAAAAGAGATTTAGTTTCTCTTTTTAATTTTTTTCTTATTTGGTCGAAACTTCATTTTTCAACGAGCATGACTTTTACAACTCGAGTCACATAATTATAAAAGGATACTTTGGATTTTTGTTAATCGATTGTTCAATAGGGTACTACACCCATTTTCAAAAAGTGTTTAAAATTAATCCTAGAGTGATAATGAACCACTATAATTTTTATATAAATTTTTTAAAACCGAATAGTGACATAAAATTACTTTTAATCTATCGTTTGAAATTTTCGCGTGGAAACGCTAGCCGCCATACTGTTCAACTCGTGACGACACTGGCCTAGAATTTTGACAATTTTGCAAAGGAATAATATACTTTTCAATGTTTAATAATGAGTTATCATCTATATCATTGTTGTGTTGTGCCTGATTGCAAAAATACGAGCATAAGAACGCCGGGGAAGTTATGGATTAAAGTGCCAACTGATTTAAATATAAGAAATACTTGGTTAAAACTGGCAAGAAGAGACCCGAAGGCATTGTTTACACAATCTAAGCTATACTTCTGTGAAGAACTTTTGGATGTAAGTATGACTTATATTTAACTATCGATTAAACAAAACAAAACATCATGACATAATAGGTTAATCGCTCGTCTGTCCCGCCCTTTGTGGGCCATTTTGATAGCCCTTGCAAGTGCAGTGCAGTGTTTTACTTAATTCCTGTTTTCTTCTATTATATGGGAATAAAGACATGGTTTGTACTCAGACCAAATAAAAAGTGACTTTTTATTTCGTCTGAGGGTTTGTACAAAAAATATAACAAAAAGTTTTTTTCACCTAAACTTATACCTATTATAATATCTATAACATTAGTGCTAAGCGATTCATAAAAGCGAAGTAATAAACTCGCTTTTACGAATCCGTCTTCCATGATGCCTTTTTAATAAAATTTGGAATAAAAGTCAACAATCGTAATGATAACTTGAAAAATTTCGAAATTAGCTAGTTAGTACACAGCACATAACCTAGTTCTTTGACCTAGTGACGTCACGACGCTAATATGGCGGACATCGTTTTGCAGATTTGAGGCACAGTAAAAAGAATATTCTTTTATTTGAAATATAAAATTTATAATGCATTTTTATAAATAGAAATCAATATTTCTCGTTTACTTTTTACAAAATCTATCATAAATATATATTCTTTGATTATTTTTACATGGTGTACCCTATTTCATTCTATTTTAAAATCGATTTTTTAATTTATCATTGATTTCGAAATATTTACCTTTTCCTTGTCTGCGAAACATCTGACACTGCTATCATCAATCCACTGCCAAGCCTGACGATAAAAAGGCAAATCCTTTAAGATTCTGACCGAATTTGGAAAATGTAGGATTTTATTTTTCAACGTGTGGGTTTCAATTCGAAGTGAAAATTTGTGATGTGAAGAAAATATTATTCACATCACATTGACAGCATTTTCAAGTCCATTGCTGGATGGATTCATGTCTTTCCAGGACTGCACACTGGTAAGCATTGTTCTTATTTAAGGATAAGGTGATATGGTAAACCCATATGTCGATAGTCTCGCACTGTTCCTGATAATTCATCAAAGAAATTCAGTTCAGCGGTTTTAGATGGATTTTCCACTATCGTTCAGACGAGATCTTATCATCAGGAAGACGCTGCTGCACATCTCCTGCCTATTTCCCACTGTCACCTCTTAAAACACCAACGGGAAGATACGGGATAGTGGATATTCTCAACCTCCACTACATGGCACCAGGGGGTGCTAAGAATCTCTGATGGAGGTTCGGTTGCCACCTTAAACGACTTGACCTGACAACATACAAACCCTGAGGACTGACGAGAAGAAGCTGGAGCTGGAAGAAGAGATAAACACGTTGCGCTGAGATATTATAGGATTATCTAAGGTCTGAAGAGAGGGGGAGGACACGGTAATTCTCGAATCCGACAACTTATTCTATCACCGGGAGGGCGACCATCTGTCCCAAGGAGGTGTCGAATTTATCGTCTACAAATCTCTCCTTAACAACGTTGTAAAGATTGTGAGTGTGTAGACGAGGGTTGCGTACATTATACTCAGAATCACTAGACGGTATTCGTTGATTGAGGTCGTACAGGTTTACGCACCAACCTCGGCACATCCTGATAAGGAGGTGAAGGAAATGTATGAGGATATCTCTAAAGCCATGCATTCCTCCAAAACCCATATACGGTGTTAATGGGAGACTTCAACGCAAAACTAGGCACAAGAGAGTACGGGAGGCTTAAAATGGTAAAATTTGGAATAGGGCAACGTAACTCAAAGGGCCAGCAGCTGGATGACTTCATGAAAAAAGAGGGAATCTTTATGATGAACTCTTTCTTCTAGAAGTGGCCCCACAGGAAGTGGACCTGGTCGAGCCACGACGAGTCGACAAAAATGTCATAAACTTCATTATGACAACCAGAAAACAACTATTTAGTAATGTCTCAGTGATCGCGAGGGTAAAAACTGGTAGCGATTACCGAATAGTTAGAGGCACACTGAGCCTAAACGTTAAGTTGGAGCGGTCTTGTCTAATGAAGTCAACGTTCTGTCCCTCTCGTGCTCTAATCTATCCGAGTTATCTCATCCCGAAACCTTTCAGCTAGAGTAACAAAACCGTTTTCAGTGCCTAGAAGATTGCAATGCAGTGGAGGATATGAATGACAAACTTGTGGAAACTGTCCATGCGGTCGGAGCTAAGTTCTGCAAAACCCGCCGCAGAAGAACGCAAAAACTCTCCGATCACACTCTTAATCTCATGGCTGTTAGACGGGAAATGAAGCTGCAGTCTTCAGTAGATTTGACAGCATACACGCAACTGAACAGACAGATCTCCAAATGTATGCCGCGGGACTTACGCAACTTCAATACATCTCGTATAGAAGAAGCGATCGAGCGGAAACAGGGCTCCAAAGTCTTTGCCAGAGATCTGTCTGCCAGAAAGAGCCAACTGTGAAAGCTGAAGACAGAGTGTGGCAGCATCGGATCTGGAACACCTGAGATTTTGAGTGAGATTGAGAGGTTCTATGGGCAGCTACGTCACACGAAGCCACATGCAGGACGTCAGTCTGAGCGAGATTATAATAGCTCTGTAGCACCTTCAAACGGCAAGTCTCCGGGCGAGGATGGAATTACAGCGGACCTTCTGAAAGCAGGTAGTAAACCGGTACTTGAATTCCTTTAGAAGCTCTTTAATACCGCCCTTCATAGTGTGACTACCCCGGAGGCGAGGAGCAGAAGTGCGGTGGTCTTGTTTTTCAAGAAAGGCGACAACGCTGTCTTGAAGATCTACAGACCGATTTCCCTTCTGAGCCGCTTCTACGTGCTGTTTTAGCGAGTCATTATAAATCGTCACGCACGCAGACTAGACGACTTCCAGCCTTCCGAACAAGCCGGTTTTCGAAAAGGCTTTAGTACCATAGATCACATACATAAGTACTTCGGCAAATTTTACAGAAGACTGAAGAGTACAATCTACCACTTTGCCTACCGTATGTGGACTATGAGAAGGCCTTTGATTCCGTTGAAATTTGGGCGGTACTACAGTCCCTTCAGCGATGCCAAGTTGACTATCGGTATATCGATGTGCTGAAGTGTTTGTACAGTAGAGCTACGATGCCTATCCGAGTACAGAACCAGAGTACGAAACCTATCTAACTGCAGAATGATGTAAGACAGGGTGACGTTATATCTCCGGAACTCTTCACCGCTGCATTAGAAGATGTTTTCAAGCTACTGGACTAGAAAAGATACGGTATTGGCATCAGTGGCGAGTACATCATTCACCTTTGATCTGCCGACGATATAGTCCTTATGGCAGAATCGCTGGAGGACTTAATGACTATGCTCAATAACCTCAATAGTATCTCCCAACGGATAGGTCTTAAGATGAACATGGACAAAACATAGATCAGGTGTAATGTCCATGTCACACATATGCCGGTAGTTGTTGTGAGCACTAAGCTCGAAGTTGTTGATGAGTATTTTTTATAGGATAAGGGTGATATATAGACATCTACATCTATCTTGGTTTACGAATCAAAATGCAGACGCGTTGTCTGCATTTGCAAAGGGTCTCCGGTTCTCTACACTCACCATACGAAACACAACAGCGTTAAGCTGCTATTTTACGGTGGTATTCTGTAAGAGCGTGGTCCTTCTCCAGTCGAGCCGACCCATTCGTGCTACAACTGTAATATAGCTGCAGCATGGCTCTACCACGTTTACCTGGGAGAAATAGTCCACTAGGTAAGTCCAAGAAAAATTTAAAGAAATTTTCCAAATTCAGTATTAATTTTTTTACTGAACTAAGAGATTTTTAGCGGAGACTTGATTGACCGGCAGCGAAATGCTGCTACTGTTTTATCCTTTATATTGGTATGTAGTAGATAATGGTACGTAAAAATAGTGCAATTTTACGTATTGTTACGAGCTTGGGATTCGAGACAGTTAAAAACTGCCGATTGAATTACCAAAATTGACACTTTAATTACACAACACTAATTACAATCTAAAATTACACTAATAATAAAACACAGTTCGCCGTTATTTCGCTTCGAAGTAATCTCTTGTATCGCCAATTCAATACTGCCCCGGTCGTGGTCTATACCGGCCTTATATAGGGCCTCAGATAGTTTCCAGAACCTTCTACTGTAGCGACATCTAGAATGTTCGAGTACATATCGGTCCCGAAATTTCTGGAAGGATCTCGACTCTCCTAGTTCTGCTACTCGACACTAGAGGGCGCTAGTGTAACTAGTGTTGCCATGTACAAGACATTAATAGTGGCGCGCAACACTTTCTTTTACTCGACACTAGAGGGTGCTAGTGTAACTAGTGTTGCCATGTACAAGACATTAATAGTGGCGCGTAACACTGCCCCCTCCTAAGACATGCTTGTCCCGAGCATTATTGGCTCCATAATAACGCGCCAGTCGATCCACATGGACAATCTTAGGAGTACCTCTGGCACCTTTCTGTATGCGGTAGGTTACATCATTGATCCTTGTCACAATCCGGTACGGTCCGTCCCATTTAGCTTGAAGCTTAGGAGATTTCCCTTTGCTGCGAACTGGATTGTGTAACCACACTAGTGAACCTTCATCAAACCCCTTGTTGTTCATTTTGCGGTCATACCGTGTTTTCATCTTCTCAGACGTTTGCTGGCCCGTCTGTCTGACGTGCTCATAAATGTCATTCATTTTGTTCCGCAAGTCATTTGCATAATCGGTTATACTGCGTGGGGCATCAGGTGGTATTCCGGTGATCAGGTCTGCAGGCAGCCGCAATTCTCTCCCAAAGTTTGCGAAAGCTGGTGTCACTGATGTACTTTCGTGAACAGCGCTTCGATATGACAACAAAAACGGTTGTATATGCCTGTCCCAGTCTCGTTGCCGTTTTTCCACAACTTTTGCTAGGTACCTCTCCAATGTCTGATTAAATCTTTCTACCATTCCATCAGATTGTGGGTGGTAAGAAGTTGTTCGTGTTTTCTGAGTACCCATAACTCGGCAAGTTTCCTGGAATATTTGAGACTCAAAATTCCTTCCTTGATCGCTGTGAATCTCTAAAGGTACTCCAAAACGACAGAAGACTTCATGAACTAGTTTATCTGCAACTGTTGAAGCTTCTTGATTTGGAATGGCGAAGACTTCTGGCCACTTAGTAAAGTAATCCATCACAACCATGAAATACTTGTTACCACTTTCACTTTCCGGAAACGGCCCTGCAACGTCAATGGCTATCCTCTCCCATGGTGCACCAACATTGTACAATTTCAATGCGCCTCTACTACGAATTTGAGGTCCCTTTACAGCCGCACAACTTATACATTTGCGGCACCAGTCCTCGACATCGTCACGACAGTGGACCCAGTAAAACCGTTCTCGGATCTTCAGGAGAGTTCGCTTAACTCCCAGGTGGCCTCCTGAACAACCACTATGGTACAGCTGTAGGACATCCGGTACTTTAGCCTTAGGGACAACCATTTGCAAATGACACCTGTCTCCCCGACCATTTTCCCATTTACGGCACAGGACTCCATCCTGAATCAGCAAGCTGTCCCATTGGGCCCAATAGCTTTTCGTGGTCGAACTCATTGCTGAGACGTCGCTCCACTTGGGCTTAGGAGCACTGGCCTTCATCCATTCCAGAATCGGCTTAATGTCCGAATCTTCCTGCTGTGCATGTTGTAGGCTGTCCTTCCATTCATTGCTGAGCTGGTCTGTCCTGAATATCCTCGCAGATACCACTTCTTTACCCTCTTGTCTAGTACAATGCTTGCCATCTTCAGGGCAAGGTCTTCTTGATAATGCATCTGCATTGCCATGAGATTTCCCGCTGCGATGTTCGATCACAAAGTCGTATTCCTGCAGTAGTTCTATCCATCTCGCAACTTGTCCTTCCGGATTTTTGAAATGCAATAGCCATTTCAGTGCAGCATGGTCAGTTCGTAAGTGGAATTTCCGCCCTAGAAGATATTTGCTAAAATGCTGCAAGGACTTTACCACAGCAAGCAATTCCCGTCTTGTGACACAATAGTTCCTTTCCGGCTTTGACAACGACTTGCTGAAGTACGCTATCACAATCTCTTGATCACCATTCCGTTGAGACAACACACCGCCAAGTCCTATATCACTTGCGTCTGTGTCAACTATGAATTCCTTGCCCGCATCAGGGTACCCCAAAATAGGTGTTTTGCACAGGCGGTTCTTGAGCTCCTGGAATGCAATATCGCAACTTTCATCCCAGCAGAATTGTCGCTTCTCCTCGGTTAGCTTGTGCAGAGGTTTGGCTATATCTGCAAAGTTCTTCACAAATCGCCGATAATAAGAGCACAAACCCAAAAATGCTCTAACCTGTGTCTTGTCTTTTGGGACCGGCCACTCCTTGACAGCAGCAATTTTCTCTGGATCCGTGCGGATACCTTCTTCCGACACTACATACCCCAAAAAACTAACTTGCCGTTTGAATAGTGAGCACTTCTTTGGACTCAACTTGAGGTTGGCACTCTGGATCTTCATGAGCACGCGTTCCAGGTTTTGAAGGTGCTCCTCAAACGTACGGCCTACGATGATGATGTCATCCAAATAGACGAGACAGGCATCTCCAATTAGCCCGGTAAGTACAAGCTCCATCAACCTTTCAAACGTTGCTGGAGCATTGCACAATCCAAACGGCATGACTTTAAATTGCCACAGACCCTTTCCTGTGGAAAATGCAGTTTTCTCCTTGTCCTTAGGGTCAATTTCAACCTGCCAGTAGCCACTTTTCAGGTCCAGCGTACTAAACCACTTTACGCCTGTGAGCATATCCAGCGTGTCATCAATTCTAGGCAAGGGATAGCTGTCCTTCTTCGTAACGTCGTTCAGGCGGCGGTAGTCAACACAAAACCGCATGCTGCCGTCCTTCTTCTTTACCAGCACCACAGGTGAACACCATGGACTAGATGAAGGTTCAATAACACCATCCTTCACCATTCCCTCAATCATGGTTTCCACTTCCTTTTCACGTGCTACAGGCAATCTTCTTGGCCGCTGACGAATAGGCAATTCTTGTCCTGTGTTTATTTTGTGTTGAACTAAGCCAGTCTTTCCTATGTCAGCTTCGTTTGACGAGAAAACATTGGCGTACTTGAGTAACAACTTCTTCGCCTTGACCATTTCATTCGGGGAGAGAACGCTGCGACAGTCTTCTAAAAGTGTGGTCACTCTCGTTTGTCCATCCTTGCTAGGGGTCCCGGTCGATAGATATTCGCACCGACGCAACCAATCCACTTCCTCACTAGTACCAACCAATGTGCCTTTCTCTATAATCTGTTCCTGATCACAAAGGTTCAACACACGTACTCCTGAGATGTCGGTGGTTCTGACCAAGGTTTGAGCCACTTTCCATGGAAGGTCATTGTCTACCCTTTCCACGAGTACACAACGATGAGCTTGCCCAGGACTCCGAGGAAGACTAACCGGCACAATCGTTTCCGATCTCGGCGGAAGAACAATCTTCTTAAGGCTGTACACATTCCCTGGTAACGCCCCTTCCATGAAAAGTCCTTCTTGTCCACATTTCAAAACACCTTGCTTAACGTCGATCTCACAACAATTCTTCCTCATAAAGTCTAGGCCCAGGATGCAGTCGTCCATTATATCAGCCACGATGACATTATGCAGGTAGATCATGTTGCCTAGCTTCAACTCCATCTCCTTCTCTCCACGGACGGGTATGCGCTGACCAGTGGCTGTCACCAAATTAATACGTTCTCGGTTGTATGCGGAGTCACCAAGGAACCGACTTATAAGTTGGGAACTGACAACCGTGCGAGAGGCTCCAGTGTCTATGGTCAGTTTACATGGCGTTCCGTTGACTTCGCCCTTGATGATTAGGCTGTTCCCATCATGAGTTTGTGAGATCGAAATCCTTGGGGCTCTTTTAACATCAGCCAGCACCCGCCAGTTTCCCTGCTGCTGCTGGGCGGTGCTATTATCCGCACTTCCCTCTCGAGATCGATCACCTTCCCTTTTTACAGTTCGCTTAGGGCAGCTGGATCGAAGATGGCCCCTTTCTCCACAGCCGTAGCACCTAGGGCTGTAGCTTTTATTGCGGTCCTGAACTTTAGCTGCTGCAACCTCCCTGACGCGGTGGGAACGATGATCCTGCCGCACGGCTTCCACCTCCAGTGCATGGGTCAAGGCGTCCTTAAGCGTCTCGTGGTGCCCGAGCCTCACAGCAGCTCTGACTTCAAGGTCGCGGATGCCGTCGATGAATGTCTGCACCAGGTTCCCTACAATAAGCGCAGGTACAGACTGGTACGCTTTTCGAACCAGCTTCTCCACCTCAAGGGCCCACTGCTGCAGGTTTTCGTTACTCGTTACTGCGTTGCACGCGATCTTTGAGCTGCGCACGAAAGACGTGTTCCAGGTGAGCGTCGCCATATCTCGCCTCCAATGCCTCAAGGAGCTGCTCGTAAGTCACTTCCTTACCGAGAGCTTCCAGAACAGTTAATGCCTGGTCGCGCAGGCCTAGGGTGGGAGCAGTCATGGCCTGACTTTTATTCCAGCCGTTCGCTTTCATGACAGCCTCGAACTGGATTTTATAGGCCGACCAGGAAGAAGTCCCGTCGAACGGTGGCACTTTGAATCCACGTAGCGAAGGTGTTGTAGCTACCACGGGAGCTGTAACTCCATCCCCAAGTTTGAGGTCGTCCAGCGTTTTCTTCACATCAGCCATCACGTTGTCAACCCGATTGTTCACTTGGTCGATTCGGGTTTCAGCTTCCGACAGGCGGTTGTCATGTTGAGCAACCCTATCCTTCACCTCCATTATCTCTTTCCCGAAGGTAGCGTGAAGGTCCTTCCTGAGGAGCATCTGTTCTTCCATACCGCGCTGCAGCTGCTCTTCCAGCCGACGGGTCTGTTCCTCCTGTCGGCGGGCCTGTTCCTCCTGTCGGCGGGCCTGTTCCTCCTGTCGGCGGGCCTGTTCCTCCTGTCGGCGGGCCTGTTCCTCCTGTCGGCGAGCCTGATCCTGCAGCATCATCATCAGAGCACCTAAGTCAGGTGCTCCAGATGCAGGAGCTGCTGACGGGCCAGCCTCCTTGGTTAGCAACTGGCCCTCCGACGTTTGCGGCGTTGCATTACCAAATCGTCTCTGGTCCGTCTCCTGTTGGCGTTGACTTCGGGTACGGATACCCTCCGTGTCGTCTTTAGGTAAAATCGGCATATTTGATCCCACTTCTGACACCAATTGTTACGAGCTTGGGATTCGAGACAATTAAAAACTGCCAATTGAATTACCAAAATTGACACTTTAATTACACAACACTAATTACAATCTAAAATTACACTAATAATAAAACACAGTTCGCCGTTATTTCGCTTCGAAGTAATCTCTTGTATCGCCAATTCAATACTGCCCCGGTCGTGGTCTATACCGGCCTTATATAGGGCCTCAGATAGTTTCCAGAACCTTCTACTGTAGCGACATCTAGAATGTTCGAGTACATATCGGTCCCGAAATTTCTGGAAGGATCTCGACTCTCCTAGTTCTGCTACTCGACACTAGAGGGCGCTAGTGTAACTAGTGTTGCCATGTACAAGACATTAATAGTGGCGCGCAACACTTTCTTTTACTCGACACTAGAGGGTGCTAGTGTAACTAGTGTTGCCATGTACAAGACATTAATAGTGGCGCGTAACAGTATGGTCGTTTAGTGGAAATTTAGCACTTCGTATTAGTTTGAGATGAAAATCATATTAGAAGTGCTCTAATTGTGATTTAAGCATCAAGTTATTTTATTCGCTCAGGTGCCGAGAGTCATTATTTACAACAGTTATTCAGTGGGTTAAGCTGTCGTTAATATATCCCAAAAACTTAACAGTGTAACACATATTGTTTACGCCCGAACGCTGATTTCGGGATTGACGTCAGAGGGCGCGCGGCTCGGCGATACCGGTTTGACGTTCGGTCGTGGCGAGAGCGCGCGAGTGCAAGGCAGTCGTTTGCCGGCTGTGCTTGGGAGCACGCTGTCATTTTTTTGTTCGGGGATGCGGAATTGTGCACGCGCGCGTCGATTAGAGATACGGTCTAGGGTTCGAACCGCGCATTCCTTGTTCGAGAGCTTCTCCCGGTTGATCACCAGGAAATCATTATAATCGTGTCGTCGCGTTAAGTGCCCTTTTTGTGTGTGTTGGCTTGTTAGTTTACGCGTCAACGAGGCGTATTTTGAATCTTTTCGCGACGTGGTTTTTGGTGTCGAATGAAGGAACTTAGTTGTGTTTAACTGAGTAGTATGACTCATTAATAGATCGCTTTAATTCCCTCTTTATAATTTGTGATAAGTGAATCCGGGACATTGAATGTTGAACTTTGAACTACTGTCCGTTACTGTGTCGGGTATCACGTGTTCGATTCTACGATGAATGTGGAATTAGGCGAGTTTTAGTTAGTTAAATGTACAATGAAGCTAATAGGACTGTCCTCGTGACGAACGAAGAAAGTGACTGTGGACGACTCCGCGGAAGATTATC
The DNA here is from genome assembly GCA_963668995.1 of Parnassius mnemosyne. Classification (NCBI taxonomy): domain Eukaryota; kingdom Metazoa; phylum Arthropoda; class Insecta; order Lepidoptera; family Papilionidae; genus Parnassius; species Parnassius mnemosyne. The sequence continues at coordinate 27,461,108 of CAVLGL010000057.1, forward strand.
ACAATTTGGAGCGGTGCTGAAGTCCGAGCTGCTGCCGACGGCAGCGGTCTCATAAGGTCTACCACACTCAGTCACGCACAGATACACATCACTGACCCTTACTTCCCATGCACCATACAACCTCATGCGACCTGACCGAACCCTGAGGGACCAGTCGCCTTGGATATAGGTAGGTAAGCTCGGGTTTAATATTCTCCCTGTTGAATGGCAGTAAGATAGAACGCTCCCCCTTATTGTTTATTGTGATAGAACATATTCCACGTGGCCATATTGTGGCCCCGTCCTTCTGCTGCCCGTCGATGGGATTACACATGGGCCCTAATCCCGTCAATCTTTGTTGGGGCAGCTACACAGGGGCATGTACACATATGCATATCGTGAAGTATTCTAAGAAAAAAAAAATACTCGTCAAACAATCGGTTTTGGACATACTTTGCCTTTGAATATAAAACAACAACTTTTTAACTACAACTGAATGCTGCTGCTCTTAACCTGGTAAATTTTTAGGACAGAAAACTCTATTTACTAATAAAGTCGCTAATCATTTTAGTCCTTAGGCTTACCCAGTCATTTTGATTCTTAAATGAAGATGTCTATGGACCACGGCATGGAAACTATGTTCGTTTATAACCCTTATCTTATTTCTATAAACCAGTTCAAAGCAGCAAAAGTCTTAAATTTTTAATTGTATGGATTAATATTTGTTCAGGCAAAATTATTATGTACCTAAAATTAATTTAATACCTAAAATTTAATTATCAAACAGTCTGGTAACACACATTCCGGCTGATAAAAAAACCTTCCAATGAGGGCTAATAATCTTCCACTCACCAGATGTCGCTAGTAGCGACTGAGGTAATTTTTTTTGTTACACAGTGTCTTTTAATTGAGAAATTAGTTTTAAATAATAGTTTATCATTATCTAGAGTATTATATTAATATATAACACAAGGCGGCAGTGGTTTGATTTTTAATTTTTGCACATTATAACTCTTTTTTTTTAAAGTACTTTTAGTTATATTTATAGTTTGGTTTATTCATTTCTAATGTAATTAAAATAAAATATAACTAATAATACAGAAAGAAACAGATTACATTTTCCTAAGAAATTATCGTCCCCGCTATGAAATCTGTCAAATATTTTACCTCACTCTAAAGTGGCGCCGCCCTGGTGGCAGAAAAAGGCGTGGATGCCCTCATTATAATTTATAAATTCTTATTTTGAACCGATTATTAGCAAGATAGAAAGTATTATTCGATTCTGTTTACACTTACTTTATAAGCTTTGTATTTTTATATTTTATTGTCTATAAATATACGTATCTATAGATATATAAATCTATAGTGAAGTTTATTTATCTATGGTGAAGAGTGTAGAAAAAAGAGAAAAAAAACATGGCCGGTATGCGATACATAAAGTTTGCCAACGCATGACTGCCGTAAGTTTTAGTTGAAAACATGTCGTTTTCAGATTTATATGCCAAATATAACTGTACATATTGTCAAGAGGAGATAAATGGAGTTCGTGTTAGATGTGCAGAGTGCATAGATTTTGATATTTGCTTGCAGGTAAATTGCTATTGATGCCATTTTGCTTTTAGATTTGGCGCGATTTTTAAAAAGTGGAAATTTATACTTCTTTACATTACAGTGTTTTTCACTCGGTGCTGAAATTGGTCCGCACAAAAATGATCATTCCTATCAGTTTATGGTAAGATTTTAGTAAATCTAAGAAAAAGTTTCAATTATAATCTGTAACTGATGTAATATAACATTTAATTGTAAATTGTTTTGTAGGACTCTGGTGCTTTTGGTATATTTTTGGGACGAACTAGTTGGTCTGCCAATGAAGAAGTTAGATTATTAGATGCTATAGAACAATTTGGCTTTGGAAATTGGGAAGATATTGCTAAACACATAGAGTCTAGATCACCTGAAGGTATAAACATTCATTTTTACATTTACAGTTTACATACGTGGTAGAGCCATGCTGCAGCTATATTAGTAGTATAGTTGTAGCACTAATGGGTCGGCTCGACCGGGGAAGGACCACGCTCTCACAGAATACCAGCGTAAAATAGCAGTTTGACACTGCTGTGTTTCGTATGGTGAGTGTAGAGAACCGGAGACCCTTTTTACTGGAAAAGAGGCATTCCATCTTAGCCCTCACGGGTGACAATGCATCTGCATTTTCATTCGCAAACAACGAAAGATGTAGTTGTTTATGGGCCACAGTAACCACTTACCATCAGGTGGACTGTGTGCTTGTTTGTCACCCTTATTCCTTAAAAAAAAATGATGAGTGTCAATACATTTAAGCTTTTATTTGTTATTTTTATTTTAGAGGCAAAAGATGAATACATTACAAGATATTTGGAGGGCAGTATTGGCCGGGCTACATGGGGCAATGTTGAAAGTACCAGCCGTCCCTCACTGCATTGTGCAGACAGAGACGAAGGCCCATTAGGTCCTAGTGCAGTTTCACGTTTGCCGCCACTTGCAGTTACAGCAGATGAAGCCTTGCAACTTGGTTATATGTCAAATAGAGATGATTTTGAAAGGGTATTTGATTTTAATACTAACAACATTTTTTTAAGATTTAATCTTTTAGGTAAAATAGTTTTGTTTGTATGTAAATTTCTTTATAGCAAACACAAAAGGCAAGAATAGGTACAATCTAGAAATTAATAATAAATAATGACAAACTAATTAAATTAGCTATAAGTAATTAATAATCTATTATTATTATGTAAGTCTATAGCAGGGATTACCAAACTGGGTATAACTATAGACATCCGGTACTCGCGCACGGGGGTGGGAGGCAGATGGCGGGACGGGGAGGTTAAGGGGAAGCCCTGGGTACCCTTCCCCTGTTGCGGAAATGTATACTTTATGAGTAATATTTTTTTTTGTAAAATCATAACCTTACCTTTTTACACAGGAATATTGACTCTCCCTCCGCGCCTAAGGCTTTACAAAAACACCCTTGGGGTAGGGCAGACAAGACTGTGTAGTCGAGGTGTTCTGATTTGGTTTTAGTACAGATTCGACCTATCTTATCTATAAAGTCAGGTTTCCCCTAAACTCTGCTATGATAGTGGTAAATGAAACAATGTAATGTGAATTGTTATAATTTTGTTTTCTGAAAAACCTCTTTGACTGCTCTCCACTGCAACTCAATTCATTGGGTATGAGTCCCATCTTCAGCCACAAATGGATTGGCCATTACCAATTCAGCTTACTAATTCTTTAGGCTTAGTTGTTAGTTGGGTTATACTACAGAAATCCTCATAAAAGATGCTACCATAAAAAGTTATAACTTTCAATCATTACTTACAAAAAAATAATTTATATTGTTAAATTGTTATTATTTTTTAAATTAATAAATTATTTTGTTAAATTGGTAATGGATGAGTCATATCTGTAAAGAAACCTAAAAACCAATGCAGAAGAAAGAGTTAGGAGAGATAGCTTCATATTGTGAAATACATTATGTAGAGGAACCAATCAATAGATGGATTGCAGCAATCATGGCAAAAAGGCACTCAATGTGCATACATTGTTACATGGTATAGAACAATACTTAGTTATGATCTTTAGGGAGACTTATGTTCTTCAGTGACCTAGTCAGTATGTAATGATCATTAGAAGCGAGAGTGGGAATTTATGACACTTAGAAGTTTCTTAAAATTATACATAAACTTATATACAATGTTTCTTTTTTAATTTCACCAAGGCAAGAAAAAGTAATTTTTTACTGTGCAAAGACATCTGATATTGTTTACATGTGACATATTGTTACATATTTGTATGTGGTAGAGCCATGCTGCAGCTATATTAGTAGCATAGCTGTAGCACGAATGGGTCGGCTCGACTGGGGTAGGACCACGCTTTCACAGAATACCAGTGTAAAATAGCAGCTTAACACTGCTGTGTTTCATATGGTGAGTGTAGAGAACCAGAGACCCTTTTTACTGGAAAAGGGGCATTCCAGCTTAGCCCTCACGGTGTCACCCATCTGCATTTTGATTTGCAAACGAAGATAGTTGTAGATGTCTATGGGCCACAGCAACCACTTACCATCAGGTGGACTGTGTGCTCGTTTGTCACCCTATCCTATAAAAAAAAATGTACTCATACATGTCTGCTTTGGAGTTTAATACAGGTGTTTGTTGAATTTTAATTTATTTAATTATTTCAGGAACATGATCATGAAGCCGAACAATTGATATCTACATTATCATTAAACCCTGAAGATGATGAGTTAGATGTTGGTGAGTTTTGATTATTAAAATTATCCATAATATTTTTTCATCACATATTGTAATAATCTTTATATAGGGTACATGGGGGTGTCGGAAAAGGTGAATTTTGGGATTTATATTCAAATAGCATAGTAATACATATGGTTTTTATATAGTAACTTGGTGGCCTAACAGACGTAATTCTGCCCTTTCCGTTAGATGGTGCAATAATAATACTAATAATAATAATAATCATCATCATCATCATCATCATTATAGTCCTTCACAAGTCTACTCCCCCAAGAATTCCACATAGTATGGTCCTGAGCCACCATCATCCTTTGACTTCCTGCATGTCTTACCAGGACGTCACTCCACCTAATGCCTTACACTTCATCTACTGGCACAAGGCTGTCACTCGGGAACCTTTCTTCCACATTGGTTGTTGATTCTTCGAGCTATATGGCCGGTCCATTGCCACTTAAGCTTACAAATCCGTTGGGATATGTTCCCCAGAGTTATCCAACATATTATATCGCAGTCGCGTTTTATAAAGCCGAGTGGAGATATAAATGCTTTAGAATCTGTTATCCTTAATGAAATGTTTAGTTATTGAACAAATACATAAAATCTTGTTAGTATTTTGTTATTAAGTTTTTAAATGTACATCACAGTAAAGTAGTCTTTAAATAAGTGAAATGTTGGATTTCAGCTCTAAAATTGTCGCAAGTAGACATTTACTCACGCCGTTTACGCGAAAGGACAAGAAGAAAAAGGCTAGTGAGGGATTACCAATTAGTGTCAGTATTTTTCAATAATCAACGAAACAAGCAAAGAACACTAGGAAAACTTGCTAAGGAGAAAAAGTGAGTAAAAATTTTAAGTAAGATCTTTTTATTGGTATTTCGATCATTTTTCTTATATTCCGTTAATGGGCGTGAAGCTGCCTATTGTATACTTAAAAAGACAGTGCAGATGGACAGAATGCTTCGTATATTTCAAGTGACGCTGAAATGACGTTTAATTTATTGTAAGAACACACACTTCGGGGTTGGGCAAGGGAAAAAATATACGAATATATACCAAATCAATATTTTTAAACAGTCGATATATTATATCGATATATTGTCATCATTTGCATGATGTAAGGATAACGCCCAAAAGAACAATGGCCGACTTTCATACATGAAATTAGTTGAGAGGAAATGGTAGCGTCTATATACCAAAAATATCTTAAAATGTTAAACGTCAGTCCCTTAATAATCCTGTCAAAGAATTTTGTACTGAGAAGGCGTCAAAAAAAAGATATTTACTGAACCTTTTTAGGTTATGCCCTATGTCACTTGGAAAAAGTCATGCTTCCTGTGGTTGTTTGATGTTAGCTTAATACATAATACATAATTGAGTGTTTTTAGATTATTGTATCTCTATTATATATTTGCATACTATAAATGTATATTTCTGACATGGCTCCAGGGCTTTTGTATCATAGTGACATTCTGAGAAGAGCTAGAACCCAGAGCCGTAAAGTCAGTAAAAAAAACGGTGACATTTTATTTTAGCTAGTGTTGGCATAACATTAAATGGAATTGTTACGTAGTACTATGATTGAGATAATGTATTATTGTAGGAAATTGTTTGTGAGAGACTTATTCTCAGCCATATCACTTTTATTTTTTTTATTACTGATAGTACAGTTATTACTAATAATAAGTTAATATAAAAATATTTTGTGTGTTGTGTTGGTAGTCTTACAAAGTGTATACGAAAATAGTATGAATATACTAAATGGCAACATTTGAATAGAGTAAAATGATTTAAGTCATTTGATATTCCCAAAAATTTTTGTTTTTTTCTATGGCTTTAATTAAAATACATTTTAATTTGAAAAATCATAGAAAAATAATAAAACTCATTTCTAGACGCTATAATTTTTGTCAACTATTTTTCTGCCATTGCTCTTTATTATTACTGATGGTGGGACGACAGAAAAAAACTACAACCACAAATGAATACTATTGTAACTTCTTTTGTTGATTCATGTTTTGTCCATTAATACAACATTTTAATATATATCGAAATTGATACGAATTGGATACTCTAAAATAAATATCGATAAATCGCGATAAAAAATTTATATAGATATTTTTCCCCAAGTCTACACACTCACGCACACTTATTTTGTTTATTAGGTGGTAGGATTTCTTTCGTACTTAGGAGGTGTGTTTGGGTAGGGCAGTACCTATCCTCTTACCTATTTCTGTTGTTAAGTAACAGTGCTTGCACTGTTGTGTTCCTGTCTGAAGGGTGTACAGAGCTACTATAATTATAGGCTGTGAGCTCTGGGACATTCCATCTTAGTCCTCAGATGTGACAATGCATCTGAAGTCATGAAGCTGGTTGCAGGTGTGAATGAATTGCAGTAGTTACTTACTATCAGGTCATAAATGTATTTATGACTTCAGTTATAGAAAAAATATAGTCATGGGCCTCTCCAAAAAATTTGATGCAAATAAGATTTGTTATAATTATCATGCTTGGCAGGTGAATTATTTATAATTCCAAATAGACAGTACTAAGTATTTTGTGTCTGCCATAAATGAGATGGTAACTCAATTTTTTGGCTTATCCTAAAGTCACCTCTTAATAATATCCACGGAATCTGATTATGTTTGGGACGGCATTTTTGTCGTTTTGAAACATGACTATGAAATGTTTCTATGTAATAAGAAAAACTAATTTTTTTAATTAATTTTAATTGAGAACATCTTCATTCTAATTTATTTTCAGTTTTGTGTTGAGAAACAAGACCAATTGAAATCGAACCAGGTAAACCTTATAATGTAGCATCGGCTTTACGCCGCCTCTATAAGGCGAGGGCAGACAGTAAAGTTCGCGCGCACAATCTTGGCCGGGCTGAAGTTAGTTGCGAGTAGTTGCGCAGATATAGTTTTTATAACAAAATAACTAAATCTAGAGATGGCAATTCGCATATTGCGGGGTTACAATTACGTAAATAATTGATTATCGTTATTGATTATGATTTGATTTTATACTATATTTTTATGGTTCGATAGTGTGTAAATGAAACATGTCATGATTGCATTAAAAATTTTATTGAAAAAATTAATGTTACATTATTTTGTGTTTACGGAGAGAATTTGTTGTCCCTGCTAATTCGTGTATTTAGTTATTATTGGAATTGTTTATCGTATTTTTTTATTAGATACTATTGTTTTATTAAAATACATAAAGATATTTTCATTATAATAATATTTTTCAATTTATTCTATAATTGATGTAGACGAAACAAACTTTTGCCCTAAGAAATCTTAGGAACAAATATGAAGTGGGACATGACTGTGATGTCATGTCCCACTTCATAGATAGAAGGTGCGGATAGTAAACGTGTGTGATCGCTTGCAGGGAGTTAACGGAGCGCCTCCGGTGGACGGCGCAGTTCTACGGGCGGTCGGAGCAGGGCGGCGTGGTGGCGGGGCTGTGGCGCGAGCGCGAGCTGCGCGTGCGCCTGGCCGAGCTGCACCGCTACCGGCTGGCCGGCGTCACGCGCCTCGAGGAGTGCGCGCACTACGAGCAGCACGCCGCGCACCGCAAGCACCCGCACGCCGCGCACCCGCTAGACGTGAGTGTCGTCACATTGTGTCACATGTGGTGCGCCTGGCCGAGCTGCACCGCTACCGGCTGGCCGGCGTCACGCGCCTCGAGGAGTGCGCGCACTACGAGCAGCACGCCGCGCACCGCAAGCACCCGCACGCCGCGCACCCGCTAGACGTGAGTGTCGTCACATTGTGTCACATGTGGTGCGCCTGGCCGAGCTGCACCGCTACCGGCTGGCCGGCGTCACGCGCCTCGAGGAGTGCGCGCACTACGAGCAGCACGCCGCGCACCGCAAGCACCCGCACGCCGCGCACCCGCTAGACGTGAGTGTCGTCACATTGTGTCACATGTGGTGCGCCTGGCCGAGCTGCACCGCTACCGGCTGGCCGGCGTCACGCGCCTCGAGGAGTGCGCGCACTACGAGCAGCACGCCGCGCACCGCAAGCACCCGCACGCCGCGCACCCGCTAGACGTGAGTGTCGTCACATTGTGTCACATGTGGTGCGCCTGGCCGAGCTGCACCGCTACCGGCTGGCCGGCGTCACGCGCCTCGAGGAGTGCGCGCACTACGAGCAGCACGCCGCGCACCGCAAGCACCCGCACGCCGCGCACCCGCTAGACGTGAGTGTCGTCACATTGTGTCACATGTGGTGCGCCTGGCCGAGCTGCACCGCTACCGGCTGGCCGGCGTCACGCGCCTCGAGGAGTGCGCGCACTACGAGCAGCACGCCGCGCACCGCAAGCACCCGCACGCCGCGCACCCGCTAGACGTGAGTGTCGTCACATTGTGTCACATGTGGTGCGCCTGGCCGAGCTGCACCGCTACCGGCTGGCCGGCGTCACGCGCCTCGAGGAGTGCGCGCACTACGAGCAGCACGCCGCGCACCGCAAGCACCCGCACGCCGCGCACCCGCTAGACGTGAGTGTCGTCACATTGTGTCACATGTGGTGCGCCTGGCCGAGCTGCACCGCTACCGGCTGGCCGGCGTCACGCGCCTCGAGGAGTGCGCGCACTACGAGCAGCACGCCGCGCACCGCAAGCACCCGCACGCCGCGCACCCGCTAGACGTGAGTGTCGTCACATTGTGTCACATGTGGTGCGCCTGGCCGAGCTGCACCGCTACCGGCTGGCCGGCGTCACGCGCCTCGAGGAGTGCGCGCACTACGAGCAGCACGCCGCGCACCGCAAGCACCCGCACGCCGCGCACCCGCTAGACGTGAGTGTCGTCACATTGTGTCACATGTGGTGCGCCTGGCCGAGCTGCACCGCTACCGGCTGGCCGGCGTCACGCGCCTCGAGGAGTGCGCGCACTACGAGCAGCACGCCGCGCACCGCAAGCACCCGCACGCCGCGCACCCGCTAGACGTGAGTGTCGTCACGTAGCTATATCGTAAGGGGGAATTCGAGTGATTAAACGCGCTGCATTCGACATCGATTCAGGACAAAACATTTACTCAAATCATCGCAATCTCAGACGACAGTCTGTCAGCACGTTAATGACAAGTATTTCAAATTATGCATGCCAGTTGGTGCAAGACAGGCTGGTATATAAAGGAAGGATCACCAGTATCTCCTAATCTAAAAAAAAATTACTTGCACTTTCTGATTCTTACAATGATTATTTTACCTTAAGGAAATTAAATAACATGTAAAACCTAATGCCATTAGGCGTGAGTACAAACACTCCACGCCTTGGATATGTAGTTTTGGGTTTGATCTTGTATAACGGTTGTTTTCGCCAGGGCAGCAGTGGGTGCCTGGACACCAATCAGACAAAAGATCAAACGCAGAGCAGCACGCCGCAAAGAAAAAGGTTAGTTTCTTTTATAGATATATTAATTATAAATTAATAATTTGAAGTTGGTTGCAGATGTCCATGAGCTGCAGAAGCCACTTATTTATCGTCATTTGCTTTCGACGCAAGCAAGTCGAAAATATTACTATCTTTCACACCCAACTTCACAGTAGGAACTTATTATCTATTGATGATTTTCATTGATGTGTCGTGTAGTGGCGGTTAAGAATTATCCACAACCCCATATCTTCCTGTGAGTGTCGTAAGAGGCGACTGTGGGAAACAGGCAGGAGACGAGCACCAGCATCTTCCTGATAACAGCAATATTACAATAAAAAAACTGGGGTTGCCAAGCCGATCTCCAAACGTGGCGACTGGCAAATATCCCCCCATGACGAAAGGTACAAAAAGACGGAACCCAGTACCCGGCGGTCCCGCTATATCAGGCTACGGTGGCGACCACGGTAAGGCGGGGCAGGGGGTGCTAAGAATTTCCGGTGGAGGTTCGGTTGCCACCTAAGACGACTCGACCTGTCAACATACAACGAACGCACCCTGAGGACTGACGAGAAGATCCTGGAGCTGGAAGAAGAGATAGACAAGTTACGCTGGCATATTATAGGACTATCCGAGGTCCGAAGAGAGGGGGAGGACACGGTAATCCTCGAATCCGGCAACTTGTTCTATCACCGGGAGGGCGATCATCTGTCCTAAGGAGGTGTCAGATTTATCGTCCACAAGTCTCTCGTTAACAACGTTGTAAAGGTTGTGTGTCAACGTGGGTTGCGTACCTTGTACTCAGAATCACCAGACGGTATACGTTGAAGGTTATACAGGTTTACGCACCAACCTCGGCACATCCCGATGAGGAGGTAGAGAAAATGTATGAGGATATCTCTAAAACCATGCATCCCTCCAAAACCCACTATACGGTGTTAATGGGATACTTCAACGCAAAACTAGGCACAAGAGAGAACAGTGAGCTGAAGGTAGGGAAATTCGGAATAGGGCAACGGAACCCAAGGAGCCATCAGCTGGCCGACTTCATGGAGAAAGAGGGACTCTTTATGATGAACTCTCTTCCAGAAGCGGCCCCACAGGAAGTGGACCTGGTCGAGCCCCGATGGTTCGACAAAAAATGAGATTGACTTCATTATGACGACCAGATAACAACTGTGCAGTAATGTCTCCTGAGGGTGAAAACTGGTAACGATCATCCAATGGTTAGAGGCACACTGAACCTAAACGTTAAGTTGGAGAAGTCTTGTCTAATGAAGTCAACGCTCCGTCCCACTCGTGCTCTAGTTCAAAGTTCCGAAACCTTTCCAGCTCGAGTTACAAAACCGTTTTCAGTGCCTAGGAGACTCCAATGCAGTGGACGATATGAATGAGAGTTAAGTTCTGCAAGACCCGCCGCAAAAGAACACAAAAACTCCTCCGATCACACTCTTAATCTCATGGCTGTTAGACGGGAAATGAAGCTGCAGTCTTCAGTAGATTTGACAGCATACACGCAACTGAACAGACAGATCTCCAAATGTATGCCGCGGGACTTAAGCAACTTTAATACTACTCGTATTGAAGAAGCGATCGAGCGGAACCAGGGCTCCAAAGCCTTTGCCAGAGATCTGTCTGCCAGAAAGAGCTAACTGTCGAAGTTGAAGACCGCATGTGGCAGCATCGTTTCCGGGACACCTGAGATTTTAAGTGAGATTGAGAGGTTCTATGGGCAGCTGGACACGTCATAGTTGGAGCCACATGCAAGTGTGAGTAACAATCCAAGAGCAAGTCTTATCCGACACTATTCCGATGATATCCCGGACGTCAGTTTGAGCGAGATTAGAATGGCTATCCAGCACCTTAAAAACAGCAAGTCCCCGGGCGAGGATGGAATTACAGCGGACCTTCTGAAAGCGGGTGTAAAACCGGTACTTGAAGTCCTTCAGAAAATAGTGATTGCGACGGAATTACCGTCCTCCATTGTGTCACTACTTCGCAGACGTGGAGCAGAAGACGTGCGGTGGTCTTGTTCTTCAAGAAAGACGACAATGCTTTCTTGAAGAACTACAGACCGATTGCGCGCAGCCTCGACGACTTCCAGCCTCCCGAACAAGCCGGTTTCCGAAAAGGTTTGAGCACCATAGACCACATATATACCCTTCGTCAAATTGTACAGAAGACCGAGGAGTACAATTTGCCACTATGTCTTGCGTATGTGGACTATGAGAAAGCTTCTGATTCCGTCGAAATTAGGGCGGTGCTGCAGTCCCTTCAGCGGTGCCTATTCGAGTACAGAACCAGAGTACGAGACCTATCCAACTGCAGAGAGGTGTAAGACAGGGTGACGTTATATCCCCGAAACCCTTCACCGCTGCATTGGAAGACGTTTTCAAGCTACTGGACTGGAAAGGATACGGTATTGGCATCAATGGCGAGTACATCACTCACCTACGATTTGCCATCGATATAGTCCTTATGGCAGAATCACTGGAGGACCTAAGAACTATGTTCAATGCCCTCAATAGTGTCTCCCAACGGATAGGTCTTAAGATGAACATGGACGAAACAAAGATCATATTTAATTTCCATGTCACACCTATGCTGGTAGTTGTTGGGAGCACTAAGCTCGAAGTTGGTGACGAGTATGTTTACAGGGGACAAATAGTCCGCCTAGGTAAGTCCAACTTCGACCGAGAGCTCAATGTACGGATTCAACTCGCCTGGGCGGCGTTAGGGAAATTACGACATATCTCATTAGGTATACCTCAAAACCTGAAAACGAGATTGTACAACCATTGCGTGTTGACAGAGATGACTTATGGATCTGAGACGTGGTTCTTCACTGCAGGCCGTACGAAGACGCCCAAGGTCGCTCAGCGAGCTATGCTCGGAGTTTCTCTGCGTGATAAATTTAGAAATGAGGATATCCACATTAGAACTAGAGTGACCGACATAGCCCAACGGATAAGTAAGCTGAAGTGGCAATGGGCCGGCCATATAGCTCGAAGAACCTACAACCAATGGTGAAAAAAGGTTCTTAAGTGGCAGCCTCGTTCTGGTAGACAAAGGTTAGGGTGACCCCCCACTATATGGAATGACGACCTGGTAAGACATGTAGGAAGTCGATGGATGCAGGTGACCCAGGACCGTGCTTTGTGGCATTCCTTGGGGGAGGCCTATGTTCAGCAGCGGACTTGTGAAGGGCTGTAATGATGATGATGAAAATGATTTCCATTATCAGATGATTTTGATAAATTGACATTGCTCAAGAAGTGAACAAACTAAGTTAGATACTTCTGTCCTTGTACTTGTATCTTCAGTACACACACTCCTAGTGTACTTGGTCTCATGAACCGCTAGTACCTTTACACTCGCATATTCAATACTCAAGCACTCTCACTGAACTTGATCTCGTGAACCGCTATTACCTTTGTCCTTACTTTCACATCTTCAATGTACTAGTACCTTTGTCATTGCTCTTGCACCTTCATTACATACGCACTTCCAGTGTACTTGATCTCGTGCACCGCCAGTAACTTTGCCCTCGCATTCGCATCTTTAGTACACAAGCACTCCCAATGTACTTGATCTAGTGCATCACCACTACCTTTGTCCCTGCTCCCGCATCTTCAGTACACAAGCACTCCTACTGTACTTGATATTGTGCATCACCACTACCTTTGTCCCTGCTCCCGCATCTTCAGTACACAAGCACTCCTACTGTACTTGATATTGTGCATCACCACTACCTTTGTCCCTGCTCCCGCATCTTCAGTACACAAGCACTCCTACTGTACTTGATTTTGTGCATCACCAGTACCTTTATCCTTGCACCCGCATCTTCAGTACACAAGCACTCCTACTGTACTTGATATTGTGCATCACCAGTACCTTTATCCTTGCACCCGCATCTTCAGTACACAAGCACTCCTACTGTACTTGATATTGTGCATCACCAGTACCTTTATCCTTGCACCCGCATCTTCAGTACACAAGCACTCCTACTGTACTTGATGTTGTGCATCACCAGTACCTTTATCCTTGCACCCGCATCTTCAGTACACAAGCACTCCTACTGTACTTGATGTTGTGCATCACCAGTACCTTTATCCTTGCACCCGCATCTTCAGTACACAAGCACTCCTACTGTACTTGATGTTGTGCATCACCAGTACCTTTATCCTTGCACCCGCATCTTCAGTACACAAGCACTCCTACTGTACTTGATGTTGTGCATCACCAGTACCTTTATCCTTGCACCCGCATCTTCAGTACACAAGCACTCCTACTGTACTTGATTTTGTGCATCACCAGTACCTTTATCCTTGCACCCGCATCTTCAGTACACAAGCACTCCTACTGTACTTGATATTGTGCATCACCAGTACCTTTATCCTTGCACCCGCATCTTCAGTACACAAGCACTCCTACTGTACTTGATATTGTGCATCACCAGTACCTTTATCCTTGCACCCGCATCTTCAGTACACAAGCACTCCTACTGTACTTGATGTTGTGCATCACCAGTACCTTTATCCTTGCACCCGCCTCTTCAGTACACAAGCACTCCTACTGTACTTGATGTTGTGCATCACCAGTACCTTTATCCTTGCACCCGCATCTTCAGTACACAAGCACTCCTACTGTACTTGATTTTGTGCATCACCAGTACCTTTATCCTTGCACCCGCATCTTCAGTACACAAGCACTCCTACTGTACTTGATATTGTGCATCACCAGTACCTTTATCCTTGCACCCGCATCTTCAGTACACAAGCACTCCTACTGTACTTGATATTGTGCATCACCAGTACCTTTATCCTTGCACCCGCATCTTCAGTACACAAGCACTCCTACTGTACTTGATGTTGTGCATCACCAGTACCTTTATCCTTGCACCCGCATCTTCAGTACACAAGCACTCCTACTGTACTTGATGTTGTGCATCACCAGTACCTTTATCCTTGCACCCGCATCTTCAGTACACAAGCACTCCTACTGTACTTGATATTGTGCATCACCAGTACCTTTATCCTTGCACCCGCATCTTCAATACACAAGCACTTCCGGTGTACTTGATCTCGTGAAGCGTTAGTAGTACCTTCGTCCTAGCACTCTTATTTTGTATATCCACACAAATATTTTTTTCTACAAAGTATATAAAAACATTTCCAGAGACGGCGAAGGCGGCTCAAGTTCCACCAGCCCAAAGTGCACACGGGACGGAAGTACCGCATGTGGTTGCTCCAAAAAGAGCTCATGCAGCAACAGCAGCGCCGTATGCTCGACGCAGCTTCTCAACAATAATGAGATAAAGGTGATGAAAACTTCCTGTATTTCTGTGCTCACGAAAATGAAAGAATGTTGTAAAAATTATGGTTTCCTAAAATTAAATAATAGGTTTGTACACCTTCATTAAAAAAAAATTGATCTATTTTTTTTAATACCTGACTGCCCCAGAAAGAGGGTGATGTTTTTCGAGTGTATGTCAGTCTATTTCTTTGGCACGATCTAAAGGCTAAATGGCTTGATGAATTTTAACATATGGTATCGTTAGATTCGTCTTAGTTGTGGAAAAGACAAAAGGTATAAAATTTTACTGTTATCAATAAACTTTTTAGCTTTTTAAGCAGTCTGCTTTTTTAATTACTGTTGCAACTATTGGGTTTGTTTATCAAACTGGATAAGGATAGTATATTATGCTGTAGTATAAGAATGACAAACGAGCACACAGTCCACTTGACGGTAAACGGTTTCTCTGGCCCATAGATATCCACATCTATCACCAGTTAAGAATTAAAATGTAGATGCGTTGCCACTCTTGATGACTAATATGGAACGACTCATTTCCAGTAAAAAGGACCTCTGGTTCTGTACATTAACCATACGAAACACACCAATTAAGC
The DNA here is from genome assembly GCA_963668995.1 of Parnassius mnemosyne. NCBI lineage: Eukaryota > Metazoa > Arthropoda > Insecta > Lepidoptera > Papilionidae > Parnassius > Parnassius mnemosyne. The sequence goes on from CAVLGL010000057.1 coordinate 27,476,672, forward strand.
TGCTATTTTACGCTGGTAATCTCTGTGAGGGCAAAGTCCTTCCTCGGTCGAGCCGACCCATTCTTGCTACAACTGTAGAGCTGCAGAAGGGCTCTATGTGGTAGCTAATATGCAGCTCTAATACGAAATTAGGCAAATATTTTAGTTAAAAAAATTGCAATTGGGAAATATTTTTAATAATAGACATGTTCTTTTAGTTATTTAATGAATTAACAAACTCTGATGGGACCGTCGGTGAGGGCAGTAAGAGAGTTACTGAAGGTGTGTGTAGCCTATGCTGAGTCTCATGGGTTGGCATATAATGTCAAAAAATGTGAATACATTGTCTTTGGCCTCAGGGGCAAGCCTAGGACTGATGAACCTGACCTGTTCTTGAATGGGTCAAAACTTAAAAAAGTGACGTCCTTTAAATATCTTGGTCATTTTCTTGCAGATGACCTGAAAGATAATGTAGACATTGAGAGGGAACGCAGGGCTCTAGCGGTCAGGAGTAACATGCTGGCCCGTAGATTTGCTCGATGTACGGACTTAGTAAAAATTACCCTATTTAAGGCATACTGCCAGAGTCTGTATACGAGCAGTCTATGGATCAATTACACTAAAAGGTCACTGGATGCCCTGCGTGTTCAATATAATAATGCTTTCAGAATGTTGTTGGGACTGCCTCGATACTGTAGTGCGTCGGAGATGTTTGCGCAAGCTCGCACGGACGGTTTTCATGCGATAATACGTAAGAAAACAGCTTCGCTGCTTAGAAGGGTGAGAGATAGTCACAACAGCATTTTGAAAACAGTAGCGGAGAACTATAATTCTCCGATTTTGAAAAAGTTTGTCCACACATTAATGTTTACTAACACTAGTTTATAAGTCAATTGTTACTAACACTACTATGGATTAATTTTGGTCCGAAATAAAGATTATTATTATTATTATTATTATTATTATAAGAGTTTGTTAATCAAACTAAAAATTCTGCTCCTCAGATATGCTCAGCGCTGAGCCTAGCACCAGCTCAGTACGTAACTCTGAAAGGAGTGCTACTACGTAGACCGACAGCCGCGGAAAGCGACGTGGACATTGCTGTGCGACAGTACTTACAAGCCGCCGGCTGGTTGCACAACTAGCACAAAATCTCACACCAGCCTGCTGTGTGTCAAAATCCTCAATTTTTGGTAAGAGTGGTCACAGTGGACAGGAAGATAGTGAGTGTGTTTGACTTTCATTTATGTAATAGAAGTTTTTTTTAATGCAAATTACTGATAATACCAATAATGTAAATCTTATAAAATCAATTATAGTAAAGAAATACTGAATGTATCTAACACAATTGCCTGTAATTATGACATCTAGTTCTTCATACCAAGACAATTATTTAGTTCATCATTATCATCATTAAAGCCCACTGTTGAACATAGGCCTCCCCCAAGGAATGTCACAAAGCATGGGCCTGAGCCACCAGCATCCATCAACTTTCTGGATGTATGTATCACGTCTCCATCTAGTGGGCCGCCAATGTTTAATTGAAAAATTATTTAATTAAACATCTTTAAATCCATAGCAATAACGTAATTTCTATATTTTTTATATATGAGTTGTAAAAATCTATTACAAAAGACTTAAAAATTAAGATAATAATAAATATAAATGTAAAAAATAATGGGTAGATAATTATTTATAATTGTTTGTTTAGTTTAGTGGGAATCTGACTGTAATTACAAATTATTAGGTGTAAAGTATTTTTCGACTGTTAGAACTATGCTATGCCATAGATAGCTTGATGCTAGGATTCAGGGAGAGAAAAGCCTGTCTCAGTCTGACATTAAAATTTGAGGCAAAACATTAATTTCATATGTTTGAAAGTTGTTCTATTTCTCTTTCGTGAATTCAATGATATTAAATAATTTTAGGAAATAAAAAAAAACAACAACTTTCTTAATTTTTTATTAGTTCTTAAGAAATTTACTGACGAACTAGAGCCTTTCTTAGGTTTGTGGTAATCGTCACGCATATGAAGCGGATGTCATGCCATGCAACTCTGATGTGCTCCTTGCCGATCAGGTTTTTTTAAGGGTGGGAAAAAGTTAATAGTATTTTCTAATATAATATGTAATTATTTAATTATTATTTATCAGTAGTAAACAGAATAGTAACTGAAGGTTTTATATGAAGTGGGTACATAGTTTACATGGTTAATTTTAAATTACGTGTAAAAGACATATAACTGGATTTCATGTGAAAACTTAGAACCAGTTTTAGTTTTTGGCTTATGCTATCAGAATATTAGTAGAAGCAATTTACTCATATATGATGCAAAACTTACACCAATGATATCAAAGTTTGAGTGGACATAAAATGTATAAATATACATTTATACATAGTCTGTTTATGTTGTTATGATGATTAATTCATTAAGCTAAAAATTTTTTGCAAATATTATTCTCATATCATTATTTATCACGTAAAACTGTAAATTGTCAGATTATATCATTCCTTATGTTTATAAGCAAACGTCATATTATCTAAAACTAAAAAAAAAAATATATCAACCATTTTACATCCATGATTTCTGTGAAGGGTAAATCTAAGTTAATAACTTTATTCAATTTTATTTAATTAACGAAGTAGCTTTATATTTTATCAGTATGATTCCTTAGAAGTATTTATTGGATCTAGTAAAATTAAAAGTTCAAGAATCCAACAAATTCTTTGCTTCCCTGAAAATTGATAAAAGTTTTTGTGCCATTAATTTTAGCTATCTTAATTCTATAATGATGAGGCAATAAAATTATAATACCTGTCCGTAAATATCTATTATAAATCGAGCTTTCGAGACTGTTAGCTACAATCCTCTTTGTAGAGCGTCGTTTCTGTTGTACGAAATACTAATAGTCCGGTAGCTATTAAGATATTACCTATTATAAAATACAGATTTACAAACAATAATATATACTATAAATGTGACTAAATCCAAGAAACTTGTGTATACAACATGTGATAAGTCGACATTTGTGCCGAGTATGTCACTATGTCACGCCACTGGGCGTGAATATGATAGTGTCAACACTACAAAACCAAAGCTATCTGGTAATAATTGGTGCCTAATCTCTTTCTGAGGCTTCATGTTTAGACTTTGTGGTCGCGTATTATTCGCATTAATTTATCGTACAAAGTTATGGTAAAGGGTTCTCTTATTTATTATTTTAATATAAATTTATCAAAGATTTGTCTTTGTTATTTACGTTTTATGGTATTTTTAAATGTTTTAGTGTATAGGAGTGACGGTGTATAAACATATCTTGTAAGATACTACCTAATGCGAAATTTGAATGTAACAGTATAATGTTTATGAAAGTATTTGAGACAAATAGAACATTACCTCATATTTATTAGGGGTTTGTTAACTACTCTTGTAGAGTATTGTAAATAAAACATATTAATTTGTAAATATAGCTTTGCTGTTATTAATTAATGTTGTTTAGAATAATGTTATACTTTTCCCTTAAAATGAATACCAAAAGGCATTATTAGAGCTTGTCGGTTACCAATAGCATTCAAAGTGGGTAATGGAAGCCATATTCTTTTAATGTATTATTTAATTATGGTGGGCAAACAGAATAAAAAGCTTACTATTAAAAAGCTGCTTCCTCTTTCTCTTACTGACTGTAAAAGTCAGACGAGTGTTGCGAGGAAAATAATAAGAATTAATCTGTTGCAACAATTTATTTTGAAATTTTTTATGTAGACAATAAATACAACTGACACATTCTCTTTTTTATTTTTTGGAGGAGAGCATCATTAACTATTTTGAAACGCTGTCGGATTAGTAGTATCCAAGTTTTCATTCCTATTTTACTCAACTATCAAATTATGGATCTAACTTTTAATGTAAATTAGATAATATATTGACGGTAAAGATCATAATTGCTTTCCAAGAACGAATGGGTAAGCATAGTATTGCATTGTTTTCACTATAGATATTCCCCATTATGTGGGCAGCCGTCGAGTTCATACAGTTCTTGGCAATAATTGACTTAATAGTAATTGTCTTAACACTATATTTACTACAATAATTACATAGGAAAGGAAAAATACCTGGCATTCAAATTTATTTTAAATATTTCTAAATGCCATTTATATACATTGTGAAATATACCGGAAGATAATAGTTAAATAAATATGGATGATTTTTTACTTCCAAAATGAAAGTTTAAAAAATTGTTTTGACGCGATTTATTTAAACTAAACATAATGGGACTGCGGCTGACGTGTAATGAATCGTTTATATGTGACGTGTGCGAGCATAGCATTTGAGTACAATACTCCAGTCCCTTACATATGTTCGTATGAGAAAGGTCTAAACATACAGAAGGTGATCAACCCGCATCGGGCGACCGGAGATCTTGTAGCGTCCTATCGCTTCTCGTCTACCCAAACCATTTTAATCGCAATTTTTTAAAGTAAACAAGCTACTTATCACAGTAGGGTGACCGTCGAGCACACAGCCCATTGTAAAACACAGCAGCATTGCTATCTTACGCTCGTATTCTGTTTGAGTGTGGTCGTTTATTGGCCGAGCCGACACATTCTGCTATGCATGTGCCTAACATTAGAGCCTATCAAAAGTGCACTACTGAACATAGGCCACCCCTTAGATTGCCTCATAGGCATTTGTTATAGCTACCACGCTTGGTAGGCGACTTGGCAACCGCAGTTTTTATTTTTGTTATTAGAAAGACGCTGCTACCCAATATCTCTAGTTTGTTTCCCCACTGTCGCCACTTAAGACACCCACCGTACGATATGTAGTTGTGGATATTCCTACACCGCCACTATACGGGGTGTAAGACGCGACTCTACCACGCTTATACAATGTCACATTTTATGATAAAGTATAATATACTTTTATAGAAATAATGTTATATCGAAATTGCGCAATTTAATGTAATAGATAAAGGCTGTGGTTCAGTTAATAAAATTCCACATTTTTGTCTACTTTAGAGGTACTGAAATTGATATTAAATATAATTTTAGATACATTTATGCAACTAGGAGCTTTTAAAGCAATAATAAGCTATATTACTTTTGTAATGTCTAAAATAGGACAGTAACTTGTATATGCATTAAGTGTAATGGTAAGGATATTTCAAATGGGACTTGAACTGCTAGTGTCCGCCAAATAGTGATTCAAAAAACTACTGGAGCATCGCTGCAAGCTTAATGTAGTACGTCAGTAGAAGGACAGTTAATAACAGATAATTAACTTCTACAGTAATCAAAGATGAGTTAAGATAACCAGAAAATATTAAATTCACTTTAAAAGTTTTTATTTAAGGGTTTGAAATTCTTATTTAAGAATTGAACTTTTGGAATACCTATATCTTTTCTCAATATTCAATACTTCTATGTAAACATTAATATTAAAATAAATATGACAAATCAGTAATATACTGTTAGTGAATATTATGTAATATTATGTAATTAATAAATGTTTTTAATTCCAAGTATTTTGTAATTTATAAGAGATGTTTTAGGAAAATGTAATATTGGAGCTTCTTTTTGGTAAGATTTATCAGCAGTTGCTTCATTTTATGATCTCCAATTTTAAATTTACGTGGTCTACCGTATTATACAAAAACCGCTTTATTACAAAGGGTGGATTATTTGACAGTTTCGGACAAAGGAGAGTCATTGTTACGAACGAAATCACTTAGCTGCGGCGCCTCTGGCTTCGCATTTTGGTTCGCATTTTTTCTTCACGGGATTTCTTTCTTGAAACAGACTAGTTTAGCCTGAATCTAACTATAAACTACTTCTTGTAATAAGACGGTACAAGTTTTATTTACTCAATGTTATACCGTAATATCGGCTTTAAAAATATTTCTCTTCTAATTTGAATATATACCAAAATATGACGAAGTTGTACTGGTAATCAAAACTATATTTGTATTTGTTGATTCTTTACTTTAAAAGTACTGTCCTACCTTTTGATATACTTTTAAAAATAATTTTTAATAAAAAGGAAAGAATCTCAAATAAAAGTGATTGCAGTTGAGTTTCAGTACATCATATAGCAACACAGGCCACCGGCGGACCGGAGGTGAGTAGCCTATATATGCAGGCGTTCGACTCTGTCAAAGTACCTACAAGTCCACGCGGTCCTGCTGCCATGCTTACAATAAAACTAAATGCAGCCGCACTGCGTGCTCACTAAACTAAATCTAGTTGCGCGGTTGAATCGACGTCCTACAAGAACGCCGAATTGTTCAATTTTTTGCTGCAAAAAGAGATCTGCCACTTCAAATTTACAAAATAGATGCCGTTATCTTTCATATATAAGTAATTTTCAATCATGTCATTACTATTTACTTCTTTTTAATATTAATAATTACAATAATAACGGCCATGTTGTTACGGATTTGTTTATCAACACAGGCCGTTTGCTCTCATACAATATGCATATCGGTCTGATGCAAGGCTGTATTCGAGTTGTCGCTGTAACCGAGTGATGTGTATCTATGTGTGTGTGAAATTATTAGCAAATTGTTTCAATTGTTATGTGTGAGTTTCGTAGTGACAGACGATTGTTTTTGTGTGTGAAGTTTTCCCCCGTAAAAATGGCAGACAGTTCTGTATAAAGGAAAAAAACGCTATGGCTACTCCTCTCGGGTCCGTCGGTGTTGCCTTATGATCATAGTATTTGATTTACATAAATATATAATATATAAAAGTTTACTTAACTATAGGAGTAAATATAATTTACTAATAAAAAATATGTCCACTAAATCCTAATATGTGTAGTGTAACAGTGTGACCATATGGAAATAGTGAAGTAAAAACGTTTAAGAAATAGAATGTAAAAATTTAAAAATATGTAGTATATTCAGAGGCCAATGAATGTATATAACACGGATTAATGTAAATCCTTTATAATATGGTAAATCCTTTTATAAATTTTAAAAATTCGCCATTTTGCATATTTTGCATTTTTATTATTTTATTTTGTAACATACCATAATTACCTTAGCATTATTCCTTTCATTATTTTGCCATTATTTGCATGTTAATAAAAATAATACTTATGAATGTGTCTAATGTATAAATTATAAATGCATCGGCGTATATGTACGTAACTGATAAAAGTACAATTTCACTGTAAATTTATTGTTATTTTTTATTATGTTATGTATGCAAATAGTGTTAAGCGATTTCAGGGGAATAAAAGTATTGAAACAAGAGTGTTTTTCATTGAATTAATATATTATTTTGGTTTGTTTGTGTTTGGTTTGGGCATGTCTTCCATGGCGGCTGGGAGGGGCCTTGAACGAAACCAATTATGTCTTAGCGCCTGAAATTTAGAATAGGCTTTAATTTTGAACAGAATCTATTTTTGATTTAGTATTTCGATACGTTTGGATTGAATTCCATTTTTATTACAGCCTATAAAAGTCCACTGCTGAACATAGGACTCTCCCATTGATTGACTCAGGGGGGATTTGCCATAGTTGCCACGCTTAGCTGACGGGTTAACGACCGCAGTTTTTTTTATTATTTTGAGTTGTTATTAGGAAAATACTGCTTCCCATCTTCTGCTTCATTTCCCTCTGTCGCCGCTTACGACACCCACGGGATGATATAAGGTAGGGAATATTCTAACACTGCCACTACATGGCTAATTGTATTAGGATCATACGGATTTAATCGTTGCACTCATTCACTAATTATAGCTAATCAAAGTCCACTGCTGAACATAGGCCTCCTCCATCGATTGCGTCATAGCCTCAAAAATATCCCCAATATTTGCCGCAGTTGTCACCATACCTGGCGGACGAGTTGGCAACCGCAGATTTTTATAATTCTCTTATCAGGAAGATGCTGATGTCCAATTCCTGTATCAGTGTTTCTCTGTCGCCACTTTCGACACCCACGGGATAAACCACAACACTTTTTTTTAAAGAAACACCTATTTCGTTTCATGCATCACACGGAACGGAACAGCCTTTGTAAAGCAACTGCTGCTGGACATAGACCTTTCCAAAAATACGCCAGTTGGTTTGAATTACATGAAAGCATTGCTCATATTCACTATGCTGGGCAGGCGTTTTGTAAAAGGCGATATCCTTGCATTCCGCTTTGTTGTGGCGGGGGGAGGGGGGGGGGCTGAGCTTTGTACTGGTCCCGTCACGTAAAAAGAACGCTGCGCGACTGTGGAGGGGGTGTGTCTGCGCATGGGTACAGTCGCGTTCTAAAGTACTACATGGTACTCGGCTATTGTTTTATAATATAATAGTAATTAATTGTTTTATTGTAGAATTATAATAGGTACTTTCCTAGCTACTTAGAACTTTGGAAGAGGTTGGAATTAAAAATGGATAATGTTTACTTGAGCATTCTTTTTTATTTCTGTCTAAGGCCGGCCACATACATACGGAATTCCGTTTCATGATTCCATTTCGGAATCCCGAATCGGGATTCCGTTAATACAGCACACACACACGTTTTTTTCCGTTCGGAATAACAAGGGTCAGTTGAGAGACGTTAGCCATTGAGTCTAGACATTCTGCCAGCGAATACTGATTACCATTTTCTGGTTGCGATTCCATTGTTCTTACTAGGTGCATCCCCTTATCACCCTAAGCTTGCAATATAGTCAATACTATGTAAAAAGATCTATCTATCCAGATATATTTTTTAAATATTTATGTATGTAAATTCTTTCGACGAATTATTAAATAAAATAAGATGAAAGGTTACGAAAAGCTATACACCTACAAGATTAAATGTAAAAACATACATAAACACACCTACTCGCTTCGATCTTGCGACGAACACTGAGCGCGTTCCGTACGGAATTTACGTATGTGTATTGCGACTCGTATAAAATCTATGGAAGACGTGCGTACGGAGCGGCTTTTTTCCGTTCGGGATCCCGAACGCACAGGCGGTCATACGGAATCTCGAATCGGAGAAATTCCGTACGGAAAAATAACGTACGTGTGTGGCGGGTCATAGATTTTATATGGACTTGCTGCGTTCGGAATCCCGTATCGGAATATCGAAACGGAATCCCGAAACGGAATTCCGTATGTATGTGGCCGGCCTTAAACTATAAAGTAGTTTGTAACAAGAAAACTTAAGCTAAGGGTGAGACGCTGTCCATTATATCGTCTTGGGTTACATGGAAGCCAGATTTAGATGGTGTGTTGGTGTTACTGGATGCTACTTCATCATCACTTTCATCTTCGCTTGAGCTTCCGTCATCAGAATCATCATCATCAATGCGAATGATAAATGTTTCCGTCATCAGGTAAACCACATGGTAATTTTTACGGTATTCTTTCTCAATACTTTTAACTTTACTGCACAATTTTCCCAGCATTACCCCATCGCGCCCCCTTCGTACCACCATTTTGATCGATCAATCGCTCAGTGCGCAGGTACAAGGCCAGGGTTCTTTTTACGTGACGGGACCTATAGGCGTGGTTTGGTCACCCGAAGTGAACAAAGAGGAACCCTAAGTGGCTGGCTCGAGGTGTAGGGCCGGCCCGAGATAACCACTCCGAGTGCCCGCTTCCAATGTGTGCTGGTGGACTGCGGTGAGAGGGGTGTCCCCTCCCCCTTCCCCTGCAGCCGAGGTGGAGTCGCGGAGGAAGAGGAGTGTTGGTATGGCGATGCGCCACTTGCCCTATCCTCCACGACTCTGACGGGACAGCACTGTTGATGCGGTGGTGGTGGAGCCGCGGGGGAGAGGAGTGTCGGTATTGCCGCTCTCCCTACCCTCCGCAGCCGAATGTTGGTTGGTGGCGAAGCCATACACCAGATCCGCCGCTGAGGTTAGAAAGCTTGTACTTTTGAGTGCTCGTTTTTCCAGGACCCATGTCCTTCGCGCATCGGACATAGGGACTTCCGTTGCGCAGGTTGGGGCCGCGGAGGAAGGCGTGTCATGTATTCTGGTGCGCCTTACCAGAAAAACGGAGATGGGGGAGGAGTATTTCTTCCCCGAGGAGGGGTCACCATGGGGCAGCTGGCGCCATGTGTGCGAAAGCGTCGGTAAGTAAGTAGTTGGTGCGAGTCCGACATAACCCGTCCTTGTCCCCGCGAGGCGGATATACGTAGGCATTTTCCCATGTAAAACAAAAAAAAATATCCTTGCACTGGTAAAGCTCCTTCACGTGTTAGTGAAATTTAGGTTAAGCTTTTATGAGTGGAATATCTAACTGCCATCAGTCGGTCGGCAGTCTCACATTCTAATAGGGTGCACCACGTGCAGGTAAAATTGACGTGATAGAGCCATGCTGCAGCTATATTATGATTGCAGCACGAACAACTCGACCAGAAAAGGACCACGCTCTCACAGAATACCAGCGGTTTAAACGTTAAAAATATTGCCTTATATTAATACATTACCTCTTTAGCTGATATTCTTTTATTAGCATTGTAAAGCACAAAAGACTTGATCAGGTCTAAAGCTTCTGGTTCTACGCCCGGTAGGAGATCAGGCCATGGCGTTGGAGTTGATTCTGGGAATGTAATTTTGTGATAGTCCGGCAACTCTGAATGACCTGGCCAGGTTTCTTCTGTTGGGGTTCCTAGGTGTTGAAGTACTATCGCCAGTTGTTCTATGTCCGATTCTCCCTGTTTTTAGAATATATTCATTTAGGTATTAATATTTTAGTTGCTAAGTGAAATCAGTCGCATGGAGCTCGCCTAAAATTGCTTAATGTGAACGACCAAGCAATAAGTGTGAATGGACTTACAATGTCCTTGGAGCAAATTGGAGAATGCGACCATGGCGACCTTTACAAGGTCTATACAATCTCAAAACTTAAAGATGTCTCGTGTCTAATAAAAAAAAAACGTTGATAGGCTGGCACTTTTTTTATATAAAAAGGGTGACAAACGTGCGCACAGTCCACCTGATCCATACACACATACCCTGAGGACTGAGATGGAATGACTCGTTACAAGTAAAAAGGGTATCCGGTTCTCCATACTTACTATCCGAAACACAGCAGCAGTAATAAGCTGTTATTTAATTTTTACTTAAGTAACCCAGAAAAATTGAAAATGCTCACAGTTAAGTAACTTATTCAGTTAATAAGTAGTGAAGACAGTAGTACTTAGCAGTAAAATGTATCCGTAGCAGAATTCACAATAGATCATACTGGTTGCAGTTAGGCTGGTCTTGCAGACCTGCTAAACCTTGCTAGGTCTGCATTGATATGCAGGTGGCACAAAGCTTGCACAAAAAACTGCTATTTTACGCTGGTATTCTGCGAAAACGTGGTCTTTCTCCGGTCGGGCCGAACCATTACTGCTACAACTATAATATACCTGCAGCGTGGCTCTAGCACGTTAAATTATCACATTTTCAATTAAAAATTATGTGTATTTTTTGTAATTTACCGCAAAAAGTGGATGTTTGGTAATCATCTCTGCGATTATGCAGCCGACTGACCATAAATCTATTTTCTCACTATAAAATCTTGCTCCATACAGGAGTTCCGGAGCGCGATACCACCTGGAAATTAAATATGTAAAAATTACACCAATGCCACCTTTTCATAGAAATACGGATGACAAATTATCACCAAACACACCTCCTGATAGTGGGTAAGTGAATGATGGTTTAGTCCATAGACACGTATGTCTATCCCCGATGAAGAGTCAAAATTTAGAGGCGTTGTTACATACCTAGGTATATATTAGTATTTTTTAATTAATTTATAAGTTAGCTTTCAGACTTAATAATATCATACAGGCCGAATTTCGGTCACGGCGACCATTCTCAGCGGAAAAATAGCCATCAGCGTAGGATTATATTACATAAGTGCTTGCGCAAGTACAGGTGCATTCTACTCTCTTATAGTCCAATAAGACGGCAACAATCCGATACGACTGGCGAGAGATCGGGCGCAGGTCAACGGCTTAGTGCTTTCCGAGGCACGGGGGTGAAACATCGCCAACTTTCTTACTCCGGGCTGCTAACTGAGAACTTTTGATAGAAAAAACTAATTACTGATTTGGACCAATCTGGGATCCGAATCCGAGACAACATTTTCAGCAGTCGCGTTTACGTTTACTAGACCAATGAGGTAGCCTATCACTTCAGGAGTAGGTGATAAGGGTGCATTACCCGTGCGGGAGTATCTGCTCTTGACTCACCGACACCGCAGAGTGGAAATTTCAAAAAAAAAACCTAAATCTATCTAGGTATATCTTGGACATAGATAATAATTTTCTCGGTTCTATGTTAAAAAAGAGCTAGTATTTAATAAAATCTGTAAAGAAAAATGAAACATACCTAGTAGCAACTTGATGTGAGTAAGGTCTACCTCCATCGGGCCAGTAAAGGCGTGCCAGACCTAGGTCAGCTACCTTCAGTGTTCCTTCGTAATTTATGAGCAAGTTTGCTGGTTTTAAATCCTTTGGGAGAAGATCTTAGTTAAACTTTTAATTTATCGAAACATACGAAAATATTACAAATTATGTAAATTAAAAAAGTATTATGGTCCGAAGACATGAAGCCAAGAAGAATAAACCAAACAGATTTGCGTATTTATTCGTACTCTCGGAATAATATTCCAACCGTGCTGGAGAGTATCATGTCATTAGTCCATGAGTCCAGAGCTAACACAAAGACACTCTCATATCCTTGTGAACCCGTGCCAGATGTAACGGAGAGTTTTTATTCAGTTTCAGTGTCACGAGGCCAATGACAAAACCACTAGACCTGAAAACGAATAAATTGTAACCTACTCTCACCGACTACTAGGTCACGTGGTATATCATCACCATCATCATTCATCATTACAGCCCTTCACAAGTCCACTGCTTAACATAGACCTCCCCCAAGGAACGCCACAAAGCACGGTCCCGAGCCACCTGCATCCATCGACTTCCTGCATGTCTTACCAGGTCGTCACTCAATCTAGTGGGGGACGCCCTACACTTCGCCTGCCGGTACGAGGCTGCTACTCGAGAACGTTTCTTCCCCATCGGTTGTCGGTTCTTCTAGCTATATGGCCGGCCCATTGCCACTTCAGCTTACTAATCCGTTGGGCTATGTCGGTTACTCTGGTTCTACAGCGGATATCCACGTTTTTAAGTCTATCACGCATAAAAACCCCGAGCATATCCCTCTCCATAGCTCGCTGAGCGAATTTGAGTTTCCTCATACGGCCAGCAGTGAAGGACCACGTCTCAGACCCATAGGTCATCACTGGGAACACGCACTGGTTGTACCTACAATCTAATTTTGTGAAATGTCGTAATTTCCCGAACGCTGCCCAGCCGAGTTGAATCCGTCGATTGACCTCTCGGTCGGAGTTGGACTTACCTAGTCGGACTATTTGTCCCAGGTAACGTACGTGGTACGTGTGGCAGGTACGTGGTATATATAGTAATCAAACTGTAACTACTAACAAAAAAGGTTACACGAATTAATACTTTTTTAAATCGATAATTGGATATATTAAATACTAGCGACTCGCCCCGGCTTCACCTGGATATAATCTATTAATTTGTCGTTAGATAATCAAAGACAAGATATTTCAGGAAAAGATGTCATTTTTATTCAAAAAAAGAAATCTTATATTTTTCGGATAAAATATAACCTCTATCCCTATTGGTATTGCTGTCTATCTGTTCGTAAAGTTTCATCACAATAAGTTTCAACCATTTTGAAGAATAGCCCGGACACAGACAGACTGACAAAATTTTAAAAATTGTTATTTATGTCTTATTAGTATGCAAATACCCCCTGAGCTTTAGAAGCCGGTTATTTTAATATTACAGACAGACACTTCAATTTTGTACGTATAGATAAAATGAATCAACTAAATATAATTTTTGCAATTTTAGTGTCTTTATGCAGGTTCAAACTACTAATTGAATGTTTTTAGGGTTGGGTTCACAAACACACTTAATAATAACTGAATAGGAAGCATGCTTAATGTACCTACTATGCAGCTCGTCTGCTCTGTAGAGTGAACCAATATATTGTGGAAGAGGTGATCATTAGGGGGTTTAATTTTTAAAATTAAACACATTCTCAAAATAAAGCAAACAGGTAACTGGAATATGAAACATTTGGAATTTTAGACATGAAGGATTAAAATATTTGAAATCTCTGATTCGGATGTATGAACGCGTTTTAAATATCGGCGGCGAGGTAAGATAATCCGATCACCCTATAAAGTCGCGTGGGTGTCGTAAAAGGCGACAATAAGAAATGACAGTAAAAATGTTATGACTCTCTGTACATAGTGTTTAACCATTTAGTTTACGTCCGGCGTAAAATCCCAGACCGACAACGGGCAGCAGCTTTAAAGGTTCGAGACGTCTGGCACTGCGATCGGCTATCAACCTACCAAGACTACATAATATAAAGGCAAATTTTTCCTACAACGGAATAGGCCCATGCCCAGCAGTACATTTTTACGGACAAAAAAAGATAATAACATAACAATAAAGAAAATTAGCATTCAGAAGCGATAAGATTAAGTAAGAACAAAATTTACTACGCATTTTGGTGGTTTTGTGTTTTTGGAGATGGACATTACAGCTTATAAAATAGTTTTGGTATTTAGCATGTCAAGGATATGCAGATTGTGATCATATCCTAGACGGCCCTCGCCATTACATTAGATTTGATAAACTACAAATTCTCGCGAAAGAACATCGATTTCTACAAAGGATGATACGTGAGGCTATTGAAATTAAAAAACATACTAATTTCAATAGAGAGGGAGGTTGGGTACTACCGCCTGCTTGGGATCCTGTAATTCATAAAATTAAAACTAAACCCAAGCATACCACTGCAAGACTTCAAGACACAGTAAGTCCATTCTGCGTAGATCGGACCAAAATTAATAATTAAAAAAGCTGAAGGTACTCCGGGTTAACTCTGACATCGGAACGTCAATCACCTCAGCCCCCCGTGACCATGGTTGCTGGAAAGCAACCGAAACGTCGGGAATTTAAAATAAGTTAATTAAACGCGATAAAATCCGTAAAAGTAGTTTTATTCAATGTGTAGTGTTCGCGTAAATATAAGAAATGATTAGATATGCAGATTCGTGAAAATTGTACACAATCTATTCGAATAGTCATTTTACGGTGATATTTGTGCTGTTAGCCAGGAGGCTTTTACAGTTACAGCTAGTTTTCGGCTGCGGGCTATAGAATAAAAAGGGGGACTGATAATGATGTTGATGACGTTGCAACAAATGATGATGATGATCAAAATGCAAATGCGTTGTTACCCATGAGAACTAAGATGTAATTCCTCGTTTCTAGGAACAAGGTTCTCCGATTCTCTACACTCAACATACGAAACACAGCAGCATTAAGCTGCTATTTTACGCTGGTATTGTGTGAGGGCATGGTCCATCCCCGGTTGAGCCGATCCATTTGTCCTACAAGCCTACAATCATGAGCATGGCTTTACTACGTATAAAAATTTTGAATCGGACCGCGATGAATACGGATTTTGTATGCTCTGGCTATAAATTAAATTGGTTGCACATGTAATGCCACTCCTAACTCGAATATTAGCCGCTTGCACACAATATAAAGTTTTTACCACTGAATTGATTTCTCAAATAATAGGTCTCTTAAAAGGAAATGTAATCAAGCAAGCAAACGAAGACAGTATTAAGTATTTCTGATGTGGACGGTAGGTCTACTTAAGAAATGCTTCAAATATGTGTTTATAGTTTGTATAGGCATTTGAAAAAGTTTTTCAAAGATATAATAACAAAATTTTAACCTGTAGAATTTTTATATTTGAGTAATCATGTTTTTCAATTCTCACTATTATTTTAGTTAGATACCTTTCTTTATATTTAATCATGAATCATGATGTACACGAATGTCGCGGCGTAGGTTTAAACATGAACGATTGCGCAAACATTATTGTGTTGTCATTGTTTGCAGTGTGCTACTTTTAATACTTCATTAATTATAAACGCACCATAAGCAGCAAATATACTTTATTTTGCAGTTTAGTTAGTTTTAAAAACATCGTTTATAATTCTCATGTTGTACCTTTAACTAAGAGCGTATAATAAATAATTACGTTGCAATATATACTAAAGTCATGTAGGAACCACGACTACGTAGTCAATTCCTAGACCAAAGAACGAATTCAAAAGGTTGTAAGCTGTTTATAAGTCAAGAAAAAGATTATTATCATTGTCGTAAGTGTAATTCAACACGAGGACCGTATGTAGAGCTTCATATCCGTCCACAAAGCAGGACCTTATACAAATACTCTGTAATATAAATTAATAAAAAAAATACTCGGCGGCTCCGTGGCGCAGTGGCTTAGTAATGAGTTACAACGCTAAGGGCCGCGGGTTCGAATACCGCACGGAACAAGTATTTGTGTGGCCTACAAATAATTGTACCGGATCTGGATATTTGTCCTTGTAAAACTTATGTATGTAAACTGCCCCCACGATAGTGTGGAGGTAACGTTTTAAAAAAAAAGAGAAAGAAAAAAATATGTATGTAAGTATTCGTTTTCTGTGGTACGCTTTGATAGTCTTAGCTACTCGTATTTTGTTGGTGATAGTGAGGCTCATTACTAAATTACTAATGCGAAGTTATTAACACTGCACCTATTACCCTCCCGCATAACCTGGTGACAAACGAACTCACAGTCTACCCGATGGTAAGTTGATACTGCAGACCACTGTGTTGTCACTTTTAAGGACTGAGATGGAATGCTTCACAACGTGTAACCATACTGGCTCTTCGTACCGGCACACGGCAGTGCACACACTAAGGCCCGTATTAATAAACGTTACTCAACAACGAACTCAAGTGCGTAATCATTTGATACGGCCTCATTACGATATCAGCATCTCGAGATCGTTGCTAATTATTTATTAATTAACACATAAAACAGTATCTCAAAACACTGTACTTAGGAATACTCTTCTGTGACTTACACTCAAGTACTTGAGACCTTGAGAGTCGACTTTCGTTTATTAATCAGTGTGGCACTTAGCCGATATCGTAAACCTAAACCGCATCTTGAGATATGTTTATCAATAGGATCATAACCTCAATATTGTACTCAAGTGCGTGTACTTGAGCTGAGTAACGTTTATTAATACAGGCCTAATATTTGGCGGCAGAAATAGGTAGAACGGTGGTAACTACCTAGACGTACTCGTAAACAGAAAAGGAGTCCCATGTATACAGCTGTACCTAGTTAAATAATAAATAATAACATGCTTTTTATAGCAGTTTTTAAGATGTGTATTTATATAATTTAAAATTTATATTTAAAATTATTTTTTACGTGGTAGAGCCATGCTGCAGCTATATTAGTAGTATAGTTGTAGCACGAATGCGTCGGCTCGACCGGGGAGGACCACGCTCTCACAGAATACCAGCGTAAGATAGCAGCTTAACACTGCTGTGTTTCGTATGGTGAGTGTAGAGAACCGGAGACCCTTTTTACTAGAAAAGAGGCATTCCATCTTAGTCCTCACGGGTGACAACGCAACTGCATTTTGATCCTTTATTGAGGATAGATGTGGATGTCTATAGGTCACAGCAACCACTTACCATCATGTGGACTGTGTGCTCGTTTGTCGCCAAATACTATAAAAAAAATTTAAATTTTTGTATAATCAATATAACCTCTTGGACTTCAATATAAATTAATAAGAATAACTCAGAAACTATTGGTCAGACCTTGATCAAATTTATATGGGACCACATGTGAAGCACCAGCTTTCAAATAAAAAAAAGTTATAACACACATAAAAAAAACATACATTCGAATTGAGTACCGGCTCCTTTTTGAAGTCGGTAGAAAATATATCACATCTAAAAACTTTAGATAAATTGAGAGAAAAGTGACGAACTCTATCAAAAATATTCATAAAAGACGAGACGATAGCACACCTACTCGTATATAATGGATTTATTTTCACTAACTCTATTACCGAAATTAAAGAGAGGGTAATTTTATGATGTTGTGAGTCGTTTATAGAATAATAGATCTTACTTTTATTTATATTTTTTTTTAAATAATACAGATGTCCAAAAAAGAATATTGAATATTAAAATTATAACATTACCCTGTGCATGATATAATGGGCATGCATGTAGCGCGTGCCCTTCAGCAGCATTTGAGCGTAAGACTTGACTCGCGGAATTGTTAATTCCTGTTGATTGTGGTGCAGCATGTCCCACAATCCTGAGCACATATACTCTAGAACTAAGACCAAACTCATGCCGCGAGGAAACATGTCGTATAATTTTATAATCTGAAATTTACACAAATTAAACATATGTACAATGGCACTGTTTCTGCCCTGACGTACTACTTATTTCAGACGTCATAGATTAATAAGGGCTAGATTTATAGTTGTTGAGACCTTATGTCCTGCAGGGCTAGCATGGGCAGGAGACAATTTTATCTCCGGGGAAAAGAGAAAATGTTTATCCCTTAGTTTTATCCACCCTTCGAGCATGGGCACACCGGTGGATACAATATCAACAGTAGATAAAGTGGTAGAATTTTGTATGAATATAAACTTAAACCCATGTCCAATGAACTAGGATAAAATTGTCCCTTTCAAATGTCAAAAAAGTATAATTTTTTATCTTTTATTTGGCTTCAGGTTACGGACGGGGGATACATAATGTCTACTCGTTATGTCATCAAACGGGGATATAGGTATTTCTCCCCGTTGCCGTGCTTTGGCATAAGAACAAAATAATTTTATCTGACACAAAATTTATATAATCGGGGGATACATTTTTTGACCCCAGCCCATGCTAGCCGTGCTGGGGCATAAAAGAGGCCCCGAATATATTTACAAATTAAACGAAAACAAATTGTTTCAATAATGCACTATACGTATTGCAATTATGACACTGCTCCACGTCGCTGGTCTTAATCATAATTATAATCATAATCAATACGTTAGGTTGATAAATTATTTAAGTCCAACATGCTTTATCATAATGATGACACAAATATTTATCTAACACTAAAAATTTCATTATTACAACTAATATACATTATTTCAAATTCATATTAATAATTTAATTACAGTTAATTTAGCTAGAATAATATAATTACAGTTAATTCATTTTAATATCGGTGCCTAATCCTAAACATAAAATTTAAATATTCTTCGACAGAGTAGAAGCATTGTTGCTCAAGCTATTGTTTGACAATCCTGCGAAAACGTGCTTTTGGGAGTTATTGAAACTCTGTGGGCAATGCATTGTAAATTTTGATACACATAGCTGAGCAACTTTTCCTATAGAGGCTAGTGCATGGCATAACACTGAGTCAGTCTTTCAGTGTACGTCAAGTTCCTCTGTACTCTATCTCTTTGTGAACAAAAGAATATTATTTTTAACAAAACATACCAAATTTATGATGTACATACATAGCAGCGTCAAAATGTATAATTTTTTAAAATACGGTTTACATAATATATCTGATGCCAAACCATGCATAGATTGAAGCTGCTTCCATATGCTTGGCAAACAAAGGCAAACAGCGAACATCAAACAACAAACACGAACGTGAGGATGGGTGTTTGCCTGTTTTTGTATGTGTTTGCCAGTTATCGGGCTCGGTGTCGGTTTTTGTGCACAAATCAAAGGGTTTTCACGACACGTTTTTTGCTGTTTGCCGTTGTTTGCCAAGCATGTGGAGGCGGCTTTACTTTACGTCTGGTGTAAATAAGATGCTCAGATACACTGCTATCGTAAGTCATTTCCTTTAATCGCCTCTTATCACACCTACTGGATGAAATGAAGTGATGGATTTTTTAATACAGTCACCGTGCACTGTAATAGTTAGATGCTATCAGGTGGCTGTTTGTCGATGTAATGTTATATAATATATTTTCCACTGTTGTATATGAGCCTCAGCTACAATTTCGAAGGTTACAATTTACATGGAACCATAGATACTAATATGGATGGTAAAATAAATAATCAGAAATAATAATATATTTTATACATGAAAGGGCGACAAACAATAACACACTTCACTTGATAGTAAATAGATGCTGTGGTCCATAAATACGTACATTTATCCTCCATTAAATGTTGAAACGTTGGGACCCTAAGAGGTAAGATGGAATGCTCGTTATCAGTAAAACGCCGGACACCGTTTTGCTCGCATAACTTGTAAAACTATTGTTACTATTTTACGCTGGCATTCTGCACGAGCGTTGTCGACGTGGCATGTAATTAATAATAAAATATCAAATAAATATTCATTGTTGTTTAGTAAAATACCATAGAAGTCTTTGTAAAAGTATATATATGGAAGTCTTTGTAGTCTTTGTCGGGTTTTTAAGAAAAAAAAAATACTAACATATTTACATCGAAGTAGCTGTAATGCTTTTATTTCCCTCATCACATTAATGGGTATGCCATCTTCAAGATTCTTTATGAGAATTTTCTTCAAGGCTACTTCTCGACAAGTGTGCAGGTGACGTGCTTTAAACACTAGACCATGAGCACCTTCTCCTATACGACCTTCAACTGCGTAACTTGTTATGTCACTATCCATAACAAAACTTAAGTCACAAATGTCTAATAAGTTATATCAAAATGCGATGAATACTCAACACAAAATGTGTATGACAATATAATTTGGATGTTTGGTTTTTGGTTAAGTTGCCATGGATACGCGCGTATAAACCAAAGACTAGATCAGTGATGGCGAGCCTATGACCCCGGGTCAGACATTGACCGACACAGGTTTTTCAAAGTACCAACGTCTTGATTTTATAAACATATTTTTTATCATAAAGAGAGAACGAACAATTAAGACACAAAAACATTAAGCGATATCTAAAATGTCAAATGTCAAATGCTTGTGGTAGAGCCACGCTATAATATGGTTTTAGCACAAATGAGTCGGCTCGACCGGAGAAGGACCGCACTCTCACAAAATACTAGCGTAAAATAGCTGCTTAATGCTGCAGTGTTTGGTATGGTCAGTGTAAAGAGACCCTTTCTACTGGAAACGAGGCATTCCATCTTATTACTCAGGTGTGACAACATCCGCATTTTGATTCTTAATTGATGTAGATGTCTATAACCACAGTATTCACTTACCATCAGGTCGACTGTGTGCTTGTGTTTCACCCATATTTTATAGAAAAAGTATAAAAAAATATTTCCAAGACACATGGACATTAGGTAGGTATCAGATCATTATGTAGCTGATTTTATTTAACTTCAACTTTATTATAAATAGACAAATGTGCCTGTAACAATATCTATACATATAATAAATCTGTAGAAAAGTCGTGTCTGTAATAATTCTAATATATTCGTGAGAAAACAAGTCCAGGGGACTAAATAAAGGTTCTGAAGCCAAAACAGTGGTTTTTAGAATTTTTGTCTGTCTGTCTGTCTGTCTTTCTGTCTGTCTGTCTGTCTGTGTATTCCGGATTCACGCAAAAACTACTGAACCGATTTACATGAAATTTTTTATGTAGGTAGTCAGTAACCCGGGGCAACTTATAGGCTACTTTTTATCCGATTACGGAACTTAAAAAAAGGAAGGTTAAGTAGATTAATTTCCTTTATATGTTAATTTTCTGTTGTATCATAGTTATAGGCGGAATGACGGGTGTTTTTCAAATAAATACCATATTACCATATTTGTAAATAAAGTTTAAAATATAGTTATAATCTTGGTAAAATAATTTGAAACTACAAGGATTTCGTATTCAAAACAGCGCCATCTATCATCAAATGAAAAAAGTTGTATATTTTGCCTTCAGTTACTAATAAATGAAATAATATAAATAACTTACATTTATATGATTAAATTATTAGATTTTTAAAATTATTAAAAAATTGTTTTGTTATTTTATTTTAAAAGTGTAATAATCTCAATAGATAATAGTGATGTCTATCAAAAATATGAAAATTGATAAGGTATTTATTTCAATTACTAATATATATGTAAAGTGATAAAAACTGGTCTGTCTGCAATTGTTGCAGAATTTTCATTATCATCATAGTTTTATTAAAGAGATTTTTATGTAAGTCGTGGCCAGATCGTAGAATTGATCATATATCATAAAGTAGTCTATCATTTCGTGAAAACACTGAAAAACGGACTGAAATGAATGTGTATTTAACACTATTTGATGACCGTGTCCGTGACTATATGACTATATAGCTTGACCAAATCAATGAATAGAAATCTTTTGAAGTTATTAGTAACTAAACACAACGTTACTATTTCATAATATGGTCATATGACGATATCATTATCGTTTTTCACCGCTAGCGGCGCTGATAGCTTATTTTTAACAGAAACAGAACTTTTAAGAGAATTGACATCACTTTATCCCTTATTGATTTGATATAATAAATAAATGTTCGTTTCTATTGCTGATATTACTAGATGGTATAGTTTTGGATTTCATTATTTCATGTAATATTAGCGCCACCTACTTACTTCTAAATAAATTAAAATGGCAAGACATTGATAAAATGAAATAATACAATGCTACTGAATATACGATGTAAATAATTGAATCATTTACATTACGTTCATCCCGCGTTGAAATCAGTGCAGCGAACTCTTTTTTGGCCAAAAACTCTACAGCCTGTGCCCAGTAGTAGCATGTATGTAAGCTGCTTTTTTACTTTTCATGGGGCAATGTATGCAGTTTCTATTTCATTCGTGTTTTCGGGTATGATAATTTATGTTTTCACTCTATCGTAAATATTAAGGCTTGCAAAGATAAGTAGAACTCATTATCGTCAGCTTATCAAAAGTCCAAAGTCCACTGTAATGAACATTGGCCTCCCCCATAAATTGTCAAGTAGCTGGATATTTGCTATAGTGGCGGGTTGGCAACCGCAGCTATTATTATTTTGATCTGTTGTCAAGAAGATGATGCAGATCATCCCATCTACTGTTTTTTTCCTATGTCGCCTCTTACGACGGGACGATATGATGTGTTGGATTTTCTTTCACCGCCACAACAGTGCGAACATTTTTCTACTCCCGTTCATGAGTGTAGTGTTCCTCACGTTCACTGTGTATAAAATTTATAAGGAATAAAAGTAATTTTAAGGATTTTATTCGCGTTTAATTTTAACTTTTTAAATTTCCGATGGTTTGGGCAATTTATAGCACCCATGGTCACGGGAGGGGTGGGAGAACTGAGGTGTTTGACGACCTGATGTCATAGTTAAAATAGAATAGTTAAAATGCAGTAGTAGTTTGAATTTAATTTTATTAATCATGGAGTCCTTAGCAGATAGTAGCACTCAGCCATCTTCCCTATTAAAATTAGGATATTTTTAATTTCAATAGCCTCGTGAATCATCATTGGTAGGATTCGGTGTTCTATTGCAAGAATTTGTTGTATATAATGGTTGGGACGATACTAAACATGTTTACATACTTTAGACTTCCCGGTGCTTCGGTGCTTTCATTCGGTGAGGGTCAAGATGCGTAAAAAACCCGTAACATTAGTTTTAATCCATGTGTGGTATTCATTATTATAGAACTGTATTTATGAAATTTTCAAGTCTACTCGAAGTAAATAAAAATATCTATATCTTTTTATGGTGCCAATCAATATTAAATAGGACCAATGATATGAATAAAATGTCTTTTTTTTTTATAGGAGAGGGGGCAAACGAGCATGCGGCTCACCTGATGGTAAGTGACTACCGCCGCCCATGAACAACTGCAACACCAGGGAGGGAATTGCAAATGCATTGCTGGCCTTTTAAAAAGGAGTACGCTCTTTTCAATGTCTCAAATAAACATTATATTACTTTGTTAAAACTAAATTTACTTTAACTATGAATATATATATGTAAAGAGTAAAATGTAAGTAATAATAATACATTTTGATAACAAGACTATTTACCTTTCTTATGGATACATCGGAATCGGAAGACACGCCATATATAAAAAATAGTAGGAGTTTCTAGACATCTAATAGTATTTTAGAATGAAAAAAATCTCTGACAGACACAGAGACATAGACACCAAGGTGACTCTAAAAGTGATCGAATATTTCTAAATTTGACACGGAACAGCATTTAATGATGTCCCTAAATTCAAGCGCACACGAGCGAAGCCGCGGGTAAAAAGCTAGTTAATTAATATTTCTTATAAGTTATTTTTTTTATTCCTCGTTCATTCAGATACTCAGTGCAAGGGCGACTACGGACTGTGGATGGTATTAAGTTCCCCATTTATATCATTTTCCACGACGACCATTATTTTTTGCTCTTCACTTGTAACTGTAAAATTTTTAAAGAAATAGAAAGAGGAAACAAACTTTTTAAAGAATTTGAGAACCAAAAAAACCTAATTTTTAACCATCCTCTCTGCTCTTCCAAATGACGCTACTAACTTAGTGAGTCATGAGCTAATACTAAGATTGATCAAAAGGAGCAAAAAAAATTGACAAAATTTTACCCAGATCTCAAAAAGGTTAAGAGGTGCGCAACAGCATATTTCTGATTTAAAATTGATAATAATAAAAAACATGCGTGAGTGTCATGGAACACTTGGAACGAAGTTAAGTCACGTGGTAGAGCCATGCTACAGCTATATTAGTAGTATAGTTGTAGCACGAATGGGTCGGCTCGACCGGGGAAGGACCACGCTCTCACAGAAAACCAGCGTAAAATAGCAGCTTAACGCTACTGTGTTTCGTATGGTGAGTGTAGAAAAGAAAGCTGGAAAAGAAGCATTCCATCTTGGTCCCCACGGGTGGCGACGCATCTGCATTTTGATTCTTCATTGAGGATAAATGTGGATGTCTATGGGTCACAGCAGCCACTTACCATCAGGTGGACTGTGTGCTCGTTTGTTACCCTGCAATTTAACAGTTGCAAAATAATTAACACCCTTAACAGATGGAAGGGAATGAAAAATGTGATAAGAGAGTGAAGGCTAAGTAGGAGTAATCAAATAGACGATTTTTTTTCACTTAAAAACTTCCTCGCGCGCCCCTTTTTAACCCTAGGGGCGCAACCCTAGGCACGTACCTAGTTTGCCTGTTGGATAATCCGCCACTGCAGGCGAGTTGGCAACCGCAGTTTTTTATTTTTATTCATCTGTTATCAGGAAGATATTGCTGCCCATCTTTTGCATTAGTTTACCTCTGTCGCCTCTTACAGCACCCATGGGCGATATGGGGTAGTGGGTATTCTTACACCGTCACTAGACGGCTAAGTGTCAGATTATATAATATTTATTTCTCATTTTTATGCTGCTTTTTAATAGTGTTTAACCTTGTTTCGATTCTCTGTAACGTTAATAATATTAATATGATATTTAAACAGCTGCGTACACATTACGTTGTCGATATGCAGCCAGCTTTCCAATGATCATTTTTAGAAGTGCGGCCACGTTGAGTGTACCTGTCCAAAAATTATCAACATGTGGTTGAGAACGGTGTTTGTGGTACTTTTTTTCTATTTGTATCAAACTGCAAATTGTGCAACCATACTGGCACTGTTTTCATCTTTATCTTTTACGGATCATTTTGTGTACAGAGGTTACATTTCGCTACTAGCCCAGAAAGGCCATTCCATTGTGGTAATGACTCCTCATCCTGGGTATTTCGAGTACTCAGAAATCAAGAACGTAGTGGAAATAAACGTTGGTGAAGAGTCCGCACCTTTCTGGGATGAATACAAAATGTTAATGACAAACGTTGACGATTATTATCCTCGTTTAAAAGCTTTAAACGAACATTCAATAAAAGTAGCCATAGCGCAACTAATGTCCAAGCAAATGACAGCTTTATTCATAAACCCCAATGTGAAGTTTGATTTGGTAATAACAGAAGCTGATATGCCAATACTGTATGCAGTTGCAGACAAATACAATGTGCCGCATATATCAATCACTACTTCTAGTGGGAAAATACATCAGTACGAAGCTAAAGGCATTTCAACACATCCCATTCTGTATCCAGATGTTAACACAATTAATTACAGAAACGCGACCAGCTGGCAGAAAATTGTTGAACTAAATCGCTTTTATCACTCTAAATATGAATATTACAACAACTTCCTGCCTTTATGTGAGGTGGCCGCTAAGAAAATTTTTGGATTGAAAAGGAGCCTTCTAGAAGTGGAATATGATATAGATTTGCTATTCATTGCCAGCAACCCCGTCTTGATAGGAAACAGACCGTCAGTTCCGGCTACAATTTATACAGATCGTATGCATATTGTTCCTGGGCTGCCGTTGCCCGCGGTAAGAGATATTGTGTTATTATAATAATTGAACATTACAAACCACGTTACACATGTGTTATTTTTCTAAAACATATTTTATATGTGAAAAAATACTTTTCAAGGAAATTCCTATTGTTTAAAAAAACAGTCTGATATTTATTTCTAAATTCATTTCAACTTTTAAGGAGTTAAAGTCGCTTATGGATTCGGCAACAAAGGGTGTAATATACTTCAGTCTAGGAGCGCTCCAAGAGTCGGAACAATTAGCGCCTGAAGTATTGAATGTCCTAGTGGATGCCTTTAAGGAAGTTCCGTTTATGGTGCTATGGAAGATTGGTAATACGACCATGATAAACAAGCCTGACAATGTAATCACACAAGCGTGGTTCCCTCAACAGGAAGTATTGGGTAGGAATTTTTATGAATATACTGGCTATTTGGCCTCGCGTCTTCGCCCGCGTGGAGTTTATTACGACTAGATTATATGTTTTAATTTTTTGCGCGGAACCCTAAATAATTTTTAAAATAAAAGTAGCCTAAGTTACTCCTTATAATATTAGCTATCTGCCAGTGAAAGTCCCGCCAAAATTGTTCCAGTCGTTTCGGAGATTAGCCGGAACAAACAGACAGACAGAAATTTTAACAATTGTCTTTTGGTTATAAGTACCGTACATACTTTCATATGTATTTAGTAAAAAGCTGTTATTTTGACATTACAAACAGACACTTTTATTTATTTGTATAGATGTGACAGAAACGCTTACGTGGTAGGGCTACGCCGCAGTTATATTATGGGCGTAGTGTTAGTTTTAAAATAGTTTTTCACCTTAATGGTTTACCACGACCACGGGACGATATAGGACAATCTCTAATGGCTACATTACTATTTTAAATTGAAGTTATTATTTTAGTGCTATGTTTAATATCTATCATAGAAAACAATACTCCACCTGTACTATTTCCCGTCTAGATAGATTCATACGTGGTAGAGCCATGCTGCAGCATATGCATATTACTGGTATAGTTGTAGAACGAATGAGCCGGCTCCACCGGGGAAAGCCCTCATAGACTACTTGTTCAGTAATAAACCGCAACTCACAAAATTTATACCGAGGCACAATGATCTGCTACGATCGGAGCGCCGGTCACACCTAGTGGCAACATTGCGACGTAATATGCGTTGTAATAATCTGTGAAGTTAAAAAAAAAGAGAAGAGGAGGGTAGGAGGCGAGACAAGCTATACACATTCTCTTTGTGTTCGTGATGTGAACATCTCTCCAAAAACTTTAAAAAGGGACTACTCCAGAGTGTACCGTGTACAATCTAATTGCTAGTGTATTCTACCGTGTAGAAGAAGCTACCAGGAGCTGTCAACGTTTGCTGATCTTGGGAGGCTGGCTAGTAAGACCGTGAGTAGTTTGTTGCTGTTTTTGGTGTGATTTTGTGACTGCGGTAACTGAACGTTTCAGGGGATTTAGATTCTCAATACAGTCCACTATATCTAGTAAAATAATCCCAATCCGCCACATTTCTGGCCTTCGAGCCGCATATATTCGAATTAGTGATCTTCGAATAATAATTTTCTACCCTTAATTCGCGTCCCGTGGACGTCATATATTTGAGTAAAACTACGCATTTAATTAATTTAATATCCCTTATTTAATTTGCCTCTTTTTTACCTGGATGTCCATTGCTCGCGGTGCGTTTATAAAGTATTAATTTTGTAATTTGTTCATAATGTCGGATAAATTACAAATAAAAAGGCAAACACTTATTTTTAAAAAGGAATACCTATTTGCTAAATTACAAAAGGTTTTCGATATCGCGAGATCCCAAATAAATGATCCCACACAAATTCAGAATTTCTTAGCCGATTATTCCGAATTAGAAAGTGTCCGCTCAAAGTTTGAAGAAACAGTGTTAAATATTATTGAAATAGATATATCATTAAAACCGGAGACAAGATTGTCAACGCGAGAATTAGATACATTTGATGAACTTTATAAGGCATGTAGGTTGCAATATTTAAGATTAAAACCGGACGAGCAGGCATCCCTCAGTAGGAAAGATAGGAGTGATGTAAGGCCGTCATTACCTAAATTACGTTTATTTGAATTCGATGGTGATATTGAGAAGTGGACCACATTCTACGATACATTTGTATCACTTGTCCACAATCGAGATTTCGACGAAATAGATAAGTTTCACTATTTGCTTTCATGTGTTAAAGGTTCGGCATTAAACATTGTTAAAAAATTGCCCATAACAGCCGCTAATTATACTCTCGTATGGCAAAGTTTATGTAATAAATATCAAGATGATCGAATACTCGTGGGTAGGTACATCGACAAAATGATAAACTTTACGCCGTTAAATAAAGACACTACCGCAAATCTTACTTTATTTATCGAAACATTCGATCACTCTTTTAAAGCCATCGAGGCATTAAAAATTAAAAATTTACATGACTATTTATTTTGTCATTTAGCCTTACGTGGGTTGGATGCGCATACTAGGAGGCTTTTTGAAGAAAATCGGGAGCAAAATTCACTTCCATCTTTTTCGGAATTAATTAGTTTTGTAAATAAACAAGTTAAAGTACTCGAACATTCATCGAATAGTACGATGTCGTTACAATCAAGAAATAAGTCTATATGTAACAATTACAAAGGCAACAATAATAACCACTACAAAAGTTATTCAAAGACAGTTTTAAATACTAATGTGTCAAATTATAATAAAAATAAAAAAATAATTTGCGCGCATTGCAATCAAAATCACATGATTTATAGGTGCGATCAATTTCGTAAATTGACCGTAGATAAAAGGATTGACCGTGTCAATACCTTAAAATTGTGTCATAATTGCCTAAAAGGAAATCATGATACCTCAACTTGTAAAAGTGAGATGTCTTGTGGTGTATGTGCGTCACTACATCATTATCTATTGCATAGGGAGCCAGTGAGCGACACGCTCGTGCCAACATCCACCCGTCCATTGTGCTCTGACTCGCAAGTGCAACAAGCACTCGTCTCGTCTCAGGCTATGAGTGACTCAGAGCGTTATACGATAGATACGCTTCATTCCAATAACGCTCACTCGGGTTACGGTGTTGTATTGGGAACGGCGCGCGTGTTAGTAATTGATAGTAGCGGCCAGCTTCAATACTGCCGTGCAGTTATTGACTCTGGAGCTCAGAGCTCATTTATTACAACTGAGTGTGCTCAACGTTTGGGCTTACCTCGAAAGAAGTGTTCGTTTAATATTTATGGTCTCGGTGGAGAGGCTGTAAAAAATCACGGCATGATTACATGCACATTAAGGTCCCTACACACTGACCTACCTAGTTTTACACTGAACACGGTCGTAGTGACTAAGGTATCTGCTGATATGCCTAACGTTCGATTCCACTCGGACGTTATTAATAAATATAAGAATTTTAATTTAGCTGATCCATTATTTTATAAGCGTTCGCGTATCGATATACTATTGGGCAATGATATAGTTTCGGAACTAATTAAGGATAAACCATATATTATTTCATCGGATATACCAAGCGTGATCGATACCGCTTTCGGGTTTGTTGTAAGTGGTAAACTTTATAGCAATGATAAGGACAATTTAAAAAATTATAATTTATCAGTCTCATTTGATGAACAAGAGTCTTTAGATCAAACGTTGCGTAAGTTTTGGGAAATCGAAGAATTGCCAAGCAAACCCTCGATTAATCCTTTGGAACAATTAGCGGAAGACATTTTCGTGGCTCGTTATAGTCGTACTGAGGATGGTACCTATTCAGTGCCGTTACCATTCATACCAGACCCGCCTCCGTTGGGCGCGTCACGAGCGGCAGCCGAGCGGCGACTCTTGTTCACCGAGCGCAAGTTGAATCGTTCACCTGTATTACGACAAGCCTATTCAGAGTTCATGTGCGAATATGAAAATCTAGGGCACATGGAGCTTTATTCGGGGGACACCCCAAGCAAATATGTGATACCTCATCACAGTATACTTAAGCCCAGTAGTTCCACTACTCCTTTGCGTGTGGTATTCGATGCCTCGGCTAAAACGTCCACGAACGTTTCGCTTAATGATATTCTATTGACCGGGCCTAATCTGTATCGAGATATTGGGGCTATAATATTGAATTTTAGGTTGTTTGAATATTGTTTGATTTGTGACGTATGCAAAATGTATCGGGCAATTAAACTGAATCAGTCAGATAGATGTTATCAACATATTTTGTATCGTCATTCGCCTAACGATGCCATTGACGTTTATGAATTAAAAACTGTCACTTATGGCTTAAGTTGCTCACCGTTCTTAGCTATCCGCACCCTCTTACAGTTAGCCTATGACGAGGAAGAACGTTTCCCACTCGCTGCAAAGGTTGTGCGCGAGGGCGTGTACATGGATGACATTCTATATTCTTACAGTTCATTGTCAGAGATATCTCGGTTACAAGATGAACTTTTAGAGATGTTTAATTCCGGGGGCTTTATACTCAAAAGGTGGGCGAGTAATAGTGCAAAAGTTTTACAACGCGTTCCGTTAGAAAACCGAGAGTGTCCTGTTACATTTATGAAAGATGGTAACAAATATTCAGTCAAAGTGCTAGGTCTGAAATGGTTCCCTTTGACTGACTGTTTTTATTTCACAGTAGATAAGACTGATAAAGTAACAACTAAACGTTCTGTTTTAAAATTATTAGCTTCTATTTACGACCCCGTGGGTTTTATTTCACCGTGCATTTTCATCGCGAAAGAGATAATGCAAGATTTATGGAAGCTGGGCATAGGATGGGATGAGCAGCTGCCAACTGACGTAACTAAGCGCTGGCTTAATTACGTTGATGATCTCCCGCGACTAACGGCAATCAAGATAGATAGACATATGCTGCTACCAGAACAGACCGAATGTGAATTGGTCGCCTTTTGCGATGCAAGCTCTCGCGGTTATGCTAGTTGTGTGTATGTGATCAGTCGTAACGATAGAGGTCAAACTAAAGTACGCCTGGTGACAGCAAAATCTAAAGTAGCCCCCGTCAAACCATTAACTATCCCGAGGTTGGAATTAATGGCGTCAGTTTTGTTAAGCAAATTAATTAGATATGTCCGTGACATTTTAACTCGTGTAAAAATTACTCGTATTACTGCGTTAACCGATTCGACTATCGTGTTGACGTGGCTTCAGACAGAAGCTTACAAATTAAAGCCGTTTGTTAGTAACCGTGTTACTCAGGTATGTGAAGTGTTACCTCCACACTGTTGGCGTCACGTGAGTAGTGAGTGCAATATGGCAGACATATGCTCGCGCGGAGCGTCTCCGTCACAGCTCGTGGAGTGCAGTGAGCAGTGGTTGAAGGGCCCATCTTGGTTGTACGACGACTATTCGCAGTGGCCAGTGAGAACATTTATCAACCAACATGAAAGTAATACACCCGAAATGAAATCAAATCATACATTAGGCTCCTTCAATTTAATCACAAATGAAAATAATTCGATAGAGGAGACTAAGTTAGAGTTCTGTGACCGAATCTTTTCCAATTTCTCTTCTTATTATAAACTGCAACGTACGTTTGCTCGAATATTGAGATGGTTCCGACTCAAATCCGGTCACTCGAAGCAATCAATACTGACGACTAACGAATTAAATACTGCCCAAGATGTTTTAATTAAATTAGTACAAAGTGCATACTTCGCAAATGAAATAAATAGATTGTCAAAGGGCACAAAGTACGTTCCGTCGTTGAGAAAATTATCTCCATTTATTGACGAACGCGGATACCTCAGGGTGGGGGGTCGAATAAATTATTCAGCGTTACCTTATAACGCGAAGCATCCTCGTTTATTACCTAAAAATAGTAGATTTACCTTTTTACTTATTGAATATTTACATAAAAAATATTTACACGTAGGTCCACGCACCTTACAAAACATTATTAATCAAAATTTTTGGATTTTAGCATCCCGTCGCATTATTCGGTCAGTTTTGTCCAAATGCAAAATTTGTTTTAAACACAACCCAGTGCTCTTACAGCCTGAGATGGCACCTTTGCCAGCAGCCCGATTGATACCTTGTAATGTTTTTGAGCATGTAGGGGTGGACCTCGGTGGTCCGTTCTTTACAAAAGAAAGTTTACGACGAAATGCTAGGGTTGAACGGTCATATTTAGCATTATTTATTTGTTATTCGACAAAAGCTGTACACCTTGAAGTCTTATCGTCGTTGTCATCGGACTGTTTCCTCGCGTGTTTAGACAGATTTGTAGCGCGACGCGGTGTGTGCTCCTTCCTTTATTCGGATTGCGGAACTAATTTCATAGCTGCTAGTAAGCATTTAACCGAAGTACAAAGATTTATGCTCGAACAAAAAAACAATATATTAGAGGGTTGCTCAAAACGACAAATTATATGGAGATTTAATCCCCCTGGTGCACCACATATGGGTGGGCTCTGGGAAGCTGGAATTAAATCCGCCAAGTATCTATTAACGCGAGCCGTAGGAGAAAAAAGTTTGACGTTCGAGGAACTCACAACAGTGTTTTGTAAAGTAGAAGCGATTCTCAACTCGCGGCCGCTTTGTCCGTTACCAGCTAGTGATAATCCTGATGAGTTCAACGTTTTGACTGCGGGACACTTTCTAATTGGAAAAGGGTTAACAGCAGTACCTGAGTATAATGTAGAGGATATAACAATAAATCGATTATCACGTTGGCAATATATTCAAAAATGTTCACAAATGTTTTGGCGTAGATGGAGTCACGAATATCTAAATACGCTGCAACAGAAAGCAAAGTGGCATTCGGATAGATCTAATATAAAAATAGGTGATCTCGTAATCAAAAAAACTAATAATGTACCGCCGTGCAATTGGCCTTTGGGTAGAATTGAGGCTCTTCACCCCGGTCCAGATGGGATTGTTCGTTGTGTTACGCTTCGCACTCAAAAGAGTACTCTACAGAGACCAGTTAATAAACTGAGTCCTCTACCTTATTCAAATTAGTTTTTACGTGTATTAATATTTTTTTTTCTCGTTGAGGACATTCTGTGTCTCAGCGTTATTTTGCATGTTCCGTAGCTTAAGTTATAATATTTTCTCTAATATCTTTTTCATATAGTTAGGAGAAACCATCAAGATGGTTTCGGTGGGGGGTGTGTTCAGTAATAAACCGCAACTCACAAAATTTATACCGAGGCACAATGATCTGCTACGATCGGAGCGCCGGTCACACCTAGTGGCAACATTGCGACGTAATATGCGTTGTAATAATCTGTGAAGTTAAAAAAAAGAGAAGAGGAGGGTAGGAGGCGAGACAAGCTATACACATTCTCTTTGTGTTCGTGATGTGAACATCTCTCCAAAAACTTTAAAAAGGGACTACTCCAGAGTGTACCGTGTACAATCTAATTGCTAGTGTATTCTACCGTGTAGAAGAAGCTACCAGGAGCTGTCAACGTTTGCTGATCTTGGGAGGCTGGCTAGTAAGACCGTGAGTAGTTTGTTGCTGTTTTTGGTGTGATTTTGTGACTGCGGTAACTGAACGTTTCAGGGGATTTAGATTCTCAATACAGTCCACTATATCTAGTAAAATAATCCCAATCCGCCACACTACTAGCGTAAAATAGTAGCTTAATGCTGTTGTATTTCGTATGGTGAGTGTACAGAACCGGAGATTCTTTTTACTGGAAACGAGGCATTCCATCGTAGTCCTCATTTTTAATATTAATGGAAAATAGATGTAGATGTTTATGGGCCACAGCATCGGCTTACCGTCGGCTGGACGGTGTGCTCGTTTGTCAACCCCATTACATTTTTAAATGACATTTTAAATAATAAATATTGTATCTTTTATTACCGACCCGCCCCGGTTTTGCATGGGTGATTTCTGGATCTCGACAACAGCGCCACCTACCGTGTCCAACTGAGTTTTTAGACCATCCAGGGAACCATTGAAAAACACACAAAAATATCATCAAAATAGGTCGAGCCATTTTCGAGTTTTTGTGAGACTAACGGACAGCAACATTAACGTTGGCGTGCTATCACCGACGCTGTTTCTTCTGCATATCAATGATATGTTGCAAAACAGTAACATTCATTGCTATGCAGACGACAGCACTGGTAATGTTTTATACACCGACAGTGCCAATATTTCTCGGGAAAACGTCACCGAGTACCGGAACAAACTTGTGTCTGAAGTCGAGTTTTTGTTGAACAAAATCTCGGACTGGCGGCGACAAAATCTAGTCCAGTTCAATCCCAAGAAGACACAAATTTGCGCGTTTACTGCTAAAAAGAACCCTTTTTAAGTATCTTCTCAGTTTCAAGATACTCCGCTTGTGATGGCATATCGAATGACCTGCACATTTTTTTTCTGTTTTAAAAACGTTATCACCACACTAGGATTTTCTCCTGTATCGTGGAGACAGTTTACAAACATATATTGCACAAGGACAAACATCCAGACCCGGTACAATAATTTGTAGGCCGTACAAATACTTGTTTCGTGCGGGATTCGAACCCGCGGCTCCAAGCGTTGCAACTCATTGCTAAGCCACCACGCCACGGAACTTTCGTGGTTACCTGGAAGAGAAGACCAAATTGGCCTCTATAAAGCTCAGCAGAACGGGACAGTATTTCATGCCGGCACACCTCCTGCAACTTTACAAGGCGCCGGTTCGACTTTACATGGAATATTGTTCCCATCTTTGGCCTGGGACTCCCCAGTGCCAGCTCCTTCCACTCACCGCATCCAGCGCAAAGCGGTTCGAATCGTCGACAACTGAGTTCTTTCCGATCGGCTTGACTCACTGGCACTGCGTAGAGATGTTGCATCTCTTTGCGTATTTTATCGCATATCTCACGGGGAATGCTCTGAGGAATTGTTTGGACTAAATCCAGCCGCTCAAATTCACCATCGCACATCGCGAAAAAACTCGCAATACCATCCATACCATCTGGATGATTGGCGATCCACCACAGTGCGATTTAGAAGAAGTTTTCTCCCTCGCACAACTTCCTTGTGGAATCGATTACCACCGGCGATTTTTCCGGACCGATACGTCTTAGGGACCTTCAAGAATATAGTATATTCCTTTTTAAAAGACTGGCAACGCTGCAATTCTCCTGATGTTGCAGTTGTTCATGGGCGACGGTAGTCACTTACCATCAGGTGAGCCGCATGCTCGTTTGCCCACTCTCCTATAGATTGTTTTAGATTACAATTTATTTTTATATATAGAGATAAGAAGCAGTCTAGTAATGCGTCTGTTATACGAGGATCCTATTGGAATATTCATTTTTGTTTTTATTGGATTAACTATGATAAAACTATTTACTAAAGTTAATTTGAATAGGTCAATTGAATCTTGTTTTATCATTTTCATGGCGTTAAGGGCGCATTTTTAAAGTTATAGTATATATTTTTAAAGTTATAATATATATATATAGTTATATAGCATATACTTAGAGATACTTCTATGATCATATAATCATTCATTCATCACAGCCTATCAAAATTGATTAGCGCATAGATTTGTCATAGTTGACATATTTGGCAGACGGGTTGGCAACCGTAGTTTTTTATAAATTGATGTCATCATCAGGGGTGTCACTTCCACTATGGAAGGTATGGAGCACTCCATACCTCAAGTTTTTCAAGGTATGGAATTCCATAGCTGAAATTAGGAAATAAATCGCATATTACTACAAACCCCATATAAATAAATCGCAAGCCCTTAAACCTCAATACCCCACATCTTATAGTTCAATAAATAAGTTGAGTATATACACTGCAAACTCTTAAACCTTAATACCCCACGAGTAATGCGAACAAATTTGAAAATCGCGCCACCATTTTCCATACCTCAGATTTTTACAAAGTGACACGCCTGGTCATCATCACATTTTATCCTACAAGAAGACAAAATTGTCTAGTGGTCTCTTACCACTAGCTAGCTTCTAAGTTGTAGATTCATAAATCAACCTTTAACTGGAGCTGACATAAAAGCAAAAGTACATTTGACTGTTTTCTTTGGTCTGTTTATTGTGTTTGTTGAGCCTACCTATCTTATTGTTATTGCAACTACGAGAGTATTAGATCGTATGAGCACATATAATTATGTTTTCTACTAGAGAGTTGATTATACTTGATATTATAGCTGGGTTAGTGCAAAATTAGCGGCTGCAACGTCATCAAAATTGCAATTCTTCCCAGCTGTAAGCTTGCAAGTTATAATAGTAATTATAATAGAGCGAATTAACTATTAGCATCGTATCTCTACTCATATAACATTATTTTTAGCACATCCCAATGTGAAAGCTTTTATTACTCACGGTGGTGCACGATCTTTAGAAGAAGCATTGTATTATGGAGTTCCTATCATTGGATTTCCGTTATTGAAGTCTAAAAAAGTATTCATAAATGAAATTACAAGACATGGCGCCGGCGAAATTGTGGATCCTTATTACTTGGAAAAGGATGCGCTCAAGGCAACAATCAACGCTGTAGCTGGCGACGAAAAGTAAGATACAATATTTTATTTCAAAATCACTCAATAGATAAACACATTTTAAGTATAGTACCTATAATTTTATACTCCCATAGTTATATTTAAATATCGTAGAATATTGGACAATTATAAAAGCGTTAAAAATAAAATAATGTAATTATAGATGTAGGTAAATGTTAATCTGAGAATGTTAATAATTTTGATGTATTTGTTTTGGAACGAAGTACCTTATTGGACGGTACGAATTTGGCGGATGGGGGCTAGGCGAGAAAAAGTGTAATATTTTTCCGTCACGACCCCTTCTGCCGCAGTGTAGACGGCCTTGGCGGCTAGGATGGAATAATATCCATCTCCCTCGCACTTTTTCTTATCTTGCCATGAAAGAAATATTATTTTATTTTAAATGACGCTTCATTTTAATAGACGCTAGTAATTCATTTATTTGTATTATTGTTAATCAATAATATAATAAGTTTATCAATAATATTCTACTACGAAAGGAACTTCGTTCCAACCGAGTGTTCCACGATACTCACGTATGTTTTCTATATACAATAATATATTTTTTCTCCTAATAACAGACATAATATAACTTAATAATCAATTTTGCTTATGACATTCTTTATTTTAACTGGCAATTTCAAAACTGTAATCGATCCGGCCAGGCTTTACTTACATTCATAATAGAAATGTCTAGTCTGGAGTTCTAAGTTTCTTGAGTCCTAAGCTTCTTATATAAAAAGGAATAATGAATTATGTATTAATGCATGAATTTATGTGTTATATTGAATAAAACTACTTTTACGGATTCCATCGCGTTTAATTGACTTGTTTTTTATTGATTCTCGACGTTTCGGGTACTTTACAGCACCCATGGTCACTGAGGACTGAGGTGATTGACGTCCCGATGTCAGAGTTAACCCGGAGTACCTTCAGCTTTTTTAATTATTAATTTTGGTCCGATCTACGATATACTTACCTACTGTGTCTTGAAGTCTTGCAGTGGTATGCTTGGGTTTAGTTTTAATTGAATTAATTACGGGATCCCAAGCAGGTGGTAGTACCCAACCTCCCTCTCTATTGAAATTAGGATGTTTTTTAATTTCAATAGCCTCACATATCATTCTTGGCAGGACTCGATGTTCTTTCGCGAGAATTTGTGGTTTATCAAATCTAATGTAATGACGGGGGCCGTCTAGGATATGATCACAAACTACAGACTTCATTCACGTGAATCACCTCAGTCCTCAGTGACCATGGGTGCTGTAAAGTACCCGAAACGTCGGGAATCAATAAAAAACAAGTTAATTAAACGCGATAGAATCCGTAAAAGTAGTTTTATTCAATGTGTAGTGTTCGCGTAAATATAAGAAATCGTTATAATCTGTTATAGTTAAAATTGTAAGAAAGCCAGTTAATAATTCTTGTCACACACTTGTCAAATTCCTTGTTTAGAGATGGCTGCGTCAGGTGGCTAAGAACTAGATTCTTTGTTCTTATTCTTTTTTCTTTTTTTTTAAAAAAGATTGTTATCTCTATAGCCACTTTAAGGTTTAAAAATTAAAATTTAGTTGTTGGCTTGTGGCGTTGAGGTTTCTTCGAATTTAGACCACATTACACACCCTTCAGCAAATTGTACAGAAGACCATTTTTGCTACTTCCTCTTGTTTTTTTTATTCTGTGCAGAAAACTGATGAGTACAATCTGCCATAGTGTCTTATGTATACAGACTAAGAGAGCGACAGTTTTCATACTTTAACCAAAGAGTTTGCTTCTTTATTCATAATGCGCACAGTAAAGGGGTAGAATAGTTTGCTAGCGTCTGTCTTTTCACTCGTCTCAAAGCAAGATTGAATAGGCTTTTTTTTAAGATAAGTTAGTGCTGCACTGACTTATAATAATAAAAAAAAATAGTCTCCCCTGATTGCATGAATATATTTATATTTACTGGAATTTATTTAGTTTGGATTTCATGGGTTTTAATTTTTTTTTTGCACAGAATCATAATTCTTTTTCTAAAACAAAAGTAGCCTAAGTTATTCCTTATAACAACAGCTAGCTGCCAGTAAAATTCTCGTCAAAATCGGTTTAGCCATTTAGGAGATAAGCCGAAACAAACAGACAGGCAGACAAAAATTTTAAAAATTGTTTTTTGTTATAAGTAGGTACTGTGTATACTTTCATATGCAGTTAGTAAAAAGCTTTTATTTTGAAATTACAAACAGACACTTCAATTGTATTTATATAAGTATAGATAAACAACATTTAAAGTAGGCTCAAATAATTAAGAACTATTTAAACAAATTCATATTGCGTTTTATTATTTACAGATACAAACAAGCCATATCCAGACTCAGAAGCATAGCGATTGATCCAATTTTATCAGGTCCTGAGAACGCTGCTTGGTGGACTGAATATGTGATAATAAACGGAGGTGCTCGCCATTTTCGTTCTCCTGCTGTCGGCATTTCCTTCTTTAAATATTTTTTGTTGGATATTGTTATATTTTTGCTAATTTTCACTTTTATTGGACTTTGCATCGCATACATAACTCTTCGCTATATTGCAAGACGTTTGCGCATGAAGTTCTTTCAGAAGCCAGAAGAGAAAGGAAAATTTAAAGCATTGTGACTTTGACTTACTAAATGAAAATATTGATTTAAAATAAATTTGTTTGAAATAAATTATGTCAATTATTTTAAATTTCTTATTTATTAGTTTGGTTGTGGTTAATTGTAAGGCCTCCTCTCACATCTGATAGGGTTTTAGGGCAAGGTACGTTTGGTAACCATGCAGTGGCGGAGTAAAAATATCCACTACCCCATATCGTGTCGTGGGTGTCGTACGAGGCGGCATGGCAGAAGGAAACCGAAACAGAAGATGGGCAGCAAAATCTTCCTGATAAAAACGAATAATAATAAAAAACTGCGGTTGCCAACCCGCCTGCCAAGCGTGGCAACTATGACAAAATCCGCCTAAGGCAATCTACGGGTAAGGCATATGTTCAGCGATGGACATTTATGTGTATAATGGAATGTCCAACCGCTGTCCCAATTTTTTTTTAATTTCCTAGAAATGAAAGAAAGAAAGAAAGAAAGGTTTATTCTCCAAAATGACGCCATCACAGATAACATAAAAAAGAAACACATAATTTACAAATAATATTGGCTATACAATACAAATTACAATATACTACATATTACAAACTATACAATACCAATACTCATATGTGTCAAGGCGTCATCTGGGAACAGGAGCACACTCAGCATAATGCCATGAATTTTTTTTTCTCTCCATGGTGCTGATTTTCAGTGTGTCCAACCAGTGACTTACCGAAAGCAGGTTTCCTTACGATGTTTTCCTTCACCGCCGAGCACGTGGTGAATCAGAACTTAAAGTTGCAATTGATGATTTCACTGGTGCCTGCGGGGATCGAATTCAGGTTGCTCGCGTAATTTTTTTAATATTCTACTAAGCCAGCGCTTAACTATAATCCCACCTGATGGTAAGTGGTGATGTAGCCTAAGATGGTGAAGAGCACTGACATAACAAAAGTCTATTCACTCTTGCCTTGAAGATACCCACAATGTAATCGGATGGAAAGACAAATGTCGACAACTTATTCCACTCCTTTGCTGTACGCATGATGAACGGTGTAACAAACCGATTGGTTCGAATGCGTGGTAAGTTAACAATGAAGAGGTGGAGACTGACCGAATGTCTGGTTGTCCGATGGTGGAAGAGAGAGGGAGGAATTAAATTATGCAATTCCTTTACACACTCTCTGAAATGCATCCTGTAGAAAACCGAAAGGCTGGCTACTTTCCGCCTGTGTTCGAGGCTGGTAAGATTGGTTTTAACCAAATTCGGATCACCAATAAGTCTCTTAGCATGCCTTTCCATTGAGTCCAAAGCTCTTAAGTGGCATTTTACAGCACCAGCCCATATATGGCAGTAATACTCCATGCACGATCGGACTTGCACTTTATATAAAGTAAGCAGCTGTCCCGGCGTGAAGTATCGCCGCACTTTTGCAAGGACTCCCAGCTTCCTTGCAGCTGCTTTGGCCTTGGACTCAATAAACCGCCCGAAGTTCAGATTTGAGGATATCTCAAAACTTAACAACTGAAGGCGGTATTCCAGTGATACATTTCGGAAAGAAGGAGCCAAGGTAAGCTGGCTTCTTTTTGCAGTGAAGAGACACGCTTGTGTTTTGGAGGCGTGGAATTTTACAAGATTGGCATCTCATTCGGAGACTGCCTGTAGTGTGAGATTCACACGCTCTACCATAGCTTCTCTTTCGGACTGGATTTGATCCCGACTGGTCCGAGGACTTGGTTGGTATCTCTCCACAACTGTGCTATCGTCTGCATACCCATAGGTACCGGGCATAAGCAGATCATTAATACGCAGCAGGGAGAGTGTTGCCTAGAGAACGGACCCCTGAGGAACACAGGCGTTAGTCGCCATAGGATCGGATGAGCAGCCATCGACGACGACTAGGAGAGACCATTCACTAAGAAAGTCCTTTACCAATTCAATCATACCAGGGGATAAGCTGTACGCTGGAAGCTTAAACAAAAGGCTTATGTCCCAAACTATATGAAAGGCCTTCGAGACATTAAAGGAAACACCAAGTGCTTCCCCACTGTTCTCGAGTGCCTCGCCCCATACGTGTGTGGTATACGCTAGAAGCTCCCCAGGTGATCGATTTCGGCGAAACCCATAGTGGCGGTCACTCAGGAGGTCATTCTGTTTGGCACGGATTCCTTTTTATGGAACAGGCTGCACGTTGGCCAGCTTCCAGGATTTTGGCACTATTCTAGTCCATAAATAAGAGGCGGAACAAGCGTGTCAGCACAAGAGACAACTCAGGTGCACAAGCCTTTAGAACTACAGCTGATAAACCTTCTGGTCCACTAGTTTTATCCACGTCTAGACATCGCAAGGTTTTAAGAACCTCCTTATTTGTTATACTAACCTCCAACATAGAGGTTCCTCAGTCAGGTATTTTAGGTGGAACATTGTTGCCACTGTCCAGACGTAAATTGTAAGCAAAGAGAGACGCGAACCGCTTTCTCTTTAGCTCTAAGCGCCAGTGTGCTTTTACCTGCGGAAGCAGTGTAGGCCGACAGAAGTTTGTCTCGACCAAAAAGCTCTAGTGCCGGATGGTCTGGCAGTATTTGGTGCCAATATGTATAATGCGATCGACACTAGCTTTCCGTAATGCTTTTTTGTAGGACTTGGCGGCCTGGTTCAAACTTCTCTTCTTGGAGGTGATATCCGGAGCTTTGCGGTTTCGAGCGTCAACCCAGGATAGGTACGCTAAATGCTTGCGCTTTTTAGTTTGGGCGTATTCAGCGTTAAACCATGGGCGAGCTTTGCTGACGGTGGGAGCGTCAGAGAGCGTCACTTACTACAAAGGTTTTGCTTATGTTTGCGTATGTGTGTGCAAATATATTAGCATAGTATATTTCAGGCTATATGATTGAGAGCGACAGGAACCCGGGTTTTCTGGTTTGGGTGTACCAAAAAAAGAGTCTGTGCCTAAGTGGAATACCCATCGTTTTAAAACAGTGCAAAGTATGTGAAATACTTCATCATCATCATCATTATCACAGCAGTCCACTGCTGAACATAGGCCTCCCCCAAGGTATGTCACAAAGGGCGGTCTTGAGCCACCTGCATCCATCGACTTCCTGCATATCATCACTCCATCTGGTGGGAGGTCGCCCTACACTTCGCTTACCGGTACGAGGCTGCAACTCGAGAACCGTTTTCCCCATCGGTTTTCGTTTCTTCGAGCTATATAGCCGGCCCATTGTCACTTCAGATTACTAATTAATTCGTTGGGCTATGTCGGTCAATCTGGTTCTACTGCGGATATCCTCATTTCTAACTTTATGACGCAGAGAAAGCGCATTTCTGCGCTTGAGCGTCCTCATACGGCCAGCTGTGAAGGAAGCCATGTCTTAGATCCATAAGTATTCACTGGCAACACGCACTATATGTACAATCACGTTCTCAAGTTTTGAGGTATACCTGACGAGAAGATGTGTCGTAATTTCCCGAACGCTGCCCATCATCATCATCATTTCAGCCTTTCAGAAGTCCACTGCTGAACATAGGCCTCCCCCAAGGAATGCCACAAAGCACGGTCCTGAGCCACCTGCATCCATCGACTTCCTGCATGTCTTACCAGGTCGTCACTCCATCTCGTGGGGGGTCGCCCTACACTTCGCCTACCGGTACGAGGCTGCCACTCGAGAACCTTTCTTCCCCATCGGTTGTCGGTTCTTCGAGCTATATGGCCAGCCCACTGCCACTTCAGCTTACTAATCCGTTGGGCTATGTCGGTTACTCTGGTTCTACTGCGGATATACTCAATTCTAAGTTTATCACGCAGAGAAATCCCGAGCATAGGCCTCTCCATAGCTCGCTGAGCGACCTTGAGCTTCCTCATACGGCCAACAGTGAAGGACCACGTCTCAGATCCGTAAGTCATCACTGGCAACACGCACTGGTTGTACAATTTCGTTTTAAGGTTTTGAGGTATGTCTGACGAGAAGATGTGTCGTAGTTTCCCGAACGCTGCCCAGCCGAGTTGAATCCGTCGATTGACCTCTCGGCCGAAGTTGGACTTACCTAGTCGGACTATTTGTCCCAGGTAAATATACTCGTCAACAACTTCGAGCTTAGTGCTCCCAACAACTACCGGCATAGGTATGACATGGACATTAAAGATGATCTTTGTTTTGTCCATGTTTATCCTAAGACCTATTCGTTGGGAGACACTATTGAGTCATTGAGCAAGGTGCTTAGGTCCTCCAGCGATTCTGCCATAAGGAGTATATCGTCGGCAAATCGGAGGTGAGTGATGCACTCGCATTGATGTTAATACCGTATCCTTTCCAGTCCAGAAGCTTGAAAACGTCTTCCAATGCAGCGGTGAAGAGTTTCGGGGATATAACATCACCCTGTCTTACACCTCTCTGCAGTTGGATAGGTTTCGTACTCTGGTTCTGTACTCGGATAGCCATCGTAGCTCTACTACACAAACACTTCAGCACTTCGATATACCGACAGTCAACTTGGCACCGCTGAAGGGACTGCAGCACCGCCCAAATTTCGACGGAATCAAAGGCTTTCTCATAGTCCACATACGCCAGATATAGAGGCAAATTGTACTCCTCGGACTTCTGTACAATTTACCGAAGAGTATGTATGTGGTCTATGCTGCTAAAGTTCTTTCGGGAACCGGCTTGTTCAGGAGGCTGGAAGTCGTCAAGTCTGCGCGCGAGACGATTCGTAATGACTCTCGAAAACAGCACGTAGACGCGGCTCAGAAGGGAAATCGGTCTGTAGTTCTTCAAGAGAGCGTTGTCACCTTTCTTGAAGAACAAGACTATCGCACTTCTGCTCCACGCCTCCGGTGTAACGCCGCCATGGAGGACGGAATTAAAGAGCTTCTGAAGGACTTCAAGTACCGGTCTTCCACCCGCTTTCAGAAGCTCCGCTGTAATTCCATCCTCGCCTGGGGCCTTGCCGTTTTTAAGGTGCTGGAGAGCCATTCTTATCTCGCTCAGACTGACATCCGGGATATCTTCGGATAGTGTCAGATAAGACTCGCTCTTGGATTGTTACTCACACTTGTGTGTGGCTCCAACGATGACGTGTACAGCTGCCCATAGAACCTCTCAATCTCACTGA
Source organism: Parnassius mnemosyne (assembly GCA_963668995.1). Classification (NCBI taxonomy): domain Eukaryota; kingdom Metazoa; phylum Arthropoda; class Insecta; order Lepidoptera; family Papilionidae; genus Parnassius; species Parnassius mnemosyne. The sequence goes on from CAVLGL010000057.1 coordinate 27,521,135, forward strand.
ACATCTCAGGTGCCCCGGAAACGATGCTGCCACATTTGGTCTTCAGCTTTGACAGTTGGCTCTTTCTGGCAGACAGATCTCTGGCAAAGACTTTGGAGCCTTGGTTCCGCTCGATCGCTTCTTCAATACAAGCTGTATTGAAGTTGCGTAAGTCCCGCCGCATGCATTTGGAAATCTGTCTGTTCAGCCTGTATGCTGCCAAATCTGTTGAAGAATGCAGCTTCATCTCCCGTCTAACAGCCATGAGATTGAGAGTGTGATCGGAGAGTTTATGTTTTTGTGTTCGTCTGCGGCGGGTCTTGCAGAACTTAGCTCCAACCGCATGGACAGTTTCCACGAGCTTGTCATTCATATCGTCCACTTCATTGCAGTCTTCTAGGCACTGAAAACGGTTTTGTAACTCGAGCTGAAAGGTTTCGGGACTTTGGAACAGAGCACGAGGGAGACGGAGCGTTAACTTCATTAGACGAGACCTCTCCAACTTAACGTTTAGGTTCAGCGTGCCTCTTACCATTCGGTGATCGCTACCAGTTTTCACCCTCGCGATCACGGATACATCACTGAACAGTTGTCGTCTGGTCGTCATAATGAAGTCAATCCCATTTTTTGTGCAACCGTCGGGGTTCGACCAGGTCCACTTCCTGTGGGGCGCTTCTGGAAGAAAGAGTTCATCATACAGTCCCTCTTTCTCCATGAAGTCGGCCAGCTGCTGGCCCCTTGGGTTCCGTTGCCCTATTCCGAATTTCCCTACTTTCAGCTCACCGTTCTCTCTTGTGCCTAGTTTTGCATTGAAGTCTCCCATTAACACCGTATAGTGGGTTTTGGAGGAATGCATGGCTCTAGAGATATCCTCATACATTTCCTCCACCTCCTCATAGGGGTGTGCCGAGGTTGGTGCGTAAACCTGTATGACCTTCAGCGAATATCGTTTGGTGATTCTGAGTATAAGGTACGCAACCCTCGTCGACACACTCTCAATCTTTACAACGTTGTTAACGAGAAATTTGTGGACTATAAATCCGACAACTCCTTGGGACAGATGGTCGCCCTCCCGGTGATAGAACAAGTTGCCGGATTCAAGGATTACCGTGTCCTCCTCCTCTCTTCAGACCTCGGATAATCCTATAATATGCCAGCGTAACTTGTCTATCTCTTTTTCCAGCTCCAGGATCTACTCGTCAGTCCTCATGCGTGTATGTTGCCAGGCGCGTGCGTTGTATGTTGCCAGGTCGAGCTTAGGTACTAAGAACCTCCAACGGAGATTCTTAGTACCCGCTGCCCCGCCGATACCGTGGTTGCCACCGTGGCCAGGAATAGCGGGGCCGCCGGCTACTGGGTGCCATCTTTTCGTAACTTTCATCATGAGGGGATATTTGCCATAGTTGCCAAGCTTGGCGAGCGGGTTGGCAACCGCAGTTGTTTTATTATAATATTGCTGTTATCAGGAAGATGCTGCTGTCCATCTCCTGGCTGTTTTCCTCTGTCGCCTCTTATGACACCCACGGGAAGATGGTGTAGTGGATATTTTTATCTTAATCGCCACTACATGGCAAAAATTTGAAAATACTTGGCCATGATTAATAATTATCTGACACAACCAACCCTAAGCACCGGTCATCGACGTCGTGATTTATACAAATAGCAAAGGTGATAATTTCCATGAACCACTAAGATATGGGAAAGTTTTGAAGAATGCAAAATGAATCTGCTTCAAGCAACTTTCTTAGTACCCCTGGATTGTAATGCAGATAGCCTTCAGCAGAGAAGAGAAGGCTACGATTGGCATCCACCGCAAGAAATAAACTGCTAAACAGTCAGTATAGTCCACGTATTACCGCAAACTTCTTGCTGTCTACGAGAGTGGACAATATTATAAGTAAATGTTAGTGGTTTACATGAAATGATACACTGACCATAACCTTTTGTATACGCTATCATTCAGCGTCGAGAGAAATTATGGAGGTAAAATACAAATAAATCAGTTGTTCTATAAAATTCAATTTTCGATTGATATCTGACATATAAAGGGAGCCGGTAACATGGTGGCAGACATATCTCGTATCAAGTCTCCAAGGGAACTATATCGATTTATATCGAAGTGGATTCTGAGTTAAAACAGTGTTAGAAGAACTCATCTCTAAAAATATAGAAAGTCACCATTCCTGAAATTTCGGTAACAGTCACATGTATGACACTTCGACTGGCCGACCAAGACCGTTTTTCACTCATCCATTTCGTCGTGCTGCTTTTCGTGCGTTAATGAAATGCACAATCGTAGTCAGTCACCCAGGTGTTCAGGCAAAGTTAAGTTAGTATATGAGCGCTATGACCAGATATGACGAAAGTTTGCTTCGAGTGGTCTCGCTTATGTCTGAACTACCAAAGCGATGCGATTATTAAAAAATAAAAATAAAATAAAATAAATAAATCGGCGTATAACAGGATTTTAGCATTTGGTATGGTCATACTGCACAGGTCGTTGATATAAATAAGGTTATACATAAGGTTACACCTACTGCCCCACTACAAGTGATAGGTTGCCGGTAGCATGGCCAGTAACATCAATTACTGCTGAAGTTGAGGAAAGATCTTTCTTTTTTGTTCTCCATATAGGGATAGTGTAAACACCAATCTACCAAGGGATTAAAAATCTAAGAATGTTCACTCTGCGTCATCTAATTCAACAGTTCAATTTGTGAAATAAGTAATAGTTGTAACATACGTTTCAATAACTGCAGAATAACTTAATATCTTGAATTTAATATACCTAATATTTTGGTCTACCATGTCACAATATGATATTCTGTAATTAGGCAATAAAAAGTTTTGTTCAATTTAAACGAGGCATCATTAGGTGAAATAGACTGTGGTAACTGACCGCACGACGGTCTAAGTGTTGTGGTGTTAGAGACGACGAGGATAGTGCACGCAATTGAGGAAAGCCGGGAGGTGCTCTTCAGACTAGGTAAGTCACATAATTTTATTTTATTACGCGATTCTAAGCTAATTATTTTTTAACATTCTTTAATATAATGGATATCCGCAAATTAACGCCTGATTCTATTAATTATTTTATTCAAAACCTATCCAATAAATCAAACAGTACACACATCAACCAAAACCTCTTTGTTGTCGATATTCTATGCATTCGAACCAAACGCTTTGCTTCCTTTTCCGTAATCCGTATAGTCCGATTACAATGCCTGCCTACAAAGCAAGAATTGTTATTGTTACGCTAAGCCAGTACGATTTACCATCTACACTTCATCATCTTTCACCACCAGGAGCGATTGTATTTAAGCATAGGTAACATAATAATACTGTTGCGCGCCACTATTAATGTCTTGTACGTGGCAATACTAATTACCACACGCGCGCTCTAGTATCTTGTAGCAGAACTAGGAGAGTCAAGATCTTTCTATAAATTTTGGGACCGATATGTACTCGAACATACTAGATGTTTCTACAATAGAAGGTTTTGGAAACTATCTGCGGCCCTATATAAGGCCAGTATAGACCACAACCAGGTCAGTATTGAATTGTCGTTTCAAGCGAATACTTCGAAGCGAAATAACTGCGAACTAAAGTGATCAGTAGTTTTTTAATTGTGTTTTATTATTAGTCATCATCATCATCATTACAGCCTTTCATAAGTCCACTGCTGAACATAGGCCTCCCCCAAGGAATGCCACAAAGCACGGTCCTGAGCCACCTGCATCCATCGACTTCCTGCATGTCTTACCAGGTCGTCACTCCATCTTGTGGGGGTCACCCTACACTTCGCCTACTGTTGTAAATTATATAAAACGTTTTGTTTTTATATAACTGAGGAATAAGTTGGTTTAGGGTATTTTCTCTCGTTTCTGGTTTCTGATTTCAGGTTTACCCGTAATCAATGATGCCAAATCGAATTTTTTCAAATCCGTAGATTGGTAAGAAAAATTCCGTAGAATTCCATAGATGCTACTTCAAAATATCCGTAGATCTGTGGACTTCTAAAGAGGATCGAAATCTTTTGTTTTTGTCATAGAATAGATCAATTTTTTGGAGAAGTTCTTTCTGTCATGTAAAATTCTTCTCGTAAGTTCAATTGTAGTATAACATCGAATTAAGTTGCACATATAAGAAAAAAGTATAATAAAAAATTGATTAAAAATATTTGTTTTCTTTTAATTATATTATTTTTAATAAAAAACAAATAAAATAATTAACACTTAAATATTTGCGGAGTTTTACTAAAATAAATTACGTAATGTAACGCGGCAACACTTTACTCCTTTCCCTCTGCCTACGTCCGGTCCGTTAGCCAATGAGAACGACGGAAAAGGACGCCGTCGACGAGTCCGACTTCCTGCGCGTTACCGCGAATGATCTCTCTTGGCTCGTAGCTTTAAGAAGAATGATACCTAATGGCTCCAGTACACGTTGGCCGAGTGCGCTTGGCGAGCGCGCTCGGCAGATTTTCGTGGTGCCGTTCACACGTTGGCGTGTTTCATTCTACGTTGGTAGCTAGATGATGATGGACGTTAGGGCAATCGCGGCCGCTGTCATATACTTATACAGCGCTTCACTCTTCTCAGAATGAACGAAAAAAAAACTACACATACAACAATGATCCCAGTGTGTCCTTTAATGCAGTTAGGCAAGTTACTCTGGTTTTATTTTTATGTTGCTCATGTTTGGGGTTACATATTACTGATTCATTGTGAGGATCAATCAATGAACAATGAATCAATATTTACTCCATAATTATTAAATCGTAATGTGTTGGTATGCATATAAGTAACATTAAAAATATATTATATTGAATTATATATTTTTTCATAATATATGATATTTATTTATATATATACATGCGTATATATATGTGTGTGTGTGTATGTATATGTATATATTTGTATTGTATATGTATATTTATGTAAGTGCACACTTTGACTACCTCTATTTCCTTCAACTATTCTTCAATAGGCCTGCTGGAAGAAATTTCATCATGGAATAGGCAGTGCCTTTGTACATAATTATGTTTTTACCATTTACCTATCGAATTATGTGTGTACATAAACTGTTAAATAAATAAATAAATATTTCCTCATTAGTCCATGTCGCCATGTTGAAACAATTTTATCAAGCCGACACTACAGTCTACTCCGACGCGTAACTATGAACTGAACACTAGTCTTGGGTAGTTCGCGAACGACCTAGGTGGGAAGAGCGCTCTTTTAGGTGAACTATGCGAACTAGTTCGTCGGCAATCTCGCTCTTAGTTCTTTAAATATTTATTTTTCTGGCGACTGATTTATTTTTACTGTTACCGTTCTCACCAGAGTTTAAAGTATATAATTTAGAGTCTCTAATAAAAGTTTTATTAGTGCACAATTCACAACAAATAACAAATATTGCTGGCTCACAATATTAATATGAAAGTGATAGTAAACAGTACATAAATACCGCATAGTTCTCAATTCGATTTTACGGTAAGTTTATTCAAATTAAAATATGTGTAGTTTTTTCGACAACAAGTTTATTCGAAGTAAAATTCAAAATGAAACCTCAATATAACGAAACTGAATGGAATTAGAAAGTATTCGTTATTTTCCCAAGTAATTCGTTATAATGAGCTTTGTTATATACAGGTTAGGTGGAACTACAATTCGTTTTAACGACGTAAGAAAACTTGTTTATTAATTTCAATATTACGTAAATAGTCATCTGCCTGTCATGTACGTGTCTGAACCTGTCATGACATTTTTTTTTTTTATATAGGATAAGGGTGACAAACGGGCACACAGTCCACCTGATGGTAAGTGGTTACTGCGGCCCATAGACATCTACATCTATCCTCGTTTGCGAAACAAAATGCAGATGCGTTGTCACCCGTGAGGACTAAGATGGAATGCCTCATTTCCAGTAAAAAGGGCCTCCGGCCACCTGCACTCACCAAGCAAAACGCAGAGGTAAACCTCTACTTCACGCTGGTATTCTGTGAGGTCGTGGTACCACCCCGGTCGAGCCGGCCCATCCGTGCGACAGCAAAATCTGCCACGTGGCTCTACCACAGCCAATTTATTGTGGAATTTTATCATATTTTATTTTAATTTCCATATCATCAAATAGGTAGTTCTTGATAAGTATCTTGCATATATTATATATTATGTAGTATATTACATACTAATTAAACTATTAATATTTTTTTAAAGTAGATTCAATTAATTTTTATTTACTGACATTCAATAAATTCATCTTTTTTTATTAGATGTACTGAAAAATTAAAAAAGAACTATCGAACTAAATGAGCGAACTAGTTCGCTATAGGACAACGAACTAAATTGAGCGCTCCCAACGGCGACCGACTATGCCCAAGACTACTGAACACTCGGCCAACGTGTGAACACTGTTTGCGGCTTGCGCCAAATTCCTTTGATTTGTGCACGGAAAACCGACACTATACGGCTCGTCGGCGAGCGTTGGCCGCAAACGCCAAATATATACAAAACGGCCCAGTACACGTTGGCCGAGTGCACTCGGCGAGCGCGCTCGGCCAACGTGTACTGGAGCCATAAGATATAATATTAATATTTACTGTTAACTAGTGAATAACGAGTTGTAAAAGTTATAATAAATATGTCGCAATAAACTGTGTGGTGATATTATTTAGTGTATGACACGAAGATTCACTGTTTACGCCGAAGAACCCTACGGAAATCGTAAAACACCCACACTACAGTAACAAAATTGATGCTGAAAAATTTTGAAGCTATAATTAGACGAATGAAAAACAACGGACCATCTTCACTAAAATTAACGTAGATAATTTTTTTCTGGTTTCTGTTACTTTATTACGGTATTTCAGAATTGGGTAATTTATGTAACAGTGAAAAACGATACAACTGACAACTTTTGAGATTTTCGAAAAAAAAGATCCAGGAAAAGATTTATATGGCAGAAATTTTTTAATAATTGTGAAAACAAATGGGACATGGATTACAACATTTTGAGACATAAATGACAATTCAATCATCAATGAAAGTTTTATAAAAGTTTATATTTACTGCCTATTTTCCAAGAAGTGTTCAAAATTCGAAATAAACGTAATTGAATGCAAAATATCTACGATATTAAAATTTCAAATCGACTAACCTTACCAAAAAATTGGATATTTATAAGCGAAAATGTTTTAATACAGACAGCATACAAGAAGAGAGAGAGAGAATGAAATTGTCGGCTAAGTTCACAGTCATGATAAAAAATGTTTTTAAAAATTCCGTAGATTTCAACCTCAAATTCTGTAGATGATGACAAAATTGCGAAGATCTACGGAAAAATCCGTAGAGTTGGCAAAGCTGCCCGTAATTAAATACAGCGTTTGTAAATATTGTTTTGGCTGAAAACTTGGTAGCCAATTCCACAATTAATAAAAATAAAAAAGTGTCCCTAAAAACTTGTTCATAGGATAAATAAAAAAAGCGGCAAAAGTAATTAGAATAAGATGGAGAAATAAACAAGGACCTACCAATCCGCTTGGTTTTGTACTACGTAAATTGTTGAGATTTTGTATACTGGCATTTTACTAACTACTCTAATCATGAATTTTTTTTTTAAATATTTGAATTCATCTTACTTCACTCCGTTCAAAACAGCTATCTTCATATCGTTGTTTTTCAGACGCCAACGCTATTGTGGTAGGTTTTGGAACCTCTATTTTCAGTAAATAGTAGGACACTCTTTCAACTTTCGCTCCTTATAAGATGGTTCGCCTTGTACTCTACACTCCATACAGTCAATGTAGTCAGCTGAATTCAAATATTTAAAAAATTCCATGATTAGAGTAATTAGTAAAATGCCAGTATACAAAATCTCAACTATTTACGTAGTACAAAACCAAGCGGATTGGTTGGTCCTTGTTTATTTCTCCATCTTATTCTCATTACTTTTGGCGCTTTTTTTTTTTAAATTATCCTATGCTACTGCAGCGCCACCCTTATTGGACACGTTTTTAGAGACACTTTTCATAGGTATATAGACATAGATAATACACTATATACCAGTATATAGAGATGGTCCTCCTTCTCTCTACAGTCCATAACAGTGTTGCCAACGTAGGCGATTTTTCGCCAATTAGGCTACTCGGGATGGAAAACGGCTACGAAAAATTCTGAAAGGCGACTCGTCGCCAAATAGGCTACTTGAGAGACGAACTATCGACTCAATTAGACGGAATCACAACAGAAGTTAATGTAAGCGTAAAATAATACCTCATACGCAAAATGTACAAATCAAAATAAAAAAAACTGGCATCACTGTTAATTTCGGGGAATACCCCAAAACTAAGGCTCACTCTCATGCTGAGAACAAACTATCGGACGCGTCCGTCAGCCGCGGCTGACAGACGCGGCTTAGCAGTGTATCTCTATATATATCAGTCATTTCATAAAGGTTTGTAAATCGATAATCATGACAAGCAGCGACAGCGAGGACGAATTTATAGAGTTAGCGGCAGCGGCCTTATGTTGTCCTCCAAAAAAAAAAGTGAAAAGCGTGTTTGGGTCCATGATATTAATATAAAACGACTGAAGTATTGTGAATTTCATACAATGTATCCAGACTTACAAAAAGATTATAAACGTTACAAAATGTACTTAAGAATGAATGAAGATCAATTTAATTTTCTGCTTAATCTGATTAAAAATGATATCGAAAAACAAATGACACAGTTTCGGTGTTTAATTCAGCAGCAATTAGCTCCCACACTTCTTGTTTTAATGTAGCATTTTTAAAGTGCTGCAGTTTGTGGTTCTTTAAACAACACATTCAATTAAATTTTCTTTATCAGACATGTCGCGAACGCGGTTCGTTCGTTTGTGACACTCGAAACGTCCGCGGACGCGTCCCGTGCCCTGTTCACACCATCCACGGACGCACAAATATCCAACCGGCTAGATTCTGTTCGGACGTCTGAACTCTGAACGCTCAAGAGCGATGCAAGGTCACGTCCGCGTCTTACGACCGATAGTTTGCACAGATGTACTGTCTAGATTTCAATAAGCCGCGTCTGTCAGCCGCGGACAACAGACGCGTCTGATAGTTAGTTCTCATGTTAATAACATTTGTTATGTCTGTTAATAACATTTGTTATGTCTGTTAATAACATTTGTTATGTCTGTTAATAACATTTGTTATTAATAGTATTATACCAACTATGTATTTAATTTGTCTGTTATTTGCAAAATTTCTCCAAGAGTCCTGTGCGTGCATGTTCTCGTGCGCTTGGTGAAGGAATTAATTTACAGACTACCACTTAATGTGTCAGTGGTGGAAAAAATTGAACATTTAACACCAAGTCACGTGTGCCTCTCAACCAGCAGACAGAAATTGTTAAAAATTACGTTTTTATTTATTCATAGTGAAGTTTTGATGTTTGGGCTACTTTAGGCTACCTCAGCTCAAATTCGGCTATATTAGGCTACTAAATCTGTGAAAATGGCGATATCAGGTTCCAATCTGTTGGCAACACTGGTCCATAAGTCAATGTCAAAGTCAAAGTAAAATATGTCAAACTCTGCCGTGTAAACATTGATTATTGTTGTTGGTCGTTTGTTATGTTTATTTATTATAAATAATAAATTGTAATTAAAGAAGATTAGAGCTGTAAAAAGAAATGTCTGTCGTAAGAACTTGCCCTGGTCTGTATTGCGGCCGTACTGAATTAGACGATGGTTCATGGAGTGAATGTGGTGCTTGTCCTCGCGGGTACCGCACCAATACCTCGAGTTACTGCACACCATGTACTGATGAACCTTCTCTTTACGACTGGCAATATCTAGGCTTTATGGTTATTTTACCCTTGGTTTTGCACTGGTTCTTTATTGATATGGTCGCTGTTGGTAAAAGGTAAAACAAATGTTTATTAATTTTTAACAGCTTATTTAGCCCACCTTGGTTAAGATTTAGAATCAAGTTGCCTTAATAGAGGGGCAGGGGTGGGGGAGGGGGTAAATTCGCCTCCCACTTTTTTTCCCGCTAAGCGGAACTCCTATTTCTGGATATCTTATAAAAAACTAACCACAAAAGGGAATGGAGGGATCTGTTCGCTCGCTCACTCGACCCTGGCATCCCCTTCTAACATAACCTGTCTGAGTCTTGGTGCCCAAGTCTGGAGTTCGCTTCGCTCGCTCTTGCACCAAATATAACACCAGAATGTTAGCTTTTATAATTACTTTAATAAGTAAACATACTTAATTACTTTCACCATTTCCAAAAATGGATCTTTATTATATTTCATAATATTTCACCTCCACAAGTACTCTATTATCGCATCACCAAATTTCTCTGGATTATTGCAATTATCTTTTTTTAAAATGGAATGAAGCTTATGACACGAGTCACGAAGTTGAGTATATCTGTCACTGTCAATGTCAACTTGCATGGGGGCTTGAGATAAGTCCTCTTGATCCCTCCACAGTGACAGACTCCACAAGTCAGGCGACTTGATTCTAAACCCAACCCCCCACCTTCAATGTATGCTGTGCTAACCGGTCTTTTGCTATCTTTTCCACAAGGCAGTTACTACCATCACTTAGCCCATATCAACTTAATATGTTATATTACTACATCGTCTCTTTTATTTTGGAATTTTGTTCTCATTGTCTTGTTTAGTGCGAGATACATTTTAGACACCGAGTATTGCTGTCTCCAATCTCCAATAGTCCATAAATTGTAGCTGATTTCTTTAAAGCAATGGGACATAACTTATACAATATATACACATAATACATATTATGATATTTAATATATTAATGTGAGTGTAGGTAGTAAGTATACAGTATATAGTTCATTTGATAAAATGCCTTTAGGGTACAGAGATACTTCACATTTGCTTCATAGTTGTTTTATTCATTTATTTCCCCCCTTGACATTATATATTATATAAAATGATAATGTTAGTTAATGATTAAAAACATTTTGCAGTAAAACAGGGATAATTGCACAACACATTTGTGCTTTCACAGAGGTTGTCACAGGAACAATTGCAGCATTACTTGTTCTGCCTCCGACTGGATCAATTGCTTTATATGTTTGTATGCCTAAGGCTCTGTCTGATTGGTATACACTTCTTCATAATCCACAACCAGATTATAAAGAAACATTGCATTGTACACAAGAAGCTGTTTATCCCTTGTAAGTAAATTAAAAATGTATATGTACTTATTCCTTACATTAAGAGGCCTTATCTCTTATATGGTGTAATACAACATTCATGACACAGTGGATTAGAAGAATAGGTGTGCTATTGTGATATTAAATAATTTTAGAACTAAAAGTGTATTTGCACACTAAAGTTGTAACATTTATTATAACACTAGCGAACCACCCCGGCTTGATTTTTTTATGATTTCTGGATCTTTAGAACAACGCCACCTAGTAGGTCCTATTTTGAAGATAAACCATCCAGGGACTCACTCAAACGCACACAATTTTTTATCACAATTGGTTAAGCTGGTTTTGAGTTTTGGCACAGAATAAATAATAGTACAAGAACAGAAGGGTCACTCCCTGATAGCAAACTTGCAAGATTAAGCATAGTTACAACGTCCCTAGTGTTCATAATACGTTGTACGCCTCGAACACGACCTTCGTCAAATTAGCTTACCGATTATATTGTAGAAAAAAATTTTATGCGGTGCGCATATTTAATCAAAATGCACCTTACGTCCGCGTGCGAAAGTCGGTATTATTTAGCCCGTAACGCGCCTTTGTTAAGGTCGCTTCTACTGTAGGGTTAGGTATTGTGATAAAACAAAGTGAACCCTTTGATATTAGTTGGTAGTGTAATACACCGAGGGAACATTATTGTTCAATGTGAGGAAGGTTAATATGCAACATTGAGAAAACTTAAAATTATAACAACGTGGACGTCTTTGAAACTCAGATAATTTACCTACTTACCATTTTTAACCGACTTCATAAAAAGGAAGGTACTCAATTCAACTGTATTTTTTTATGTGTGTTACTTCAAAACTTTTTCATAGCTGAACCGATTTTGATGATTCTTTTTTTATTTGAAAGCTTGTGCTTATAATTTATATATCCCATATAAATTTGATCAAGATCTGACCAGTAGTTTTTGAGTTATCCTTAATAATGCGTATTATAATGCATATTAATATTGAAGTCGGTTGTACAATTTTTTATCTCATTACTTGTCTCCTTTCCTATCTTTTTAAACAATGTTACCTCCACACTAGGATTTTCTCCTGTATCGCAGGGGCAGTTTACATATTATATAGATTTCACAAGGACAAACATCCAGACCCAGAACAATTATTTTAGGCCATACAAATACTTGTTCCGTGCGGGATTCCAACCCGCGGCCCTTAGCGCTGCAACTCATTGCAAAGCCACTGCGCGACGGAGCCGTCACTTGTCTGTTTCACATTTTTATGTTATTTAAAAACATGTGATACGCGACGGCATTTTCAATCTCTTTTATTGACCAAGTGCATTAGTAGGCAGTCACTGGTACTGGGGAGGTCTACTTTCACTGAACGTATTTTTAAGGTCATTGGTAATATACGCGAAAATATTGATAACTGCGAAGCTGTGGTCGGGTCGCTGATCAAATAATAAAACTGTAACTAATGCGTCAGTGGTGCAGCGCGGCTGACATTTCCTTGCCCTAAAACCTCAGAAATGAGAGGAGGCCTGTGCCCAGCAGTGGGACATATATAGGCTGTAACTTTAACTAACTTAACTTTTTATGGAGAATTAGTACACTGCATTGGTCCAGTGTATTTTTGCAGAAGTCTGTTTTACCTGTCTTCGAAATATTTTATTCCATAGACATGCAGGTTTCCTGTGGATGTTCTTTTACACCACAGGGCTCTCACTATGGTAAATTAGAATTTAAAATTGCAATGTACAATTCAATTAGTTTTGGCAGAGATTGAACCCTGGTTCCAAGCATACTGTGATTTGTTCAGTGAGCACTTAGCCCAGAGCTGTCAATTAAAGTTAAATTTATATAAAAAATCTCAATTGGTGCATGAAAAATATAATTATGTGTTAATTTAATGATTTCTTATATTTAAATCAACATTGAACAAAGCAAATTTTACAGATTATATCACACTTAATTTAACTTGTATTGTACTTATTTTTATTCCTGATGATTTGGGTGCTGTTAAGCACATGGTCAAGAGGGAGATTGAGGTGTTTGATGTCCCACAACATTGGGAGTTCATTTGGTTTGATCTTGGCACAACAAGCTTACAGTATCTTGAAGTCTTCCATTGGTATGCTTGGGTTTGGATTTAATTTTGTTAATCCTTACATCACAAGCAGCTGGTAGCACATAGCCATTTTGTTTTTTGAAATTTGTTGGTTTTTTAATTTAAATATTAATTAATAGCCTTGCAAATCAACCGTGGTAGGATTCGGTGTTCTTTCACAACTATTTGTGGTATATCATACCAATTGTAATGGCGAGTATGATCTTGAACTGCACAGATTGCAGACTTCTTGGATACAGCTACTTTGGATAATACCATTGCAAGACTTAAGATATTGTGGGACCATTCTGCATATATTAAACCAAAAATTTATATTAAAAAGCTGAGGGTAGCCCTGGTTAATTACGATATCAAGATGTCAAACACCTCAATCACTATAAGTACTGTGAAGGATCCAAAATGTCGGGATTTAAAAGGAGTAAAATATTTGTTAAATTAAACATGATCAAATCGGTAAAATTAGTTTTCTTCAATGTGTTAAATGACTGCTATTTTTCAGGTACACAATTGTGTTGCTTATTTATGCATTCAGCTTATTGTTGACAATTCTCCTACGGCCATGGATATTAACTTGGCATTCTCCAAATCCTGGGAAAAAAGCTATCTACTGTGCCTTATATTTCTACCCTATTCTTGTTCTAATACATACAGTTGCAGCTGGTGTAATATGTAAGTTCATATAGCTTTCACATCGTTTTATCGTTGTTTCATTGTTATCAAGCATTCAATCACTAATAAAAAACTAGATACACAATCAGCGACAAAAAATGTGCTTACCGAATGTCCTTACCACTCGAAAATTTGGATGCGATTTTAATTTGTACGTATCTTTTGTGAATACAACTTTATGCAATGCATTTAAGGTTGAATTTACATTATTGTATATTTATTTCAACTAGAATCACGCCAATACAATTGGTGACAGTTTTTAGAGAACTTTTGCATGGGTGCATCTAGTTTTTATTAGTGATCGATGTTATCAAGATATGCAAAAGATTTTGCCATGGTTTAAAAAATAAAACATTTCACAGTTGTGTTGAACATATCATAATTTTCTTCTTTCTTTCCTTCGATATGGAACTTGAATCTGGGTTGGAAATTAGTTAGGGGATGTCATCATGACTTATTATTGAATTTTAATTAAACATTTTTTATATATTTATATATAATATAATATACAACTGACTAATTTCTAAATTTGCAATTTAGAAATTAGTCAGTTGTATAGTAATACACCAGCCCTGTAGTGGTAGTGTAAGAATATCCATTACTCCGTATCGTCCTTTGGGTGTCGTACACCGTGCCGAAATTGAATATGGGCAGCATCTTCTCCTGATAACCATTCAAAATGATAAAAAACTGCTGTTTTTTATCATTTAACAGTTAAAAACAGTAGTTTTTTATCATTTTGAATGGTTATCAGGAAGATGATGCTGGTTGTAGATGTCTATGGGCCACAGCAACTATCAGGTGGACTATGTGCTCCTTTTTCACCCTTATTTACCGCCGGATCAGAAAAAAAAACTTTTTATGTATTTATTTACAATGTTAGTTGTACAGTTAGAAACAATCACTTCATTAGGTTATTATCAGTCATCTTTTTTTTTTATAGAATAAGGGTGGCAAACGAGCACACAGTCCACCTGATGGTAAGTGGTTGCTGCGGCCCATAGATATCTACATCTGTCTTCGTTTGCGAATTAAAATGCAGATACGTTGTCAGCTGTGAGGACTAAGATACTCGCAGAATGCCTCTTTTCCAGTAAAATAGGTCTCCGGTTCTCTACACTCACCATACGAAACACAGCAGCATTATGGTGCTATTTTACGCTGGTATTCTGTGAGAGCGTGGTCCTTCCCCAGTCGAGCCGACCCATTCGTTCTACAACTATACTATTAATATAGCTGCAGCATGGCTCTACCACGTAAAATCTATTCTATAATAGTATAATAACCCGTTTTAAACACTTTTGCTTAATAAAATGGTTCTTTTGATAGATAGGCGCTGCATATTTTCTGGCACTTTGTTTTCAAGCCATATATAATAGATATAGCATAGTATAAATTATCTCATCGTAATTGGTGTAATTTTGCATTTCATTTGTAATTACTGTAATTAGATAAGTGTTAATTGCAATAACTTATGATGTTGCAGCACAACTATATTCTGGAATAATATGAGATCTGTTCTTATTGTTCAACTCTTATGACACTCTCAGGGTCAGATAGTGTGATTAATTATAGAATTTTTACTCAGTAGTGGCTGATCTCTCTCTAGTCGTTTAATTGCCGTTTCATCACAGAGGGTTTGGAAATGAGAGTATTCCTGAGTTTGTATTCACACTTATGCTCTATAATCCTGTTCAGTGTAGGTGGGTAGACTTTGTTAAGACTGACCACTACAAACGAAATTCGGTCTGGCGGACACAACTACAACGTAGTCAGGGCATTAGATGTACCGGCAAGAATCAAGAGCACTTTACACAGAATGACTCCTACTACTACTACTACACAGAATGGCTCCGTGGCGCAGTGGCTTAGCAATGAGTTACGACGCCGAAGGCCGCAATACGAACCACGCATGGAACAAGTATTTGAACGGCCTACAAATAATTGTTTCGGGTCTGGATGGTTGTTCTTGTGCAATTTATGTATGTAAATTGCCTTCACAATACAGGAGAAAGTCCCAATGGGTCGAAAAGAAAAAAAGGAGAAAAGCATTGTAGGCGTGGGGCAATAATGGAGAATATTCCTTCACGCGATGGGTCCTTCGCTTGAGCGTCATCACCTCATGCATACTTCTGTTTGATTTGCCTGTTGGTCATCTGTTAGAAGAACAAGTTTATATGCACGATCATGTTTCCGTCGACCATCGTTTCGTGCTCACGAGTTGTGTCGCTATCCTTACAAATAATCATTATTATGTTTTAATATTTTTAAGCTGCTGATTGAAGAACCTTTGTAATGCTTTGTATTTAACCATATTCCTTAGATCTCAGGCAAGATGATAACAATTTGTCTTTTTTTAATTACAGATTGTTCTTTCCCCTACATAGTTATAATAATTTCCATGATGACGTCAGCATCACACTTTTCAATCAAGATTGACCAGTCGGCTCCGGCGTTACTAATGTCGTCCATTTCAAACTCAAGAAACCTAGTGATTCTACTGGGGCATTGGTTAGTTCATGCCTATGGAATATTATCGCTTACAGGTTTTAAAGAATTGTGGTATTTATCATTAGTTCCAGCTCCGGCATTATTTTATATATTAACTGCACAATTCACAGATCCAATGAAGTTGCACAATGATTGACAAACACAAAGTTCCTATGTAAAGCCAGTTTTAAATTGATATCGACAAAGACTTGGCTTTATATTATGTAAGCTGAACTCTTGTAAGATATGTAAATGTTAAAATTTCATTCAATAAGTATGAATGGAACAATTATTCATTTACAATTTTGGGTCAATAGATATTAATAACACCAAAATGTAGGTATTTGTTCCTACCTCATCACATCATCTGACTAGAAGCAGGCCTATGTCACTATTGCTACCTGCGTGATGTATATATCATGCAACTAATGCAACTACAATCATGCAGTCAGGGTTCGTGCGTTTTAGGTGAGCGATGTACTAGTGAATTTGAAAGTTTTTTTAACACTGTTTACGTAAATAGATTTTTGTAAATAATTGTATAATTCTTTTTGTTTATTGTTTAGTATATTTAGTTATAGGATAAAATAGTTGTATAATTTTAGTGTAATTTATATGTGTATATTATAGGAAATACTTTCAATCATTTTAAAATATAATAATGAAAAAACCTGCAACCGCCTGAGTAGCCGAGCTACTCTAGGTTTGATGCCGCCTGAGTTCCAGTAAATTATTCTTAATTCATCTTTATCGCATGTAATGGTCAGCCAGTAGATTCATCAAGGCCCTCATTACAGTCGAAATTGTTTCTGCACCTCACGTTATCTCTTGCAGTATTTGGCTGCCGGCGCGTAATTGGGTCGATTAGAGTTTTGGTAGCGTCTTTTGTTGTTGCTTGCGCTGCTACTCTGCGTATGGACGTGCTTGGAATTGCGAATGGTGCTTGTCAAATGCTCCTGACTTGCTCGCTGGGTTTGGATTTCTGCGCCCGCTGTCTTCTTTGGGTAGAGCGGGCTCTGGGAGCAGCTCTATGGTCTGATAGCGCACGTCTCTCGGGTAATGTGCGCGTTGGTTTCGAAGTACGTCGTCTAATGCTGGTCGCCATTTGACTTCAGTTTGCGTTAGTTGGGTTGAGTTAGGTGGTGGTTGCTAACCGCTCTGCACATAGATTTGGTGTCGATGCCGCTATTGTGCTTTCTTTCGTTTGCGGTTGCGCTTCTTTTTCTTTCGTACTTCCGTTCCTCTTTCGGTTGGTTCGTTTGGCAGGCGGTAGTGGGCCAGGCAGCTCGATGCCCTGCTTCCTGTCGAACCTTAGTAATACAGGGCATTTTCGGTCGTTGGCTGTATGCGCCTTTGCACAATTGGCGCATTAAAAGAGTCGTCTCTTAGTTTAGAACATTTTGTGGCTGTATGTTCTCCAGCGCATCGGACACACTTCATCGGCCTAAAGCAGTTAGCCGATGAGTATCCGAACCTTTGGCATCGATGACATTGAGCCGGTCCAGCTCTGCGTTGCCATTGTAACGCCTAGCACGTAGAGTAGCTTGTTCACTGCGTAGAATCGGCTTAGCTCTACCGTATCTAAGTACTCTAGCTGTCCGTAATATGAACATCCAGGGCGTCCCGTTCTCGGCGGTATGCGCCTAACAAACTTGATTGGGAACCCTTATTCTTCAGTGCCTCTTCGATTTGAGCGGTTTCAGTGTCCACTGGAAGACCTCGGATCCCCACTTTGGTTGGTTTCTCGTCCTCTGGCGTGTAACAGAACCACGAGATTGCTGGTATTTTCTGCGATGCATGATGATGATTGTTGTATCACCCTATATTCCTCGGGTAATTGTGGCGTGAAACGGACCCCTTTTCCAAAGAGGCGCGCATTTGGTGAGTGTCCCATTAATCTGGTTATTCACACACTTGTAAAGCCTATTTTAGATGAATCCAGCAATATGCCTGTATTTTATTGCCTTATGAGATTTAATTTGCTTTTTGACACTCATGTCATGTTAGTTCTATTCTGGCTATGAGTTCCTCTAGGTAGGTACCACTTTTATCTATTTTCCGTCTGAAGTGTATAGATAGCCAGTACATCTACAGGCTGTGAGGCATTCCATCTTAGTCCTCACAGGTGACAACGCCGCATCTGCAGCCTATTGCAGGTGTCTTGGTGACATAAAATATTATACAATACTTTTGCGTTATGTATCTATATACCTATAAGTAAAATTTAAGTACAGACAGACGTCTGTAATATCGAACTAACTGTCTTATTTTGAGCTTAGGGGGTTATTTGTATGACATTAAGGTATGAAATAACCATTTTAATTTTAATTTTTTGTCTGTCTGTCTGGGCTAATATTTGCTATGGCTGAAAGTTTTTGTAGTGAAAGATCACGGACAGATACCAAGGTAATGCCAGGAGTGACCCAGGCTATATTTTAACTGAAAAAATTGGAGTTTATTTGAAAATATGATAAAAAGTCCTTTGATCCAAATACTGCCACATTTATAAATCCTACCCAGAAGCCAGGAATTATGACCTAAATATTGAATGATTCTAGTATTTTTATTGGTTTCTTACAAATAACGCCATCTTTTTTAAATTAATATGAGGCTAGTCTTTGTTCTATGAGTTGTTTTAAAATGGTTGAAAATTAAAATATGTAAGAAATGTAAATAAATTAGTTTTATATAAATTCCTGTGTAAAGACAAGATAATCAAAAACATTAAATTATGAATGTCTCACCAAAATATTTCTTTTATTTCCATACAGACCCTTTACAACACTTTCAACGATATTACGATAATTCGTTTTTTACTTAATTGTATTATAGTGTGTAACCAAGATTCAAATTCATATATACATATTATCCCCGTGTAGTGGCGGGTAAGAATACTCACTACCCCATATCTTCCCGTGGGTGTCGTAAGAGGCGACAGAGGGAAAATGAGGCAGAGGATGGGCAGCAGCATCTTTCTGATAACAGCAAAACAGCAATAAAAAACTGCGGTTGCCAACCCGCTCGCCAAGCGTGGTAACTGGCAATATACTCCTCATGATAGTAACGAAGAGACGGCCCCCAGTCCCTGGCGGCCCCGCTATTCCTGGCTACGGCGGCGACCATGGTAACGGTGGGGCAGGGAGTGCTAAGAATCTCCGGTGGAGGTTCGGTTTCCACCTTCGACGACTCGACCTGGCAACTTATAACGCACGCACCCGGAGGACTGGCGAGAAGATCCTGGAGCTGAAAGAAGAGATAGACAAGTTGCGCTAGAATATCATAGAATTATCCGAGGTCCGAAGAAAGGGGCAGGACACGGTAATCCTCGAATCCGGCAACTTGTTCTATCACCGGGAGGGCGACCATCTGTCCCAAGGAGGTGTCGGATTTATCGTCCACAAGTGTCTCGTTAACAACGTTGTAAAGATTGGGAGTGTGTCGACGAGGGTTGCGTACCTTATACTCAGAATAACCAAACGGTATTCGCTGAAGGTCATACAGGTTTACGCACCAACCTCGGCATACCCCCATGAGAAGGTGGAGGAAATGTATAAGGGTATCTCTAGAGCCATGCATTCCTCCAAAATCCACTATACGGTGTTAATGGGAGACTCCAACGCAAAACTAGGCACAAGAGAGAACGGTCAGCTGAAATTCGGAATAGGGCAAAGGAACACAAGGGTCCAGCAGCTGGCCGACTTCATGGAGAAAGAGGGACTCTTTATGATGAACTCTTTCTTCCAGAAGCGGCTCCACAGGAAGTGGACCTGGTCGAGCCCCGACGGTTCGACAAATACTAAGATTGACTTCATTATGACGACCAGACGACAACTGTTCAGTGATGTCTCAGTGATCGCGAGGGTGAAAACCGACAGCGATCACCGAATGGTGAGAGGCACACTGAACCTAAACGTTAAGTTAGAGAGGTCACGTCTAATTAAGTCAACGCGCCGTCCCCCTCGTGCTCTAATCCAAAGTTCCGAAACTTTTCAGTTCGAGCTACGAAACTGTCGTCAGTGCCTAGAAGATTGCAATGCAGTGGACGATATGAATGGCTCGTGGAAACTGTCCATGCGGTCGGAGCTAAGTTTTGCAAAACCCGCCGCAGAAGAACACAAAAACTCCGATCACACTCTTAATCTCACGGCTGTTAGACGGGATTTGAAGCTGCAGTCTTCAGTAGATTCGACAGCATACAGGCAACTGAACAAACAAATCTCCAAATGCATTCGGCGGGACTTACGCATTTTTAATACTGCTCGTATTGAAGAAGCGATCGAGCGGAACCAGGGCTCCAAAGTCTTTGCTAGAGATCTGTCTGCCAGAAAGAGCCAACTGTCGAAGCTGAAGACCGAGTGTGGCAGCGTCGTTTCCGGGACTCCTGAGATTTTGAGTGAGATTGAGAGGTTCTATAACTGTACACATCATCGTTGGAGCCACACGCAAGTGTGAGTAACGATCCAAGGTCGAGTCTTATCCGACACTATTCCGATAATATCCCGGACGTCAGTTTGAGCGAGATTAGAATGGCTCTCCAGCACCTTAAAAACGGCAAGGCCCCAGGTGAGGATGGAATTACAGCGGATCTTCTGAAAGTGGGTGGAAAACCGGTACTGAATTTCTTCAGAAGCTCTTTAATTCCGTCCTCCATGGTGGCATTACACCGGAGGTGAGGAGCAGACGTGCGGTGGTCTTGTTCTTCAAGAAAGGTGACAACGCTCTCTTGAAGAACTACAGACCGATTTCCCTTCTGAGCCGCGTCTACGTGCTGTGTTCGAGAGTCATTACAAATCGTCTCGCGCGCAGACTTGACAACTTCCAGCCTCCGTCATAGACCACATACATACTCATCGGCAAATTTTACAGAAGTCCGAGGAGTACAATTTGCCACTATGTCTGGCGTATGTGGACTATGAGAAAGCCTTTGATTCCGTCGAAATTCGGGCGGTGCTGCAGTCCCTTCAGCGGTGCCAAGTTGACTGTCGGTATATCGAAGTGTTGAAGTGCTGTACAGTAGGGCTACCTTGGCTATCCGAGTACAGAACCAGAGTACGAAACCTATCCAATTGCAGAGAGGTGTAAGACAGGGTGACGCTATATCCCCGAAACTCTTCACCGCTGCATTGGAAGACGTTTTCAAGCTTCTGGACTGGAAAGGAAACGGTATTAACATCAATGGCGAGTACATCACTCACCTTCGATTTGCCGACGATATAGTCCTTATGGCAGAATCGCTGGAGGACCTAAGCACTATGCTCCATGACCTCAATAGTGTTTCCCAACGGATAGGTCTTAAGATGAACATGGACAAAACAAAGATCATATTTAATGTCCATGTCACACCTATGCCGGTAGTTGTAGGGAGCACTAAGCTCGAAGTTGTTGACGAGTATGTTTACCTGGACAAATAGTTCAACTACCTAGTCGAACTATTTGTCCCAGGTAAACATACCAGTCGATTGACCTCTCGGTCAGCAGTGGACTTGTGATGGGCTGTAATGATGATGATGATATCATTTTACAATCCGTAATAAAATAAATGACTCCGTAGTGCAGTGGTTTAAGCGTTTGGCTGCGGCACTAGGACCGTGAGTTCGGTCCTGCACGTAAATGTTACAGATCTGGATGTTTTCCCTTGTGGAATTTATGTATGTAAACTATTCTAAATCAAACCGATTCATTCAAAGCTTACCTTCTTTCCTTGCGAAACTTCAATAAATTACAATGAGATAGTGGCTCCAAAGGAGAAGGCTTAAATGTCTATATTTTTGATATATGTATGTATTCGGCATAGGTGTGACATGGACAAAACAAAGATTATGTTTAATGTCCATGTCACACCTATGCCGGTAGTTGTTGGGAGCACTAAGCTCGAAGTTGTTGACGAGTATGTTTAACTGGGACAAATAGTCCGACTAGGTAAGTCCAACTTCGACCGAGAGGTCAATCGACGGATTCAACTCGGCTGGGCAGCGTTCGGGAAGCTACGACACATCTTCTCGTCAGACATACCTCAAAACCTTAAAACGAAATTGTACAACCAGTGCGTGTTGCCAGTGATTACTTACGGAACTGAGACGTGGTCCTTCACTGCTGGCCGTATGAGGAAGCTCAAGGTCGCTCAGCGAGCTATGGAGAGGGCTATGCTCGGAGTTTCTCTGCATGATAAACTTAGGAATGAGGATATCCGCAGTAGAACCAGAATAACCGACATAGCCCAACGAATTAGTAAGCTGAAGTGGCAGTGGGCCGGCCATATAGCTCGAAGAACCGACAACCGATGGGGAAGAAAGGTTCTCGAGTGGCAGCCTCGTACCGGTAGGCGAAGTGTAGGGCGTCCCCCCACGAGATGGAGTGACGACCTGGTAAGACATGCAGGAAGTCGATGGATGCAGGTGGCTCAGGACCGTGCTTTGTGGCATTCTTTGGGGGAGGCCTATGTTCAGCAGTGGACTTGTGAAGGGCTTTAATGATGATGATGAATGATGATGTATGTATTTTGATATACCGTCCAGTCTAGCTTTTACTGATCTTATGAGCATACATTTTAGTTTGATCCGTATTGTGGGCGTTATTTTCAGCTCGTTCTTTTTTACATCTTCCTTATTTGAAATTATTAATATAAGTTTATTTTAACTTTTCACACATGAAGCTTTTCAATAGCTACATATACTATGTTTTCCTTCCTAACTACTTTCACCCAAAAGTTTGAATCTGAAAAAAATAATATAAATACTTATGTAGTAAGTACTAAAATTATATTTTTAAATATTATTGAAGAAATAGTAGTCCCGATAAATTTTTTTGTTTATAGGTATATCTAACAATAACCTACCATAAGTAATTGCTTCGTTTTGTCTTGTGGTCGTAATCGCGAACGCTGAGATTATGTGGTCGCTGATTAGAATCCCAGATCCGTCTCTTTCCGGTCGAGTCGAATTGCTCTTCTATCGAACTAGTAGGTATGTCCTTTTTAAAGTTGGTCAAAAAACCAGACCTGTCACAAAGATGAATTGCCTTTTATTGTGAAGTTATAAATCTGTTTTTAGTCTTGGCTTTACTTTTAATCGTTGGTATCGTTGATTAGCTCTTACTTCAATTAAGTATTAATTATCTCTATACCCGTCTCTTTCTATTGGCATTAAGTGAAAAGAGAGAGAGCGAGCATCTTTAAGCATTTTTTAAAGTGACGTCGATTTTTATAAATAAGGCCATATATAAGACAGACCGTTATCAATCAAAATACAAAATTTGATTGTACATACCTACGTAAAATATTATATTTGATTTAATCGCCTTTTATAAAATACAGATGAAAACTCCCAAAACGTTATAGCACCCAAAGCACTTTTAAACGAACAAATATTTTCGGTCGTATTTTTTACGGCCAGTGGTCGGTCGGTGCTTTTTTTTTATTTTACAGCACGCTTCGCCAGCGAATAAATGTGCCGGGGTCGAGTTCAATGAACTGGCAGAGGCTGTGGAGTGCCTCATTCCATCCACTTCTAACCGGGTTGCGCTCGCTACTGGGTTAGTTCAGAAAATTTATTCACATAGGCACTTTCGGGCTATATTTAGCAGTTTTCGTTTTTATGCTGCAAAATACAAAATAAAATGCTTATGTGTGAAATTACGCACGTGTCTTTGATTTGTGAAGGTTTTTGATTTAGAATTGGTCTTGAATTTGAACAACAGGAGCAGTGGTGACTTAAGCTAAGCACACGACATAAATTTCACGGTTCGCGAGCAATCCTATTTCGATGCCCGCTGGCACCAACAAAATTGTCAATAGCAAATTAAGCGTGCCTAAGCGAGCGTGTGTGGTCAACCAAGTGCTCAGCGGTGAAGAAAACACCTTGAGAAAACCAGTCTGAAGTATAAAATATTTCAAGGATATGTGAAGTTCGCCAACACGCACTGGAGCTGCGCGAGAACTAACTGCTTCATAATCTACCGACCGATGCCATGCTGAATACTCAAATCCATATCCTGCAACAAAGGTCACAAATGTACTGTCACACCGTGCGCTTAAATTGGAATGCTTTACAGTCTTTAATAGTCTGGCTATCCCTAAAATACAGCGAAAGCAATCCAGACAGTATCCTAATCAGAAAAATTGCCCAAACAGTTGAAATATTTTTAAATCATTCTCAATCTCCAAACATTGACTATTCGGTAAAAATACGTTTTTCAACTTATGCATACATCCGTTAAGTCGTAAGTCCACTGATGGACATAAGCCTCTCCCATTTTAGAGAGAATTTTATATTATTACGCTTGACGGATTGATGATTGCCGCACCAGATGTCTCGCACCTTCAACGCTGCTTCCCCTTGCTGGTTTGGGTACTTCACTTCTGGCGTAAGAGAGATATCTGAATGCATACTATTGATGATACTGCCGTCTATCGGTAGCCGAGCCTTTTGACATACCCCATAGTCGCTTCTTCAGACACGCTTGAGTCGCAATGGTGTGAAGCCGCCACCACATGGCGTTGGTATTTGATATCGAAATATTATTTAAGGAAATTAAACCAGAGAAACCCATTCGCCCTTAATCAGATCATATCTATGCGACGTTGTAAAACTTATCAATGTTCTAATAATCACTATACATACAAAAAATTAACAATTTGTGTTTTTGTATGTTCCAAACCGATTAATGTATGTCATTTTTTTATAGGATAGGGTGACAAACGAGCACACAGTCCACCTGATGGTAAGTAGTTGCTGTGACCCATTCACATCTATCCTCAATAAAGAATCAAAATGCAGATGCGTTGTCACCCGTGAGGACTAAGATGGAATGCCTCTTCTCCAGTAAAAAGGGTCGTCGGTTCTCTACACTCACCATACGAAATACAACAGTGTTAAGCTGCTATTTTACGCTGGTATTCTGTGAGAGCGTGTTCCTTCCCCGGTCGAGCCGACCCAGTCGTGCTACGAGTACAACTATAATACAAATATAGCTGCAGCATGGCTCTACCACGTAAAAATACTTGGTAAACGGAGCTTCTCGTTGGAAATGGCGTATTTTTATATATAATATGTAATTTTGAATATTCAATGCTACTTGGCTACACCTCCTAGGTGTTATTGTGGATTCCTTTCGTGCCTAGGAGTCTGTCTGGATAGGTATCACCCTCTTGCCTATTTCTGCCACCAACTTTTTTTTTACTTCAACGCCATTTTAAAACAAGATAAGGTAACATTTTAATCATATCCGATGTACGTACTTATATAATTTATGTACTTGCTCAAATACCACAATTATTAGAGAGCTGCAAGTTTTATATTTACCTAAGTTCTAAGCGGACGAAGTTGCGAGTAAAAAATGTTAGTCATTCATTAAAATATTTAGTTCCGAGTTTGATCTTCAGATTCTCATATGAACAAGAAACACAACAGTATAGGTATAATGGTCGCTTAGTCTTAAATAGTTTAACTTTTTATTAAAATAACAATAGTAATTTAAATAGCAATATATTTACGCTAACAGATAATATAATATACAACAGTTCTATTGTAGGAAGCTTTTTAATATTTTTTGGGTAAAGTGTTATACTTCCAGTAACGGAAAATCGCAATAAACTCCCCTATAAATGCGGCACCATCTCGTTTATTCTCGAGTTTATGCGTTTTATGGAGCACTAGCGTTTCAATTGCGTCTGCTCATTCAGTATCTATGCGATTTTTAAGTTTGGTCTATTTACTGGAAGCTACCACACGTACTTTCTATATCTTTTACAATAAGGAATGTTCAATGTTGTTAGAAATTACACCAGTCGGACTAGTCCTGTTTAACTCAGAATAGTAATAATATTCTCAATTCGACAACTTTATGAATTATAAGCAAATAAACCCTGAAAACATTCATAGTTCAGGAAATCTCTACCCCTAATAATTAAAGGCGGCCGGTGTATTCCGGTATATAATGGCGGTAAAAGAATATCGTCCCGTGGGTGTAAGAGGGGAGGGTGGGAAACTGAAACAGGAGATAGGCAGCGGCATTTTTTTTAAGGATAGGGGGCAAACGAGCATGCGGCTCACCTGATGGTAAGTGACTACCGCCACCCATGAACAACCGCAACACCAGGGGAATTGCAGATGCGTTGCCAGCCTTTTAAAAAGGAGTAGGCTCTGTTCTTGAAGGTCCCTAAGTCGTATCGGTCCGGAAAAATCGCTGGTGGTAAACTATTCCACAAGGAAGTTGTGCGAGGAAGAATACATCTTCCAAATCACACAGTGGTGGACCGCCAATCATCCAGATGGTGTGGATTGTATCGGGAGTTCTGCCGCGATGTGCGTTCGTGAAATTTGGCGGCTGGGATTACTCCGAACAATTCCTCAGAGCACTCCCCGTGGTAAATGCGTAATAAAATGCAAAGAGATGCAATATCTCTTCGCAGCGCCAATGAGTCGAGCCGATTAGAAAGGACTCGGTTCTCGACGATTCGAGCCGCTCTACGCTGGATGCAGTCAAGTGGAAGGACCTGGCACTGGGGAGCTCCAGCCCAGAGATGGGAACAGTATTCCATGTGAGGCCAAACCTGCGCCTTGTAAAGTTGCAGGCGGTGTGCCGGCATGAAATACTGTCCGGCTCTGCTGAGTACGTCAAGCTTTTTAGAGGCCAATTTGGCCTTCTCTTCCAAGTGACCACGAAACTGCAAGTCACTCGATATGTCGACGCCGAGGATTCCGATACTGGCTGAGGTAACAAGGGGAGTACCTTGAAACTGAGGAGATACGACAAAGGGGTTCTTTTTAGCGGTAAACGCACAATCTTGTGTCTTCTGAGGATTAAACTGGACTAGATTTAGTCGCCCCCAATCCGAGACTTTGTTCAGCAAAGACTCGACTTCCGGTGTATAGAGCATCACCAGTGCTGTCATCCGCATAGCAATGAATACTACCGGTTTGCAACATATCATTGATATGCAGAAGAAACAGCGTTAGCACGCAGCCTTGTGGAAGGCCTTCGCAATGTCCAGACTAACGGCCAACGCCTCCCCCTTGGACTCTACTGCCTCCGCCCATCTATGGGTCAGGTAGACCAGAAGATCACCAGCTGATCGACCCCGACGAAAACCGTATTGGCGGTCACTAATCAGCTGGTGATCCTCAAGGTACCGGATGAGCTGGCAGTTAATAATGGATTCCATTATTTTGGAGAACAAGGAGGTGATCGCGATAGGCCTATAGTTGGATGGGTCTGAGCGGTCGCCTTTTTTAGGGATCGGGTGGACAAAAGCTGTCTTCCATGAATTCGGGACTACGCCTTGGGAGTAGGAGTACCGGAAAAGACGCGTTAGGACCGGTGCCAACTCCGGAGCACACGTCCTCAGCACAATTGGGGGGATTCCGTCAGGCTCACTCGACTTCTGGATGTCCAGGGAGAGCAGTGCTTTGCGAACCGAGCGCTGTGAGAACAGCACATCCGGCATGGAGCACTCACACCGCGGGATGGTCGGCGGTGTTTTCCCCCCGTCATCAAGAGTCGAGTTGGACGCAAAAAGGGAGCCTAAAAGGTCGGCTTTGTCTTTTGCGTCATAGGCCAGTGAGTCATCCTCCCTGTGCAGAGATGGTAGTGATGGCTTACAGAAATTCCCTTGGACAGCCTTGGCGAGAGACCAGAATGGACGGGTTCCCGAAGGAAGGCGAACTAGTTTCTCGCCAATTCTGCCTATGTGCTCTGACTTTGCCTTGGCAATAACTCTTTTGAAGGACCTGGAGGCGAAGTTATACTTCTTTTTAAGTGTGCTGGTATTTACATCCCGAGTCGCCGAAGCCGCAGCCCAGGCTTGATAACACTCCTGCTTACTGCGTAATGCAGTCTTACAGGAGCGACCAAACCAAGGCTGAGATCTGCCTCCGATGGGTACCACAGATGATGGAATAAATAGTTCCATTCCCTGTAGCACCACATCAGTGACAGAGTCAGCAACAGCGCTGGGATCATCCGGCGAGAAGCAAACCCGCCCCCATGGGTAGGATGCAAAGAAGGACCGCATTCCATCCCAATCCGCCGACCTGTAATGCCAAACACGGCGGCAACCTGCAGAACGCAACCGCGAAGGGAGCGTGAGTGGCACCACACTCCGGATCAGACAATGGTCCGAAGAGCTGAGAGGGGCATCGACGGAAACCTGATATCCGTCCGGATGAGAGGTCAGCAGAAGGTCCAACAGGGAAGGTGTATGATCCTCCACATCTGGAATCCGCGTAGGCGAAGTAACCAGTTGTGTCAGACCATATGCCAAGGCAAAGTCATAAACAGATCTCCCCGCATGATCGGTTAGACGTGAACCGAGCCATTCGGCATGGTGGGCGTTAAAATCGCCAAGGATCACGATCTCTGCGGATGGGACCTGTTGTAGCAAGAAATCTGTAGCCATTTGGACGTGGTCGATGAGTCGGTCTGTTTCGGCATTACCGCTATGGGACCTATAGAGGCACCCGTAGACGCGCGGATGGTCGTCGCTGTCTACGCGTAGCCAAAGGATGGACAGGTCCGAACCTTCAAGACTGCCGAGGCGTCGAGAACAGATGTCCTCTCTGACATACACGCAAACTCCAGCCCGAGGCACAAAGGAATGCTCCAATTTGTACCCCGGGTAGGAGAGATACGAAATATCAGCCGGAGAGGAAACCTGCGTCTCGGTCAGAAAGAGCAAGCCCGGCTTCGCCGTCTCGAGATGGTAGTGGACGGCGTTTAGGTTAGAGTGAAGTCCCCTGATGTTGCAGAAATTCACGGATAGCGTGGCAGGGGTCGCCTTGGTGTTCTTGCTCAGTTTGCCCCTAGCAGTAATGCTTTTGAGCGGAATTTTGCCCCCCTCAGAATACGCGGGGCAGCCTGAGCACCCACGCTCAGGATCGGAATAACATGGTCGTGGATGCTCAGCGAGGGATTCTCCAGGGGTGCTGGTACCCTCCTGGGTAGTTCTTCGTGTAATTCCGCTACCATGTTGATGGGGGGGGGGGGGGGGGGGGAATTGGGCCTCCGGCCACCTGCACTCACCAGACGAAACGCAAAAGCAAAGCTTCTACTTCACACCGGTATTCTGTGAGGTCGTGGTACCAACCCGGCTCGAGCCGGCCCATACATGCAACAGCAAAAACTGCTGCGTGGCTCTACCACCGTTAATAATCATAAACAGATCTCCCCGCATGATCGGTTAAACGTGAACCGAGTCATTTGGCGTGGTGGGCGTTAAAATCGCCAAGGATCACGATCCTGATAACAACTTAAAATCATAAAAAAACTGCGGTCGCCAACCCGTCTGTCAGGCGTGGCAACTATGACAAATATTGCCAATTAAGGCAATCTATAGGGTACTGAACATAGGTCGTTCAGCAGTGGACTTTTGATAGGCTGTAACGGTAATGGTGTATTTCAATGATACATTTAGGAAAGAAGAAGCCGAGGTAAGCTAGCTCCTTTTTGAGGTGAACGCCTCCAAAACACAAACGTTCTCGCTTGTGTTTCATTCTATATCAATTTGTTATCTGTTCTCGTAGAAGCAAAATCAAAAATTCCAATTTTATTTTAATTTTTTTAAGTATTTAAAATAAAAAAGTAGCAGCTAGAAATATTTTGTAAAGTGCGATAGCAAAGCCAAACATTCACGGTTATTCCCAGAGAAAATCAACTGGTTATTAATAAATTTGTAGCCGTAGTCATTATTTGTTATGTGCCGTAGTACTCAATAATGTGAACGGAGGTATCAAATTTCATACTTTAAAAAAATTAAAATATATTACTGTTTAATTTTTTTCCGAGTGGCCGAAGTTCTCCCCACTGGTACCTGCGGGGTTATCCATTACCTGACATTCAACAGCCGTTTAATAGTTGGCAGAGAGGACTTATGATTAATAAAAATACCACTTCTCAAACGGACCCCGGCAGCGAAAAAATGTTGTTGCATACCACAATATTTTTGGAAGACAAATTCACGACTCCACACACGACTGAAAAGACTGGTGAAAAAATCACCAGCTTGGGAGTTACCTTAAATTAAAATGTTTTTCAATATTTTATTTCATAACATTGTAGTCTTAATTGATATATAGTTATGCCAAATTACACTTTTGCAGCACCTAGCATCTCTGAGTAAAACCGTGGTCGGACGAATGGACGGACATGGCGAAACTATAAGGGTTCCTCGTTGTTTAAATACGGAATCCTAAAAAGCGGGCCGCGCTGAACGTCCATGTTGCGAGCATTGATATACAAAAGAGCGGGTTTAGTTGAGTGAGCGGTTGTGTTGTGTTACCATACCGTGGGTATAAATTTAAATGAGTGTTACTGTTATATTTATGACTAGCTTTTTACCCGCGGCTTCGCTCGCGTGAGCTTGAATTTAGGAACGCCATTAAATGCTATTCCGTGGCAAATTTAGAAAAATTCGATCGCTTTTAGAGTCACCTCAGTGTCTGTGTCTCTATGTCTGTCAAAGATTTTTTTAATTCTAAAAGACTATTAGACGTACATTATGCATAGATTATGTATATTTGGCATAGATATAAAATGCTACAGGAACACGTGAATGTACCTATATGTATAGAAAACACCTACTATTTTTTATATCGGGCATGTATTTTATATCGGGGATGTATCCATAAGAAAGGTAAATTGTCTCGGAATGAAAATGTATTATTATTTATTATTTACATTTTACTCTTTACATTAATTTATTTACTTAAAGTTAATTTAGTTTTAACAAAATAATGATGAGTTTCATGGTCTTCTATCAATTTACGGGATAATGTTTATTTGAGATATTTTATATTGATCGGTACCATAAAATAGATGTAAATATTTTTTTTACGTTCGAGTAGACTATAAAATTTCATAAATGCAGTTCTATAGCGATGAATACAGTATACATCATTATAGAACTGCATTTATGAAATTATAAAATTTAGTAAACTAATGCTACGCATTTTATCACGTTTAATTTTAACTTCTTTACGTGGGGTTTTTTCACGCATCTTTGGATGAAAGTTCCATAAAAACCCACTTAAAAGAACACATCGTTGATGTGAAACACCGACGCTCCGGGAAGTCTAAAGTATGTCAACATGTTTAGTATCGTCCCAACCATTATATCGGATCTGATATACTTACAACAAATCCTTGCAATAGAACACCAATTCCTACCAATGATGATTCGCGAGCCTTATGAAATTAAAAAACATCCTAATTTTAAAATGGAAGATGGCTGAGTGCTATCATCTGCTAAGGACCCTATCTATACAAATAAATAAAATTGAAGTGTCTGTTTGTAATGTAAAAATAACAGCTTTTTACTAAATGTATACGAAAGTATATACGGTAGGTACTAATAACAAAAACACAATTTATAAAATTTTTGTCTGTCTGTTTGTTCCGGCTAATCTCCGAAACGGCTGGACCTGGCAGATAGAGGATGTTATAGGAAGTAACTTAGGCTACTTATATTTTAGAAAAACGATTAAGGTTCCGCGCAACATAATTAAAATCCTAAATTACACGCGGGTGAAGTCGCGGGGAACAGCAAGTAACTAATAAAATTAAATTTAAACCCAAGCATACTATTATTGCATTTATTGTATTCATTTCTATTTTTATTCTATTCTATTTTGTTCTAAATATGATATCAGGTCGTCAAACACCTTAGTCCTCCTGTGACCATGGGTACTGTAAAGTGCCCAAAACATCGGGAATTAAAAAAGTTTAAATTAAACGCGATAAAATCCTTAAAAGTAATTTCATTGCTTATAAATTTTATTCACAGTGAATGTGGGAATTACTACACTCATGAACGGGAGTAGAAAAATGTTCGTCTTGTTGTGGCGGTGAAAGAGAATCCGCCACCTCATATTGTCCTGTCGTAAGAGGCGACATAGGAAAACAAACAGGAGATGGGCAGCATCATTTTCCTGATAACAGATGTACCTAAATAATAATGTTGCGCGCCACTATTATTGTCTTGTATATGGCAACACTAGTTACACTAGCGCCCTCTAGTATCGAGTAGCAGAACTAGGAGAGTCGAGATCCTTCCAGAAAGTTCGGGACCGATATGTACTCGAACATTCTACATGTGGCTACAGTAGAAAGTTCTGGAAACTATCTGAGGCCCTATATAAGGCCGGTATAGACCACGACCGGGGCAGTATTGAATTGGCGATACAAGAGAATACTTCGAAGCGAAACAACTGCGAACTTAAGTGATCAGTAGAATTATTGTGTTTTATTATTAGTGTGTTTTAAGGTGTAATTAGTATCCGTAATTAAAGTGTCAAATTTGGTAATTCGATCGGCAGTTTTTAATTGTCTCGAACCTCAAGCTCGTAACAATAATATCTGCGGTTGGCAACCCGCCTACCAAACTACAAGGCTCGCCGACAGGAGGAACAGGCCCGTCGGTTGGAAGAGCAGCTGCAGCGCGGACAGGAGGAACAGGCCCGCCAACAAGAGGAACAGGCCGGCCAACAGGAGGAACAGGCCCGTCGGTTGGAAAAACAGCTGCAGCGCGGACAGGAGGAACAGGCCCGCCAACAGGAGGAACAGGGCCGTCGGTTGGAAGAGCAGCTTCTTCTCATGAAGGACCTTCACGCTACCTTCGGGATAGAGATAAAGGAGGTGAAGGATATGGTTGCTCAACATGACTACTGCCTGTCGGAAGCTGAAACCCGAAAGGACCAAGTGAACAATCGGGTTGACAACGTGATGGTTGACGTGAAGAAAATGCTGAACGACCTCAAAATTGGGGATGGAGTTACAGCTCCCGTAGTAGATACAACCCTTCGCTACGTAGATTCAAAGTGCCACCGTTCGACGGGAGTTCTTCCTGGTCGGCCTACAAAATCCAGTTCGAGACTGTCATGAAAGCAAACGGCTGGAATAAAAGTCAGGCCATGACTGCTCTCACCCTAGGCCTACGCGACCAGGCCTTAACTGTTCTGGAAGCTCTCGGTAAGGAAGTGACTTACGAGCAGCTCCTTGAGGCATTGGAGGCGAGATATGGCGATGCTCACCTGGAACACGTCTTTCGTGCGCAGCTCAAAGATCGCGTGCAACGCAGTAACAAAAACCTGCAGCAGTGGGCCCTTGAGGTGGAGAAGCTGGTTCGAAAAGCGTACCAGTCTGTACCTGCGCTCATTGTAGGGAACCTGGTGCAGACATTCATCGACGGCATCCGCGATCTTGAAGTCATTGCTAATGTGAGGCTCGGGCACCACGAGACGCTTAAGGACGTCTTGACCCATGCACTGGAGGTGGAAGCCGTGCGGCAGGATCATCGTTCCCACCGCGTCAGGGAGGTTGCAGCAGCTACAGTTCAGGACCGCAATAAGGGCTACAGCCCTAGGTGCTACGGCTGTGGGGAAAGGGGCCATCTTCGATCCAGCTGCACTAAACGAACTGTAGAATGGGAAGGTGATCGATCTCGAGAGGGTAGTATGGCTGACAGCACCGCCCAGCAGCAGCAGGAAAACTGGCGGGTGCTGGCTGATGTTAAAAGAGCCCCAATGATTTCGATCTCACAAACCCGTGATGGAAACAGCCTGATCATCAAGGGCGAGGTCAACGGAAAGCCGTGTAAACTGACCATAAACACTGGAGCATCTCGCACGGTTGTCAGTTCCCAACTTATAAATCAGTTTCTTTGGGACTCCGCATACAACCGCGAACGCATTAATTTGGTGACAGCCACCGGTCAGCGCATACCCGTTCGTGGAGAGAAGCAGATGGAGTTAAAGCTAGGCAACATGATCTTCCTGCATAATGTCATCGTGGCTGATATAATGGACGACTGCATCCTGGGCCTAGACTTTATGAGGAAGAATTGTTGTGAGATCGACGTTAAGCAAGATGTTTTGAAATGTGGACAAGAGGAATTTTTCGTGGAAGGGGCGTTACCAGGGAATGTGTACAGCCTTAAGAAGATTGTTCTTCCGCCGAGATCGGAAACGATTGTGTCGGTTAGTCTTCCTCGGAGTCCTGGGCAAGCTCATCGTTGTGTACTCGTGGAAAGGGTAGACAATGACCTTCCATGGAAAGTGGCTCGAAGCTTGGTCAGAACCACCGACATCTCAGGAGTACGTGTGTTGAACCTTTGTGATCAGGAACAGATTATAGAAAAAGGCACATTGGTTGGTACTAGTGAGGAAGTGGATTGGTTGCGTCGGTGCGAATATCTATCGACTGGGACCCCCGGCAAGGATGGACAAACGAGAGTGACCACACTTTTAGAAGACTGTTGCAGCGTTCTCTACCCGAATGAAATGGTCAAGGCGAAGAAGTTGTTACTCAAGTACGCCAATGTTTTCTCGTCAAACGAAGCTGACATAGGAAAGACTGGCTTAGTTCAACACAAAATAAACACACGACAAGAATTGCCTATTCGTCAGCGGCCAAGAAGATTTCCTGTAGCATGTGAAAAGGAAGTGGAAACCATAATTGAGGGAATGGTGAAGGATGGTGTTATTGAACCTTCATCTAGTCCATGGTGTTCACCTGTGGTGCTGGTAAAGAAGATGGACGGCAGCATGCAGTTTTGTGTTGACTACCGCCGCCTGAACGACGTTACGAAGAAGGACAGCTATCCCTTGCCAAGAATTGATGACACGCTGGACATGCTTACAGGCGTAAAGTGGTTTAGTACGCTGGACCTGAAAAGTGGCTACTGGCAGGTTGAAATTGACCCTAAGGACAAGGAGAAAACTGCATTCTCCACAGGAAAGGGTCTGTGGCAATTTAAAGTCATGCCGTTTGGATTGTGCAATGCTCCAGCAACGTTTGAAAGGTTGATAGAGCTTGTACTTACCGGGCTAATTGGAGATGCCTGTCCGGTCTATTTGGATGACATCATCATCGTAGGCCGTACGTTTGAGGAACACCTTCAAAACCTGGAACGCGTGCTCATGAAGATCCAGAGTGCCAACCTCAAGTTGAGTCCGAAGAAGCGCTCACTATTCAAATGGCAAGTTAGTTTTTTGGGGTATGTAGTGTCGGAAGAAGGTATCCGCACGGATCCAGAGAAAATTGCCGCTGTCAAGGAGTCGCCGGTTCCAAAAGACTCTTGCTCTTATTATCGGCGATTTGTGAAGAACTTTGCAGATATAGCCAAACCTCTGCACAAGCTAACCGAGGAGAAGCGACATTTCTGCTAGGATGAAAGTTGCGATATTGCATTCCAGGAGCTCAAGAACCGTCTGTGCAAAACACCTATTTTGGGGTACCCTGATGCGGGCAAGGAATTCATAGTTGACACAGACGCAAGTGATATAGGACTTGGCGGTGTGTTGTCTCAACGAAATGGTGATCAAGAGATTGTGATAGCGTACTTCAGCAATTCGTTGTCAAAGCCGGTAAGGAACTATTGTGTCACAAGACGGGAATTGCTTGCTGTGGTAAAGTCCTTGCAGCATTTTAGCAAATATCTCCTGGGGCGGAAATTCTAATTACGAACTGACCATGCTGCACTGAAATGGCTATCGCAGTTCAAAAATCCGGAAGGACTAGTTGCGAGATGGATTGAACTACTACAGGAATACGGCTTTGTGATCGAACATCGCAGCGGGAAATCTCATGGCTATGCAGATGCATTATCAAGAAGACCTTGCCCTGAAGATTGCAAGCATTGTACTAGGCAAGAGGGTAATGAAGTGGTATCTGCGAGGATATTCAGGACAGACCAGCTCAGCAATGAATGGAAGGACAGCCTACAACATGCACAACAGGAAGATTCGGACATTAAGCCGATTCTAGAATGGATGAAGGCCAGTGCTCCTAAGCCCAAGTGGAGCGACGTTTCAGCAATAAGTTCGACCACGAAAAGCTATTGGGCCCAATGGGACAGCTTGCTGATTCAGCATGGAGTCCTGTGCCGTAAATGGGTACATGGTCGGGGAGACAGGTGTCATTTGCAAATGGTTGTCCCTAAGGCTAAAGTGCCGGATGTTCTACAGCTGTACCATAGTGGTTGTTCAGGAGGCCACCTGGGAGTTAAACGAACTCTCCTGAAGATCCGAGAACGGTTTTACTGGGTCCACTGTCGTGACGATATCGAGGACTGGTGCCGCAAATGTACAAGTTGTGCGGCTGTAAAGGGACCTCAAATTCGTAGTAGAGGCGCATTGAAATTGTACAATGTTGGTGCACCATGGGAGAGGATAGCCATTGACGTTGCGGGGCCGTTTCCAGAAACTGGAAGTGGTAACAAGTATTTCATGGTTGTGATGAATTACTTCACTAAGTGGCCAGAAATCTTCGCCATTCCAAATCAAGAAGCTTCAACAGTTGCAGATAAACTAGTTCATGAAGTCTTCTGTCGTTTTGGAGTACCTTTAGAGATTCACAGCGATCAAGGAAGGAATTTTGAGTCTCAAATATTCCAGGAAACTTGCCGAGTTATGGGTACTCAGAAAACACGAACAACTTTTTACCACCCACAATCTGATGGAATGGTAGAAAGATTTAATCAGACATTGCAGAAGTACCTAGCAAAAGTTGTGGAAAAACGGTAACGAGACTAGGACAGGCACATACAACCGTTTTTGTTGTCATATCGAAGCGCTGTTCACGAAAGTACATCAGTGACACCAGCTTTCGCAAACTTTGGGAGAGAATTGCGGCTGCCTGCAGACCTGATCACCGGAATACCACCTGATGCCCCACGCAGTATAACCGATTATGCAAATGATTTGCGGAACAAAATGAATGACATTTATGAGCACGTCAGACAGACGGGCCAGCAAACGTCTGAGAAGATGAAAACACGGTATGACCGCAAAATGAACAACAAGGGGTTTGATGAAGGTTCACTAGTGTGGTTACACAATCCAGTTCGCAGCAAAGGGAAATCTCCTAAGCTTCAAGCTAAATGGGACGGACCGTACCGGATAGGGACAAGGATCAATGACGTAACCTACCGGATACAGAAAGGTGCCAGAGGTACTCCTAAGATTGTTCATGTGGATCGACTGTGTTATTATGGGGCCAATAATGCTCGGGACGAGCATGTCTTAGGAGGGGGCAGTGTTGCGCGCCACTATTAATATCTTGTACATGGCAACACTAGTTACACTAGCGCCCTCTAGTGTCGAGTAGCAGAACTAGGAGAGTCGAGATCCTTCCATAAATTTCGGGACCGATATGTACTCGAACGTTCTAGATGTGGCTACAGTAGAAAGTTCTGGAAACTATCTGAGGCCCTATATAAGGCCGGTATAGACCACGACCGGGGCAGTATTGAATTGGCGATACAAGAGAATACTTCGAAGCGAAACAACTGCGAACTTAAGTGATCAGTAGAATTATTGTGTTTTATTATTAGTGTGTTTTAAGGAGTAATTAGTATCCGTAATTAAAGTGTCAAATTTGGTAATTCGATCGGCAGTTTTTAATTGTCTCGAACCTCAAGCTCGTAACAATAATATCTGCGGTTGGCAACCCGCCTACCAAACGTGGCAACTATAGCAAATATCCAGCTACTTGACAATTTATGGGGGCGGCCTATGTTCATTTCAGTGGACTTTTGATAGGCTGACGACAATGAGTTCTACTCATTTTTGCAACCCTTAATATTTACGGTAGAGTGAAAACAAAAAATTAACATACTCGAAAATATGAATGAAATAAATACTGCATATACTAGTAAAAAAGTAGCAGCTTACATACATGTTACTATTGGGCACAGGCCGCCGAGTTTTTGGCCAAAAGTCTGCGCTGTTCAATTCCAACGCGGAATGTCCTCAACTGCGAAATTTCTGTTTTCCTTTACCGCCAAAAATGTGGTAAATTGACATTCCAAATTGCAATTCAAATGTATGCTAAAATATATAATAATGCTTACGTACCATGAAATTTAAGTTTTAATCAGTTTGATTACCGCCATTGACAAGTAAAATAAAATGAACCTTTGTTTAAGTAAAACCGGCTTTCTTTAATTAGTAAGTATTTTTCCGCAATAGCCTGTTCATTTACATATAGGTATTCATATGAGCTATGAAACCAGGACTATCAAATATATCTTAATGTGTTTGAAAATATGAAAGCTATTTTAATTTACAAACTGATTTATAAGTCTCGTTAAAGGTAAAAAAAGTAAAGTAGCAGCTAATATACGTCTCACTAATGTCCACAGGGCTCATCATTACTTATAGTGTTTTGTGTGCAGAAAAATAGAATATACTGCAATGCTTTAATGCATATTAACTGTTTTTACATCTCCACGACTACTTTAATTACTCAGACATCTAGGTTTCTCCACGAAGTTATTCGTTACCACATTAACGGACACGTGTTAAGTCAGCACGTAAAGTTTTCTATAACAGTTTTGCTCCCATGCTACGATGAAATCTCACGGCGAGAGCTACACGGCCCTCGTATTTGTTTAAATACAATTTCTAAAAACTGAAACTAAGCTTGTGTATGATTGTTGACCACATCTACCTAGTAATTACCCTTCCAACGATGCCACGAACAAATTTTCTATTATTTACATCGTAATTCAGTAACATTCTATTATTTAATGAGGGCTAGTAATCTTCCACTCACCAGATGTCGCTAGTTGTGACTGAGGTAAAGTTTTTCGTTACATAGTGTCAGTTAATTGAGAAATTAGTTTTAAATAATAGTTTATCATTATCTAGAGTATTATATTAATATACAACACTGAGTCATTGGTTTTTTGCACTTTATAACTCTTTTTTTAATTTTTCTACTTTAAGTTATATTTATAGTTTGGTTTATTCATTTCTAATGTAATTATTTAATTTTTTTTTGTCAAGCTATATCATGAGATGGTCAACAAACAGTGCTAATATCATGAAATGACCACACCATTTCACGAAATGATAGACTACTTATGATAGGTATATGATCAATTCTATGATCTGGTCACGACATATATAAAAATATGTTTAATAAAGCTATAAAGATAATGAAAATTTTGCAATAATTGCAAACAGACCAGTTTTAATCAGTTTACATATAGATTAGTATAATTGAAATAAAAACCTTATCAATTTTCATATTTTTGATAGATGTCACTATTATCTATTGACATTATTACACTTTTAAAATAAAATAACAAAAATACTAAAAAACTAAACGTTACAATTTTTAAATAATTTATAAATCTTATTATTTAAACATATACATATTTTTATTTAAATTATTTAATTTATTAGTAACTGAAGGCAAAATATACTAATTTTTCCATTTGATGATAGATGGCGCTATTTTGATAACTACATCAGTGTATTTTACCAAGTTTATAACTATATTTTAAACTTTATTTATAAATTATTTCTATTTATATGGTATATGGTATTATTAATATTTGATTTATAAATATTTGAAAAACACCCGTTATCCCGCCTGTAACTAATATATAATAGAAAATTAACATTTAAAGGACGGAAAATACTTAACCTTCTTTTTTTGAAGTTCCGTAATCGGATAAAAAGTAGCCTATAAGATGCCCCGGGTTACTATCTATCTACATACAAAATTTTATGTAAATCGGTCCAGTGGTTTTAGCGTGAATCCGGAATACACAGACAGACAGACAAAAATTCTAAAAACCACTGATTTGGCTTGAGAACCCTTTATTTAGTCCCTGGACTTGTTTTTTCAAGAATATATTAGAATTACAGACACGACTTTTCTACAGATTTATTATATGTATAGATATAGATATAGCATACATATACATATATAACTATGTACAGTAGAAGATTCAATATTATTGCAGAGGGATCTGAAAAATCTTATTGATTGGTGCAGTGATAACCTAATAAAACTAAATCTATAAAACGTCTAAACGTTAAATTTACCAGAAAAGTAAACGTTATTCCATTTAATTACAAAATAGATGAGTATACTATTCAAGAGGTCGAGGTTATAAAAGATTTAGGGGTTACTTTTGACAGGAAGCTGACATTTATACCTCATTGCCACTGATCTCTTGTATAATGTATAGAGGTCAGTGCTCATTATGAAAACATCGTTAAAAAAGCTTCAAGGCTGCCTGGGTTTGTTATACGAAATAGCAAAGGATTCAGCATTAATACTAAGAAAGTGCTATACAATAGTCCCGTTCGTATAGCTGTTCTGTTGTCTGGCGTCCACACTTTGCGGTTCACATTGAGCATATTCAGAAGCAGTTTCTGTGGTGTTTGGCACGATTAATTGGTAAAGGTAAAAGATTTCTTATAATATGCGGATGTGCTAAAATTTTTCAAAATGTTATCCATGGATAAACAAACGTAGGGAGCTAACAGACTTGTTGTTTTTGCACAAAATTCTGAACAATAGAACTAGTTGCCCACAGTTACTGAACGCGTTTGAATTAAGCACTCCTTCAAGATATCCGTGTCATCCGATAGCACCACTGCGACCACTGACCCGCAGAACCGTTCTTGGCTCCAACTCTCCCTTACGGCGACTCTTCACGTTGGCCAACACACTGGTGAATGTGTTGGCCAACAACGATGGCCATCGTGTAGAGCGGGTGTTTAAGCTACGTTGGTATGTATTGGAACGATGGCCCACAAGTTGGCGCGAGATCCGTGTGGTGTCGGTTTTTTGCAAAAGATCAAAGGTTTGTGGCAGAGTATTGGCCGTCGCGTCCACACGTTGGGTGCACGTTCAGTTTGCTACGAGCTCCCAGAGTGATTGCACGCACCTGATTTAAATTTTATATGCACGCATCGTAACTAGTGTCTACATAACGGCAGTAACAATGACCAATGAAAAAAACTTTTCGCTTTATAGAGCCCTACCAAGCCGAAAATTGTTTGTAAAACACAAGTCTTTTTTTAAAAAAAAAATGTTATTATACACTAGGATTTTCTCCTGTATCGTGGAGGCAGTTTAGAAACATAAATTGCATAAGGACAAACATCCAGACCCGGAGAAATTATGCCGCCACGGAGCCGTCAAGAAATAAAATTTCTTTGTTCCATTTCTTTTTGATCACCCTTATCTTATACACATTCACGTTGTAGTGATTAATTGTGTATTAATTTATTTATTGATGTATTAATTGATTTATTAAATATCTTAAAATCTATAATATATAATATATATTAAAATCAAATTAAAAAGTAGGACACTAAAATCATGTATTTACTGTCTTTATTATTCCCTATTAGTTACTTTATTTCGTTAATAATACTGTAATTTTTAGCTATGGAAGAGCGAAGTCACCTGTTACAGGCATTATTTTGCTTACTAGGTGACCTCGATCACTGATCATATAATGTAACTTTAATGTTTGACGAAATAAATTATTTATTATTATTATTATTATTAAGTTTTATTCTATAATTATATAATAAGAATAACCCTTTTTAAAAAGGGTTTGTTTAATAAAATTTGACAACAGTTTCATAGACAGGCTTCGAATATTTTCCAAGCCTTAGTTGTAAAAATGTTAATTATACCTATGCCTAGGTGTGTTAATGTTTATATAGTTCACTTATCTGTATAACGTTAGTGTATAATAAAGAAATATTAAAAATTTATATTAAAAATATTAAATATAAAAAATAGTGAAAATTAAATAAAAAAATTGTGGTATGCTGTGAATAAATAAACTGCAGCAGCCTTTAGCGCATCAATAATCATTTTAATAAATTCGTCCGCACATTGGCCTGAACCGAAGCAAACTGAACGACCTTCCAACGTGTGGACGCGATCACAATTTCTTGGCCAATAACTCTGCCAACACATTCGCCACTGTGTTGGCCAACGTGAAGAGGCGCCATTATACGGACTGTGTAAGCTGCTAAATACGTAGGACTCTCAATAAGTTTTAAGATATACAAAAATATTCTAGACACTATTAATATTTATTTTACATTTTTTCAAAATATTCTCCATCATGCTCTATACAAAGTTCCATTCGCCTAAACCAACTCTAAAAACATTTTTGCCAGTCTTGATCTGACAGGTCGGAAATCGCTTCTACGTAGGCAGCCACGGCTTCTTCGGCGCTTGAAAAAAACTTGCCTTTTATTTTTTCTTTGACTCTTGGGAACAAAAAGAAATCACAAGGAGCTAAGTCAGGGCTGTAGGGTGGGTGACTTAGAGTTTCAACACCAGATTCCTCAATAAATGCTTTTGTTCTAAGGGAGGTATGTGAAGAGGCGTTATCGTGATGCAGCATGATTCCCCGAAGCCCGGTCTTTGGTCTTCTCTCCCGCACAGCTTGAAAAGAATTGGGTAATGCAACTGTAGTATACCATTCAGAGTTAACTGACCTACAATTTTCCAGCATTGACGTCGACAATTGTCAGCTCCGCGAAAAAAGCAAACTAGCCACCATTTTTTTGCCGACGTTGCGAGGTCTACAGTTTTGTCGGTAACTGTCCTTCTGAGTAGACCCATACCGATGATTGCCTTTTATTTTCCGGATTATATTGATAGATCCATGTCTCGTCACCAGTAACCATTTCTGAAACACACCTAGATGCCCCGTTTTCAAAACGTAGACGCATTTCATGGCACCAATCCACATCATCATCATCATTATCTGAGTCTGTTTTTCGCTTTCGGAGAGCAAACGAGGGATCCATCGACAAGAAAGTTTCCTTACTCCGAGATGTTGATGTGGGATGGTATGAATGCTCCCCGAACTAATGCCTATAATCTTTTCGATGTCCGTATATGTGATTTGTGGGTCTTCTCGCACCAACATTTCAGTAGTCCATACATTTTCTGCCGTTACTGCTATTTGCGCGGCCCCGAATCTTTGGTCATATTTAAGATTTATTTTACCCCTTTTGAATTCAGCAAACCACCTAAAAATTGTTGCGCGTGATGGAGCTGAGTCCCCTAATGCTGATTGTAACCGTTGTAAACTTAATTGTTCGGTTAAAGCAAATTTAAAATCATAATATATTATAGCGCGCAAATGTTCACGGTCAAGATCCATTGTTTTAAATGAAAAGCGCGGGAAGCGTTGCAGGAAAATTAATAGAACTTTGTTTTTTTTAATATTGAGCAATTGGCTTATAGTGTTCTATTTTTAAATAAATGTATATATATAAAAACTACTACTATATAATAAAAACATATAACACGGGTGCGTTTCATTTTTAAATAGTAGTAACGTACGTAGGTACAAACGCTTAGTTGATATAAACTTTGATTCCGCTTATAGTTTCCGTAAAAAGATTGTCGACAGTATGGTTAGTACTTAATTTTGTACAACCCGCTTGTTTTCTATTACCATACGGATAAACCACGTTCTTTTCTTTTAAGATTGTTAATTTTAGTTAGTAAAATCAAAACCTGCTTGTTATTATTATAGTACATGCTGTGATTACTACTACTAGTAAGTAGTGCTTCACTTAGCTTAAGAAATTTTTCTGTTATTTATTGAGATTGTCATTGTGTAAGTTGACTGTTAGTAAGCCATTTGAATAAAATAAAACAAAATATAATATAATAATTTACTGTGCGTTTATTATATTATAAAGTAAATGGGTTCAGTCTCTTCTGCTCGCGTGCTCATCGACAACTAATAAACTTTTATATCTGTATATTCCCTATTACATTCCAGAAAATATTGTATCGTAGGTGATTAAATTGCACGGAACAAGTTTAGAGAC
Source organism: Parnassius mnemosyne (assembly GCA_963668995.1). Lineage (NCBI taxonomy): Eukaryota > Metazoa > Arthropoda > Insecta > Lepidoptera > Papilionidae > Parnassius > Parnassius mnemosyne. The sequence goes on from CAVLGL010000057.1 coordinate 27,565,191, forward strand.
TAGGGAGGAGTAGAGAGGATGTAAGATAGACGGCTTACAAGGTACGTGACTTTGAAGGATGAGTTTTTAAATTAATATCCTTCGTACGGCTCAACGCCGTCGCGTTGCGCCGGTAATGCGATATAATTTCGAACTCAATAGCAGCATATTGAGACAAAGTAATATAATTGTAAGTGATTGCCTTTGTCGACGTATCGTGCAATAATGGTTTTTCCTTTGCAAAAAAATTCAGTAAGAGATTTAAGTTAAGTGCTAAAAAATGACAACACATACCCAGACAGATATGGCGTTCTTTTGACCTTAACAGTTTTGGGTTCATAAAAGTATTTATTAAAGAATATTATATTACTGGTTGTGAAATATGTTTCTTATAAAAATTAAGAGAACTGATTTATAAAATTTCTTTATAAAGTACACAGAAATCACAAACGGTTTAAGAGTATAGCCTGTTTATCTAACATTGTTACCTTAGGTCTAGGTCTCGTGGGCCGCAGCCTCAATTCTTATAGATTATCCTAAAGGTAGCTTATATGACGAAGGATCATTATTTTAATTTTTACTTAAAAATAGCATCACACTAGGAATTTATTTGTTAGCAAAAATCTAACCCTAGAAAAATAATTTAAAGGCAATCAAAATACTATCCTAATTCCTTGCGGGAGTTGAACCCGCTGGCGGCAGTGCCGCAGCTAATCACTGCGCTACCGAGCCACTAATTAAGTTAGTAAATCGTGTACTCGTACGTTAAAAGAGAACATAAAGGCTTTCAGCCATACCACGAGAACATGAATAATAGGGTGGAATGAATGAATAAATAATCCATGATACTTACGATTTTAACGAATCTCGCACTTCAAAATCCATCAAACCATAAATACTGCAAGCAACAGGTTAAAAAAAAACACACACACACACACACGCACGCATGCTCGCACGCACACACACACACACACACACACACACACACACACACACACACATTCACATAGTGCATACGTACACAAATGCACTGATATACACATACAAACAATACTTCTTTCAGTGCATCGTGTAATAAATTCTAAAAATAAAAGAACCACTAATTCTGAACTAACATTTCAAAATAGAAAACTGCACATTTTTGCCGCTTTTATAAGCGAATGACATCGATGAGATACCAAGAATATTTGAGAAAAATATTTTTCTCCAACACGACCATTTCAGCGATATATTTTGCGATTTCATTTCCCCTCAGGAGTTTCAGACCTTATTTCAACGATATTTGAATAACTATTTTCCGCCACTGTAACTTTGAACCCGACAGAGCCTCTTTCCTGTTGATTATTATTGTAAATATTTATACGGTCCGATGACAAACACATTGAAAGTTATCCCTCATTTTCTTGCAAACTAGTCCTTTTTCTTAGATATTTTATTAAGGTAACCTACATACCATTTACGCTTCACATGCATACAGTCTGACATATAAACGTATGAACACATTAAATAAGAAATATTTTAATTTATACGTGGTATAGCCACGCTGCTGGTATATTATGGCTGCAGCACGAATGGGTCGGCTTGAACGGGGAAGGACCACGCTCACATAAATCCAGCGTAAAATAACAGCATAATGCTGCTGTGTTTCGTATACTGTAGGCGACCTTTTTTCCTGGAAATGAGGCATTCCATCTTAGTCCTCAGGGGTGACAACGTATCTACATTTTGATTCTAAAATAGATCTAGATGTCTATGAGCTACTGCAACTACTTACCATCAAAAGTCAAAAGGTAACACTTATTGTGGAAAGCATGCATGTACTTGACTGATATTTTAGTACTCAATAAAAAAAATTACACACCAAAATTCCTCATTAATTAATCAAAATGACAGCATATAATTACAGCATTTCATCTTAGTCATCTGGGGCTAGGCCATTGGCCTGTTTAAATTTCAAAAAAATCTTTTGATTAATATAAATATGAGTGACAAACAAACATAGTGTATACCTAATGTTAAGTGAATATTGTGATCCCATATAAAATTACCCCTCTTTTCGATTAAGAACCAAAATGCAGATGTGTTGTTACTCTGAGGTTTAAGAATGCATACTTCGTAACTATCTATATCGTATATAAAAGAATCTCCGGTTTTCGTCACTTAACATACGAAATTCAGCAGTTTATTGCAGAGTAAAAGTCTGGTTGTTTGAGCGAGCATGGTACTCCTCCAGTCAAGCCCATCCATTCGTGCTTGTGCTACAACCATAGTACTTTGCAGGCTCTACCAAAAACCTATCATGAAACATGAATACGATGAAACATTGTTGTACAATTTCTTTCCCGATTGATATCAGAACTACAACTTTGTGTAATTCCGTTTCCCTGGTGAGCATAAGATAATGTTATGGCAAAAGGTTAGAGATGTCTCAGAATAGGCAGGTACGAGTATGTAGTATTAACCGTGTCTAGGCGCTCTCTGGGGAAATAAAGAAGTTGACTGTTGGCGTAATGTAATGAATGTGTCTCCTACAAAAATTAAATGTCATCTTTATGTATATTCAGTATATACATAAAGATGACATTTAATTATACAACGAGTCAATCGATTATTAGAGTTGTCACTTATTTAGTTAGTCTAGAACATGGGTAGCAAACCTTTATGTATTAACATGTTATTTTTTAAAGAAATGTTTAATGACGCCATAGACTCGTGCCGTAAAATAATTTTAACTTCGTGATTACCGCCGCCCCGTGCACAACGCCCAAACACTCCGTAGCGTTGGATCATTCACGTTCGTTCGTAATATAATACTTCATAGTGAATTTTGTGATCGGTGGCGTGCCATTGGTTCGCCATCCTTGGTCTAGGTCTAGGGCATCCGATACAGTTTAACGTCAACTTTGCAGCGCGCTTGAAGCGGCGCCCGGTAAACTTGAGGGTGTATGGCTATCAGTGTGCATGGCAAGTCTACTTGAAGCAAAAATTGAAACTCGATTCTGCCAACTTGATCAAGTGTGCAGCGTCGTGTAAACTAGAACGTGTGTATGAGCGGTCAAGTATGAATGACGTTATTGGGAGCAATAAGCGAGAGACGCCATTGTTTCAATTGGTGCGGCATCATGCAAACTTGACGGCGAACTCGAACGTGGAAACTGGACGCCGCTTCAAGCGTGCTGCAATCTTGACCGTAAACTGGATCGTACATGGCATGCTCAGGCCGGTTAAACTTTTGCTTGATGATTATTTTATACCGACTCCATAAAGGAGACGGTACTCAATTCGACTGTATGTTTTTTATGTGTGTTACCCATAACTTTTTTCTAGGTAAACCTATTTCGATGATTCTTTTTTTATTTGACAACTGGTGCTTCTCACGTGGTCCCATATAAATTTGATATATGTCCTGACCAATAAATTTTGAGTTATCTTTAATAATTTATATTGAAGTCGGTTGTTCAAAATATTTAATTTTTAATTATTTAGCTCAAAGAATGAGTAAGAAATTTCGTCATATTGGTAAGAACTATACTACGAAAGGAACTTCGTTCCAACCGAGTGTTCCACGACACTCACGTAAATTTTATTTTATAGTGTCACCCCGCACTAGTATTTTGTCCTGTATCGTGGAAGCAGTTTACATACATAAATTGAACAAAAACAAACATGTAGATCGGGAACATTATTTGTAGGCCATGCAAATTCTTGTACCGTGCGCGTTTCGAACTCGCGGCACTCAGCGTCGCAACTTATTGCTAAGCCACTGCTTCATGGAGACGTCGTCGAAATATTTTTTTTTATATGATAGGGTGACAAACGAGTACACAGTCCACCTCATGGTAAGTAGTTGCTGTGGCCCATAGACATCTACATTTATCCTCGTTTGCGAATCAAAATGCAGATACGTTGTCACCCGTGAGGACTGAGATGGAATGCCTCTTTTTCAGTAAAAAGGGTATCCGGTTCTCTACACTCACCATACGAAACACAGCAGTGTTAAGCTGCTATTTTACGCTGGTATTCTGTGAGAGTGTGGTCCTTCCCCGGCCGTGCCGACCCATTAGTGCTACAACTATACTACTAATATAGTTGCAGCATGGCTCTGCAACGTATAAAGATTAAAATATTATTTCTTATTTATCATACTCCAATAAAGTTACCGTTACAGCCTATTAAAGTCCACTACTGAACTTAGGCTTCCCCCATAGGTTGCCTCATAGGGGGAATTTGCCATGTTTGCCACACACATAATTTGTTTCCCTCTGACGTTTCTTACGACACCCAATGATGATATGGGGTAGTGGATATTTTGACACCGCTACTACAATACTAATCAAAATATTATAACAACAAAATTTAAAAGTGGACGTTGGCGGGATTGATGCGTATGAACATAGGGCTCACCTTAGATTGGACCTAAAAAGGGGGATAATTGCGACAGCTGCCACGCTTGGAAGGTGGGTTGACAACCGTACTTTTATTTTCTACTAGCGATCAGTCCCGGGTTTGCACGGGTTATTTTTGGTTCTCGACAATAGCGCCACCTATCAGGTCCAAATGGAACCCATTCAAATACAGACAAAAAAAATCATCAAAATCGGTCGAACCGTTTTTGAGATTTAGCGAGACTAACGGACAGAAATTGATTTTCATAATTAATTGGTCGTGGAAAAGTTTCTTTGTATTTTATGTACCAATTAAAGACATTTTTTTTTCAAAGTTTAATTAGATTTACACATAATACCGTTGCTGTAGAAATCTTGGGAGTTTTGACTAAAAAATGCGACAAGTAGTTTTGACAGTACTCTTGATGTTAACCTAACAATACCCAAAGAATTCTGAAGAGACCGAAACAGCTGAAAATCTGAGGGTGCAAGGTCAGGACTATATGATGGATGCATTAACACTTCCCAACCAAGCTCTCTCAATTTTTGCTGAGTGGCTAAAGATATGTTGGCCTGGCGTTATCATGATGAAAGACCACTCCTTTTCTGTTGATCAATTCCGGCTGTTTTTTCTCAATTTCTTGCTTGAGTCTCATTAGTTGTTGGCAGTAGAAATCCGAATAGATGGTTTCACCTGGCGGTAAAAGTTCGTAATAAACGATGTCCTTTCAATTCCACCATATACACAGCATCACCTTTCTGCGTGTTAATTCGGGTTTCGCTACAGTCTGTGGAGCTTGATTACCCTTTGACCATGATCTTTTGTGCACTTTATTGTCGTAGGTGATCCAGTTTTCATCACCAGTGATCAATCTTTTCAAAAATGGTTCGGTTTCATTACATTTCAATAGAGAACCGCAAATAAATAGACGATTCATTAGGTTTCTTTCAGTGAGCTCGTGTGGTACCCAAATATCAAGGTTTTTTGTATAGCCAGACTTTCTCAAATGTGTCAAAACTATTTTAACTATTCCTCAATTCCTCAGCTATGTCGTAACTACAAATATGCTGATTTTTCTCCACTTTTTCAAAAATGGCATCGACTTTATCTGTATAAGGGTGACCAGAGCGAGCTGCAATTTTGTCATCAAAATTCCGGGACTAAAAACGCTTGCACCAACTTTGTGCTACTCTTACTGACACTGTACACACGTCATTACTGATTTACTGACACGTCACAAATATTTTTCGCGGCTGGAGTTGCATTTTTCCCTTCTTTGTAATAAAGCTTCTGAATGTATCGAATTTCTTCGTTAGATTCACTCTTTTTGGCGGACAGAAAAACAATTGAAAAATGGCGGGAAAGTCTTTTAATTTTTCGGTATTTTTGTTTTTCTTAATGTCCTGTATGAGAGCCGTGGTAGCTCAGATAGTTAGTGCTCGCGGTAAATTTCACAGTACGCGAACAACCTGGCTTCTATCCTCGTCGACACCAATGAAATTGTTTATTGCAATTTTAAGTGCTGATTTACCACGTGCTCGGCGGTGAAGGAAAACATCGGGAGGAAACCTGCATGTCTGAGAAATAAGAAAAACAAGTACTTCGAAGACATGTGAAGTTCGCCAACGCGCATTGGGGCAGTGCGGCGCTAACTTCCTTGCCTTAAAACCGTCTCAAAAATGAGAGGAGGCCTGTGCCCAGCAGTGGGACGTATATAGGCTGTAATTTTAACATTAATGTCCTTTATGTATTGAAAACCAGCCAGATACAAACAGTACAACTAAAGAGATTTTTTTTCAAATTTTTACAAACAAAATACAAAGAAACTTTTTCCCCGACCATGTTATTAGCAAGACGATGTTGCTCATCTCATCATTTGTTTTCCCTGTCGCCTCTTACGGCTCCCGCGGGACGACATGGGGTAATGGATATTCTTACACCGCCACTGCACTGTAATAATAAAAAATGTTTAGCTTTAAGTAATACATAAAATATTGTGTCATTTTAGTGATGTCCGGAGAAATATGATCACTATAAATGGAAAGAGGTGACTTATAATACTCGACCCTTAAAAAGAACCTTATTTTTCTAAAATAAAAGTAGTCTAAGTTACTCCTTATAAAATCAGCTATCTGCCAGTCAAATTACCGTCAAAATCGGTCCAGTCGTTTCGGTGATTAGCTGGAACAAACAGACTAACAGATAGTCTTTTAAAAATTTTGTTTTTGTTATATGTACTCTGTATATAATTTCATATGCATTTAGTGAAAAGCTGTTATTTTGTTATTACAAACAGACACTTCAGATTTTTATTTGTATAGTTTAAAGATATTTTCTTTAATGTGTTGTGTCATACATAGGGATCTATCAGACAGAATGCGTCCACGCGTTCAAGCGTTCCGCGTTCGCGTTCTGCGTTCGTTGTGTTGTATTACGTTACTTAGGCCCGTATTAATAAACGTTACTCAGCTCAAGTACACGCACTTGAGTACAATCTTGAGGTTCTGATCTTATTAATAAAGATATCTCAAGATGCGGTTTAGGCTTACGATATCAGCTGAGTGCCACACTGATTAATAAACGAAACTCGACTCTCGACTGTGTACACTTGAGTGCAAGTCACAGAACATTATTCCTAAGTACAGCGTTTTAAGATACTGCTTTTATGAGTTTATTAATTAGCAACGATCTTGAGATGCTGATATCGTAATGAGGGCGTATCAAATTATTACGCACTTAAGTTCGTCGTTGGGTAACGTTTATTAATACGGGCCATAGACATACCCAGACAGCAGGCATTATAACCGCGTCGGTCAACCAGTATGCACGCGTTCGCGCGTTCACTGCTGTTGAGGTGTCCACATCTAAAGGAAGATGGAGACCGAGAAGTTGATAATGTTAGTCATACTAAATAATCAAATTCTATTAACTTCTTGGTAGGAAAGGTGTTTATTTATATGATGTGAAGAATGATGATTATAAAAACCAAGGAAAAATAGCAGAAGCATGGTTAGAAATTGCCGGAGAAATGGGGACCGAAATGAAATATAAAAATTTTTTTCATAAGTAAGCCATTCACAAAACAGTCTAAGAAATTCTCCATCTTCTCTTCTATTGTTATTTACTGGGCGCACCCAATGTTTCTTTTTCCGTTTTGATGCTGCTAATGTCCACAATATCAATAATTCGTCTTCCGACGATGAACTATAGTCAAGAAATATTGTGACTGTAGTGACACCGCGTAGACCGTCCAACAGCGGGTTTCGTGAGCAACTGAACGCTCGAACGCAGAACGCGAACGCGGAACGCTTGAACGCGTGACCGCTTCCTGTTTGATAGAACCCTGAATGTGGAATAGACTTATTCTAAGTAACATTTGTGGAGCCTGTATCTATATCTATAGTCTATAATAAATCTGCATAAGGTTGTAATATAAGGTATAATACATCATCATAATCCGAACGCTCGAAGCTATAGATAATGCGGCAAAATTACTATTCTTAAGAAACAATGTTGGCCGATATATCTTTGACGTATCTTATGACAAATTTACCAGTATCGGTTATCTCCGATTATTTTTTTCATTCTCGTACCACTAATAATTTGAAACCTTAATTAGTTATTATTATAAATACAAATTATATTCCATGTTATCTTCAACATTTAGGAGCCTAATATCAGGTGAAAACATAGATATTTTTAATTCCATCATTTAGTGCTTATCTACAATCTCTGATTTGGTGTTAAACGGTGATGCAACCGTAAATGGTGAATCACGCAATTGCCTTGGAAAATGCCAATATGGCGAAAGAAAATATTTTCATCCACAGTACGCTGCCACGTCTAGCTATATCTCATCTTTGCTCAATCTCCTCAAGTTTACAGAGGATTTTTTCGAACCAGTGGTAATTAAACAAAAGAGTGACTTTCAATAAGTATTATTTATAATCTATATTGAATACAAAAATTTCTGTTTCTGTTCCAATAAGAAAAAAAAACTTGTGATGTTTGCTAACACGCATTTGGGCAGCGTGGCGAACATTTCCTTGGCCTAAAACCCTTTAAGAAATAAGAAGAGTCCTGTTGCTAGCAGAAGGACTTACATAGCCTCTTGTATCCTATACATGTGCAATATCCATATTCGTTTCAGATACAAAAAGGTACCTAATGCTGAGAAAAATATCATGTGGAGGCCACGAAAACGTAAAATATCTTTTTAACTAGATAAAATGTTCTTGTGATTGTCAGTCATTTCATACGCCACATTTTCTATAGCGTTTAGAACCTTTCAGATAGGGCAAAATGAAAAATAATATTAAATATTATGGTTATAATTTATTAATAATATATACATTTATAGGTATTTATAATAAAAATAATGAACAAGCTGCAAGGTTCAACTGATAGTGTTTCTTGTAAACACAATTGTAAAATAGCTGCTCTCATTTTTATCAGTGGTAAAATTTATCAAATTGATGAAACGTAGTCAAAATCACTTTATATAAAATATATTAAATTAAATTGGCACATGGCGTATTTAGCCTTCTACTTACAACTAGGCGGAAATTTGAGAAGAAAGATTTTGTCTGTTACTAATTCTCTTTGAGTACACCATTTTCACAGTAGTATTGTTTACAACTGGCGTAATTTCCAAAAGCATGATTAAGTGTCAACTGTGTATCGTAAATCAGATCCTGGACTTTTTTTACATTTATTTTTGTTTCGTTTTGTTTTATATCTTGTAACCTTTTTAAAAACTGAAGCAAACTCATTATTTTATTATCTGTTATATTTTTTCTGTAACATATTTGGTATCTTGGATAAGTTTGTAATTTTTTTAATTTTATCACAAAATTTTCGCAATATATTATTACGTTTTCTACAGTGATTCTCTCCTCTTAGTTTCGGCGTGACTGTAGGATGTTATATAAGTTACCGTCTATGTATGTATAGACATACAGATCTACATTTTTTGATTTTATTATTTTTGGTTTTTTGAATTTTGATTGATTTCTTGAAACCTGGTAAATTGTTTAATTTTCCATACCAATTGATGGACCTGAGTATAATGCCAGTTGTACTCTTTGGCTAAAGTTATTTTTTATTTTATGCACAATTGCAGGCAAAACAATATTGATTGCGCATCTCTAAAAAAAAATTTTACCTCTTCTCCTTCCCATAACAGCTCCTGCACCTGACACGGCGGAATAGTTTTTTTCTATAAGTACATTTGTAGTAATAAGTTTTATTAACAGTTATGAGTGTATCTTCTATCTGTATTTTTATCAGCTGCTTTATTCATAGTTCCTTGAGCAACACTTTGCCGGTGTCTGTACAGAAAATGACACTGGCTTTGGTATTTCTTATTTGACATAATTCGTAGGCGTAGTGCTGCAGAAAATTTTTCCAAATATGGAGGCTATGTTACACTTATTAACATGGAAACTTTCATTATAATTTGCATAAAATACTAAATAGCACTTTTTACACAAGAAAGTAAACTTTGAGATACTTTTTTTATAGGATAGGGTGACAAACGAGCACACAGTCCACCTGATGGTAACTGGTTCATAAACATCTACATTTATCAATAAAGAATCAAAATGCAGATGCGTCGTCACTCGTGAGGACTAAGATGGAATGCCTCTTTTCCAGTAAAATGAGTCTCCGGTTCTCTACACTTACCATACGAAACGCAGCAGTGTCAAGCTGCTATTTTACGCTGGTATTCTGTGAGAGCGTGGTCCTTCCCCGGTCGAGGCGACCCATTCGTGCTACAACTATACTACTAATATAGCTGCAGCATGGCTCTACCACGTATGGAAATACTACTGGAAATACTGTACTCAAAGTTTACTTTCTTGTGTATATCATCTTGTTTTTCGCTAATTAATTGAATAGTAAAACAAATCAAGAGGTCCGTGGTTTAAAATTTCTTGCAGATTTGTGTAGAAAAGGATGACTTTATCATAATATGATAGTTAATCATTTAGCCATCTGATAAACTTTTAAGTGTGCCAGTCATACATTAATGATGATATTTGGGTCATTATACTGGAAATAGTCTATTAAATAACTTCATAGTACAATTGATCGTCTGCAGTATGATTGACTGTGTGTATGACTTTTATAAGTCTATGCTATTTTTAATGAAAATTATAATTGCAGATAAAAGCCCTTTCACTTATTTTAGTCTCGAATTAAATTAATCAAAATAAAAATTTGAACTTTTTAATAAGTCCCATCGGTAGCCTTCGTTTTAAATCTTGTAATGACATGCATTTCTTTTAATACAAACTTAGGCGTGTTTCTTTAAAACAGACAAGGTTTGTTTTATCAAAAACTAAGAATGTTGCTGATGAAACGACGTGAAAAATATGTAGGATAGGTATAGCTTTTGCAAAATGTCCCGTTAATGGCTCTTTATACATGATTTTCAAATGTAAAACGTTTGATCATCAGTTATAAAGAGTTGTTGACGAAAATAAGGTACCTTTTTTTACATCGCATCCCACCAAGAATTTCTAATGTAAGCTAAGATGTGATAATAACTGCAAAGAATTGAATAACAAAATAATGCAAACATTTGTAAATACTTGCTTTATAACCGTATTAAATATTATTTGACCGTAATAAAATAGAACAAGACAGTCTTCGGCATGAAATTAAAAATAAATATTTTCGATTATTTTTGCAACATTTTAACAGCTGGGTCAGTGCGCGATTCAGATCTGTCTAGAGACGCTGAATTTCAGCGAGCACTGTCAAATTCAATAGGAGTGACAGAAAAAACGCTACTTGATACAAATAGAAGGGCAAAATAAATTTTTAAATTAAAGTAAAATCACTTTATTAAAAATCAAAACAGCCCAATAGCTTTATTAACACGTGACACATAATTGTACTTATTATACTCCACATTATTTTATGGAAATCTGAGAAAGTTGAAAATTTGCAGGCATTGTAGTTAAGCCTAGCGCTTAACCTGATGGTAAGTGCTGATGTAGCCTAAGATGGTGAAGCGCACTGAATTAACAAAAGCTTATTCACTCTTGCCTAATAGTAGTAGGTAAGTATTATTTGCGACCTATTTGTGTGACATACTGACGACATATTCTCATACGCGTTTCTTCACACACACAGTGTGTGTGAAGAAAAGCGTATGAGAATACGTGAAGTGGAATAAAGATTTCGTATTCGTAGTAAGTCCATTTGGCTTCGTTATCATCATCATTACAGCTCTTCACAAGGCCTATATATATAGATATAGATATAGGCCTTTCCAAGGAATGCCATAAAGCATGGTCCTAAGACACCTGCATATATCGACTTCCTTCATATCTTACCATGTCGTTCCTCCATATAGTGGGAGGCTGCCCTGCACTTCGCTTACCGGTACGAGGTTGCCAATCGAGAACCTTTCTACCTATTGTTTATCGGGTTTCTAACATTTAAAGAAATCATAAACCCAAGAATGTATATGTATGTATATAGTACTTATGGAATCACAATTTTTTTTATTTAAATTTTTTTTAAATTTTATTTTACTAAACCTAAATATAAATATGTGTCTAGTCAAATTTTTTTATAAATTAAAGTCATACTCATAAAAAGAACGTTTTATTGTAATACATAATTATAAAATTCAGTATCACCTACTTAATAAAAATATGCAACAATAAATTTACATAGGTATTAAAAACTATCGAAATCTAAGTAACGAGAGCATGTTGGTCTCCACATCTAAATTATATAAAAATGTATTTTACAATTTCACTAATCAACGTCGCCGCGGAATTTCGTCTTCGGAATTTTTGGGCACTTTAAAAGTTTATTTATTTAGAAAACAATATTTCCAGTTACCAATATACAGATATCAACTAAATTAAGTATTTCTATTCATAAAAATATTAATAATTTTGTCTTAATTCAAAGAAAACGCAGTTACGGAGTGATTTTCACTGGCAAACTACTACCACTATTACCAGAGATACACAGTTGCACTGCTGAACTGAAACCGAAACGCATATGAGAACCGTTGGGAATCTTTACTTTACTCGTACACGAGTGACCTGGTCTAACTATTTTTTTAAATTAAAGTGACAAATTGTATATATACGCGCTTCATCAATTACAGCCTAAAAAGTCCACTGCTGAACATAGGCCTCCCTGATTAGAGAGGGTTTGCCATAGTTGCCACGCTTGGCAGGCAGGTTGACAACCGCGGTTTTTTATTATTTGAGTTGTTATCAGAGAGATATTGCTGGCTATCTGCTGTTTTAATTTCCCTCTATCGCCTGTTACGATACTCATGCGACGATATGGGTTAGTAATTCTTACACTTCCGAAATTTAAGCTAAGCTTTTCTATCCAAATTATTGTAATGAGTCTTAACTTAAAGAAATTAAATTTTGAGTACTTGCCGAAACTAAAAACTGAGGACTGAACACGGATTCTCTCATACTTAAAAAATTCACAGCGAAAGGCAATCCACTGAACTACGATCTCAATAGAATATACTGGTCCCAGTGATACTGGTCTTGTTAGAACTGCAGAGCTCCTCGCACAAAAAAAAAAAAAACTGAACTACCACGACTCGTTTATTCGAGCAAATCAATTTTGGCTCCTTTAAAGTTTTTAAATCATGCTCTTGTTTAGTTGTTAGAGTACAAATAAAAAAAAATCTGATACCAGCACGGCAGTGGTTTAATTACACTGAAAGAAGTTTTATAGAATACCTGAATAGCAAAGGAAACTTTTCTTTTCGGTCTGCTTACTTAGTAGATACTTTGTGTAGTCTCGGCTAATGAACGATTTTCTAGCTTCAAGAAATATATTCAAAAGTAGTCTACTATAGAAAAGGTCTAAATTGACAGCTGGAAGGAAATAAAAATACAAAAATGTTCAGTATCTTTCTTTGTTTTCTAATACTGGCCAGTTTGAAGTTCAGTTTCTTGCATTCGACTTGGATTTAGAATATATAGAATAGATTTTTTTAAAATTCAATATAGATTATTACATAACACTTTTTTATTTACCACTGGTTCGGAAAATATCTCTATCCTGGAAACCCAGCGGGACTTTTTTTAAACTTTACAATAATTTTGTTTGTACAATATTTAAATGAATTTTAATAGACCCAGCACGGTGGCGATCACCTCATTCCCAGGTGTTTTTTCATTTATGTATTTTTCTTTAATGAACATTTAAACTTGTTTACTGACAAATTATGTAAATTTTATGGGATTTTGTAGTAAAAGCGTATACATTGCCCCACAAATGAATAACTAATTCTGTGGAGTCTAGTAACTGGTATCACAAGCTTATGTTTGTTCCTAGTGTTTAAAGTAAGAACATCTTTATTTTTATCAAAGCTATTTATGTTTTATGTACATATATTACATTTACATTCATAAATATATTGCGATTCCAAATATAATATGTTTATTTCTTAGAAATTTCCTCCGAGGGACTTTTTACAATTTAGGTAATAAATCGATTTTACAAAACAGAATTTTTAATAAAGAAATTCTATAAGACATCACGCTATGAAAGTAACTAAAACAAACTAATCTAGCTGTCTCAACATTGGTGAGACTTCTAATTTTTCTTACGTCATATGCTGCAGAACTAAATCTGCCTGCTAATTTAGATATATGGGGTCCCATTGAAGCTTCGCGTCAGTAGTAATACCAAGAATACAAACTGGCCAAGTGTGTGTCGGGACACGCACAATGTTGAGGTAGGGTTCCGTAGTTGCCCGTCACAATACGTGGGCTTCCTTGATAATGAGCATAATAAGAGAGTTCGCTGTTTGACCGCTATAACGACTAAAAATGAGCCCAAATAGGAAAATCGTAACTGAAGGACTTATTTTCAAATCAGCCGTATAAGGGAGTGGTCTTCAAAAAAGATTAAAAAAAATTTTCATTTTGATAATAATACTCTATATATAATGTAGATATCGAAAAAGTAAAGCTAATGGTAGTAATGCATATAAGTAGTTTTTTTCTTCGTAAAATGTTTATTTTTAACAGTTTACAATAACTTTACAAAGTTATTAATGCAGCTAGTTTTAAGTAACTTTCTATGGAGTTGTAATAGGAAATTTTTTACAAATCCAAGTAAGGTACTTTGGGGTTATTACGAAAATGGGGGAATTCCGATATTTACAAATTACGGCTTAACTAGGCAATATTTTTTGCTCTGGTCACTTTATTCTAGACGACATTTTATTTGTCTCCCTCGCTTCTGTCGTTTCAGGTAGCTAGTCTCAATAGTGCGCGTGTAAAGTTAACTTTTCGGTGGAAACAGCTTTTTTCAACTATTTTCGGTTTTTCGGAATTACCCCGCGTTCATTATCTTGGGAATTTGCTAAGTAATCTTAATGATTGTTTGATTCTATGATAGGTAATCGTTTTTAAAGCTTTATTTTATAGGTTAGGATTAGCCAGCTATTGTTTTTGTGTTTTTTTCGGAAATGCCCCACAGGGTTAATTACGAATTAATGGACTATCGAACTACTTTTCCATTGTTTCCAGTGGCTGTCAATCTTTCGTCAGCATAAATTGTTATTTTGGATAAGTTTAACACGTTCGCGAATTTAACCAACGGCAGTGGGTAAGGCGTACCTACCGCAACGCCAAATATTTAGACATTGTCCAGAAGGAATAGGTGCATGAGTACCGAAAACTATTCCACTTCAATTTTTTATGCGATTCCCTTCAAATTGTCGTACTGATGATATAAATGCATGTTGCTATGAGTCAACTCGGTGCCATAGGTATTGTTTGAACTTGAATTGTTACTTTCAAACACGACAATTTTTTTATAATCTTTGATAAAATACGAATAAAAAAATCCCGTGACTTTTTACAATAAAGTTATGAATTGTTAAGGGCTTGAAAAATCCCAATTTCGGATACTTTTGACCCATTAGAATAGCTTATAGAAAAATAATAAAGTATGAACAATATTTTTTTTATATTTCTTGGCAAATTATAAATACAAAAGGTCCTATGACGTTTTACGATAAAGGTAATATTTTCGCAGTTATGAGTTTTTAAAGGTTTGAAAAATCCCGATTTCGGATACTTTGACTCATTAAAAATATATAAAGAAATGTATAAAAATCTTTTTTTACTCTCGCTTACCTGTTATAAAAGTTTGAAGAAACCTCTTTAACTAGCCTAATAACTGTCCAACTACGGGAACGCAAGGTGCGCTGCCGTGGTGGTACGTTAAACATTTAGAACCACTGGAGTAATTCCGAAAATTCAAGTGAGCAAAATATAGTTAAATTAGAAACATACAGTATTTAACAATGCTTTTTGTAGAAGGGTATAGACGAACGAAAAGTAAATCTAAACCTTCTGTCAAAAGTCAAAAAGGAACATTTTTACCCCGCGTTATATCGGAATTACACCTCATCCAGAAGAAAAATATGTCAAATTTTAAATGATTGTATTTACGCAACGAAAAGATATTTTATTAAGATGAATAACAAAATAATTAGGATATGTATTTCAATAAATAAAAGTGACATGAGTTGGTTGTAAACTTGGATAGATTTTTTATAAATAATTATTAAATATGCATCGTATCAACTAATCAGAAAATATGTCTTATTTACCCCAAAGCACCTTACATTTTATTAGTTGCTCGACTATTTCTCGTTAACTTCTTAATTCTACTTAGAATTAATTAAGACTCAAGTCTTCCAAGTATAAGCAATATATTATACGTCACAGATCTGCGTCCTCGCCCCGCGAAACCACAGCGCCACCGCTTCGACGTCGACGGGGCCGTTCGTCGTCGATTCCCAGATCTAGGACTGGACTAAGGCAGCTTCCTGGAGTAGTTCCCTGTCGATGCGCTTAAGCGCCCAACGCGGGCCGTCGTTAATCGAGGTTGTTGGATGGCGGCCGCTCGCAGTCTGGGCAGAGACGTCGAACCGGATATACCGTTGGTCCGACAGCGTCTCTACCTCTACGGCGACACGCCAGTCGCGGAGTCGGCTGGCGACAGAGGGGCTAGCGAGCGAGACGTCCATTATCGACCCGCCCCGCTGCCGCACGCACGTCTATTCCGAACCCCGATTCAGGACGACCAGACTAGTCGTCACCATCCACTCTTCTAGCACCTCGCCCCGAGGGTGACCGGAGATCCCCACGTCGATGTCTTGGCGTTGAGATCCCCGAGCACCAGAACGGGACGAGGGTGATAGCGGCCTACAATGGCGCCCAACTCGACAAGGAAACCCTCAGAGTCGGCGAGACTCTTGTTAGGGGAGAAATACGCCCCTACAATAACGATGCCGCTCGAGACCGCAGCAACCCAGCCGCGGCCCCGAGACGGGTCGATCAGAGTCTCGCCAATAATGGCCACCAAACCGTCAGCGCATCGCAGCCAGTTTTCACGGGCGGGAATGAAGTACGGTTCGGCGATCGCAGTCACATTAATCGACCATTCTGCCATGCTCTGGAGTAGGAGATCCTAAGTTCTGGCACAGTGGTTGATGTTGCCATGGAGAAAATGGAATTGTGCCGTTATTGACATTCCATTCCCTCGGCAACGGTCCTGGGCCGGGAGTCGGCCGCGGAGCTGCTAGCCTGTGGGGGCAGCGAGGTTAACCCGGCGAGCTTAGTGCTCCTTTTCTTTTCCTTTTTCTTTTTGGCCTTGCTGGCAGGTGCCCCACAGGCCCCTCAGCCTACTCTGTGCTCTTCTGGCCTTCCCGCAGCAGAACAAAAGCTGCAGTTGAGCGTCGCGGTGCACAGGGCCGCCTTGTGGCCAGGATGGCTGCAGCGATAACAGAGGTCACTACGGTCAACCTCGGCGGTGCACTTCACCCGGATGTGCCCTTTTTACAGGCACCGGAAGCACCGCAAAGCCCGGGGCTGTAGTAGCTTGGTCCTTGCCGCCACCCAGCCTACCAGCAATCTGCCGCTATCGGCGATCTTCTTCGCCGACGCTACAGAGCACCGAAGCCAGACCGTGCTGAGTCCGGTGGCGTAGATATGCGCTTTTTTTATAGGAGAAGGGGCAAACGACCATGTGGCTCACCTGATTGTAAGTGACTACCGCTGCCCATGAACAACCGCAACACCAGGGGAATTGCAGAATCGTTGCCAGCCTTTTAAAAAGGAGTAGGCTTTTTTGTTGAAGGTCCCTAAGTCGTATCGGTCCGGAAAAATCGCTGGTGGTAAACTATTCCACATTGAAGTTGTGCGAGGAAGAAAACATCTTCTAATTCGCACAGTGGTGGACCGCTAATCATCCAGATGGTGTGGATGGTATTGGGAGTTCTACCGCGATGTGCGTTCGTGAAATTTGGCGGCTGGGATTAATCCGAACAACTCCACAGAGCACTCCCCGTGGTAAATGCGAAAGAAAATGCAAAGAGATGCAACATCCCTTCGCAGCGCCAATAAGTCGAGCCGATCGGAAAGGACTCGGTCGTCGACGATTCGAGCCGCTCTGCGCTGGATGCGGTCAAGTGGAAGAAGCTGGCACTGGGGAGCCCCAGCCCAGAGATGGGAACAGTATTCCATGTGAGGCCGAACCTGCGCCTTTTAAAGTTGAAGGCGTTGTGCCGGCATGAAATACTGTCCCGTTCTGCTGAGCACGCCAAGCTTTTTAGAGGCCAATTTGACCTTCTCTTCAAAGTGACCATGACACTGCGTATCGCTAGCCCGCACCTTTTTAAAAATTATTCTATTCTATTCTACACGAAGGAACAACGTCTGCAAATTATAAAAATTTACTACAGAAATTCGGAGTCAGTGACCGCTACTTTAAGAGCGTTAACTCCGATTTTCGGTCGTAATTCTCGCCCTAGTAGACAGGCAGTAACAAGTTTAGTGCAAAAATTTGAGTCTACATATTCGTTGTGTGATGTTGCCGTGCTAGTGAGACAACGGGTTGGTCGAAATGTCGAAAATATCGCTGCCGTTGAAACGTCCGTAGCAAATTATACAAATCAGTCTATTCCACAGCGTTCTCAAGAGTTGGGCATCGCCCAGACCACGTTATGGGGAATGGAATTGCGTAAGGATCTTGGTTTACACCCATACAAGATCCAACTGACTCAAGAATTGAAGCCGATCGACCATTTGAAGCGACGTACGTTCTCCGATTGGACTCTGGAAAAGATGCGCCAAGATGATCAATTTCATCGCAAAATCATCTTCAGTGACGAAGCTCATTTTTGGCTCAATGGGTTCGTCAATAAGCAAAATATGCGTTATTGGTCTGGTGAAAATCCACATGTGCTTCATCAAAGACCACTTCATCCACAAAAAATAGCTGTTTGGTGCAGTTTGCTTGCCGACGGCGTCATAGGGCCATATTTTTTCGTCGACGATAATGATCGTCACGTTACTGTGGATAGTAATCGTTATCGCGCCATGATTATTGATTATTTTTGGCCCCAATTGGAAGATATGGACTTGGACAACATGTGGTTTCAACAGGACGGTGCCACAAGCCACACAGCATACGTTACAATCGATTTAATGAAGAGTAAGTTTGATGAGCGTGTTATCTCAAGAAATGGACCAGTCGATTGGCTGACTCGTTCGTGCGATTTAACGCCTCTGGACTTTTTTCTTTAGGGCTACGTCAAGCCGTTGGTCTATGCCAACAAGCCGATGACGTTGAAAGAGCTCAGAGCCAACGTTGAACACGAAATAGCAGCCCTTTCGGCCGAAATGTGTGGCCGAGTCATCGAAAATTGGGTCCAACGAATCGATCGCTGCAAACGTGCCCGCGGTGGCCATATGAACGAAGTCGAGTTCCATTCATAAATGTTTTGATTGTACTTCAACCCGATAATAAAGTTTTTGAAATATCTCAAATGGTATGCATTTTATTTTGAAAAAAAGTTGTGAAGTCCTTATTGGAACACCCAATAGTAACGAAGATTCCTTGCCTACTGCATATTTAGATATGCAAATTTTTTGATACTCGTATACTAAATTAATAAGCAAATATATTTAAATATATTATATATTTTTTAATACACCATTACAAGTCCACTGCTGATTTTAAGTCTATAATATTAGTTTTTTGAAAATAATTTTAATAACATAAATTTTAACTAAAAATTACTAATACACATTATATATTAGGTCGGGGGATAAGTTTCTTCATATTTTATATACAAATTCAAAACATTTTGTTTTCAAAGTTTAATTATATTTAATTATAATATATATATGTACCAT
Organism: Parnassius mnemosyne; assembly: GCA_963668995.1. NCBI lineage: Eukaryota > Metazoa > Arthropoda > Insecta > Lepidoptera > Papilionidae > Parnassius > Parnassius mnemosyne. Next base: position 27,584,780 of record CAVLGL010000057.1, read on the forward strand.
TTTGCTCAATATCTTGTTGCCATCTTGTAGGTAGTGACATAATCCCATTGCTTTATAAATCTTGGAATTTGTGATAAAAAAATGTGATAAGTAGTTTTCACATTCCTCTCTTGATGTTAGCCTAACACTACCCAAAGAATTTTGAAGAGACCGAAACATGTGAAAAGCTGAGGGTGCGAGGTCAGGACTATATGGTGTATGCATTAACACTTCCCAACCAAGCTTTCTCAATTTTACTGAGTGGCCAAAGACGTGTGTGGTCATGATGAAAAACCACTCCTTTTCTGTTGATCAATTCCGGCTGTTTTTTTTTCAATTTATTGCTTGAGTCTCCTTGATAAATGATAAAATTGAGAATCCGAATCAACGGTTTTACCCGGCGGTAAATGCTCATAATAAACGATGCCCTTCCAATTTCCACCATTTTCGTGTTTCGCTTCAGTCTGTGGAGCTTGAATATCCTTTGACCATGATTTTTTTTGATTTTTTTCGCACGTTCTTGTAATACGTGATCAACTTTTAATCACCAGTGATCAATCTTTTCAAAAATGGTTCAGTTTCATTACGTTCAATAGAGAATCGCAAATGAGTTAACGATTCATTAGGTTTCTTTCAGTGAGGTCGTGTGGTACCCAAATATCGAGCTTCTTGTATAGCCAGACTTTTTCAAATGGGTTAAAACTCTCTTGTGGTCAATCCTCAATTCTACGGCTATGTCGTAACTACTAATACACCGATCTTGCTCTACTTTTTCAAAAATGGCATCGACTTTATCCATATGAGGGTGACCAGAGCGAGCTGCATCTTTGACATAAAATACACTGCATTAGGTCCGTAAACGTCACAAATTTTTTCTTCTTTAAAACTTCAGAATATATCGAAATTCTTCGTTAGATTCACTTACTTTGGCGGACAGAAAACTATTGAAAAATGGCGGGAAAGTGGTTTTTACTTTTTCTTTTTCTTAATTTCATATATGTATTGATATTAAAACCAGCCAGATACAAACATATATTTTTTATACATAATATATAAAAGAAGATGTCATCAGTGACTGACTCATCTATCAACGGATAGCTCAAACCGCTAGACCTAGAAATTTAGACCAGTCAGCTGTTTATGACGTCGGTTAGGTAGTCATACCTAGTCCAAGTCAGTAAGCGTCTACTAACAAACAATTTTTGAAAAATCAATTTATATAAAACTTTTTATTTAAATGGTGATTGACTTGAAACTTATATTTCGGGATTTTTCGGGTTGTTAAAATTTGTGAGAGAAAGAGTGAGAGAGTTCCACAAGCGCATACGGCTGTGACAGAAAATTGTTTATTTAAGGAGGATGAATGTACTGGAGTACGAAAGGAAAGATTGTTAGAGGCGTGTAAAAAAAAAGAGGGCTTTCTCCATTTGACAGGTGCGATCACAATCACTCCATGATATTAGCAAGTTTTTGTGTGATAGCATGAGCTCTCCGTATTATGCGAGCTCATAATAAGCGTGGATTGTGACTAGTTGGGTCTGTATAATACAACTTGGGATGCGGTTATACCGCGGAGTGAAAAGCTGGAAGTGAGAGAAGTCTATAACGACATTTTTCCCACTGCTGGTCATAGGCCGTACTTATATATACAAAAATATATGTTAAGTCATATTATTTCCCCAAATAATCTTATTCCAAAAAAGAGGAAAAATCAAAATACCTATTCATATAAAATGATAGATGTATTTGCGCAACGCTTTTATATGAATGTATTATTAAAAACTATATATTTTATAATATTTATTAAAAACTGAATTCCACTCAAACAATTTTCAATGTAACATCGCACTTTCCACGTGATCTGTACTAATGAAAAATACAAGAAGTTCCAATTATAGGAGGGTAAAATAAATTTTATTAGATTGAAATTTTACACCGTTTCGTCGTTCTGGCATTGAAGTAATAAAACATAATATACAGCAATATGTTAGTCGTTTTATGTCTGTAAATAAATTTATTCACGATGTTTTTCTTCATAATTTAAAATTAAAAATTTTGTACAACCGACTTCAATATAAATTATTTAGAATAACTCAAAAACAGACCTTAATCAACCCCCAATATATGGGAGCACATGTGAAGCACCAGCTTTCAAATAAAAAGAGAATCATCGAAATCGGTTCACCTAGGTAAAAGTTATGTAATTTTCTTTCAAGAAATTCTCATCTGTCTGAAGGATATTATTATAAATATATAAACATCATAAACAAAAATACATACATAAATATATATAATAAAAAAAAGGTTTAGCAGTAAAATATGCTCTTAATTAAAGAGAAAGATAATAAATAGTTCTTTAGTTTTTGACACTGCAATGACTGACTCACTGACTGACTTAAATCAAATCCACCCTTCAGTGAGAGATACCATAGCGGTTGTCTTTTTGGAATGATGAAGAAAAAAGCGTGCCTTTCTAGCAACAGATTAAGATAAATTAAAAAGAATAATCATAAGAATAAAAGGTATTAGACCTTTTATCTTATGATTATTGGCTTTTTGGAGGCTAGTGGTCAGTCATAAAGATCAAAGAACGTATAACCCGTGAATACAGTTCTCTAATACAAAGCACCATCGTAATAACAAACGCTATGTAGAGTGGTACCACACTATATGGAATGATGACCTGACACGTGCAGTGAGGGACCTGGTAAAACGATTCTTGCTGGTGGCTTAAGACCGAGTTTTGTGGCGATCATTGGTAAAGTGAGTCAACATAATTTTTTTTGCATTTTAAGCGAATATATTTTATGTCTACCTGGTACTAATGCTCCAGTAGCAAGAGTATTTTTCTATTATAAATAAATTGTGGACGTCTGAAAAAAATCACTTACAGATTCCGGTTCTAAAGGCGATGTTGATAACAAAGGTTAAAATAAAAAAAAAAAAACTTACCCAGAATTTTATTCTTATTTAAAATCATCACCAACTTTATTAAGGCAAATTTGTTCCACTGACCACCTGTTCCATAAATATAATTAAAAAAATGTAACATTTAATAATTACTGTCTGAGGAACTTTGCTTTTGTGTAGCTGGTAAACTGGTGATTGATTTTTATATTTCACAATTTGTCATAAATAATATATAATTAGAAGTGGAAGTCCGTAGTCTCTGCCTACCCCTCTGGGTGACAGGCGTGAGTGTTTAAGTATGTATGTCTGTAATATATAATTAATGTGATTATAATTATAGTGATCACTAATTGTATAGAGTTACAGTTTTTAAATAAATAACGTTGTATATTTTTTATAGTTAACCTGCTAATTGGGGAGTATAAATAAACCCATGTCCGTTTTGAGTTAAAAAATAAATGGTCAGTTAATTACTGGGGGAAGTATTTGTACAATGAACTTATGATGAGCTACAACGATGATGAAAGGCAATGAAAGTGAGGTTTCAATTTGTTGATTGAAGTAGACTGTTACTTGATAAGCATTAGAAGGTATAGGTAAGACTCAAAATATTAATAAAAACGTTTTCAAGTGGCACAATAGATTGTAACACTTTGTTGTACCATTCTAGTGAAATCTGACTGCTTTAAGCTTCCGCGACCCTTCTTGCACGACATACGACTACAATATTTCATAAATTAATAAGTTTAACGTTCTTTACATTATAATGCCGATCAAAAACCAGTTTTTATAATATAAATTTAAATAGAAATAATTTTTATTGTTTCGTGACTTTATATAATTATTTCTATAATTACACATTTTTTCTCATCACAGCCTATCAAAAGTCGAATGCTGAACACAGGCCTCTCCCATAGATTGTGTCTCATCCCTACAGGTGCCAAGCTTAGCGGGCGGGTTGGCAAACGCGGTTATTTATAATTTTTCCTATTATTAGGAAGATACTGCCGTTTATCCATAATGTTATTTTTCTTTCATATACTGTTTAATTCTCTTACGCCGTCAATACACGGCCAAAATTATAAATTCTGTTCAGATTATTGTACAAATACATTTTTGAATCATATTTTTATATTTTATGACAAAAATCCAAATAAATAAGTTTTTACTTAATATTAATAAAACTCTACATCACAAAATAGGTATATCCTTTACTGATATCCTTATATTACGTTACGATGTAATATTGAAGTTTTCATAGAAAACGTCGTCTTATCCGTGTCTAGGCACCCTCTAGGGAAATGAGGGAACTTTGAAAATATACTCAATATTTTGAACACACGTCCAGAACGAATCTAATATCTATTTACTTATATATTATATTAAAAATTGAAATAATGGAACGTTTGCTATCGTTAGTTAAATATCTAGCAATGAATTCTTGGTTGCAACGATTGAGACTATAGGATGGTGTAGGATAACATTAGCAATTAGTATAAACTTAACGATAGATTTTCATTGAAGAGATGTGAGCCCAAATCGCACTTAAATTTTACTTAACTAAGTAATTGAAATCATAATATTTTTTATAGGACAAGGGTTCCAAACGAGCACACAGTTCACCTGATGTTAAGTGGATGCTGTAGCCTATAAATCAAAATGTAGATGCGTTATCACCCCTGAGGACTAGGATCTAATGCCTCGTTTCTAGTAAAAAGGATCTCTGGTTCTCTACACTCAGCATACGAAACACAGTAGCATTAAGCTGGTATTTTTTTTATAGGAGAGGGGGCAAACGAACATGCGGCTCACCTGATGGTAAGTGACTACCGCCGCCCATGAAGAACTGCAACACCAGGGAGGGACTCGCAGATGCGTTGCCGGCCTTTTAAAAAGGAGTACGCTCTTTTCTTGAAGGTCCCTAAGTCGTATCGGTCCGGAAAAATCGCTGATGGTAATCGATTCCACAAGGAAGTCGTGCGAGGAAGAAAACATCTTCTAAATCGCACAGTGGTGGACCGCCAATCATCCAGGTGGTGTGGATGGTATCGGGAGTTCTGCCGCGATGTGCGTTCGTGAAATTTGGCGGCTGGGATTAATCCGAACAATTCCTCAGAGCACTCCCCATAGTAGATGCGAAAGAAAATGCAAAGGGATGCAACATCTCTTCGCAGTGCCAATGAATCGAGCCGATTGGAAAGGGCTCGGTCGTCGACGATTCGAGCCGCTCTGCGCTGGATGCGGTCAAGTGGAAGGAGCTGGCACTGGGGAGCCCCTGCCCAGAGATGGGAACAGTATTCCATGTGAGGCCGAACCTGCGCCTTGTAAAGTTGCAGGCGGTGTGCCGGCATGAAATACTGTCCCGCTCTGCTGAGCACTCCAAGCTTTTTAGAGGCCAATTTGGCCTTGTCTTCCAAGTGACCACGAAATTGCACGTCACTCGATATATACACCAGCGTTAATAGGCTTGTAGTCAGAACATGCACCGTCTACAACGACCTTGATGCTCCGATATGCAAGGAAGTTGGTGATCCAGTTGCACAATTTCTCGGGAGCCCATAGGAAGGGAGCTTCGAAAGAAGCGCTTTGTGCCAAACCCGATCGAAGGCCTTCGCAATGTCCAGACTAACGGCCAACGCCTCCCCCTTGGACTCTACTGCCTCCGCCCATCTATGGGTCAGGTAGACCAGAAGATCACCAGCTGATCGACCCTGACGAAAACCGTATTGGCGGTCACTAATCAGCTGGTGATCCTCAAGGTACCGGATGAGCTGGCAGTTAATAATGGATTCCATTATTTTAGAGAACAAGGAGGTGATCGCGATAGGCCTATAGTTGGATGGGTCTGAGCGGTCGCCTTTTTTAGGGATCGGGTGGACAAAAGATGTCTTCCATGAGTTCGGGACTACGCCTTGGGAGTAGGAGTACCGGAAAAGACGCGTTAGGACCGGTGCCAACTCTGGAGCACACGTCCTCAGCACAATTGGGGGGATTCCGTCAGGCCCACTCGACTTCTGGATGTCCAGGGAGAGAAGTGCTTTGCGAACCGAGCGCTGTGAGAACAGCACATCCGGCATGGAGCACTCACACCGCGGGATGGTCGGTGGTGTTTTCCCCCCGTCATCAAGAGTCGAGTTGGATGCAAAGAGAGAGCCTAAAAGGTCGGCTTTGTCTTTTGCGTCTTGGGCCAGTGAGTCGTCCTCCCTGTGCAGAGATGGTAGTGATGGCTTACAGAAATTCCCTTGGACAGCCTTTGCGAGAGACCAGAATGCACGGGTTCCCGAAGGAAGGTGAACTAGTTTCTCGGCAATTCTGCCTATGTGCTCTGATTTTACGGTGGTATTCTGTAAACGCGTGGTCCTTCTTTGGTCGAGCCAACCTTTTCATGCCACAACTATTACATACAGTAAACCTGGCTCTACCACGTAAAATAATCTATAAAAGTTTGTCACATTGAATTATTTCTTTCTATTTAGTACTAAAAATGTAACAAAAGTAAAATCATTCTCATTACATAAGTTCAATATTGATATTTTTATATGAAGCCGAACTCCACCGAATGGTGATAGAGATTGGCCGGGTGGTCATCATCATATTTCGTCCCGTAATTTTCGTAAACAGCGGCGGTGGTGGTACTTTCACAGACTGAAGAAAACTATTTTCAACCTACTTTAAAAAAAGGAGAAGGTTCTCAATTCGATGGAATATTTTTATGTATGTTCAGCGATAATTCTTTATCACGTCGTCCGATATCAGTGATCCTTCATGTAATTTTTGTAAGAAAGAGACTATCCTCAGGGATTGTCCCATATAAACTTGGTCAAGATCTGATGAAGGGATCCATGAGAAAATCGACATAATATAGGCGAATAATTCTTTACCATTTCTACCGATTTTGATGATTATATTCTTTTTATTTCTTTAAAATCAGTTTTTACTTTTTCACTAGTTAAATCTTGTCAAAAACATGCAAAGTAGTTTGTTGACGCAGTTTCCAACTACGATAAAACGGTTATAAAAGTTTAAACTTTATTTATAAATCTATACATGACTATTGGAATCACCAGCAGCTTGTATGAAAATAAGTAATGTAAGTTAAGACATAACACCTCTTATTAGCACTTACTTAGTCGGATAAAAAGTAGCCTGTATATGCCCAGGTTCATGAACTATTTCCATAGTAATATTAACGGAAATTTCTTATATAGTTTTTTCATAATTCATGAATTTACAAATAAAAAAAAAATTATAAACATTACTAATTTGGCTACAGTGGCCTTTAATTTTCCTGGAAAATATTTGAATTACAAACAAGGCTCTTGTACATATTGATTATATATTACATGTATAGATGTCGCGAATCTACTTCTTGCAAAATATACAAAAAGCTTATGTAATATCAATATAGCATGTTAATTTATATAATACTAAAGCATTTTACACACACATTATGTATATATATATATATATATATATATATACATACATATATACATATATATATATATATATATATATATATATACACATATTTTTAAATTACTCTTTCTGCTCGTACTCTTAAGTTATGGTTTTTAAGTAAGAAAACTGTAATTAGCTTTAATTTAAAACTAAGTAAAGGTTGTACACTATTATTGTAATCATGCCGTAGTTTTCTAATAAATAAATAAATAAATACCATTCATCCATCCATCCATTACAGCCTATCAAAACCCACTGCTTAAAATAAGCCTCCCCATATATTGCCTCATAGAGGAGATATTTGCAATATTTGTCACGCTTGGCAAGCAAGGTTGCAACCGCAGTTTTTTTCATTATATTCAGCGGTTATCAGGTGGATGCTGCGAACATCTCCTATATCACTTACCTCTGTCGCCTCTTATGACACCAAAGATATTTGGTATTAAATTATATAGTCTTATGATAATACATATCACATACAAAGACTACCTCAGTATATTACTTGTAAATAAATAGTAGACTACAAACAATCTCAATTTCCTTTTGAAGTGTTCAGTAAACACGCCGAATCGTTCAATCACAACCCTGTTGTATTTATCCAAGTTGTGCTGAAGGGCCGAGGCGAATGTTAAAGCTGAATACTATCGAATAACTCTTATAATTATTTATTTACAAACGATAATATTTGTACTTGTAAATTGGAATAGTGGAATTATAGGTGGGTCACGACCGTCCTTGGGGAATGAGGTCTTTGTTCAACAGTGGACTTGTGATGGGCTATAATGGTGATGATTACGATGATGATCTACTTACCATCTTTTTTCATGTGGACTGTGTGCTCTTTTGTCTTCACTTATATAAAATAAATTGCTTAAGCACTGACGTTGATCGCAACAACAAGTTTTTTATTTGATCTTCAAAGATAAATGTTCTTAGATTAATGATAAATCATCGCGCGCTCTGACTAGATACCGCGCTCCCTGCAAGTAACAGCTGCATGAATGCGGCATCTTAATATTGTAGTGTGTATAAGACAATTTGCATGATGCTAGTGTGCGTGAAAAATTGTATATGCCAGCAGCTTAACTATTACCCGATCAACGGGAAAATTTATTTCATGCTATGGCTTAGTAGTTAAGTTCATAGTTATGAATGTATTCCAGAAATACTTAAAAATGAATAGTTTATTAATAACAAATGTATCAGTATATTTGTGTATATTATGTATAGGTTTTCCTTCTGAATAAATGACATATAAATGATAAGGCCTCCTTTTTATCAGTTTAATTTTTTTATTTACATGTCTAACTAATATTCACAAATTATTTAAAAAATAGTTATATATATGGTGTAATCAAAATAGTGCTTTCTATTCTACGCGTCAATATGAACAACTTTTACTATAGATCTATCTTCCAAATCGCAAGAAAAATTAGGTCTTCAATACATTTTGAGCAAGTTTGTACGAAATTTTGTATAGAATAACTGAATTTGAGATATTTTTTATAGGATCAAGGTGACAAACGAGCACTCAGTCCACATGATGGTAAGTGGTTGCTGTAGCCCATAGACATATACATCTATTCTCGGTTAAGAATCAAAATGCAGATGCGTTGCAACCCCTGAGGACTAAGATGGAATGCCCCGTTTCCAGTAAAAAGGGACTCCGGTTCTCTACACTCACCATAAGAAACACAGCAGCGTTAAGCTTCTATTTTACACTGGTATTCTGTGAGAGCGTGGTCCTTCACCGGTGGAGCTGACCCACTCGTGCTACAGCTATACCAGTAATATAGCTGCGGTATGGGTCTATCATGTATAAATTGAAAATTTCGAAGATGATCCCATTATAAAAAAATATTCATGTTGATGGGCAGAATCATTCCCTAAGTTATTAAGTACTATTTTGTTATACCTTTAGTTAGTATATAAGACCGGGGAAAAAGTTTCTTCGTTTATTGTATACAAATTCAAGACGTTTTTGTTTTAAAGTTTTATTACATTTAATTATAATATATATGGGTCCATTCTGTTCGATAATTTGTTACCATATTGTAGGTAGTGACATAATAAAAAATAAACGTTGCTGTAGAAATCTTGGGATTTTGATAAAAAAAATGCGACAAGTAGTTTTATTTGATATATTGAATACCACAGATTTGAAGGAACATGGATTTAGTCATCCCATTTATAATGGAAAAAAATTATAAACTTAAATATTAAAACTTCCAGGAAGCTTTCTTTTAAAGAACACAAGCAACAAAAGAAAATAATGACTAAAAATTTTAAACCAGTTTTAAGTACTCAAGCAAATACTAGATTTTTAGAAATGTTAGTGTGTATTGAAAGTCTCAAATAGATAACTAATCTTGTGATCAGGCGTTATCTTGATGAAAGACCACTAGGACTCCTTTTCTGATTATCAATGTCAGCCGTTTTTTTTCTATTTCTTGCTTGTCTCTTTATTTATTGGTATTAGAGATCCGAATCGATGGTTTTACCCGGCGGTAAAAGCTCATAATAAACTTTCAATCCCACCATACACACAACATCATTTTATTGCGTGTTAATCCAGGTTTCGCTTTAGTCTGTAAACAAAACACATATCAATACAGAAAAAAATCACGTTTCTTGTATGGTCTTCATACAAGAAACGTGATTTTTTTGGGTCCTTTAATATTTTAATTGTTTTATTTTTTAGCAGCAATAAAAATACATATTCTGTGAAAATTCTACATATTACGGTTCATAAGATACAGCCTACTGACAGACAGACGGAACGATGGTGGAGACATTGATACTCTTAGGAGGGGGCAGTGTTGCGCGCCACTATTAATGTCTTGTACATGGCAACACTAGTTACACTAGCGCCCTCTAATGTCGAGTAAAAGAAAGTGTTGCGCGCCACTATTAAAGTATTGTACATGGCAACACTAGTTACACTAGCGCCCTCTAGTGTCGAGTAGCAGAACTAGGAGAGTCGAGATCCTTCCAGAAATTTCGGGACCGATATGTACTCGAACATTCTAGATGTCGCTACAGTAGAAGGTTCTGGAAACTATCTGAGGCCCTATATAAGGCCGGTATAGACCACGACCGGGGCAGTATTGAATTGGCGATACAAGAGAATACTTCGAAGCGAAATAACGGCGAACTGTGTTTTACTATTAGTGTGATTTTAGATTGTAATTAGTGTTGTGTAATTAAAGTGTTAATTTTGGTAATTCAATCGGCAGTTTTTAATTGTCTCGAACCCCAAGCTCGTAACAATTGGTGTCAGAAGTGGGATCAAATATGCCGATTTTACCTAAAGACGACACGGAGGGTATCCGTACCCGAAGTCAACGCCAACAGGAGACGGACCAGAGACGATTTGGTAATGCAACGCCGCAAACGTCGGAGGGCCAGCTGCTAATCACGGAGGCCGGCCCGTCAGCAGCTCCTGCATCTGTAGCACCTGACTTAGGTGCTCTGATGATGATGCTGCAGGATCAGGCTCGCCGACAGGAGGAACAGGCCTGCCGACAGGAGGAACAGGCCCGCCGACAGGAGGAACAGGCCCGCCGACAGGAGGAACAGACCCGTCGGTTGGACGAGCAGCTGCAGCGCGGTATGGAAGAACAGATGCTCCTCAGGAAGGACCTTCACGCTACCTTCGGTAAAGAGATAAAGGAGGTGAAGTATAGGGTTCCTCAACATGACAACCGCCTGTCGGAAGCTGAAACCCGAATCGACCAAGTGAACAATCGGGTTGACAACGTGATGGCTGATGTGAAGAAAACGTTGGACGAACTCAAACTTGGGGATGGAATTACAGCTCCCGTAGTAGCTACAACACCTTGTGGATTCAAAGTGCCGCCGTTCGACGGGAGTTCTTCCTGGTCGGCCTACAAAATCCAGTTCGAGGCTGTCATGAAAGCGAACGGCTGGAATAAAATTCAGGCCATGACTGCTCTCACCCTAGGCCTACGCGACCATGCATTAACTGTTCTGGAAGCTCTCGGTAAGGAAGTGACTTACGAGCAGCTCCTTGAGGCATTGGAGGCGAGATATGGCGATGCTCACATGGAACACGTCTTTCGTGCGCAGCTCAAAGATCGCGTGCAACGCAGTAACGAAAACCTGCAGCAGTGGGCCCTTGAGGTGGAGAAGCTGGTTCGAAAAGCGTACCAGTCTGTACCTGCACTCATTGTAGGGAAACTGGTGCAGACATTCATCGACGGCATCCGCGACCTTGAAGTCAGAGCTGCTGTGAGGCTGGGGCACCACGAGACGCTTAAGGACGCCTTGGCCCATGCACTGGAGGTGGAAGCCGTGCGGCAGGATCATCGTTCCCACCACGTCAGGGAGGTTGCAGCAGCTACAGTTCAGGACCGCAATAAGGGCTACAGCCCTAGGTGCTACGGCTGTGGGGAAAAGGGGCCATCTTCGATCCAGCTGCCCTAAACGAACTGTAGAAAGGGAAGGTGATCGATATCGAGAGGGTAGTGTGGCTGACACCACCACCCAGCAGTAGCAGGGAAACTGGCGGGTGCTGGCTGATGTTAAAAGAGCCCCAAGGATTTCGATCTCACAAACCCGTGATGGAAACAGCCTGATCATCAAGGGCAAGGTCAACGGAAAGTCGTGTAAACTGACCATAGACACTGGAGCCTCTCGTACGGTTGTCAGTTCCCAACTTATAAATCAGTTTCTTGGAGACTCCGCATACAACCGCGAACGCATTAATTTGGTGACAGCCACCGGTCAGCGCATACCCGTCCGTGGAGAGAAGGAGATGGAGTTGAAGCTAGGCAACATGATCTACCTGCATAATGTCATCGTGGCTGATATAATGGACGACTGCATCCTGGGCCTAGACTTTATGAGGAAGAATTGTCGTGAGATCGACGTTAAACAAGGTGTTTTGAAATGTGGACAAAAGGAACTTTTCGTGGTAGGGGCGTTACCAGGGAATGTGTACAGCTTTAAGAAGATTGTTCTTCAGCCGAGATCGGAAACGATTGTGCCGGTTAGTCTTCCTCGGAGTCCTGCGCAAGTACATCGTTGTGTACTCGTGGAAAGGGTAGACAATGACCTTCCATGGAAAGTGGCTCGAACCTTGGTCAGAACCACCGACATCTCAGGAGTACGTGTGTTGAACCTTTGTGATCAGGAACAGATTATAGAAAAAGGCACATTGGTTGGTACTAGTGAGGAAGTGGATTGGTTGCGTCGGTGCGAATATCTATCGACCGGGACCCCCAGCAAGGATGGACAAACGAGAGTGACCACACTTTTAGAAGACTGTCGCAGCGTTCTTTCCCCGAACGAAATGGTCAAGACGAAGAAGTTGTTACTCAAGTACGCCAATGTTTTCTCGTCAAACGAAGCTGACATAGGAAAGACTGGCTTAGTTCAACACAAAATAAACACAGGACAAGAATTGCCTATTCGTCAGCGGCCAAGAAGATTGCCTGTAGCACGTGAAAAGGAAGTGGAAACCATGATTGAGGGAATGGTGAAGGATGGTGTTATTGAAGCTTCATCTAGTCCATGGTGTTCATCTGTGGTGCAGGTAAAGAAGAAGGACGGCTGCATGCGGTTTTGTGTTGACTACCGCCGCCTGAACGACGTTACAAAGAAGGACAGCTATCCCTTGCCAAGAATTGATGACACGCTGGACATGCTTACAGGCGTAAAGTGGTTTAGTACGCTGGATCTGAAAAGTGGCTACTGGCAGGTTGAAATTGACCCTAAGGACAAGGAGAAAACTGCATTCTCCACAGAAAAGGGTCTGTGGCAATTTAAAGTCATGCCGTTTGGATTGTGCAATGCTCCAGCAACGTTTGAAAGGTTGATGGAGCTTGTACTTACCGGGATAATTGGAGATGCCTGTCTGGTCTATTTCGATGACACATCATCATCGTAGGCCGTACGTTTGAGGAACACCTTCAAAACCTGGAACGTGTGCTCACAAAGATCCAGAGTGCCAACCTCAAGTTGAGTCCGAAGAAGTGCTCACTATTCAAACGGCAAGTTAGTTTTTTGGGGTATGTAGTGTCGGAAGAAGGTATCCGCACGGATCCAGAGAAAATTGCCGCTGTTAAGGAGTGGCCGGTTCCAAAAGACAAGACACAGGTTAGAGCATTTTTGGGTTTGTGCTCTTATTATCGGCGATTTGTGAAGAACTTTGCAGATATAGCCAAACCTCTGCACAAGCTAACCGAGGAGAAGCGACATTTCTGCTGGGATGAAAGTTGCGATATTGCATTCCAGGAGCTCAAGAACCGTCTGTGCAAAACGCCTATTTTGGGGTACCCTAATGCGGGCAAGGAATTCATAGTTGACACAGACGCAAGTGATATAGGACTTGGCGGTGTGTTGTCTCAACGGAATGGTGATCAAGAGATGGTGATAGCGTACTTCAGTAAGTCGTTGTCAAAGCCGGAAAGGAACTATTGTGTCACAAGACGGGAATTGCTTGCTGTGGTAAAGTCCTTGCAGCATTTTAGCAAATATCTCCTGGGGCGGAAATTCTACTTACGAACTGACCATGCTGCACTGAAATGGCTATTGCAGTTCAAAAATCCGGAAGGACAAGTTGCGAGATGGATTGAACTACTACAGGAATACGACTTTGTGATCGAACATCGTAGCGGGAAATCTCATGGCAATGCAGATGCATTATCAAGAAGACCTTGCCCTGAAGATTGCAAGCATCGTACTAGGCAAGAGGGTAAAGAAGTGGTATCTGCGAGGATATTCAGGACAGACCAGCTCAGCAATGAATGGAAGGACAGCCTACAACATGCACAACAGGAAGATTCGGACTTTAAGCCGATTCTGGAATGGATGAAGGCCAGTGCTCCTAAGCCCAAGTGGAGCGACGTCTCAGCAATAAGTTCGACCACGAAAAGCTATTGGGCCCAATGGGACAGCTTGCTGATTCAGGATGGAGTCCTGTGCCGTAAATGGGAAAATGGTCGGGGAAACAGGTGTCATTTGCAAATGGTTGTCCCTAAGGCTAAAATGCCGGATGTTCTACAGCTGTACCATAGTGGTTGTTCAGGAGGCCACCTAGGAGTTAAACGAACTCTCCTGAAGATCCGAGAACGGTTTTACTGGGTCCACTGTCGTGACGATGTCGAGGACTGGTGCCGCAAATGTACAAGTTGTGCGGCTGTAAAGGGACCTCAAATTCGTAGTAGAGGCGCATTGAAATTGTACAATGTTGGTGCACCATGGGAGAGGATAGCCATTGATGTTGCGGGGCCGTTTCCAGAAACTGAAAGTGGTAACAAGTATTTCATGGTTGTGAGGGATTTGAATGGTAGAAAGATTTAATCAAATGGGACGGACCGTACCGGATTGTAACAAGGATCAATGACGTAACCTACCGGATACAGAAAGGTGCCAGAGGTACTCCTAAGATTGTCCATGTGGATCGACTGGCGCGTTATTATGGGGCCAATAATGCTCGGGACGAGCATGTCTTAGGAGGGGGCAGTGTTGTGCGCCACTATTAATGTCTTGTACATGGCAACACTAGTTACACTAGCGCCCTCTAGTGTCGAGTAAAAGAAAGTGTTGCGCGCCACTATTAATGTCTTGTACATGTCAACACTAGTTACACTAGCGCCCTCTAGTGTCGAGTAGCAGAACTAGGAGAGTCGAGATCCTTCCAGAAATTACGGGACCGATATGTACTCGAACATTCTAGATGTCGCTACAGTAGAAGGTTCTGGAAACTATCTGAGGCCCTATATAAGGCCGGTATAGACCACGACTGGGGCAGTATTGAATTGGCGATACAAGAGAATACTTCGAAGCGAAATAACGGCGAACTGTGTTTTACTATTAGTGTGATTTTAGATTGTAATTAGTGTTGTGTAATTAAAGTGTTAATTTTGGTAATTCAATTGGCAGTTTTTAATTGTCTCGAACCCCAAGCTCGTAACAATATTCTTTGGATACGGAACCCTAATAAACGGCAATTATGTCATTTGAGCAATACTACAGAAATAAACATTAAATTATATAGAATTAGGTTATATTATAATAAGTTAAATATATTATATTATAAAATATAGTAACAATAAATTCACATATAAAAACCTCAGCCACGGGGAACTTTATTTTTACATTCGCGGCAACACTGAATAGCGTCATTGATATTTTGTGACGTATTTATGGCTCGTGTTATTTTATGTTAAAATTTCGAAACTGTATGATGCTTAATGATAGTATGTGATTCCAGTGTCTTTCTTATTTCTTGTAGTATTATTTTTACACAGTTTCAATACGTAAACTGGTATTTTACTTCGGATTGTAATCAAAATTTAATAAGACATTCAGTACGTTCACCTCACACGTTGCCTGCAACGCGACTGGCTCGGGTACGCCGGTTTCGGCGTAGTATTTGTTGCTGGATTTTACATGAGTGCCGGCGGTATCTAGTCAGAGCGCGCGATGACTTATAAATCATTAATCTATGATATATGTTATAATAAAGTATCTGTTGCATTTGCTTACTGACTGCGTGTAAATACACTCAATTGCATGTTGTACTAATATTGTGGGACCATAAAACATAAAGACCATGTAGAAAAACCAACGATTTGGTTTTACATACATGCTCTCACGACTGCAATCCCCCTGGATGGCAGTCGAAATGAAACTATATAACTTATAATATATCACGCTCAGTCCCTACTGAGCGTGATATATTATAAGTTATATAGTTTTATAAAATACACAACAATATTTTTTTCACATATAAGTCTATGAACACTTGCCAATTACAACTTGGCGTACATCCAAATTAAGAAAATTGCTACACAATAAAGTTTAAAAAATATAACCCCGTTGTTGCTACATTTTATATTAAGTGGTGATTTATCCACGTAAATTATATGATTCTGTAAAAATATAAAACATTGAAACCAGAAGGAATTTTATTTTATATGATAATACTTAGTCGGGTCATAAGTTCTATCAAAAACTTTTTATAAAATTAATGATACACTTTTATATAATTATATAGAAATTAAATATAAAATGAAAGCTACTTTAATTTAGAATACAATTTTATTTACATTATTCACAATACCGCCCCCTATTTTGATACATGCCCTTAATCGACGCGGCCAGTCATCAATCGCAGCACGCACCACATTCATATCTATTTCTGTCGCTGCTTTAGTCAAAGATGCTCGGAGAGATTTCAAATACTGATGAGGTTTAGCGCAGACATTCTCCTCCAAATGTTGCCATATCTTGTAATCCAGTGGGTTTAAATTTGGACTAGAAGAGGGCCAGTCTTCATGTCCGATAAAGTCAATTCCATGGACAGTCAACCAGTTTTGCATGCTTCCTGCCCTATGAGCTGGTGCAGAGTGCTGTTGGAATGTCCAATGCCTGTTTTTGAACATTGTTTGAGAAAGAGGTTCCACTATGTTTGTTAGGACGGTATTTTGGTACACCTCGACACTGGTTTTTGCACCTATTTCACAGAAAAACACCTCAGTCAAGCCTGAATATGAGACTCCAAGCCAAACCATGAGTGACAAAGGATAATGTGCTCGTTGAACCCTCGGAATACGCGTGCTGGCTACTTCACTGCTGTGGGCATACACCTTATCATTTATTATTATAACTTTTTTCGATGTTAAAAATTTTTTCATCCGAAAACAAAATATCGCGGCATATTTTTCTCGCGTGCCGCCGTAACAAAGCGCGGGATCTATACAGCCTAATTTTTTTCAAACGTTCGATCAAAAAATGTCCGGTCTTCTTGCGATAAGCTCGTAGTCCTATGTCTTCATTGATCACTCTTTTGACCGTGGTTCTGCTTAGGCCCATCTGAAAAGCTAAGATTATTTGTTTGCGAACAGGATTTCTTTGGTTCGCGTCTTCACTGCTTTGATGATCGCGGGTGTCCTAACTGTACGAGGTCGGCCGGTCCTCTTACGACCTTCGAAGCTTGAATCTTCAGTGAATCGTTTGATAGTGCGATAAACAAATCGTAGGGTTATTTTCAATTTTTGTAGAATATTGAAAATCTCTTTTGGCGCGTAACCACAGCGATGCAACGCGATAACCGCTACTCTGTCTTTTTTTTTCAACCACTCCAGATTTGTAAATGAATGAAAATTAATGTCTTTTTTATTTTCGGCAAGCGCAAACGGGGTTTTTATTTTTTTGCGCGGAACCCTAATTCTTTTTCCAAAATAAAATTAGCCTAAATTACTCCTTGTGACATCAGCTATCTGCCAGTGAAAATCCCGTCAAAATCCGTCCAGCCGTTTCAGAGATTAGCCGGAACAAACAGACAGACAGATAGAAAATTGTATTTTTGTTGTTAGTACCGTATATACTTTCATATGCATTTACTAAAAAGCTGTAATTTTGATATTACAAACAGACACTTCAATTTTATATATTTGTATAGATATTTTTTGAAATAGGTAAGTTGATAAATACATTTACGAAATGAAATGGAACTTCAAGAAGAGAGTATATCTATATTGCATTTATTTTTCTCTTTCACATTTTTACCCAAAACACCTTGAATAACGTTTTGAAAGTGGGCAAGTTCTTATAGAAGTTTTATACTAGGCAGGTGCTTCCTTAAATAAGTATGAAGATAAAATCGCTAGCAGCGAGATCAAGGGAATATGGCGAGTGCAGCATCAACTAAAACTCAGCCGTTTTTTAGCAGCGCCTGCAATATCAGACCGATATGGATTGTCATATTAAAAAAGTTCAGCATGCTTCTTTCTTCGTCATTAATTTTTTATTTTTTTGTGAAGATTTTGATCAAGGATGCATAATACTCTCCGGTTGTTGTCTGTCGTTTAGTTAAATAATCGATCATAATGATACCTTCCGCATTTCTAACGACAGAAGTAGTTATCTTTTTAACAGAACTAGAAACCTTGAATCTCTCGGCCGGTGGTTAAGATGATCTTTTCCAGATCTTACTTAAATTTTTGTCTCGGGGTCAAAATGGGAAACCCACCTTTCATCAACAGTCACGAAACGTATTCATAAATATTCTGAGTCTTCGTCAACAATTGTCAAATTTTGCATTGACATATCAACCCCTTGCTTTCTTTAATGAGTCTCTTAATATTTGAATCCCATGCGCGGCCATCCTTCTCAATTTTATATTTTATAATGAAAGCTTTCAAACCTGAACTAAATTACGAATAAGTCGATCTTAACCATTTCCAAACTTTTTAAATTAAATATGATAAAACAATTAAGTGCATTTTTAATGTTTTGTGGCAATGGCTTGGAATAAGTTAAAGATCTCAACAAAATGGAATTCAAACACATGCTAACCTTATGTTTCTAACTTATTTTTTTTAAAGAAAAGGGTGACAAACGAGCACACAGTCCACCTGATGGTAAGTGGTTGCTATGGCCCATAGACATCTACATCTCTCGTATCCCCGATTACGAATCAAAATACGGATGCGTCGTCACACGTGAGGACTAAGATAGAATGCCTCGTTTCCAGTAAAAAAGGGTCTCCGGTTCTCTACACTCACCATACAAAACACAGCAGCATTATGTTGCTATTTTAGGCTGGTATTCTGTGAGAGCGTGGTCCTTCCCCGGCCGAGCCGACCCATTCGTGCTACAATTATACTACTACGAGTAATATAGTAGCAGCATGGCTCTACCACGTAAATAAATGTAAAGTATCCAATACCAAAAACTTATTGATCCACCTAGTACAATCAAATTTAAGGAATAGGACCGTGATGAAGATAGTACCACAATTGTAACTTCTTTTCTTCTCCCACTTTTCTTCGGTTCTTACACAGTCTATACTTCTCGCATCCCACTTGTTGGCAGTAAAGTCTTTAGAAATGAGTCGGGGGATGACTCGAACTTTAGTCCCAGTCAGTTTGAATAGCCTATCATGTAGAAAATATCATGGGGGTCATGGTTGAATAGGGGCAAAAAGTTCTCATACCCTCCTAGGGGGTCAAAATGGCCAAAAATCAAAAAATTAAAAATTCTTATTTCGGCTATAACTCCGCCTCCTTCAGAGGTTCTTACACAATCTTTACTTCCCTCATCCCACTTGCTGGAAGTAAAGACTAGAAATGAGTTAGGGGTGACTCGAACTTTAGGCCTAGTCAGTTTGAATAGCCTATCATGTAGAGGATGACATGGGGGTCATGGTTGAATAGGGGCAAAAAGTTCTCATTACACTCCTAGGGGGTCAAAATGGCCAAAACCAAAAAATCGGGGGTGGCTGGAACTTTAGGCATAGTCAGTTTGAATAGCCTATCATGTAGAGGATGTCATGGGGGTCATGGTTGAATAGCGGCAAAAGTTCTCATTACACTATTCTTATTTCGGCTATAACTCCGTGTCCTTCGCAGGTTCTTACAGTCTTTACTTCCCGATTCAATAGTTATTATAACAAAAATAGTTGTGGAACGCCGGTGCCTGCAGCAGTAGTATTGCAATTTTAAAGCATGCGAAATATAGCGTTGATTTTCAACTGATCGAAACGGAGTTGAGAGGTTCTCCAGTTTTAGCCGCTTCAATTTAATCCTGGTATATTTATTCACTGCACGGCTGCGCCCTTCAAACGAATGCTTGTGATTAATGTTTGTTAGAATTAGAGCTTTGATAAAAGAAACTTTACAGCATATTTTGGTATTTACTTAATCCCTACATAAAACTGATATGCACCCTAATACAGACATCCAGCCAAGCCGTGACAATGATGCCTAAGGGGCTTAGCGTTCGTTGTAATTTTCACAGAACGCGAGCAAACCGGGTTCGATCCCCGTCGGCACCAATGAAATTTTTAATTGCAATTTTAAGATTGCATTTCTAAATTTCACCCACCAGTGTCTGTGTTTGCTGCCCGCATCCTTAACCATTAGACTACTTATGCTTGACCAACGGTTACCTATATCTGTCTTCGATTTAAAATCGGATACAGATTCGTTGTCACTTCTAAGGAAATTGAAACAGCAATATTAATATTATGATACTAACAGCTGTGTGGCTCTACTGTGAAATTTGTATAATGGATTAATTTTACTTTATCCAATTCTCCCCCTTTGCAAAGCGGCTAGAATAGCTTAAAATCTGAATGGAGTAAGATTTAGAATTAAATATCCTATCTGTTACTATTACAGCGTAATAAAGTCCACTGCTAAACATAGGCCTCCCCCATAGTTTGCCTTATACGGGGATATTTGTAATAGTTACCACGCTGGGAAAACGGGCAGTTTTATTTTAATTTAAAGTCGTTATTAGGAATACGCATCTCCAGATTTATTTCCCTCTGTCGCCTCTTACAACACCCGCGGGATGATATGGGGTATTTCATATTCTTACACCGCCTCTGCACGGTTAAAAGTCATATAATTATGGTAAGTAGTTACTTAGTCATATAATTATGGTAAGTAGCTACTTATGTAATGAATATTTAATGGAACGTTAAGACACTCCAACATTCCAAATTGCATTTATCTCTCGTCCTTTAGTTATATTCAACGAGAGAAGCCAAGCGAACCAGTCACTCCGTTGCATACTAGTATTTAACTTTAGATCCATATTATACGAGTATCTTACATTTTAATTGTTTGTTCTCATTGTTGCCATATATGATTTAAAATCCAAGTCGAAATACAATTATTCAAAATTATCTATAACAAAGTACTTTTTTAAATTAAGAAAGATACTCAATTTTCTAAATGTTATCATAAATTTTCTATTGCATGGAATTTAATTGTACAAGATGAATACTCAAACACGCTAGCACGAATTTATTATATCAAATATGTATGTGGTAAGTATGACATAGATAAGGACAGAGATTTGAGATAAATCCATTAAGTAAAAAATCGTATAGCATTGTTATAGAACCAAAAACCTAAACATCGGTAAGTAACCAGATTGTTTGTCCCAGTAATTTAAATATTAGACATAGAGATATGTAATGACGGTGAAAGAGATTCCGTTACACCATCGCTTCAAGAGAGTTCTCAAATCTTTCTATTGAAAGATTGGCAGTATATATATATGTATATCTTGTTTACCACAGACGTACATAATACTATGACAAGCAACTGGAGCTGCGAGATGGTGGGAGACGTTTTTACCACGATCGCTAATCCAAACGTGACGATTAAAGCAAATCCACCGTAAAAATAGGGAGGCCATCTTCAACACTAAATTTTTTAATGTCGGTGGTATACACCATGCATCAGCAAATACCGTTATATTATAGTTCATATATATGTTCTTCAGATATCGATAAGCTGAAGTGGTAATAGACCGACCATATAGCTCGAAGAGCCGACAACCGACGGGGAAAAGTTTCTCGCTTAGCAGACTCGTACCGGTAAAAGAAATGTACGGTGGCTTGCTACTAAATGGAGTGACGACCTAGCGAAATATGTACGAAGACGATTGATGCAGGTGGCTCAGGCTACTGCTTAGTGGCATTTCCTATCTTCAGCGGTGGACTTATGATTGGCTGTAATAATAATAATAATGATGATATATAGTCGTTGGTGGGTCTGTTAGTTATCCTGTAACTTCGGCGACTTGACAGATTGAGTTGAAAATATTTGTTTGTTGAGAGCATAATTCTAGCTATACTAAAATTCGATAGGTGGCGCTGTAGCCTCAATATACTCTATATTTTTTTATAGAATCAGAGTGACAATCGAGCACATTGATGGTAAGGGGTTGCTGTGGCTCATAGACATCTACATCTATCTTCGTTTGCGAATTAAAATGCAGATGCGTTGTCAGCCGTGAGGACTAAGATAGAATGCATGTTTTCCAGTAAAATAGGTCTCCCGTTCTCTACACTCACTATACGAAACACAGCAGCATTAAGCTGCTATTTTACGCTGGTATTCTGTGAGAGCGTGGTCCTTCCCCGGTCGAGCTGATCCATTCGTGCTACAACTATACTATTAATATAGCTGCAGCATGGCTCTACCACGTACAAAGCATTACTATACACAAAAAACATTATTATATATACTAGCTATAGACTCAAACTCATAAAATATGTTGATAAATTTTATATTTGTACTTTAAAAAAATACGGAGTGAACGCGGATGAAAATCGGGAAATGCAGAATAACGTCTATTGAACCAGTTAGTATATTTGATCGTGACCATATAGTGAGAGGTATTGACGTCAGTGTTTTGCTTTATCATTAGATGTTGTTTGTTGATAGTAAATTATTGATAAATAAATTGATTAAGGCTGTAAGGAATGCCACAACCGTTCGTCCAGATGTTAATCTCACTTGCGAGAGCTGCACCTTGCTGATTAATAAACGACGTGACCAAATTATGGCGGGAAGCCTATCCAAAAATGCCAAACTAAATTAAAATAGACTGGCGATATAAAAAAACTTTACCAATACGAACGTATAGAGACATTGCGCTCCCCTACTGACCTGACCTGAACGCACACAGTCCTGCTGATAGTAAGTGGATGGAAGAGAGCTATGGGCCGCATCTACATCTATCCTCGATTAATAATCAAAATGCAGATGCGTTATCACATCTGAGGACTAAAATGTAATGTCTCGTTACCAGTAAAAAGGGTCTCCAGTTCTTTACACTCAGCATAAAAAACAGCATTGTTATTGCAGCAGTTGCTATTTTACGCTGGTATTCTGTGAGAGCGTGGTTCTATCCTGGTCGAGCCAACTCATTCGTGCTGCAATCATAATATAGCAACAGCATGACTCTACTACGTATATATCCATTGTGAATGTAAAAAAAAATATACATTCAACAAATGACTTAAGGCTGCAGAATAAAATATCAGATTGTAATTGAAACTAAAACCAATATTAGAAATATCAGTTACAAATACACAAAATAAAGTACGTATCATAACGTCACTTAAATACCTCACGACACTGATATAATTTAGATTAGTTACATGATATTTATGTATTGGCGAAAGTGATTGGAAGTGTACGTGAGTAGACAGGTCGATACAAATCACTGGACATAAATATTTATTTATTCAAGTCTACTTGCCTGGATTCGTGGCGACATATTTTGATTACAGGCATAATATGTTATATAAAACTTATTGGCGTAGCATGAAAATAAAAGTTATTAGAATTGAACCGAAAAATTGTCTTTGTATTTGGTGTAAAATTAAATCCTATCAAAAACATTTCAAGTGGAAAATCCAAAGGTTTTATTTGAATTTTTATTGCAAAAACTGCTCTGAAATGAGGTAGGTCGCGTTTAATTAGCACGTAATTAATTTTACGTAGCGCATAAATTACGCAGTACTTAAAAATAATGTTGAGTCATTATGCAGTTGAATTAAAGCAGTAAGTGAGA
Source organism: Parnassius mnemosyne (assembly GCA_963668995.1). Taxonomy (NCBI): domain Eukaryota; kingdom Metazoa; phylum Arthropoda; class Insecta; order Lepidoptera; family Papilionidae; genus Parnassius; species Parnassius mnemosyne. The sequence continues at coordinate 27,608,483 of CAVLGL010000057.1, forward strand.
CATTAATGGACTATTATTTTTAATTATAGAATAAAAAGATGGGAGTTGAGCACTTTACCTGCAATTTGGGTGCGTTTTCTTGATTGCTGAACCTTTTGATACGGTGTAAGAGAATATATCATATACCCATGATCTTGAGTAGTTTTTAATATGAAAATATTTTGTATTCTTTATCTATTTCAACAGTTCAACCGTTTTTTAAATCTGATAATTACTCCTCATGAACAGAGTTTCCCATTTGCCTTTATCGTCAAGCCTGGCGGATTAACGACCCAGTTACTAGGCAGTAGGACCCTTTCCCACTAGCTCTTTGGGGGACGAGGCTGCTCGCGTCCGTAGGAAATACTTGAAATCTGACACCCTACATTTGTTCCCCAGGTAGCGCTAGACAAGCAGCGCCAATTCCGGTGGTAGGTTTCGGCCGCTGGCTTTTCGGTTACCAATGCAAAGTCTTGCCGCCAAATGACTTTGTCGTTTTTATAGGATAAGGGTGACAAACGAGCACACAGTTCATCTGATGGTAAGTGGTTGCTGTGGCCCATACACATCTACATCTATCCTCTATTACAAATCAAAATGTAGATGCGTTGTCACCCGTGAGGACTAAGATGGAATGCCTCATTTCCAGTAAAAAGGGCCTCCGGCCACCTGCACTCACCAAGCGAAACGCAGGGGTAAATCTCTACTTCACGTTGGTTTTCTGTGAGTTCGTGGTACCACCTCGGTTCGAGCCGGCCCATCCGTGCGACTGCAAAAGCTGCCGCGTGGCTCTACCACTGTTGTTCCGGCATGATGCTTGGTGAAGCCATATGGAGAATGGGTCCGAACATTAGCGTTGTGTATGTAAACCGGGTACGAAGCGTCAGTTGTTGCTGTGTCTGGTGCTTGGTCGTGGAGAGTAGCGGGATCTAAAGCACGGTGTTCCGCTGGCCGACTGCAGGTAGTTGGGGGCACAATTAGTGAATTAGCTACTCATGAAAAGCTGCCCTGCCAACTGGCGAAAAATCCCAGGGCGGCCCCATCGTGCCGGTTAGCGACCGGGCGAGAACACCCGATGGCGATCTCTGGGGGGGTTCGTGCGTCCCCGCAGTCTCCAGATCAAGCTCCCATGGGTACAGTAACTCTGATAGTATCGTTTGGTTGCTAATGCAACGCCTCGCTCAACTGCCACTCTCCATCTTTATTCACTCTCAACACTTAATATGTACATTAAAAAGAAAAGTAGTGTTAAACAGCGGTTCCTCTCACTAAAAGTGAACCTCACTAATATTCGAGGATTGCACTCTAATTTCAGCGCAGTCCATCACCATCTTGAGACTGAAAAGCCTCACTTACTTTTCTTGACGGAGACCCAAATTGGATATCCATTGAATGCGGTGTACCTTGACTATTCTGGATTCTCCCTGGAGCATAAATTCCATCTAAGTGCCGCAGTCTGTGTGTGCGTCAGCAATGACATCTGCTTCCAGCGTCTCCGTCACCTTGAAGCTCGATCGCACAGCGGTGACCAGCAGGCAACACGATTATTTGATCACCTTAGTGAGGCTGCTGATGTGGCCCTAAATCGGTATCCTACTGCACGGCTGGTCTTTCTGAGGGATTTTAACGCCTCTCATCAAGACTGGCTGTCCCCATACCAAAAGACCGACCATGCTGGAAGATAAACGTGGAATTTTGCTTTGACGCTAGGTCTTTCTCAGATGGTAAAGGTGGCGACTAGGGTACCCGATGTAGAATGTCACACAGCAAATTGCTCGAACCTTCTGCTGACTACCGAACCAGACAGATATGAAGTACAGGTTACTTCTCCTTTTGGTACATCTGACCACTGTCTGGTGAAATCTGTATCGTCATATTCTCCACCTGATTATTTGTCAAAAGGTGTTCCACGAATATGGCGGTATAAGTCAGCTGATTGGGATGAGATGCGACACTTTTTTGCATCTTATCCTTGGCGGGAGGTCTGCTTCCTTTCTGCGGATCTGTCGAGCTGCGCAGTTGCGATAACGGATGTGTTGCGTCAAGCTATGGAGTATTTTATCCCCTTCTCTGACGCTCCCACCGGTAGCAAAGCTCGCCCATGGTTTAACGCTGAATGCGCCCAAGCTGAAAAGCGCAAGCATTTAGCTTATCTATCCTGGGTTGACGCTCGAAACTGCAAAGCTCCGGATATTAGCTCCAAGAAGAGAACTTTCAATCAGACCATCATGGAAGACAGCTTTGATCCACCCGATCCCTAAAAAAGGCGACCGCTTAGACCCGTCCAACTACAGGCCAATTGACATCCACTCCTTGTTCTCCAAAATAATGGAATCCATTATAAACTGCCAGCTCATGAGGTACCTTAAGGATCACCAGCTGATTAGTGACCGCCAGTATGGTTTTCGTCGAGGTCGATCAGCTGGTGATCTTCTAGTCTATCTGACTCATAGATGGGCGGAGGCAGTAGAGTCCAAGGGGGAAGCATTGGCCGTTAGTTTGGACATAGCGAAGGCCTTCGTTCGGGTCTGGCACAAAGCGCTTCTTTCGAAGCTTCCTTCCTATGGGCTTCTCGAGAAATTGTGTAAATGGATCACCAGTTTCCTTGCTGATCGGAGCATCAAGGTCGTAGTAGATGGTGCATGCTCTGATTTCAAGCCTATATGGTGTTCCACAAGGCTGCGTGCTATCACCAACACTGTTTCTCCTGCATATCAATGATATGTTGCTAACTGGTAGCATTCATTGCTATGCAGACGACAGCACTGGTGATGCCTTATATACCGGCCGTGCCAATATTTCTCGGGAAAACGTCGCTGAGTACCGGGACAAACTTGTGTCTGAAGTCGAGTCTTTGCTTAACAAAGTCTCGGATTGAGGCCGACTAAATCTAGTCCAGTTTAATCCCCAGACGACACAAGTTTGCGCGTTTACCGCTAAAAAGAACCCCTTTGTCGTATCTCCTCAGTTTCAAGGCACTCCTCTTGCTGTCTCAGCTAGTATTGGAATCCTTGGCGTCGACATATCGAATAGTGTGCAGTTTCGTGGTCACTTGGAAGGGAAGGCCAAATTGGCCTCTAAAAAGCTTGGCGTGCTCAGCAGAGCGAGACAGTATTTCATGCCGGCACATCGCTTGCAACTTTACAAAGCGCAAGTTCGGCCCCACATGGAGTACTGTTCTCATCACTGGGCCGGGGCACCCCAGTGCCAGCTCCTTCCACTTGACCGCATCCAGCGCAGAGCGGTTCGTATCGTCGACGACCGATTTCTTTCTGATCGGCTCGATACACTGGCATTGCGTAGAGATGTTGCATCTCTTTGCGTATTTTATCGCATCTATCACGGGGAGTGCTCTGAGGAATTGTTCGGACTAATTCCAGCCGCTCAATTTCACCATCGCACATCGCGACAAAACTCGCGTTACCATCCATACAATCTGGATGATTGGCGGTCCACCACTGTGCGATTTAGAAGAAGTTTTCTCCCTCGCACAACTTCCTTGTGGAATTACAACCAGCGAATTTTCTGGACCGATACGACTTAGGAACCTTCGAGAAAAGAGCTTACACTTTTCTAAAAGGCCGGCAACGCATCTGCAATTCCCCTGGTGTTGCGGTTGTTCATGGTCGGCGGTAGTCACTTACCATCAGGTGAGCCGCATGCTCGTTTGCCCCCTCTTCTATAAAAAAAGACCGCCAAGTCCTAAAAAAAACCATTACGGAAAGCTAGGCTATTAAACATATTGGCGGAAAACTCTCTGCCAGACCATCTGGCAATAGAGCTTTTTGGTCTCTCGCCAAAGTGGTCGAGACAAACTTCTGTCGGTCTACATTGCCTCCGTTGGTAAAACCGGATGGCACACTGGCGCATACAGCTAAGGAGAAAGCGGACTTGTTCGCGCCTCTCTTTGCCTACAATTCACGTCTGGACAGTGGCAACAATGTTCCACCAAAATTACTTCACTGCGGGACCTCTATATCGGAGATTCTATATATTTATAACAAATAAGGAGGTCCTTAAAACCTTGCGGTGTCTAGACGTGAATAAAGCTAGTGAATAATACCAGATGGTATACCAGCTATAGTTCTAAAGGCTTGTGCACCTGAGTTGTCTCCTGTATTGACACGCTTGTTCCGCCTCTCATTTAGGACTGGAATAGTGCCAAAATCCTGTAAGTTGACCAACGTGCAGCCTGTTCCAGAAAAAAGGCAGCCGTGCTAACCTTGCCAATTATCGGCCAATCTCAATTACCTCCGTACTCTGCAAGATTATGGAGCTTCCATTGAATTAATGGCATACTCGTACCTAGAACAGAATGACCTCCTTAGTGACCGGCAATATGGGTTTAGCCGAAATCGGTCAGCTTAATAAGGTCCCCCTTCTAGCGTATGCCACACACGTATGGGGCGAGGCACTCGAGAACAGTGGGAAAGCACTTGCTGTTTCCCTTGATGTCTCGAAAGTCTGACAGAGTTTGGCACACTAGCCTTTTGGGTAAGCTTCCAGCATACGGCTTATCCCCTGGTCTGATTGAATGGGTAAAAGACTTTCTGAGTGCACGGTCTCTCCGGGTCGTCTTCGATGGCTGATCATCCGCTCCTATGGCGACTAACGCCGGTGATCCTCAGGGGTCCGTTCTCTTCGCAACTCTCTTCCTGCTGCACATTAATGATCTGTTTATGCCCGATATCTGTGGGTATGCAGACGATAGCACAGTTGTTGAGAGATACCAACCAAGTCCTCGGCTCATTCGGGATCAAATCTAGTCCGAAAGAGAAGCTATGGTAGAGCCTGTGAATCTCACACTACAGGCAGTCTCCGAATGGGGCGATGCCAATCTAGTGAAGTTCAACGCTTCCAAAACACAAGCGTGTCTCTTCACTGCAAAAAGGAGTCAGCTCACCTTGGCTCCTTTTTTCCGAAATGTATCACTGGAATATACCGACCGCCTTCAGTTGTTAGGGCTTGAAATATCCTCAAATTTGAACTTCGGGCGATTCATTGAGTCCAAGACCAAAGCAGCTGCAAGGAAACTGGGAGTCCTTGCAAAGGTGCGGCGATACTTCACGCCTGGACAGCTGCTTACTTTATACAAAGCGCAAGTCCGGTCGTGCATGGAGTATTGCTGCCATATATGGGCTGGTGCTGCAAAATGCCACCTAGCAGCTTTGGACTCAATGGAAAGGCGTGCTAAGAGGTTTATTGGTGACCCAAATTTAGTTAAAACCAATCTTACCAGCCTCGAACACAGACGTAAAGTAGCCAGCCTTTCGGTTTTCTACAGGATGCATTTCGGAGAGTGTGCACTTGAATTGCATAATTTAATTCCCCCCTCTCCCTTCCACCATCAGACAACCAGACGTTCGGCCAGTCTCCACCCCTTCGTTGTTGACTTACAACGCAATCGAACCAAACGGTTCGCCACGTCGTTCATCATGCGTACAGCAAAGGAGGGGAATAAGTTTCCAGCATCTGTCTTTCCATCCGATTACAGTGTGGGTGTCTTTAAGGCAAGAGTGAATAGGCTATTGTTAAGTCATTGCGCTTCACCATCTTAGGCTACATCACCACTTACCATTAGGTGGGATCGTAGATAAGCGCTGGCTTAGTAGAAATAAAAAAAAGCTAGTAGGAACGACTTTTATTCCTAATCTAGGAGTTTATTTGGGTATGTACCATCCTCTTACCTATTTCCGTCACCGGGCAGCAGTTCGTGCACCGTTGTGTTCTGAAGGGTATAGGGCCAGTCTAATTACAGGCTGTGAGGCATTCTTACAGGTGAAAACACGTCTGTCGATTTTGGTTGCAGATGTCCTTGGTTACCACTTACCGTCAGGTGGACTGTAAATTTGTTTGTTGTGGTTTTTTTATAAAATAATTGTGACAAACGAGCACCCAGCCCACTTGATGATAAGTGGTTGATGTGGTCCACAGACATCTACATCTATCATCGTTTGCGAATTAAAATGCAGATGCGTCGTCATCCGTGAGGACTAAGATGGAATGCCTCTTTTCCAGTAAAAAGGGTCTCCGGTTCTCTACACCTACCATATGAAACACAGCAGCATTAAGCTGCTATTTTACGCTGGTATTCTGTGAGAGCGTGTTCCTTCCCCGGTCGAGCCGACCCATTCGTGCTACAACTATACTATTAATATAACTGCAGCATGGCTCTACCACGTAACTGTCTGTGTAATAAAAAGAGGTTTTTCCTGCGTCTGTCACAATGTTAACGCTAGTCATCTCCTACCTACGTGGTATTACACCAAACCATAACTTCGGTGCAACAAGGTCAACCAAATTGCAACAAGATCTTTTACGATGGAATACGGTATACTCTTCAGATGAAAAGCAGCTTAAGTCACTACCCAATTAACAATTATAAACTATGTGATGTAAAAATATTATTCCACCTAAATAAACATTATATACATATATTTCTACACTGGTTTAGCTGATATACGCACATGTGTGGGTGTCCAGCATTTACGATATTAAGTATTTTAGAAATAAAGAAAATGAATGTTCTTTTCATAGAATATTTCTTACAAAAGAACGTCAAACAATAGAGTCAGCAAATCGAAACACAATGTTGTGTCAGGCAAGTTCGAAAAACAATATTTCATTAAAAAAAGAGAAGATACTCCGACAGTGCGTATATGTACACGAGCTATTTCAAGCCACTTTCAAACCCCTTTTAGGGGGTTCGAAATAGCTCGTATATACGTCAAACAGCTTAATACTATACTATATAGCTTTATACTAAAGCTAAGACGTATATTGTCTATACGTCAAATAGCTTTAGTGTTTTAACTCTAAAGCTATTATACGTACACACTCGTAATTTTGTACACCTAATAATTTTGATACGGATAGCTTCACTGTGTAGTGTACCGTACCGTACGGTGTAGTGGCGGTGTAAGTTTTTTTTTTTTTTTTTTTGCGCCCGCGGTGTAAGGATATGCACTACCCTATATCATACCGTGGGTGTCGTAAAAAGCGACAGAGGGAAATAAATCAGGAGATTAGCAGCAGCGTCATCCTAATAACGGGGGGGGGGGGGGGGATTCGAAGCCGCGGAGGAAGGTGCGCCTTGTGTTTATGATGCGCCTTACCTGGGAAGCAAAAAGGGAGGAGTCATCTTCAGTGCGCGTCCGACATAACCCATCCTTGCCCTAGCTAGGCGGGTATGCGTAGGTATTTCCTTATGTAAAAAAGGCCTCCCCCATTGATAGCTTCATATATGGATATTTGTCATAGTTGCCAAGCCTGGCAGATAAATTGATAACCACAGTTTTCTATTGAGCTGTTATCAGGAACATGCTGCTGCCCATCTACTGTGTCAGTTTGCCTATGTCACCTCTTATAAAACTCACAGGACGATATCGGGTAATGGATGGTGGAAAAATTGCATGTTTTCCCTTCTGCTATGTTAGTTGGGTAAAAGATGCAAATTTTCATTTAAAACTCGTCACAGGCCAAGTCCCATTTATTTTAGAACAAAATATTAAAAATGTATTAAACGTTTAACAAGTGTCATAATTTATCCTAGAGATGGTTATCTTACAATTTGCGCAATACTTAGTATTTGCGGTCTATCAGGAAAGATTATTTGATTGATTATATAATATTATCTTATCAACCTTTTCAATTCTAATTCGTCAACAATGCGGTTACGATGCGATGCATTCTTATTAAAGTATTTGCCACTACTAATAATGCAGAAAATATGCAAATTGATAAAATATTACGTCTAAGATCTTATCGTTTACCTATTAAAGAAACAACAGTTTCACTTGATGTTATTGGTAACAGCAGCCAGTTGACACTAGCAACCAACTTCAAACAAAGAATAGCACCGATGCGTGCTCAATCTTGGCGACTAATATGAGTTGCCTCACAGTCAAACAGTAACAAAACTAGAATTCTTACAACTCAAGCCAGCAAATGGCAGTGAATACACAACTTCTTTGTGAAATCAGTTGCAGTTGTTCATGGGCGGTAGCGGTCATTTAACATCATATGAGCCACATGCCCGTTAGCTCCCTCTCCTATTAAAAAAAAAAACAGTTGCATAATTAGAGAAATCCACAGATATAATATCGTATGATATGATAATATCATTCACGACTGCGATTTACAAAATGGTAGATAATATTTTATCTTAATAGATAGTTTCAAAAACGATATAAAAACCTTCAGATGCATCGCCGTTACACACTAGACTAGAGCGCAACGAAAATGGTTTCAGAATTTCGAAGAAGGAAGTATCTTGAGGTATTCAAAACGTTTGATAGCGATGCAAGTGGGACGATTGAAAAGAAAGACGTTGAGAAGTCAGCAGAGATGCTGGCGAAGCAGTGTAAGGTTGATGAAGCCAAACAAAAAGAGTACCTCAACACAATGTTGAAGATCTGGGATGGGTTGCAAAGCCAAGCTGACTTGAACAAAGACGGACACGTAACCGTCGACGAATGGGTTGCATTGTGGGACTCTTATGCTAAAAACCCATCAAGTGCCCATGATTGGCAAAACTTGTATTGCAAATTCACTTTCCAACTTCTAGATACTGGAAATGACGGCTTGATTAATAGAGAAGAATTCGTTAAAGTACACGAAGCCTTGGGAGTCAATAAAAATGAAGCTGAAGATTCTTTCCAAAAATTGTCTAAAGGCAAGGCCAGCATTTCTTTGGCAGATTTCCAGGAGCTGTGGAAGGAGTACTTCACAAGTGAAGATGCCATTGCACCAGGCAACTTCATTTTTGGATTTCAATTAAAATGAATTCTCTTCAACTATATTTTACAGTGCAATAATTTAATTTATTTTTTCGGTGAGCATGTATTTATTTAAAAAAAAATTTCATTATGATTTTATTTGTATTTTTTATTTTTTTATTGTAGTTCCCTTAACACAATTTGTTTCTTTGTTTGAGTCTGGTTGTGTTGTGAAAGTATTCGTGTCTCGACGTAACTTTCTAACTTGTCTTAGCAGGATGAGTGTCTTTGTACATAACTGGTACAATGTGTGGCATTATTGTATCTCCTAGGTAGTTGATAACTTTTAATTTTTAGGCGACTTCAAAACCGTAGATAATTTTTAATTCAACCGTTTATGTAACCTAACGTAAATAGGGTAATATTGGGGCTGCTGCATCACTCACATCCGTTCGCGATGCAGCCCGCCCCAATATTACACTAAACAGCTCTACATTTCCACTTTTTTAACTAAGCAGATGTCTTCTCAATTCTGTATCACTTTTAACTCACAGTGATTTACATACTCTTGCAAACATTTATTTATATAATCTAACCCTTTCACGGCGTTCACATAAAAACATTGAGGATAATGTAATGTGTGTTGCATCCACAGATCATCGTAAATCTCCCAATCTCTAATAACTCCTCTACAGGAAAAACAAGCAGCTGTATCATTTATGCTATCGCCAAAATAAAAGAATCCCGCATCAGCCATTTCATTTACCACTGCTTCTCTTAAATCACTCGTTGACCAATAATGGCTAAATGAAAATAAGCGTGTTTTATATGAATGATATAAACTATATCGGGGTCTGTATTCGTTTTGAGACATGTCCCTCATGCTTTGTGGAGGTTTGATCTTGCTGGTTGCAAGAGTATAATGAAGCTGCAAAGCTGCGCTGATTCCTTGTAAACATTTTAAAAAAGTTGCTGGTGGAGAGTTTTTTTATGAAATAAAATAAAGAATATTTCAAATGTTATTATCAGAGCACCATTTATTTAAACAAAAAACATTTTTCAAAGCACATACTGAGTCATAATTAATACAACTATACAAATCTTTACAATCTTTATATCGATCATACAGATTTAACAAACTACCTTTATCTTCTAAATTAATTATATTTTCATTTTGTAAGATGAATTTTAACCATAAAACTTTTTCTAAACCTTTGGCGTATATACATATATCCTTTATATTATCTGCAATAAAATTCTGAGAATTTAAATAAGGTGTTACTCCTTCACATCAATATATCTTTCTATTACGTTGAATCCAATTTACATGTTTCTTTTCTTTTACAGTCAATTTGTAAAAAGGAAATGGTGGTTTAATTAAAAGTCGTCGTATTTTATTGTTACACAATATTGCAATTTCTTTCACTATGAATTCATTTCTTTCTGTTTTGAAACCTTGGACAGCTACGATAGCAGTCATGTCAACTTGCGCACTATGTTACTTAAAGGCTTATATTCCACAAGTTGATCGTTAATGATGAAACAATATCCAGTTGTCTTCTCTGGTATTGCCGTTGTACATTCAATCTCCAAACGAACATCTACGGGTCCCGTTTTTAAACTGTCGTTTTGTCTTGAACAATCTATCACAAATAGCGGAGCCTTCTCCTTAAAGCTAATTAAATCAAGCAATGGGTCTGCGGGACAGTTGTAGTACGACTAGCGAAATTTCACATACATTTCGTATAATATATTAAATTTGTTTTCGGAAAACTTTAAACATAAGGGCTCGTATGGGTAATATTGTGAATTCAAAAACAATGTCACATTTCTCACTCCACAGTGATCAAATACTGAACAGTCTTTCATTTTTTGATTTTTATTGTTTGTTTGTAAACAAAAAATTACATATCGAGGTTTCTCTAATTGTGACGCAGTCGTAATAGACCGGGAATGCTTAGTTGCTGTAGGAAGTAAAGGGTATTCATATAAATCCCAATTTCTAAATGCCATCTGTATAGGTTTATCTCTTTCTAAATGTTTAAGAAATTTCAGTCGTTCACGATCTGATACTTTCACACGTAGCACTCGCCATTGTATTCTTTGTATGTCTATTTGAAAATGTGCAACATCCTCAGTTCCTATAATACTATTTATGTTAGAATTACTTCTGTTCAGTATAAGTTCGTGTTTACAATTTATTACAATTTTAGCATAATCTTCTGCAAACCCTAAAATCTTATTTAAAGGTACAGTAGCACTAAAATCACCGTTTTCACTTTTAAATCCATCCATATCCCAACCCAACAAAGCTGCTACTTTATTTTCTGTTTCATTCATTGAAATGTATGATTTAATTGTTGACGTTATACCAGCATTTTTAATACGATCTATTTCTATTCCATTTATCTCATACCTTATGTCTTGAAACAAGTACATAATAGGATTATTACTGAACGTAACAGATTTTTTAATCTGGTTTCCATCTTTGCTGAAGAGCTTTGCACGACCTTCGATGTAAATTGAACTGGCTGATGGTAATACATGTATGGTAATTCTTATTTGATGTATGGGAATTCTTATTTCATCGTTTTCTCTAAAGCTATTATTATATGGATTATAAGAATGGACTTCATAACTTTCAATTGAAGTATTGAAGTTTGTACGTCCCAATATACAATATCAGTGTTGATTTTATATTTCTACCTAAGCTTAGGTAAATTACCTCCAAGCTTTTCTTTGATTTTTTTATATTTGATTAAGGTCTTGGAAAATAATGGTTTAATTATTTTTCGATATTTAATTCCCTTATCACCTCTTATTTGACCTCTAGGGTTAAAATTTCTCTTATGAGCGTTAGTATGGTGTAGAATATCTTTGTACACGAGTTTATTAGCGCTTGATACTAAATTCAAATCAGATTTTTTTCTAAGTAGAAGTTCTCTTAACCCAATAGTTAAATTGTAAGATTTGTCTCCAATTTTTACTAAAAATACAGTTTCGTTATCCAAACTGTAAATTTTAGAAAAAGTAACTTCTGAATTTCCCATCATGTAAGTTTTCTTTTATTTTCTTATCCCAAATGGTATATTTAATATATCATCGTAAATATCATAGATATATAAATCCGATCAAATGAAGCCTCTAAATTGTCTTTAATTTCATTTTTTGGGGATTCTGCAGAACTCAAGTCAGCATCGTAATAGTTTTGAAATTCCGATACAAATGATCCAACAGAACTTGCGCATGTTTGCATCGATAAATTATGGTCTTGATTTGGTTTTTGCTTATTTACTATGATTTTAAGGGGCTCTGTAACAGGTTTTAACATTTTATCTAGGGATGAGTTCAGTTCATGCTCATTATTTTTCATTTATTTTATTTTATTCTGAGATAAATAAAAGCAATCGATTTGCTTATGCCTGCCCATAGAAAAATAATTACGAATGTTGATTTGATTTTCATAAGCAACATCATCAAAAATAAATACAGAATTGTTTAAAGCTTCACTTGGACCTATAACGTCTTTGTTATCATTGAACTCATAAAATGAAATATTAGGTACTCTCTTAATTACTTCTCGTAAAAAACGATATTTTGGTTGATAGTTAGATTTTGAATACAAGTAAAGATTTTGAAATTTAAGCCCATTTTCATGCAACAATAAACTTATTACAACGTTTGTTTTACCGCAATTAGAGGGACCGCATATTATACAGCGAATGGTATTTGGTAAGAGAATGCTATGTCTGATCTTGTGAGCAGAGTGATCAATATTAATATTGCTAACGCTTAGCGATATGGGTTGTTTGATCAAGTTCATCGTGCTTATTGAATGAGTTACTAACCTACAAACATAGGTATATATTTAAATTTTGCATGAACAATATTAGAGAGAAATGCATGTCACATTATGTCTGTTCTGCTAAATGTTCTCCTATTCTCGTGTTACAAATTTCTTAGTAAATCTATGCTTAATTTGCAAAATAATGCTATTCTGATCTTACAAATCCTGAGTACATTACCCTTATTCTGTAAATTATACCATTCTCATCTTACAACACGCGATCACGTCATTTCGCTACAGTACTTTCTATAAAGAGCACGTTTGTTTCTTTAGCTGAAATTTGGAGTAAGTACTTTAAATGAAATATTTAAATAATAAAGTAACTTATTCTATTTTCTATTGTAATACTAACTCTTATAAATGTAATAAAATATGTAACTTATACTCATTTTTGTTTTTCAGAAACATGCCACATACACCATCTTACAGTCCTGTTTTGGATAGCTTAGAAAATATACGTGAGGTAAGTTACTTTTAGTTTTTATTATTTTTAATTGATTTTAAATTCATGGGTAGTAATTTTATATCTGGCTTTCAGAATTTGATAGAAGATAAAAGTTTTTAGAAAAATTTACTTCGCAAATATCCGCGTTATAAAATAAAATGATGTGTCTTACCTAGTATGAAGAGCACCTCCCGCCCTCCCTCAATTGCGTACACTATTCTCGTCACCATTAATCCCAGCACCGCTACTTCCAACACCACTACACTTCTTACTTACTTCCAGCACCGCTACTTCCAACACCTCTACGGTGGCTACCCGCTAAGTCTTAGCGGTTAGCCACTGTAGAGTCTATATCACCTGAGGATGCCTCGTGTAGAGGCGAAACACGTGTCGTATTATCGTCAGTGGTGTGTCTTGCCTAGTGTAGTGGTGTTGGAAGTAACGGTGCTGGGATTAATGGTGACGGGGATAGTGCACGCAATTGAGGGATGGCGGGAGGTGCTCTTCGTACTAGGTAAGATACATCATTTTATTTTATAACGCGGATATTTGCGAAGTAAATTTTTCTAAAAGCTTTTATACAATGGATTTCCGCAAAGTAACACCTGATTCTATTAATTATATTTGATAGAAGACTCAAACCCAATTACTTATCCATTTTACTATGCTCAAGATAGGCAAGGCTGGTATGATGAAGTAGCGACAAAGACGTGCGAGCAGAGCGAGCCGAGCCAAAAATCGGAGGAAAAAAAAAATCAAATCAAATTCTTTGAAAAATACATCATTTATCACGCGAAAGGAAACGGGTGATGTACGTCATTTAATAAAAATTATAATATATGATTTAGATGGTCATAATATCGATGAAATAAATACTGAATCTGGAAATGCAGCTGTGAACGTGCAATATCTAGTGACAAGTGCATATGATGACATCATCGATGAGACCGAACATTTAGTTTGTAAAGTGGTAAAAAAACTAAGCAAATCTAGTATTTAAGTTTGAAATCAATTAATAAAATTTATGTTAATAAAATGTCTATAAATAAATGATTAATTTTTTCGACATGTATAACTCTGTTGTAAAAGTTAAGTGTATTTAAATCTATTGTTTTTATGTAATATTTAGTATTTAAGGATCTAATGGGATGATAAATAAAACAAAATATGATTATGATAATACAGCAGTTCTATTTCAACTTACATATAAAGGTTTTTATATTTTAGCTAGAGTTATAATAACGATATACTAGTTACAATATAGAACATATTTGCAGTAAAGAATATTCAAAGTAAAGTAATTTGTTTTCATTTGCATATTATGTTTATGTTTATAATTTTTTTATAAATTACTGTTACTTTATTTCATCATTTAATTCTTCATTATTTCATATTTCGTCATTACTTAAAATATAATGCTATTTAAAATAAATTGCTATAATGTCCCCAAGGCAAAGTTTTATACATATCTTCACATATTTGTCGCTTATTATCATTGCCACTAAGAATGTGCTTATTTACTTTTGCGAATAAAGTATATGATTCTTAGATCGTATTACGTACTCGTACATAGTGTCTCTATGGGTTTTCTTAGAATTTAAAATATCTCTATACTTTTCAATAGTTAATTTTTTTGTAATATGCTTTTTCAAAGCTTTTGCTTTTTTAATTGCGGACTTTAAAGTATTAACGCAGTATAATTTTGCTTTCAAGCCTATAAACTCTGTTATAATATCACCACCTAATTCATCTTTAAAATACCCTGGTATTTGTTTATTTGGTTTTGGAATATGTTATATATCATTTTCAGGAAAATTACTTGTATCAAAGTACTTAATATTATCTTTCATATCTTTATAGAAGTCTTCAGTGTAAATTAAATACAAAAGGCTATCTGTATCAGTGTAACAAAGTTTGATATTATTATCTTTGTATATTTTCTTCATTACAGAATAATGAAAATTATATAAATGACTTTTTGCAAGTTCCAAAATAGTAAAGCCCACATATATTGGGCGATCCAAAATCACTTTTGTTGGTCGGAGTTGAATGGCTACGAGGCTATCAGAAATAATTGTAAATTTTTTGAATGTAGGTGCACTAACATATTTTTCGGCATCACAGACTTTATTTGTGTTATTAAAATTATCTTTCCATACATTTACTAGTTTAACATCGACTTGTTTTCTTTTGTTCTCTATAGTTTTTCCAAAAATTGAATTGTTTTGTTTTTTAAAAAAGTCTCTTTCAAAGTCAGATGTTAGTCTTAAAGATGTATTTATGGAAATATATGGCTCTAAAAATGCTTTTTGATTGAAAGCTAAAATCCTATGAATCTTCAATAAAACAAGTCCGTTTCTTAGGCATTCTTGTAAATGACGGTAATGGATAACATATTTATATTTATCATAGAGATTCGCAACCAATTCCTTATTACTAATGTTTGATGATATTGGAACTGTTAACTTTTCTGCTGCAAACGGTAAGTCAGAATGTTCATCATGAATATTGCGTGGATATTGCATGTCAACTTAGAGTATATATCCTTCATTACTATTAGAACTAATAGAGTTAATATCAAAACTTCTTAATTCTTTTTTGTTTTAAAAACCGAAAATTTTTATAAGGTAGTTGCTGCATCATAGCATAACCATACAAATTTACACAATCTAAATAAACTAAGAAAGAATTTGGATCTTCTTCATTAAAATTTGGTAAGTATTTGTTATTAGCCTTTGCATACCTTAACGAGCATTGAGATAGCCCTCCTCTTAAACCATTTTCTAAAAATTGATAAATTTGTATGGCAGTAATTAAATCCAACTCAATACTTGTCAACAATAGCATACCATCCCAACTTAGTGAAGGTGATGAAAAATAATGACAAGAATCGAGACCATAATAATTCAAACTCATGGATCTAACTTTCTCAAAAACGTCGCAAAGTAGTAAGACATCGCATTTCAGATATAACTCGGTCTATTCACCTAAGTTTTTAATACCAAAATTTTGCCACACAGTTAAAGCATGATTATAATCTTCGCTTGTTATAAATTCTGATGTTAATTTATTGTAAAATTTTGATTGCTCTGGTAACTGAGTTTCTTTATACTTTTCCCAAGAATCTACATAGTCATAGCAATATGCACCCTCCTTAAGACATAATCGGAATAAATTTTCATCTGGAAAGAATGTTTGCAAATGTTTTAAGTCTTCAGGGTTTAGAGTTTCTGTTAAATGATCTAAACTTGAACTCAGGAAATTAAAGGAGTCTATAAATTTTAATTCCGCTGGCTTCTGCATATCGATTGGAAAAAACTTTGTAAAAGAAATAAATTTTTCTTTGTTTTTTGGAATTAAATTTATACGACCGCATACACTTGCAAGTTCTTTTATAAATAAATGGCAATCATATCCAGAAAGATTATGAAATATAATAGGAATGAAATTACATTTTCTATTGTTTAAATTACATGAATTATGAGCTGGACCTCTGTATTTACCTGTGAAATGGTCATGATCATATACTTTGTAATCAGAAGAACAAAACTTTTTTTTTTTACAAATATACGAGTAATACACTTCTGCACTATTAAAAGAGCTCTGCTCTTCACTATTAAGCGGATTCATGTCTTTGGAAATATTTAAAATTTTATATAATCTTTCTATATCCTTATAAATTGAATTTACAAATTTATTTGAGCAATTAGACCCTCGATAAGAAACAAAGTCATTCAATTCGGGATTGGATTCACAGCATATATAATAAGCAAAACAAGTAGCTTCATAAATCTGAACATTTTGTACATGTAGACTTTTAATTTTTGTCAGAATATTCTATAAGTAAACTTTCAAAGTCACCATAAATAACAGTTGGAATTCTTAGAGACCTTTCTGGATTAGAAAATCGTAGCTTTGAATTCGTTTCCGGAAGGATAGTTTGCATGCGAGCATAATTATGTGACTCTAACTTTGTCTCAGAATCAAAGTAAAGAAAACATTCATCACATAAATGAACTTTACATTTGTGTTTCGTAAGTTGTTTATGTACAAGCTTTTCAAAATTTTTGATTAAAACAAAATGAGTCTTGTTTTATTTATTCAAAAGCAATAAGTTTACATGTATTAACTTTCTTTGTGATGTTTTGTACAAAGGTCCTGTTACTGTATTATTTTTTTCTAATCCATATATATTGACACTTATGTTTGTATTTTGTTTTTCAAAGCGTTTTATATCTTCAAAAGTCGGTGGAAAAGACATACCGAACACATTTAAAACTTGAGAATAGTGTGGATAAGATGTAACTCGATTTGGATTACATTTCGCTGGATACTTTTGTGCTATGATACACCAAAGGAAGCAGTGACTGTCTGTATTATGAATATTAAGACATGACTTTGTTCTGACAATACTTTTTGGTAATGAAATAAAATGACCCGCTCTCAGCGGATTATATTTAGCTATATTTAGTTCTAAATGGTAAATTGACTCAATTGTCCACCCAGATTCAGATAATTCAAACTCCATGCATTTGCTGATTAAATTCTTCGAGTATTCTTCAAAAAGAAACTTTAAATCAGTACTTTGTAATATAGGCGTATATTTAGTATTGAAGCTTTTTATTGATATTTCATCATTCTTTGGAAGCTTGTACAACACAAATAATTCAAAGTTTACCTTGATTGATTTGTGCGTGGTTAGTAATGTTTTAATTATATTGCAAACAGTGCTAGAAATACTAGATAAGAATAACTATGGCATAATTATGTCACTTGAATCTGGATTTACTCTATAACTTGCAATCCTATTCTTGAAAGCAGTAGCTATTAACTGAACATTATCAAACTCAGTTCTAAGTAAACAATTAATTTTATGTATATTACTCTTCTTATGTGATGAATGATTTGTATATGCATTACAGTCCTGGCAGAATTTCATTTTCAATCATATATCTATTATTGACGTTTAGTGTAATACTGCTCAAAACTTGTATATAAATATGTATTTCAATCTTTATTTATATTTGTCTTATATATTTAAATTCTAATTAACAACTCTAACTTATAATTACTTTGTCTAGATTTTAGGTATTTCAAAATTTAAGTTTCAATCCAGCTTTTTGTTCTTTTAGATTCAGATTTAATTTTTAATTTTTTCGTTGCTGTACGGAGAGACACAGTTTTGAAAATAATATGGTATATCGCACAGTAATATAATAAATGATTCACAAATTTAAATTATAATTACTTTATCGAGGTATTTCAAAAAATCTAACTTTCAATATCTGACTTTTTGTTTAAGATTAAAATTTTTAGTTCTTAGTTTTTCGTTGCTGCAAGGAAATATAAATGCAATTTTTGAAAATAATTACTTCATTCAGGTATTTTAAAATTAAACTTTCAATATCTGGCTTTTTGTTTTTTAGATTCAGATTTTAATTCTTATTTTTTCTTTGCTGTAAGGAAAAGACATAAGTTAGGAAAATAATGTGCTACAAGTCAATAACATTTAATATTAAGCTATTATGAGTGCAATTACTTTATTATAGGTGCCTAAACAAAGTTAAAAAACATTAACAAACATTAACAAAGTTAGAAAACATTACAAAATGCAGATGCTTTGTTACCCCTTTAGATTAAGATGGAATACCTCAAGCAGCAGTATATAAAATAAGTTGCAGCCGTGATACGGTGCAGAAAACTAGGTTCTAGAAAAAACTAACTAGAAAGCTCACTCGTCATAATAATTCTTTTTCCATCATGACGATAATATTAAAATGAACTCATTGCCGAGGAGGCCTTGAAGCAGGGTGATCATCTTAGTTCGAATTTTTCTGACTAGAATATTTAAGTCGTAATTTTCAGTGCTCATAGAAGAAAGATGAAAAATGAGCACACAATCCACCTGCTGGTAAACGGATGACGTGGCCCATAAACATCTGTATCTATCCGCCATTAAGAATCAAAATGCAGATTCGTTGTCACCCAGGACTAAGATAGAAGCCTTGTTTCCAGTAAAAAGAGTCTCCGGTTCTTCACACTCACCACACGAAACACAGCAGTGTTAAGCTGCTATTTTACGCTGGTATTCTGTGAGAGCGTGGTACTTTCCTGGATTTAAAACACATTTGAATTATTAATAACTTTCAGGTTAGTACTTTTTGTTACGGCCTACAGCTGCCCCTGCAAAGGTCGAATATCCCGGGGCCCATGTGCAGAAGTTTCAAAGAGCAGCCGCAGGTCGGGCCCCAAATGGCCACATGGAAAAATGTCCTATCATACTAAACTATATGGGAGAATGCTAGGAAAATATAGTACGTATCTGTTTCCGACTCTAAGATCGCCCAAAGGCTCGGTCAGGCCATAAGTGGCTGTGAGGTACATGGCAAGTAGTGTTTAGTGATGTGTATGTATCTGAGAACTAGACCAGCTTAGGTGACCAGCAGCGGCCGAGTTCCAGGCTGCCCCACAATGCTGCATCGTTCCAGCAGGCTCCACCGCTGGACCATTTCTTTCTTCATTGTCACTATTTCAGTCTATTAACTTCATTGTACGTTTAACTAACTTAAACTCGCCTAATTCCACATTCATCGTAGAATCGAATACGTGATACCCGACACAGTAACGGACAGTAGTTCAAAGTTCAATACTAAATGTCCCGGATTCACTTATCGCCAAATTATAAATAGGGAACTAACGCGATCTCTTCATGAGTTACACGGTTCAGCGTTAAACACAACTAAGTTCATTCGTTCGATATCTAACACCTCGCCGCGATAAGAATTCAAAATGCGCCTCGTTGACACGTAAAACTAACAAACCAGCCAACACACAAAAAAGGGCACTCAACGCGACGGCACAACTACAATGATCTCCAGACAATCAACTGGGAGACGCCCTCGAACAAGGAATGCGCGGTTCGAATCCTAGACCGTATATCTACTCGGCGCGCGCGTGCGAAATTCCGCGTCACCCGAGCAAGTTAAATATTGCAAAATTCACTTCAAACGCAATCACTATATAATTTGCACAATTACTTTCAAAGAATTTACTTTAATCAGTCGAACACAATAAAAACCTCTTGTCAAGAACTTAAACCCTAGACAACCTAATCCGAGGCGGTTTACACGAAACACAATTCCGTAGCGAAGTAACACGCACTAAATCTAACCATTTGGACCCTACATCGGTCGCGTCAACTTCGGCAGCGATAACCGAGATACGCGGATTAACCGCATCGCGGCCAGCGAGCTACTACCAACTCGCCCACGAGCGTCACACGCTGGGAAGCTGCCTACCGATGCCCCCTCCCCGCGATGCGCGTGACACCCGGTACCACTTGGCGATTCCTCAAGTCGAACGTGATTGGGTACGCCTCAAAATGACCATTTTTGGGCATAAACACTTTTAATTTAATTGTACCAATCTTTTTTTAATACCTTTTGATGAAAATATAAGTTAAAGTTACGATTTTGAACTTTTAAATATTTTCTAATTCATCGGAATAGTTATATTTATCTGCTCTCTACTGAGTCTTGTTTAGTATATCAAGTCCACCCACATAATATTATCTTAAAAAGTTAAGTAACTACCACAGCACAGAAAACATTCTTCGTCACGTAATTAAGTAGTATGTACATTAAATACGAGTATACAGGTTTATTTTTCAAAGATTGGCCAAATTAAATAATTAAATTTAAAATATAAATACTGATATACACTTTTTGCACTTTTTAAAAATGCGGTATTTACGTGCATAAATAAGGTATTTACACGCATAAGGCAAATAAGGTTTCTGTATCTATTTTAAAATATCCAAAATTAAATGTGATTTATGGGTAACAACTATTTTATTGAATTATGGAGTTAAGATCTAGAACTCATTATCGTTGTCTATTAAACGTACTCAAACAATGGATTTCTTTAAAAACAGGTTAAGGAACATATTTTTCCTTTTCACCCTTACACTTTCATATTTTTATAACCTTTTATGATCACTATTCTGTCATTTTAAGTACTATAAATAACATTTTAGGTCATAATATTACTATATTTATAGTGCACCTTACTCATAAATTTTCCTGCCTTTTTATTTTCTTCTTGTAGGTTGTCTGAAAGAAAATGCTGTATATCAATACGACCGCCTTATATTTTCTCTCCAAGTTTGTTTATTTTATTGTGTAATTTGTGCTCCTTGGTGTGAATTGTAGTTTCCTATAGAAGCGTGCTTAAGTAATATAAAACGTAATTAAAATAATTAAACTAAAATGTTAACTTTCAAATGTCAAACCGTGACATTAATTTATCTAGTTATCTTTAACTACTAAAGCTCTAGTTTCCTAAGCTTACGTTCTTACGGACGTCTTCACGGTGACGACACGTTTAAAGTTCCATCATGCTACGGCCGTCTTTTTTTAGTAAAATGTAAACAGCATATCGTATTCCTTAATTTCATTATAAATACTCGTAGTTTCATAGTTACGCACAAAATATATTAAAATTTCATCCGCCAACTGTAGCAGGGCAGTTGAAATTGGAACTCATTTTGTTTATGGTTTAAAAAACGTTCGTGAACTATCTGACACCATATAGTCCAGTACGTCCGCGGCCCGTGTTGCTTTATGGTCCGACACCGTCAACACGACCATCACGCAAATAGCGGCAAAACTTTTTGATGTTACGGCATAATGCCGGCTCTCTAGGAGACCATGCTATTTTGTTTATATGTAGATAATTTTATAGAGACGTAATTCACCACTTTATTACGACCGTCCTGTAGCGTCACTGCAATCCTAGGAAACCCGAGCTTTAGTATATTTGTCGTAAGTCTGATTGATCATAAATCGACTGCTATTCAAACCTAATTTACTTGTAACAAAACGCTATTATAAGTAGGTTTTAGGTTTATTATAATTGATCACAATTTACAGTAAAAGGAGATGTATAAAATTTTGTGCTTGACATCGTTTCTAGCAGTTATACAAAAATATGTAGGTAAAAAAATGATAAACTATAAGCATAAATAAATGGTTTTTATCTCTGTAATGCTTGGAAAAATCTTAGAGTAATTACACATAGAGTGATAGTGTCATACAAAATTCCGTTCAAAGTTGAAGCAACAACACAATGAATGTATGCATAAGCGGCCTGTAATTACGTTTGCCCACACGCACACAAGCACATGAGTAATGTATGCAAGTTAATGACATTTTCCCCAAAAAGTGGGGAAAATGTAATAGTAGACATAGTCATAGAATTAATATTTAGGTTGCGTTTATAACTATTTATTAACTATTTGCAAAGAGAAAAATGTAACACTGTTTATTTTTGTTAACTTATGTAATATTTAAATTATTGATATACGTAATATCTTGTGTTATATTCACAAATCTAATTATATTATTCTGTTAGAAGTGGTATATTTATATAAATATCTGTTATTGATCTTCCATAAAATCTTATATTATTTCTAAATATTATTTTTTATAAAATACTCAATGGCCTTATTCTATGAAATATAGAAAAGTAAAAGAAATGGAGGAGGCAAATGCCTACGTCCATTTCTTCCAGTTTTTCCAATCCAGCCCCACTTATACAAAACAAGTGAATAGTTGTCAGATAATCATTTTAGCTGTCAGATATATTTTCATTAGTTATTCATTACTAGCTGTGACTGTGACCCGCGGCTTCACCCGCATATTACAGCATACACTGATCTCGATTCTTGCCATTCTAAGAATCTACGTGATATATTTAATTTAAATTGGTCTCAACGTAAAGTTTACAACATACAATTTTCACAGAATTGATATAATATTAGAAGGAATCACGAGACTTGAGACGAGTGCGGTCAACTTCAAGTGATTATTATTATTACTTTATTGGATATTATGTTATGCATTAAAACAAAATAAGATTCGGAAGGATATAAACTATTCAAACAAAACATGAAATTAAAAATGTTCATTAACTAATAAAAATAAAATAAAATATACTCTAGTACTTAAAAACTATATCTCTTAATGACCCTGAAACTGCAACAGTTTTCTAAACAACTGCCGATTTGATGACGCTATCCTCGAAATGTTATCTTTTTTAGATCCATAAAAGAATCGAACTAAATATGTTAAATGTAAGTAAATTAGAATAAAAAAAAAACAATCATAGGCTATGTTATTTATCCTAAAATACATACCATAAAAAGGTATAAACAACTGCACATTATTAAAACAAAATAAAATTTACATATTTTTTTCGTGGCAAATGGGAACCCTTATAATATTTGGCAAATAAAAATACATATTTATATGTGAATGAGACTATTGGCAGTATGTATGTATTTTTTTCAATATGCATTTTTTAAATTATAATAATAAGCAAAAATTGGGTAAAATATTTTACTATGCCTAGCAACATTTTCATTATATTGGCGTCTGTCAAATTTATTATTTATTATTCTGTTTTGATGAATGTTTTTCACAAAAATATAATATGCTAAGCAGTAATTACCCGTGAAATGCAATTTTTTTTTTTTTAGTGATTATGTGATGAGTTGTGACACCCTTTCACAGTACAGTAAGTCATTTTTTTGAAAAATTGTGCGAGCTGTTTACACGACTACGTGGACTCGAGTACTAACGTGCCAAAAGTCGTACTTAGCCTTTAAAGGCTAACTTGAAATGGCTTCACTTTGCGTGCGCCCACTGCGGTTCTAAGCCTAATACTTCTATGGGAAAAATCATATTTTTTTTTAAAACTGGAATAAAAAGCTAATGCTTTTGTTTTATCAAACACGATACATTTTTAAATGTCTTTCTGTATTTTGTCTATGGCAATAGGTAATGAAGGCTATTTTTATAATAAAATAGCCTTCCATATAAAAAAATCATTATATTGAAATATTGACGCGAATCTGTAGTGATTAATATTGAATAAAATAATATATTTAGAAAACGATTGAATAGGCTGTGTCATTAAACTAAAAAAAATATTTGAATATTATCCTACACATCTGAATAGGCTGTATGGTCATTGATCATTGCATATTCCGAAGGAGACTTAATGCGGCTACATACCACAGACTAACTAGTAGATTCTACTACATACATGCCTGCCGCATGGGCAATCTAGGGTACAGCGATCGAGGCAATATCTGAAATGTCTCTACACACATGCCTGCCGTTCAGTATGAGAGTATACGTCTCGCTGTGTCTCGCTGGCGCCAGTTGTATCGAAATATCAATAAATCGGTTTATATAGCCATAGCTCTTTTTTATATAGAATAAGGGTGACAAATGGGCACAGTCTACCTGATGGTAAGTGGACACTGTGGCCCATAGACATCCACACTTATCAATAAAACAACTAATTAATTAATAATTACAACCATAATATAGTGCTTATAAGCTACAGCATAGCTCTGCTACGCTATTTTTAGGCTATCAAAGACAATTAAATGTGATTGGCATGTCAGTAGCCGCTTTTAATAACTTCGAGTTTTAGCTTGTCATACGGCATGCGCATTTGGCATTGTAGTTGTTTTTTGGATAGATTTCGTGTTTTTACTTTCGTGGATTTATTTAACTTGACCCTTGGATTTTCTTTCGGATCACAGGACAGTAGTTTATTGCGCCCACATAATGTTGTACTTAAGTTTTGAGAGGAATAGAACAGACAATGTACAGCCTCCGGCTGTTTTTTTAGGTAAAATTTTATTGATAATTACAGAAAATAGTTAAAAAATTTCAAACAAAATACCTATTTAGATCATTAACATACTATAATTAGTAAATGAAAGGTAAAAGTATACCTCGGAAATAGATTTTAGTATTCATTGTCTTTTTAAAATGTCCAACCTAAAGCGGGAAGGGCCTAATCATAAAAAATCTGAAAATTAAAAAAGAAATTAAGTATCTGAAATCGCTATCCTTGGTATATATCGGAATAAGGAATCAGCTAAAATATTTGGTGCATAATGTCGCGGTATTTTCAAGACGTATTTTCACCTTGATTTATTTAGAAACATATACAAAATATTTATGTTCTTGATACACATTTGTAGTAATGGTCATTCCGTTTGGTAAGAAACTGTAATAAGTTACATCAGCGCTAGACCACCAAACAGTGATCATCACTTTCTAGGCGTAAGTTTTCGTTTAGGGCATTGTTTAGGTGCTGAACCAGGACACAACCAACTTGCTGTACGCTTGCAATTGTCAAACAGAATCTATAGGTATTTTTCGTCGAAGGTAAACAATACAGTTCAAAATTACTTCGCTAAGTTGAGTACAGTGCAAGGCGTACTTAGGTTGGCGATCATTGAGTTCGTGGGGCACTCATTTGTTAAGATTTTTTTACCTTGCCAACTTGATGCAAATGGACCACTATTATTTTGATGTTAACGTCGAAAGCTGCTGTTAATTTCGTCGTAGTAGCCGTAGATTGAGTATCATCAGCTTCCACAATCGCCTTTAATCCGTCATTGTCAACCAAAATTTTCGGACCACCATGAGGTTCATTTTTAAGGTCGAAATTTCCAGAACAGAAGCGGGCAAACCAATAACAGGTGGTGCGTTCATTTGTAGTGTTCGCTCCGTAAACGTCATAGATGTTGCGCGCCGCTTGTGCCGCGTTGCTGCCACGACGCTTCTCATATTCCATCATTACTCGATTTTTTAACATATCCATGATGGCGATAAAGATTCAATTGCGATCAAAACATTAATTACGCTAATCAATAAACAAATTAATAATTTTGAATTCTTAGCCAAATAAAAATTATTTTGATTTGAAATGGCCAGTACTGCAGAACGGCAATTTTATATTTAAGATGTACTAAACTTTAATTTGGAATTTTAAATCCAATTATTCAAGTCGGCGGCCAACAAACCCATAAGTATAAAAATTAAGGAAGAATGAAAATAAATGAAGGAACAGGCATTGGAGCAGGGCGACGGGCTCTTTCTTTTAATCCGACTCAGAGAGTGGACAGGACTTCCATACTCATCAGTGGTACTTATGCTGGCTGTTTTCAATGTTTAGGAATTTAATACAGCGAATAGTCCTCTAGATGGAAAAATATCCACAAATGTCTATGTGTGGTTGGTGCACTAACGAACTAATAAACCTCTCGTACATTTATTGTAGAACACAGTCTGGATATTCATGTTTTATTAGGTTCTATCGGAGGCCTTGAGATCTTTATGATATTTTCCATAGTCGAGTCTCATGACATCAAAAGCGCGAGATGAGGAACGTTTGAACTGCCGCCATAAGGTGGCTAACTTTTCACCCTTACTAAAATACATTTCCACACGCTCCTATATTATACGTGAAAATTTTATTGTTTTTCCACAAATCTCACAACACTCATTTCCTTTTTACTTCTTCGATTCTTTCGTTTACCGCAATACTTATTTTAAGTGTATTTGTTTTATGACCGAATAAAAAGAACATTTCATGAATTTATTTTTCGAAGCTGAGAGAATAAGTTCATAGTTTATACTAACTTACTTGAATAAGTACGGTAGCGAAGTTATTCTTATTTATAAGCCCATAACAATCGAGTGTAAGGGGGCCCCTGAGAGATGAAATGAAGATCTGGATATGCGGGATACAGGTGGCTCAGGACCGTATTTCCTAGGTAAAGGCCTATGTTCAGCAGTGGACTTGTGAAGGACTGTCGTGCTGATGATAAAAACAGTCTACTTCTGAATGCTCTGGTATTTTCGTATTGGCCATAATCGTAATCTTGCCTGGTGAATGTATAATCGATGTAGTAAATTGCAATTTTGACGTTGCTAGTCGTCGCCAATAGTATTTACATCTGTCATATTCTAGATGGTATATCAACATCTATCGAAGGCTACGAGATTTTACGGGCTTCACCCATATTCGCTTCTTAGGACACCTCCAGGACGAAATGGGGTGATGAAATGAATTCTCTTTCGCTGCCGAAACACATCACCTAATATGCATACTGGATGCTACAGTCGAGATAGTAATGATAAAAAAATTAACTATGTAATCTTTAAATTGTTTAAAATAAAGCTTCAATATTATTTTTAATTATCATGGATTATAAAAAAACTTACCTAAAAAAAATCCTCACTTACACTTTCTTGCATTGGAAAACTTATATTTTTTGTTAGAGCCTTTTGTTTTTATTGTGCAATAATTGGGCATATCAAATGTAATATAAAAATGGAAGCTACAAATATTTACATGTTTTTAAATATTAAATACAAAACTAAATTAATACTAACAGATACATATCAATATTAGTAGCAAGGATACTGCTATATAAAAAATAAGACAATATATTTAAGAGCGCAAACAGATTTTCTATTACTTATACTAATTTGTAGGAAAATTCCTCTTTTTCAGCCTCATGCCGCCCCGGCGTCCAGCTTGGCGCATCGCAGTACATTACGCCTTGTTCCTTAAACACTGTTTCCCATTCCCCATTCATTCATTTTTTACAACCCCCATATATTGCTCATAAGACATTTGCCATAGTTTCCACGCTTGGCAGACGTGTCTAAAACTGTAGATTCTTGTCGCTTCTTAAGACATCCGTGTGATGGTATGGGGTAGTGGATGCTCTTGTGCTCCCACTTCACGGCAAGCCGACTTGAATGTTCGTAGTATGTTAATTTCATTTCCCCATTATTAAAGTGCAAATTTCTTTAGTCGCGTTGAGAGACTTTTGGTAGGAGAAAAGCTTATGGGTTCGCGACACCGTTAAACTCGACTACTAATACGTCTACTACGCGTCTGGCGCAAGTCATACTAGCGACGCGTAGTATAGCGGCCTGCGTACATATATACGAATTTATCATTGAGTTTTCATATCTGTCGGCAGTCCTTATGACTGTCTCTGTGTTTTTCGATTACCAGAATGTTTTGCAGACAATCCTGTCATACGTATACATGTGAAGTCATACGCGGAATAAGAGCCGTGGTAGCTCAGGGGTTAAGCGCCCGCTGTAAATTTCAGAGTACGCAAGCAACCCGGATTCGATCGAAAGTATGTTTTCTTTTGTTCGAAGTGAGGAAACCTGCATGTCTGAGAAATAAAAAAAACCGGCCAAGTGTGAGTCGGACTCGCGCACCGAGGGTTCCGAACAAACCAGTAGGTATGTATATAAGTTTAAAATTATTAAAAATATTTTTATTATATGATGTAACTAAAAATTTATGCTTTTCGCAATTTTCCCTTTATCTGTGCTATAATATGTTACTTCGTACCAAATTTTAAGATTCTGAGTTCACGGGAAGTAACCTGTAGGTTTTGATTCCCTTGCGGCAAAATGTTTGCGGCATAAACCGCTGTATCTTTTGATTGCGTTGGCTTAGAAGTTGATTTTTTCACAGCTCCAAGGGACAGTAGACTTGAGTATTTGATATGAATTTCAGCTCGATACCTCCACGCGTTCCTGAGAAAAAGGGTCTTGACAGACAGACAGACGGACAACAAAGTGATCCTATAAGGGTTCCGTTTTTTCCTTTTGAGGAACCCTAAAAACTAAAAATGTAGTAAAACTGTTTTATTACCTCATTACACCAGCATAATATTATATAGCCAATACATATTATATGAGACTCCATAATTTTCCTGAACATTAATTAAATTTGAAATTATTTTGTTCCATTTTAATCAAAGTCAAGTTTCTGATTTGATTTAGATGTTTTAAAGCTCCTGTGAACGTCAAAATTTACGTTGGTTTGCAAAACTAAGAAAAAGAGAAACCAGCCATAAACTCTAGGAGTTATTTCCATACATAATAATTATCCTCATTAAATTGATCTATATTATAGTAGGCTTTTTAAATAAAATTTCGTTAGTAATTTTTGTCCTATAAACGTATCACCACATCAGTTCCAAGAGAGACAATCTGTTTTTTATCAATTTTTTTTATATTCTTCTATACACACACAATGTCCTCCTTAATAAAGAACGAGGGAAGTACCAAAATATTTGTCTCATTGAAAGGTCTACTGTTGCCTTACCAATCAGTTTTCTAATCCTTCTAATAATAAAGATTTCCTAACTTAGTTTCGGAGCTAGTTTATCAATATCAATATGTGCTCTTCTCTGGAGCTTAGAATCAATAGAAATTAGAACAAATATTATCGATATCAAAATTCTAAATTTATGTCATTAACTTATAAATAAATTACATAATTTTCATAACTTTTCCTGACTTGCCATAGTTGGCACGCTTGGCAGGCGGGTTGGCAACTGCTGTTTGTTATTTTTAGTTGTAATTAGAAAGACGTGGCTGCTCATCTGCTGGTTTGTTTACTGTCGCCTCTTGTGACACCCATGAGGCGATATGGTGTAGATAACATATTTACACATTTGCTATACAGTTTGTCTAGTCAGCTATTCGAATGCACTTATTATACATTTTTATTACGATTATATTATTGTAATTTTCAAGCCTCTTTCAGTATATATACATTCAACCTCCCAAACGCTGCTTGTGTTCTTAAAAAGAGTCGTATAACATAACTAGAAATTCATATTACATAAGGTCTTTCCTGGCACAAACAAAATTTTTTATATATAATTTACAATTCTAAGTGCTGAAATAAGCGCTCCGTGAAAAAAAAACATCACGAGGAAACCTGCATGTATGAGAAATAAAATAAGAAAAATTGAAGTCTGCCAACACGAGCTGAGAGCTCCCTTCTGAAATGGGAGAATGCCTAAGCCCAGCAGTGTACCTACTTATGTAGATTGTAACTTTAACTAAAAATATATGGAAAAAGATAAACAAGAGGAGAAAAATATTACATGTAATCTTATTTTGTAAGAAATTAAAAATACATTTAAATTGAGTTGCAATTTAATTTTTTAATTATTGTCATATTATTCCATTCATTATAATAACAACCTTCAGATATATTATTCCGTAAAACGAGAAGCGGCTTATGTTAAGCCTGCAGATCTGTAACATTTTATATTCAGCGAAACAGAAAATAAGGGAGCCCCAGCTCTAAAGTGGTTATCCAATTTGATCACAACAAGCTGGAAAGGAAACAATGTACTAGACTGATAAATGTATACGCTGCTTATCCATTTACTATCATATTTTTCCTCACTTATTTTTGCTTATGTCATTACTTATTAGTTGTAAAGCTGCCAAGTTCTAAGTTATTTGCAATACTTTTCTACCTACCTATAACTGCATTTAATTCGATGCATGAAAGTACAGCCTATCATAAGTCCAATGCTGAACATAGGGCTCCTCCATAGATTGGGGCAAAGTACGGTCCAGACCTATACGCATCGAATGACTACCTGCGTGTTTATCAGGTTGTTATGGCTATGTTAATCACTCTTGTTCTTCTCCATATATTCTCATTATCGATTACATCCCGCAGAGAAATTCCGTGCATAGCCCTTTCCGTCGCTGTGACTTTCAGTTTCCTCATACGGCCAGCAGTGAAATACAACGTGTCAGTCCGTAAGTCAACTATAGCAACACGCACTGTTTACATCCCTATCATCATCATCATCATTACAGCCCTTCACAAGTCCACTGCTGAACATAGGCCTCCCCCAAAGAATGCCACAAAGCACGGTCCTGAGCCACCTGCATCCATCGACTTCCTGCATATCTTACCAGGTCGTCACTCCATCTAGTGGGGGGACGCCCTACACTTCGCCTGCCGGTACGAGGCTGCCACTCGAGAACCTTTCTTCCCCATCGGTTGTCGGTTCTTCGAGCTATATGGCCGGCCCATTGCCACTTCAGCTTACTAATCCGTTGGGCTATGTCGGTCACTCTAGTTCTACTGCGGATATCCTCATTTTTACATCCCTATGCTGAAATGAAAACTTACGCTTTATGTTTACAAGAGAATAGGTTTCAATACGTATATTATGACTTTAAGAAAAGTTACTATGTTTGCGGAATTGCAAAAAAAATTATTATCAACTTGTGACCTAAGTATGAAAAGTTCCGAAAATACCATTTAGAAACGGTCCTATTTTATTCGGTTTTATTTATTTGGTTATTTAGCCTTTACAAGTACATGTAGGTTTATACGTAGGAGAGTCATGGTGCAGATATATTATGGTTGTAGCATGAATGGGTCAGCACGACCGGGAAAGGACCACGCTCTCACAAATTTTTTTATACGTGGTAGAGCCATGTTGCAGCTATTAATAGTATAGCTGTAGCACGAATGGGTCGGTTCGACCGGGGAAGGACCACGCTCTCACAGAATACCAGCGTGAAATAGCAGCTAACACTGCTGTGTTTCGTATGGTGAGTGTAGAGAACCGGAGACCCTTTTACTGGAAACGAGGCATTCCATGTTAGTCCTCACGGGTGACAACGCATCTGCATTTTGATTCGTAATCGAAGATAGATGTAGATGTCTATGGACCACAGTAGCCACTTACCATCAGGTGGGCTGTGTGCTCGTTTGTCACCCACATTCTATTAAAAAAAATACCAGCGTAAAATAGCAGTTTAATACTCCTGCTGTGTTTCGTATGGTGAGCGTAAAGAAACGGAGTAAAGAAAAGGCCTCAGGGGTGACAACGCATCTGCATTTTGATTCTTAATCGAGGATAGATGTACCTTGACCCGTAACATCAGATGGACCGTGTGCTCATTTGTCATCCTTATTCTATATAAAAAAAAAACAGAACTAAAACAGAAACCTAAATACGAGTAGTAAGGCACTTTAATCTTTTTACCCAAGTGGAACTAGTGCTAGCTTGTTTGAATGAATTGAATGACAGTTGTTCATATACAAAGAAGACGACGGCTGGTCCTTCGAGCCGGATCATTATGTTTGAGATCGAAGTATCATCGAAGTACCTTGCCCCCGTGTACATCTGATAATATTATCAGTACGAAGTCATCAGTTCTCTGTGTTATCGTTATTTTTATATAAAACTAGCTGTTCACCGCGACTTCGCCCGCGTGTAATTTAGGGTTTTAATTATATTGCGCGGAAGCCTAATTCTTTTTCTAATATATAAGTAGCCTAAGTTACTCCTTATAATATCAGCTATCTGCCAGTGAAAGTCCCATCAAAATCGGTCCAGCCGTTTCGGAGATTAGCCGGAACAAACAGACAGACAGACAGACAAAAAATTTAAAAATTGTGTTTTTGTTATAATTACCGTATATACTTTCATATGCATTTAGTAAAAAGCTGTTATTTTAATATTACAAACAGACACTTCAATTTTATTTACTTGTATAGATTGAAATGTCAAACGAACTTACGGTCCATCTCACGGTAAGTGGCAACTGCAGTTGCTGTAGATGCGTTGTCACTCTGTAATTATAAACACTGTATTTCAGTGCTGTTTATGACTCAGTGCTATACAAGTTCATCTCTATCCCGTTACAATCGAAGTAAATATACAAAAATAAAGCTGAACATAAATACCACGAATGCTCTCGCCCATGACTTGGAATCTAATATCTCAATATATTATGAAATTAGAATTTTGAAATTGGTATATCAAATCTCCGTAACTTCTTCCATTACTGTAACTAGAACCGGACTTGTACAAAAAATGAAAAATCCCAATTATGCCTTGTATTAAGAACCGTAAAAAAGTGGAATCATTATTAAAACTAAATTAAAAACCAAAACGAAATTCGAAATAGCTTTTCATTCCTTTATCCTGACCTAGCATCGCGAATGACGTCACCGCCGGTGGAAATAGATAAACGACTTATGTACCTAAGTAGCATTTTACTTTATTCTGCTTTTTCTTTTCAGTTTTACAGCAGTAAAACGAGGTGTGCCGCAAAAATAGTAGACCTTAATTGCAAATAAAGTGGTAATAAACCGAGTGAGAACAAATTAATGGGGCTTCTCGAATAACCTCTGCAATTATGCTGTAGTATTTTATATCCTGCAAAATTATGCAGTGCGGTATAAATGCACGTCGATCAATATCTGTAATTAAGACCACCTGGTTTAAACTTAATACGGAATTTGTTAAATATAACGTCGGTTTAACTTAATTTATTTATATCCAATAGATGTATATAATGCTTGTTGGTTTTTTAATTCTATATAAATACAATAAAATAATAATGAAATTCATTTGTATGCCTTAGAAAGAAAAACAAATTTGACCATAAGTTGATACGTAAATAACAACAAAAGCTAAAACTGAACTCTATTCTACAATTTTGCGCCGATGTGACATCAAAACACATCGTGAGAAATCTGCTTGTCTAAGAAATTAAATAAATCGCAAATGCGTATGATTTTTTTTATTTGAACTTTATTGAACCTCACATATTAAGTAAAGGATCAAAAGGCGTACTTAATGCTAAAATCATTATCTGCCAGTCAACTTTAGGACAGGGATAGAACTACGAAGTTGGTTACAAAGAAATTAAATATGTATACACACATACATATGAACATATATTCAAATATATGAATATATATATCACAAGAAAATATAATATAATATAAGATACATAAATATACATAATATACAACAATTTATTTACTTAACATAATATACAATATTTTATTACATGCAATATTAAAAACTATAATAAAAAAACTAAAACTAGTAACTTAATTATCATACAGTCCTACTCCCCGCGGTATCGTGCCAAGAACGCTGGCTGCGTTTCCCTGGTTTTCTATACTTAGCTATAGCCTTTGGGCGAGAAAAGAAACAGCCCTCTTAATGTACTGATGAAAGTAATATGCAGAGAATACAA
Source organism: Parnassius mnemosyne (assembly GCA_963668995.1). Classification (NCBI taxonomy): domain Eukaryota; kingdom Metazoa; phylum Arthropoda; class Insecta; order Lepidoptera; family Papilionidae; genus Parnassius; species Parnassius mnemosyne. Next base: position 27,642,200 of record CAVLGL010000057.1, read on the forward strand.
TTATAATATGATGACCTAGCTTAGCAGTTGTGAAGCAGTTTTAGAAGATGAGCCCGAACATTCGTCTTAATGTATGTTTGCAGACAGGTTGTCTTAATTTTTCAGTCAGATCATTTCATAGGCGCTCGGTTTGGATAGCAAACGTTAAAGATATGAAATTCGAACAGTGAAGGGGTATAAAGAGAGCACGAGTCTCCGACTAACGAAGTTGTCTGTCACGAGTGTCGCGCAGGAACTGAAACGTATGTTTCAAATAATTCGGATAGTGGTAAATATGCTTCAATATTAAAGATTATTATTTATTTAACTAAGCTGTCGGTTATAGAACACGTCAAGGTCAAGGGTGAAGGAAATCATTTGTGTCAGGCTCTTGACTTACTGTGCGAGCTTGTCGAAATGTTCCTCGTCTTTAATTTTCGCATATATCTAAACTCATCTCAAAACTACACAAAACAACATTAACAAATGGAAAAAATTAACAGAAAATTTAGTATTTAATTTCACTGCGAAACTTGTGTGGTTTTTTATTTGAATATGAAACACTACTATACTTTGATTATAAACAAAAGGCTGCAAATGGCCGGGTAGTGGCGGCGTAAAAGAATCCACTACCTAACAGAGGAAAACTAAAACAGGAGATGGGCAGCAGCATCGTTCAATGTGAATAAACAAAATTACCAAAATCTTGTTATCAACAACTCAAAAAAACTGCGGTTGTCAACCCGTCTGCCAATTGTGGTATCTTTGGCAATATGGCTGTAGGGGACTGCAGTGGACTGTATTTGAATTTAATTGACTTTACTTATTTACTGTGTAGGGGAACTATGCTAGGGACGTTGGAAGAAAAGATGGTACTCTTGACGATTATATATTATGACTATTTACAAGCGGCAGTGATTATTATTTACAGAGAGAAAAGCAAGGTCTTCTACGGAGTCTTGATTCTTGCTTTTCTCTCTTGAGATCTTCTCTCTTGATATTATCTCTTGAAGTGCCGCTACCGAAATGAATGACTCGCAGCCCAAAATGCCCTTCTTATATTCCCAAAAAGGGTGTCTCGGCACGAGCGTGTTGTTATGAGGTGTGCCGCGCGCTGATTGGTCGGCGGCATCACATGATATTCGGGTGGTGTGCGGGGCGTGCGGGGCGTAACGGGGTATGAAGGAGCGACGGGGCGGCGGCTCACCTCGCCGTCCGTAACAATGGCAAATATCCTCCCGATTAGGCAATCTATGAGGGAAGGCCTATATTCAGCAGTGCACTTTTGAAAGGCTATAAGGAATTATGAAAAATATAAATTTAATAATCAAGTTAAATTTTAATTCTATTCTAAATACTCCGCGTTAATAACTGAAAATGTTTATTGACGGATCTTTCGCATGAAATTTCACGGTACACGATCAACCTGTATCTTTATTAATTTAATTTTAAACACTCATTTACCTTAACACTTTCATTTCTGGATAATAAAATATACATCATAAGAAAACTAGGATGTTTATAATATTTTAGGGACACATTAGCCTCAATGGGAATCCTACAGTTAGGGCGTAGTTATTACCATCACACGTGTTTTTTGTTTTTGTTTTTGACCTGAGTGGCGACCGCTCAAAATTTATTTTGAATGCACCACTCAATGCTCTAAACTGACGCCTTAACTCTTAACAACAGGCTATAAACGAAGTTCGAAGGCTCCGATCTTTAAGGTAAGATTTACCATAATCGAGGCGTTTAAACAGGTCTTATCGCAGTACCCGAAATCTCTCATCTTCCACTATTTTCTTTTAATTTTCTGCCAACTTCCAAAAAGGAGACGGTACTTAATTCGACTGTAGGTTTTTTTATGTGTGATACCTCATAACTTTTTACTGGGTGAACCGATTTCGATGATTTCTTTTTCATTTGAAAGCTGGTACTTCTTGTGTGGTACTATATGAATTTGATTAAGGTCAGACCAATAGTTTTTGAGTTATTCTTAATATGTTGTATTGTAGTCTGCAGTACAAAATCTTTAATTTTAAATTATACGTATCTCTACATAAAAATCATATGCTTTCCGTTAGTCTCACAAAATCTTGAAAATGGCTGGGACGATTATGATGAAATTTTTTGTATGTTTGAGTGGGTCCCTGGATGATCTAAAAGATTCACAATTGGACCCGGTACGTGGAGCTGTTCGATCTAGACGTGATCTAGACGTCACTCGTGCGAAGTCGGGGCGGATCGCTAGTAGTACTAAATAATGAAATCTGTAGGAAACCATTAGCCATTTCTAGGTTCCAAATAGCCGTGAAACTATATAGTGTGTTGGTTTTCCTTAAGCTGTGTAGAACAAAACAAACAGTTTACACTGTCCTATTCACCGCAGAAAAATAATTTAAATTTCGAAAGTTTCATCGTCTTTCTCGGAATCTCTTTCTGAAACTTAAATATCTCCAGTGCAAAGCTAAACTAGCTTCGAAATTTCTATTTATTTAAATAATACACACTCCGTATCAACGGAAATCCCACTGTTTTTGTTGGTTAACTTTCAGTGGAACATTTCCGCTGGGAGTGTTTGCCATGCCTGCTCCACAGCAAAACACAGATCTACTTTGTTATTTTTTAGAATCGCTGACAATATGGCTGACAGTAAGGAAAACGTGCATTATAAGTTGTAATTATAAACTGGCTCAAATAATAGACCCCAGAGTTTCTTGCCGGTTCTTCTCTGTGAAGTCTTGCTTTTGTAATCAGTGGTAATCAAACAAAAGAGTGACTTTCAATAAGTATTATTTATAATCTATATTGAATAAAAAAGTGTCTGTTTCTGTTTGAAAACCACAGTATTTACGTTTAGGTATGCGAAATACTAATTACCACGGTATGTTACATATAGCACACAATTGCAATCATTTACACTGCTAGTGTAACTGATTGCGGTTGAAATATTAAATGTTTAAAATTCTCTCTACGTTTCCCAGCTTCGTTATTACCCTTCTGGCGAATTAATTTTCCAAAATATAAAGAAATACGATACGATACACCACCAAAGCGTTAAAATGCTTAAATATTCAAATAAGATACTGATAATAGATAAGGTGCTTTGGGGTTATTACGAAAATGGGGGAGTTCCGATATTTACAAATTACGACATAACTAGGCAATATTTTTTGCTCTAGTAATATTATTCTGGACGACATTTTATTTGTCTCCCTCTGAAGCGAGGTTTCAGGTAGCTAGTCTCAATAGTGCGCGTGCAAAGTTAACTTTTCGGTGGAAACAGCTTTTTTCAACTCTTTTCGGTTTTTCGGAATTACCCCGCGTTCATTACCTTAGGAATTTGCTAAGTAATCTTAATTATTGTTTGATTTTATGATAGATAATCGTTTTTAAAGCTTTATTTTATAGGTTAGGATTAGCCAGCTATTGTTTTTGTGTTTTTTTCGGAAATACCCCACAGGGTTAATTACGAATTAATGGACTATCGAACTACTTTTCCATTGTAGTTTCCAGTGGCTGTCAATCTTTCGTCAGCATAAATTGTTATTTTGGATAAGTTAAACATGTTCGAGAATTTAACCAACGAGAGTGGGCAAGGCGTACTTACCGCAATGTCAAATATATAGACATAGTCTAGGAGAAATAGGCGCATGAGTACCGAAAACTATTCCACATAAATTTTTTATGCGATTCCCTTCAAATTGTCCTAGTGATGATATTAATGCATATTGCCATGGGGAAACTCGGTGCCGTAGGTTTTGTTTAAACTTGAATTGTTATTTTCAAACAGGACTATTTTTTTATATTCTTTGATAAAATACGAATAAAAAAAGTTCCGTGACTTTTTACGATAAAGTTAATGTCTTCAAAGCTATGAATTGTTAAAGGCGTGAAAAATACCAATTTCGGATACTTTTGACCCACTAAAATGCATAAAGAAAAAGAATGAAGTATATTTTTTTGGCAAAATATAAATACAAAAGGTCCTATGACGTTTTACGATAAAGTTAATATTTTCGGAGTTATGAGCTTTTATATGGTTTGAAAAATATTTTATATATTTTATATGGTTTGAAAAAATCCCGAATTCGGATCCTTTGACTCATTAAAAATATATAAAGAACTGTATAAATTTTCTTTTATTCTCGGTTACCTGTTATAAAAGTTTGAAGAAACCTCTTTAACTAGCCTAATAACTGTCCAACTACGGGAACGCAAGGTGCGCTGCCGTGGTGGTGCGTTAAATGTTTAGAACCACTGGACTTTATGTGGGGTAATTACGAAAATTCAAGTGGGCAAAATATAGTTAAATTAGAAGCATAAAGTATGTATCAATGCCTTTTTCTTATCCAGAAGAAAAATATGTCAAATTTTAAATGATCGTATTTACGCAACGCAAAGACATTTTATTAAGATGAATAACAAAATAATTAGGACATGTATTTCAATAAATAAAAGTGACATGTGTTGGTTGTATACTTGGATAGATTTTTTTTAAATAATTATTAAATATGCATAGTATCAACTAATCAGAAAATATGTCGGATTTACCCCAAAGCACCTTAATAAATATTTTTTCACTACATATTTAAGAAAAAATTAATATTATGCTATACAATTTTTCAAATCCTTCTACTAGTTAAAATAATTCTTATTTACGTTACATATAGTGCACTGTTGCCGCGTGATTTTGTTTTCATAATAATTTTACTTTTATATTAGGTCCTTACATATGAAATTGGCGTTTTATATAAAAAAAAAACATAAAACAAAAAAATATGAAATTATGTATTTAATCGACCAAAGTATGTACCATTGTTATCTATGCATTTTCGTCATTTTATAGAAAGTTCATTGATTCCTTTGCTAAAAAAATTACGGGAGCGAGTATCAATAAAATTTTTGAAGGCAACCGCCTTGACTGCCACATCGGAATTATAGTATGGTGGGTGTGAGAGTCATTCCAATCCACAGCAGCTCCTCTAATTTAGCAGCCATCTGTTGTTCAGTGTGTGGTCTAGCTTTGTCCTGAAACAGCACTAGGATAGAGCAATTGACCAGTCTTGGTTGTTTAAGCGCTAGTTTTTCCAACATTTGATGACTGACATTGGTTGTAAAAAAATTATAAAAGGGTGACCTACGCAACCGGACTCACGAACGACGACGACTAATGTTAGTGCTCTTTACTGTATCTCCGACGATACTTTATTATATCTTCTATGACTTCACATTGCTTTTTATACAAATAAGACTGACACACAAACATACAGCACCATCACTCCTTCTCGTTCCGTAGGTGTCGCACGAAATTGTAGTCTTCGGTGAGAAATGGCTTAGAAAGAAGACCTCGTGGCTTCCGGATAGATGCCGGTATAGCGTACTCGTATCGAAAACATAATTATACCATATCCAGAAGAACACACAGATGCAAATGTAATGTTAACGAGTTCATATATTTCATAGATTCGAAATATCACTCTGCATATTTTCGTATATTGTTAAAAATAATTAAAAGCCAACACACAGTTACATATTTCTTATATAATTTTACATCATTAATTTTATCACACAGAGCTATTATACGCAACAATATAACAGTGGAAAACTAGCAGTTCTCTAACGTTTATTGCAGCTATATATTGTTGAAGTGCATAGATTGCCCCATTATTCTTTGAGCGCTGTAACGATTCATTCGGTTAACTAAATTTTTTTTTCTCAAATTGACTTCAATATAAAAAACTACGCTACTATTTTTAAATAACTATCCATTAAAATTATTAATTGAACATAATATTATAATATCCACTCATTCATGACATCGTATCTTAAGTCCACTGCTGAACATAGGATGTTACGCTTGGCAGGTGGGTTGGCAACCGCAGTTTTTTGAATTACTTATTTTATCTTATATTATATTTATCTTATATTATATTTAGTTACTATCTGGAAGATGCTACTGCCTATCCCTCCTGTTTCAATTTCCCTCTGTCCTGCGAGTTGCTATCCGTCTTACGACACCCAGGGTATAAAATGGAGTAGTGAATTCTATACGACGAGCTACAGCTAATATACCAGAGATTATAACACTTATTTTTCTTTTACCGCCCCCGTTAAAAATCAATTATTTTTCAGCGCCCGCAATTTTTTATACACTCCTAAAACTTAAAAACCACAATTTCATTACTTTAATTAAATTAGTTATGGTGTGCTATATTAATCGATTCTGGTGTTTAAACTTACATTCTATACTATACATTATCACCAGTGAGAATATATACATACATACACATATATATACACATATATACACACACACACACACACACATATATATATATATATATATATATATATATATATATATATATATATATATATATATATATACTAGCTGTGCCCCGCGACTACGCCAGCGTGGAATTTACTACGATTTCATGGATATCATTTTTTTTTATGCGGAACCCTAATTTTGTTTTTGCGTAATGTTACCATCTTATAAATATTGACAAAATATTGACATTAATATTTATACGATAATAACGTCACTCAATTGTTTTGGCTTCCCGGAACCCCTCCACTAACACTTAAACTTTATGGTATGGTATTAAAGTTCAAATTGACTTTTAAGTATTATTACGAATCTTTTGTATGGGAATATAGAAAAGTGTTGTTTTTAGACTTTTCAGCCAATTTTTTAAATTTTTCTCTCCGTAAGAACCATCTTCGTACTTCAAGAAATATTATAAAAAAGAATTAGCGAAATCGGTTCAGCTGCTCTCGAGATATGTGCTTAGCAACACATTCAGCGATTCATTTTTATATTATAGATATTATATAATACATATATCGCTGGAGGACCTAAGCACTATGCTCAATGACCTCAATAGTGTCTCTCAACGGATAGGTCTTAAGATGAACATGGACAAAACAAAAATCATGTTTAACGTTCATGTCACACGTATGTTTACCTGGGACAAATAGTCCGACTAGGTAAGTTCAACTTCGACCGAGAGGTCAATCGACGGATTCAACTCGGCTGGGCAGCGTTCGGGAAACTACGACACATCTTCTTGTTAGACATACCTCAAAACCTGAAAACAAAATTGTACAACCAGTGCGTGATGCCAGTGATGACTTACGGATCTGAGACGTGGTCCTTCACTGCTGGCCATATGAGAAAGCTCAAGTTCGCTCAGCGAGCTATGGAGAGGTTTTCTCTGCGTGATAAACTTAGAAATGAGGATATCCGCAGTAGAACCAGAGTAACCGACATAGCCCAACGGATTAGTAAGCTGAAGTGGCAGTGGGCCGGACATATAGCTCGAAGAACCGACAACCGATGGGGAAGAAAGGTTCTCGAGGTACCTCGTACCGGTAGGCGAAGTGTAGGGCAACCCCCCACAAGATGGAGTGACGATCTGGTAAGACATGCAGGAAGTCGATGGATGCAGGTGGCTCCGGACCGTGTTTTGTGGCATTCCTTGGGGGAGGCCTATGTTCAGCAGTGGACTTGTGAAGCGCTGTAATGATGATGATAATGATGATGTGTGAGTGTTTGTGTGTGGGTATAAAAATAAAGTTATGGTAAGTATACCTCCCATTATTTAACACAGATCTCTTCTAATTCTTGAGAGGGTTTTATGGAGCAGTTAGTTGTAGTTAGTAGCATGTAGGTTTCCACGGGTGGTTTTCCTTCACCATCGAACACGTGGTAAATCAGCAATTTACAATTTCAGTGGTACCGTCGAGCACGGTCGGTTTTCTCATTTGCTACATTTGCTCGCGTACTAGGAAATTTATGGCAAGATTCTGAGCTATTATGGTAAATTTTTACCTCGCATATATCGAGTATAAATAATGATGTCGACGTCGGCTGTAACAATGATTTAATTTGAACCTGCTTAAATTTTATCATATTCGGTCATATATATAATATATTTATATATCGACATAATTATGTATATATTGCGTATATTTATAAATTAAGGTAATTTTACCTTTTATAATCCTTCTCAATTTTGATTTTCGCTGCACCGTCTCTTATATGTCTATCTCTGTTTGGTTTAATGGTTAACTGAGAGAGTACCCTATGGCATTAAGTATAGTAGCAGTATAAATTATAAGTAAAAAAATTAGTAGCAGTACAAAGTTAAATGAAGCAAATAATAATTAAGTTGTCATCATTTATGGCTACATTTTCACCCATACTTCACTTCTGTTTTCATTTACAAAATAAACAAAATTGAAATCCACACTTTTATTTGAGTAAAAAAAACAGCATTAAAGCTGAATAGTTTTACTCGCCGTATGCCGTCGTGAAATTGAATTCTCAGGTGACCCTTCTGACTGCCTGTCAAACTGGGTGACCAGTGTTGCTTGATCTTCTTCATTTCCTGATTTTGAGCGAAAAAATCGCTATACAAAAGAGATACATGCTATATAATGTGGTAAAGAAAGTTTTTATATAGTGGTCTGTTATACACCTCAGATTTTTATTCAGGAACTCGTCTTATATGTGATATATTTACTTATGTAATTTAAGTAAGCAATAGACGTATTCGAAGTATTTTTCCTTTATGAAATTAACATAGGTTTCATTGGTGCAGAAAGGGATCAAACATGGGTTGCTCGCGTACTGTGAAGTTTATAGTGAGCACTTAGATGATCTACCACGACTTTGTACGCAAATGGATAGTGCCAAATTAATGATATTTCTCTCTCTGTTTCTTGGAGTGCTGCTTGATTATCGTAGTTTATGTCTACACTCGTAATATGGATGACGTTTATTCATAATATAACATCAATGTACAGTACAAGCAGTTCATATTATTTTATATTATCAAAAAAAACGTTTTAAAGTTTGAGTAAATACTAATTAAGAACTGCGGGATCATCTACACTACTATATATTATTATTATATTTATATATGTATTATAAAGAGGAAAGATTTGTTTGTTTGTTTGTTTGAATTGAATAGGCTCCGAAACTATTAGACCAATTTGAAAAACTCTTTCACCATTAGAATCCTACATTATCCCTGATGAACATAGGCTATATAATATTTTCAAAAAGTTAGGGCTCCGTATGAAAACTTCGTTAATGTAAGCCAAGGTGTGAAAAAATACCAAACAGAATCCATAAATCGCGTACGCTGCGGAAACTATTGATAATAGAGCAAAGTAATGTACTTCAGTTTTATAGAGGATATCAATATCTACAAAAAAGTCTGCGATATCATATGTTTAACTATTACAGTTATGTCACAATAACTACTTTTTCATGTTAAAATATGAAATAGTAACGCCGGTACAAACTAGGCCACATTATAGTGTTATAAAATAATTCAGCGTTAAAGGAGTCGGCAAGTTCCTTCTCGCTATTTATTTTGCGGGTACTGATTACAGTCTGGAAGGCAAACTTTTAAGTTTATGATTTTTCATATCATATTTCAACATTTTTCTGATTTTATTGTACTCATATGTATTCCCCTTATGATATATTGCCAAGAACGCTAGCTGTGTTTCTTCGCTGGATGGTTTGCTGTATCCAGCCTTTGGGCGAGAAAAGAAGCAGTCTTCTTGTTGCCAGCGGTGACGACAACTCATGTTTGCAGTTTCTTTAGAAACTTCACCGCGTAAGAATCCAACGAACCAGTAAACTCTACATCATCGACGTCATTATCATGTTTATAGCCCTTCACAAACCCACAGATAAATCTCAATCTAAATCTCATGTTGTAACGCCAGAAAACACGATCCTGAATCACCTGTGATACCTTTGTCGGACCCACAGGGGCCCAGAGCTGTAGGCTCGTTGAACAATTCAGGACGGGCCGAATGGCCTGGTGGAATGTTCTATCCTACTAAGCTTTAAAGGGAAGGCTAGCCAAATAGAGAGTATTTAACTAATACGGTACTTACCTGCTTCGGGAGCGGAGACTGGTGACCTGGATCTGTCAGTCTGAAGGTGTAGTGCATGTGAGTGGTGTGTGAGTGTCTGTGTGTACGTGGCCTGAACCAGATGGCACGATGCTTCTCCGGAGGCGGTATTCTCCTGCGGCGTCCCCGGTGGCAATTTCCCTCTTCAAGGCACTAGGTCAGTCTATTCACATTCAACTAGCTTCACAAAAAAGGAACTAAATCCGTTGGTCACAATCAAGAACCAACACGTGGCGCGTCCGACGACAGTGGGACTAAGTTCACCTCCGTTCACGACGCGGCAAATTTAACAGAAAAAACAATAAACGTCCGCTACGATCGACCGATTTTTATAATTAATTGCCCCGACGTGTCCCGTCGACATCGTCCGAATGGAATGTCAGCGCGAGGGGGGGGGGATGTGACCTCGATACGATGCTAGGCTATTAGCGTGCGAATACAATTTCAAATGGTTAACATTTTGCCTAAACAAACCCCTACCCCAGACATAAGGAATTATGTCCGCGAGTAGATTGGCAAACGGGACAAGGTCGCGACGGCACGTTGCAAGACCGAATCTCTACGAATCCGATCTATACGACAACTTAACAATGCGCCCACGGCGCCAATACAAAGGCAGAGCGTTGGGTTCTTTAACCAACACGAGGTCTCCAACCCGAGGAGGATCCGTCTTGTCAGACTACTTAATGCGCTGCTGCAAAAGATGTAGGTACTCCAGAGACCATCGGTGCCAAAAACTCTGAGTCATCTGTTGCAGCAGGTCAAACCTGCTCAACCGCGAAGAGTTCGTTTCCCTGAAGGGGTACTCGGGCAGAGCGTTAAGCGGCTGGCCAATCAGGAAGTGTCCCGGGGTTAGAACCTCCAAATCATTCGGATCGGACGAGGGGGACAGAGGGGCCGAGAGTTGAGTACCGCTTCAATTTTACAGAATACAGTGGCGAGGTCCTCAAATGTCAAAAGAGTTTCGCCAATAACGCGACGGAGATGCGTTTTTGCAACCTTAACCACCGCCTCAAAAATATCGCCCCAGTGGGGACAAGCCGGAGGGTCGAATTTCCACTGGATGCCCCTATTGGACATCGAATTACCTAAATAAGTCCTGTTGCTGGACAGAAATTCGACGACCTCTTTCGAATATCTATTCGTGCCCTTATAATTAGTTCCGCAATCAGACCGGATCAGGTCCGACAAACCGCGCCGCGATACGAAACGGCCCAGCGTGGCCAAGAAGGCTTCCGTGCTGAGGGCACTTACAAGTTCTAAGTGAACGGCCTTAGTGGAGAGGCACACGAAGACGCAAATATAGGCCTTATGTGAACGCGCGTTACGAAGGTTAGAGGACTTGACGAGGAAGGGGCCAGCAAAATCTGTTCCAACTCCAGCGAATGGTCGGATGGCCCTGACGCGGTCGGGTGGCAAGTCACCAATCATAGGTTGCGATGTGGTGGCCTTCAGTTTACAACAAGATATGCACTTAAAAAAATCTCCGAATGGTGCGTCGGCCAGCCAAAATCCAAAACTCCCGCTGCAGAATAGCCGAAAGAGCGTTACACCCAGCGTGGGCGTTCTTAATGTGATGGTGGGTTACCAGCAACCTGACAAAGGCAACGTCCTTGAGGAGCAGTAACGGGTGTCGAGACCCATGCGGCAGTTGGGAATTTCTCAAACGTCCACCAACGCGCAGCATCCCAGCGTCGTCCAGAAAGAGGTTCAGACGGGCCAGAGCGCCCTTGACAACGGAGCCACGCTTCAAGTGTTCAATCACGGGCTCAAAATGCTACGCTTAGACCATACGGGTCCAATGCATCAAAGCTTCACGACGCTCGCTAGGGGACAAAATGAAATCAGAGATTCGGTTGTCGGGGGATGAGTCGCTCGCGTCCGTAGGCTTCGACCACCTAATCCTAGGCCCACCCTACACGTGTCCCCCGGGTGGTGCTAAACGAGCGACAAAGCCGAAACGACAGACTCGGCTCCTCGCCGTATGGTAGCGGCATAAAATCTACCACCACTTAGTTCGCACCATGAGCCAAGAAGGAAAAGAAATGGCCCCGAGTTCCCGGCGCCCCTTTAATGGGGCAGGGGTGCGAAGAATCTCCGGGAGAAAAACCGGCGACGAGGTTCGCCACCCGTCACGTCCTGTCTCCCGGGGGGGCGAAAAGTGGATTGCGGAGGCCCGTCTGGCCACGCTGAATGTATGTGGAGCAATGAATGATAAGATGGATGAAGTATGCGAAATGATGAATGATAGAGGAATAGATGTGTTATGTGTAAACGAGACGAAACGAAAGGGAAGAGATGTCACTACACATGGCATGTATACCGCTTACTGGTCTGGAGTAGACGAGACCGAGCGGGCATGCCAAGGAGTCGGTGTCATCCTTTCAGAAAGAATGGGTCAATGTGTGAAAGAGTATGAATGTGTTAGCCCAAGGCTGCTGTGGATGCGAATGAAAGTGGGCTTAAAGAAGTTGTTTGTGCTAGGGGTGTACGCCCCAGATATGTCTAAGCCCACTTATATCCGAGAGCAGTTTTGGGACATGGTAAGGCTGGTGTTGATGAAATGTAAGAAAAATGAAAATATTATTATGTTAGGAGATTTTAATGGAAGGGTTGGGGTGAAGAGGTCTGGTTATGAAAGGATATTAGGAACGTTTGGCGATGAAAGAATAAATGAGAATGGTGAAGACCTCCTCACCGTATGTGTGGAAAAGAATCTTTTTGTGGCGAACACTTTCTTTCGCCATAAGAGGATTCACATGTATACATGGGAAAGAGGGGATGATAGAAGCATGATAGATTTTATAATTGTGGATGAAAGAATGAGGAGCGCAGTGGTAGATACAAGGGTTTACCGGGGGTCCAACGTAGGGACGGATCATTACTTGGTCTTATGTCGAATTAATGGTCTATTCAGACGTTGGCGGCATCGGACATCGGTGTCTACCACTGCGTTACAGCGTATAAGAATAGAGAGGTTACAAGATGAAGGTGTGAAAGAGAAGTATAAATGCAGATTGAGGGAAAATATAAGTGGGTTGAATGAATTATGTATGAATGATTTAGAATTGAAGAATGTATGGAATAATATTAAGAAAGTTTTAGTGGATGCAGCCACCGAAGTATGCGGTGTAAGTAAGAGAACGAATGAAAGGAAAAGTAATACGTTGTGGTGGGATGATGAGGTACGGATGGAAGTTGAAGCAAAAAAGAGAGCATGGCTAGATTTACTAGCAACTAAAGCTGGTAATTCTGGCGGTATGAATGATGAGATTGAAAGAAAAAAGGCAGACTTTAGACGTATAAATAAGAGAGTAAAAGAAGTTGTTGAAAGGAAAAAGCAAGAAAGGATAGATAAGAATGATAGAAGGATATCTGATAACTTCCAGGCAAATATTAAAATGTTCTGGAAGCTCGTAAGAACTGCCAGGGGAAATTCAAAACAGCCTAGAATAAATGCTATACGAGACGAGAATGGCTGCATGCTGAATGATGAAGTTTCGAATTTAAAGAGATGGAAGGAATACTTTGAAAGCGTGTTTAAGAGTGAAGAGTCGTCTGGAATAAGTGAAATAGAAATTCCGGAAGAAGTGGAGAGAGGTAGGGAGATAAGTGTAGATGAAATAATGAAAGCAATGAAAAGCATGAAAGCAGGTAAGGCAGCCGGATATGATAGAGTATCACTCGAAATGCTGAGGGCTGGTGAGGGTGTGGTTACAGGCCTGCTGCACACCTTGTTTAATTTATGTTGGGAACTGAAACGGGTACCGGAAGACTGGTGCAAAGCCGTTATAGTCCCAATATATAAGGGAAAGGGGTCGCAGCAGGACTGTAAAAACTACCGAGGTATCAGCTTGCTTAGCATTGTGGGTAAACTGTATGCTAAGGTGTTAATTGAAAGAGTTATGGAAGAAACTGATGGAAAAATTTGGGATGTGCAAGCTGGATTTAGAAAGGGGATGGGGTGTACGGATCAAGTCTTTTCCATGCGCATGATAGCGGAGAAGTTTTTGGCTAAAAACCAGAAAGTTTTTTGTGCGTTCATGGACTTGGAAAAGGCTTATGACAGAGTGGACAGGAAGGTGTTATGGCAAACACTGAACTCATTTGGGTTGAGCGCTGGCTTGATACAGGCATTAAGATCTCTTTATAGGGACTCTAGTGCTTGTGTCAGGATCAACGGGGTCTACTCGGACTGGTTTGGCATTCATAAAGGTGTCAGACAGGGATGTGTGGCTTCCCCGTGGCTGTTTAACTTATTTATGGACAGTTGTTTGCAAACTTTGAAAGTTGAAGAATGTGGGTTGAGAATGGGTGAGTCAACCGTCAAATGCCTTTTGTACGCCGATGATCAAGTCATATTTGCACCGTCGGCGGCCGAGTTGCAAATGATGGTTACTTTAATGAATTGGTCATTGAAAGAAAGGGGTATGAAAGTGAACGCAAGTAAGACGAAAGTGATGGTTTTTGAAAGAGAAGAAAGTAAAACTTTATGTGAAATAAGAATAGAAGGGGAGTTGATTGAGCAAGTGGATGAGTTTGTATATTTGGGATGTTTATTTAGCAGGGATGGTAGATATGATAAGGATATAGAACGACGAGTGAACGCAGGAAATAGAGTGAATGGGGCTCTACACGCTATTATGAGGAGTCAGAATGTGTCAACTAAGGCACATATGGCAATTCATAATGCTGTGTTAGTCCCTACTTTAATGTATGGTAGTGAAAGTTGGGTCTGGCAGAAGAAGCATGAGAGTAGAATAAATGCTGTAGAAATGCGTTCCTTAAGGAGTATGCTAGGGCTGAATCTGAATGACAGGGTGAGAAATAGTGTGATAAGAGAAAAGTGTGGTTTGCAAGATGACGTTGTGACAAGGATTTAGAAAGGAATGCTTCGGTGGTTTGGTCATATAGAAAGAATGAACGAGGAAAGAGTGACAAAGCAAATTTATGTTGCGGAAGTGAACGGCAGGGTCGAGAAGGGACGCCCTAGACGAAGGTTTATCGACCAAATCGGCGATACATTAAAAATGGGCCAGATTAGGAGTACCCTTAACCGACGAGCGTGTATGCATAGATATATGGATGTAAAAGAGGCGAGAGAGGTGTGTCAGGATCGCGCCAAATGGAAGTCCGTAGTCTCTGCCTACCCCTCTGGGTGACAGGCGTGAGTGTTTATGTATGTATATGTATGTATATGTAGATTCGGTTGGACGGGTCTCTCGAATTGTGGACAAATCGGCGCAACCAAGCAGTCACTCCTAAGAGCTTATCGAGAGAGCTGTACCGTTCCAGAAGAGAGAGATCCCGAGTGGGCTTATCCTTGCCCACTCCTACTCGGGCTCGTAGGCCAGGCGATTCAATCGGTTCGGAGTAATTACCCTGGGGCCAGAATAACTGAGACTCAGATAACCAACCGGGACCCCACCACAGCGGGTGGTCAACCAACGAGGGGGTCTCACAGCCGCGAGAAGCGCAGTCTACGGGATTCAACTCCCCTGGGACATGTCTCCAGTTTAGAGAAGTCTCAGAACTCTGGATTTGAGACACGCGGTTCGCCACAAAGACCTCAAGATTGTGAAGTGCAGCTCTGAGCCAACAAAGTACTATCTCACTGTCCGACCACGCGTAGACGTCCGTAATGACGATTACAGGCTGCAAGGACGAGTGAACGTGGTTCACTCGTCCTTGAAGCCTGTAATAAGAAGAGTGGCTCCGGACAGTTCCAATTTAGGGATAGTTAAGCGGGACCTAATGGGAGCAACCTTGCTTTTAGCAAGTACGAGATGGACTGCAGTATGACCAGAAGAACTCACAGTCCGCAAATATACGATAGCCGCATAGCCTTTCTCAGAGGAGTCGCAAAACCCATGTAGGGTAGCCCTGCATTTCCCTGGAGGGAAGAAGCACCTTGTTATGGAGACCCGGTTGATGTCCGGAAGGGAGGAGACCATGGAGAGCCACTCTCGCAAGAGGGCTCCGCTAATAGGCTCGTCCCAACCCAACCCGGACATCCAGAGCTTTTGAAGAAAGCACTTAGCCAAAAAGATGACCGGGGTGATCCATCCATTAGGGTCGAAGGTGCGGGCTACTGTAGACAGCATGGAGCGCTTGGATGAGGGTTTTGTTGATTCTCTCCTGGGAGGTCCTTCAAAATATGAGGGGAGTTCGACAACCATTTGCGCAATTCATAACCTCCGGACTTCAGGATGGCAATTAATTCGTTTCGCAAGACAAGAGCCTTCTCGACGGTGGAGGCGCCCGTACAAATGTCGTCCATGTAGACCGAAGTCTCCAAAATAAAAGCTCCCTGAGCGAATCTTAGGCGCTCTCTCTCAGCGAGTTCAAGGAGGCTTCGCATGGCGATATATGGGCTGGACCGGAGTCCATAGGTGGTGGTGTTCAACTCAAACACCTGTATCGGATCGCTGGGCTTCTCGCGCCACAATATCAGCTGATATCGACGGTCATCACGATGGACCACTGATTGTCGAAACATCATCCGAATGTCGGCTACAAAAACCACTTGGTGTCGACGGAATTGGGTCAAAATGTCGGATATGTCCTTAATTAGTTTAGAACCAGAGTGAAGACACTGGTTCAGGGATACACCGTTTGACGTGGGGGCGGAGCCGTCAAAAACTACCCGAATCTTACTCTCAGGGGTCCTCAAGACCGCATGGTGAGGGAGGAAGTAGTGCTCCTGTCAACGCCATTCGAAGTTGGACGGTGACATGTGACCCAGCTCTTGATACTCGCGCATGAACTCGACATATTTGTCGCGAAAGGCTGGGTCGCGCCGCATGCGGCGTTCCATGGAAAGCAACCTCTTCTCGGCTAGTGCACGAGAGTGACCTAAAGGGGGACGTGAGTCTAGAAAGGGTAAGCGAGTGACGAAACGACCGTCGACATGATGGCCGGTATTGTTCTGGTAGAACAACTCGCACTCACGGTTCAGAGGGTTGACTCGAGCCGCATGTGGTGGTTCCTCAATTTCCCAGAACCGCTGCACGGCGTCCGAAAGGGACACGCCCACAACAGAAAGCGGGTCGGCCGTCGGAGGGGGAGGAGACCACATAACCGGTTCAAAGAAACTGTGCCCAAATATATATCTCGCCTAACAAGATGAACCCCAGCGCGTCGGCCCCCAGCAACAAATCTATAGGCCCAGGTTGGGACCATTGATGGTCCGCCGGTCTCAAACCCGACGCACAACGAACCGCGCTGTCATTTATACGGACGTTAGGGAGAAAACCTACAATGTCATCGAGGACATTTACCTTGACTAAAATGTGAAGGTGTTCGCTGGCGGGTCTGAACACCAACTCTGCTTGTCCCCTAGGAGCATGAGGCTCGACACCTCCGATACCTAACATCGGACGTGATTCAGAGCTCCAGGGCAGCCCCAGTCTTCCCACCAACCAAGTGGAGGCCACACTACGTTGTGAACCTGAATCCAACAGAGCACGAACCGTTAAGCGGTCGCCGCTCGCGTTGTACACCTTCACTGAGGCCGTCGGCAATAAAACAGTTTGACAGGCGGCAGCCTCCTATCTGGAGCTGCCTCTGTCGGACCGGCACGCGAACCGGGGGTCCCGAGAGCGGCACTCCGACGATATCTCGATGACCCGCGGCTGGAATTCCCCGAACGGGCCGACCTGGGGAAATTCGGGGAGCCTCGGCCCCGAGGTCCGGGACCGATACAAGGTCTCAGGAACCCGGTAATACCGGCACCGACCAAAGGGGAGAGGGCGGCAATCCAGTCGCGGCCACTCAGCCGACGGGGGTGAGAACGGTCTAGCTGACCGCTTAGTGGCCGCGAAGCCCCTCTCAACACGCTCAGGGGGGTTGACGACCCACCCGCCCCTGGGGGAACGACTCCCCGACCGTTCGGGGGAGGGACTCCCCTCAGAACGAGAGGCGCGGTGGTCGGCAGGCGAGCGCCAAGTGTCGCCCGACAGGGGGCGTGGCTGAGCGCCCCCACCCGTTGGAGTCGGGGGGCCGGCAGGGCCCCGAGAGGACGCGCCGTTCGCACCCAGGCACAACACGGCATGGTGGTTGCCCTGGCAGTGCGGACAGGGCCGCTAGTGCGGGCAGTCTCGTTGGAGATTACTTTCCAAGCACGGGTAGCATCAGCGGCGCTCCTTGGCGATTGTTCGCCTCGCCGTGACCGGCTTACCCAGGAACTTAGGGCACGACATCGCCCGGTGATCGGATGCTTGACAATAGGAGCAGGGGGGCGCTTCTCTGGCCGCTAGGCCACTATAAGAGGGTAGGGGGTGGCGCCCTCCCGCGGGAGCTCTGCGCGGCCTCAGGGGGGTTGGCGACGCCTTAGCCGTCGAATTCTGCCTCTCCCTGGGCACCGCTCGGGTGACAACCTGGGGTTCCTCGACGGTACCTGCTGCGTTCTCCATCTGTCTGCACTGCTCCTCCAAGAATCGCAGCAGGTCCCTGAAGGGAGGAATATAGGAGGCGCCGTCCCCGCCGTACCTCTCCTCGAAGTGGAGCCGAAGGTCGAGAGACAGGCGAGACAGTACAATGTGGAGCTAGAAAAGACCATTCGTCCACCGGTAAATCCAGCCGCCTCAATGAGTTGCAAGCCACCACGACTGGATTCACGATGTCCGTGCGTAGTCTGGTCCGATCCTTCAGCGGCGGGAGGTTTAGCAACTTCCGCACGTAGTCGTCCGCAATCCGGCGGACGTTGGCGTACCTTCCGGCGAGGAGGTCCCGAGCATTCTGGTAGGCGTCGTCCGACAATTTCAGGTGACCGACGACGCCCAGGGCCTCCCCCTCCAATGAGGCTAGGAGGTACCTCATTTTCTGGCTGAGCGTCAAGTCCCTCCGGGCGTCCACCAGGCTGTCAAAGAGACCGACGAACGTCAGCCATTCGGAGAGGACCCCGGAGAACCTTGGCAGGTCCAGAGTCGGGAGTCGTGCTAACAGCTCCGGCTGAGTAGGCTGCTTCCGAGGAGACTCGGACAGGCACCTCAGTCTAGCTTCACGCGCTTCCTCCGCATCCTTGGCCCCCGCCTCGATGAAATCGTCCGTGAGCGCAAAAAATTTCTCGTAGTCCGCGAGGTAGGAGTCTAGGACTTCCTGCTCCGCATCCGAGGCCAAAAGTTCTTTGCAAGCCTCCTCCACTACAGCCCTTCGGGCATCGACCTGCTCGAGCCGCTTTCCTAAACTATGAACCCGATCAGGTCGACCTATCAAAATATGGGAGTTCGCGGCTCAACGCAGCTCCGCCTGCAGGCGGAGCGCGGGTTGCTTGTGCGACGGCATCACTAATAAATACAAACTAATGCACAAAACACAATAAAAACACAAATCAAATTAACAAATAGCAAATACAATTACTATGAAATCGAGGTAATTACAAATTACTAGAAATACGACTTACTATTTATTAAATTAAATACAAGTTACACTACAATTAATCAGCAAAATGCCTCGCTCAAACAACCGACCCTTCGACAATGAATCTACTATAATTATACGCCAACGACTACTATATTCTTATCTAGACTCTACAATACATCATATGATACAAGTGTAGGGTCACCTTTTACACATTCTATTTATTAATTTCAACCATTCTGGTACTAACCCAGCCCTAAAGGAAATAATCCTAAGATTTTGTCTTCTACGTGCATATACACAGGCAGTCAAAATGTCTACGCACGTAGCTTGCCACACAAGTGTTTTCTCTAAAGATCGAAGTAGGTATGTATTGTACTTTATATTGCTTATATTTGTGGTGGTATAATTCATTTTTATAAACAAAACCTAGAGTTTGTATAATTGTCAAAATATATAAGCATTAGAAACCAATGTTATTGTATTTATTTGCTGTATTTGTTTTTGTCTTATAACGAATATATATATATATATATATATATACCTAGTCAGGTCATAAATTCTGTCACATGTTTAATATAAAATAATTGAAACAAGTTTATTCATTATGTAACCATTTATATACCAAAATGAACTTAACAAAACATAGATTCTTATGACACTAAAGTTTATTCAAAATGACCTCCGTGATTTTGAATACAGGCCTTCAATCTGCGCGGCCAGTCGTCTATCGCAGCACGAACGAGGTCCATGTCAATATCGGCGGCTGCCTTAATCAAGGATGTCTTGAGTGACTCCAAATGGGGACGAGGCTTTGAGCACGCCTTTTCCCCCAAGTGTTGCCATATCTTGTAATCTAACGGATACAAATCTGGACTAGAGGAGGGCCAGTCTTCGTGCCGGATGAAGTCGATTTCACGCGCCGCCAGCCAGTCTTGTGTGCTCTTCGCTCTATGAGCTGGCGCCGAATCTTGTTGCAATACCCAGTGCCTGTTATTGAACATGGTATGAGAAACAGGTTCCACAAGGTTCGTCAGGACTGTATTTTGATACACAACTGCATTCGTTTTTACACCTTTCTCACAAAAATGTACCTCTGTTAAGCCCCAATAAGAAACTCCCAACCATACCATGAGCGAGGATGGAAAATGACCTAGTTGGACACGCGGAATACGGTTGCTCGCTTCTTCACTACTGTGTGCGTACACCTTATCATTTTGTTTGTTGTAGCTCTCTTCTACGGTAAAATTTTTTTCATCCGAAAAAAGAATTTCCCGATATTTTTTTCCCGCGTACCGCTTCAACAAAGCGCGGCATCTCTTCAGTCTCAGGTCCATTAGATGAGCATTCAAACGATGTCCTGTTTTTCTTCGATATGCTCGAAGCCATAAGTCTTCATTTAACACCCTTTTCACCGTGGTTCTGCTTAACCCCATCTGAAGGGCCAACAGTTTCTGCTTACGTTTGGGATTTCTTTGAATTCGCGCCTTCACGGCTTTTATCACTGCTGGAGTCCTAACAGACCGAGGGCGACCACTTCTTGACCTGTCATCTACACTAGAGTCTTCATTGTATCGTTTGATGGTACGATAAACGAATCTTTTGGTTATATTCAAATTTTTCAGTATGTCAAAAATTTGAATTGGCGCGTAACCGCAACGATGCACCGCAATAACTGCAACACGGTCTTCTTTAAGCTTCCACTCCATATTTAAAAATGAGTAAAATTCTAAAAAGTATAAAGTTTTATTTTCATGAACAATTCGAAATTCGAATTCAATAAACTGTTTTGTGGCCAGCATTCTAAAAGAAAAGTTTTTACTGTGTGACAATACTTATGACCTGACTAGGTATATATATACACACACATTGAATTGAATTGAAGTGTACCGCTAAATATAGTTTTACTTTAGTTTATTTCTTTTTTCCTGTGAAGGGAACATATAAGCTTTTTATATGAGGTCGTAAAAGCGATAAAGTTTCTACACCTAGAAATTTTTTTCTAAATAAACTATAAAATTGACTCGGTCACAAATTTGGCGCTGAATTTCTTATATATATTATATTACATTATATATATTATTTTCTTACTATAAATTATGAATATTTGTTTCTTTGAAGTTTCAAAGATCGAGCTTAATATTCTTAACTGTTGTCGTAGCAACACTTCTCTATACAAAAGCCTTACCTATTTTTGTCACATAAAATTTTGTAGTAACCCTATATCTTTAGTCTTTACTGTTATGAAAATTTTAGAACCTTAATTTAATTTATTTTATAAAGTAAAAAGTAAAGAAAAGTTGCAGCCTATTGACGTCCCACTGCTGGGCAAAGGCCTTCTCACATTTCTGCGAGAGATTTAGGGCAAGGAAATGTCCGCCGCGTAGCCCCAATGCATGTTGGCGAACTTCACATGTCTTCGAAATATTTTTTTTCTTATTTCTCAGACATGCAGGTTTCCTCACGATGTTTACCTTCACGTGGTAAATCAGCACTTAAAATAAAGAGCCGTGGTAGCCGAGATGGTTAGCGCTCGCTGTAAATTTCACAGTACTCGAGCAACCCGGGTTCGATCCCCGCCGTCACAAATGAATTTTTTTTTATTATTCGAATTTAATTTCAATATTCGGAAATTATTTATGATTTGAATTTTTTAATTAATTTATAATTTAAATATTATGTATTTAAATTAATTTCGGTCGTTATATTCTGCTCTAACTAGATGGTATAAGACTATACTGACGATGATAGTTATATATTATTGTTTTATTATTATAATTGTCTGTGGTTTTCCACTCTTTAAATATGTATTACAAATATAACATTAATAAAAAAAAAAAACAAAATAAGAACATGCCTTTGGAGTTTCTTTCGCCGTTTCTTCTCCATTCAGAGAAAGACTCAGACTCAGACTCATTTATTGAACGAACGAATTTTTATTTCCATACGTACAAAATACATTTCATTTCATATTTTTCTTATGTAAAATATCAAAAACGGGAAGCTCCAAAGGAGAAAACCTTCGTCTTCGTCGCTAATACGCCAGCCAAATATGGCAATTACAAATTTTGAGTGCAGCTTGAATAGATATTTTCGGGAGGAAAAGGACCACGCAAACACAGAATAACAGATTATTCATTGATGATTAAATTATTATTTGATAATAAGCTTTTGATAATAAGCCCGTGTATTCAAGGCACAGCAGGAGAGAAACCACGAAACAATACTGAACACAGTATTAATGCTTAGCACGTTATATTTGGTTAAATTTAAAAACCCAGAGGAACTATGCATTATTTTCCGGGAAAAAATAATTCGATCCGTTTTCCTTTTCTGCGTGAAAGAAGGACAAACCAACAAACACACCTTCGCATTTATAATATTAATAGGGATGGTTAATTTTATCCTTACAAACTTAACTACTAAACTTAACTAGTGATTTGATCGAAACGCCTAGAAAAAGGGCTCGATTTTAGTCAATATGAAAATCTCTAATCAAACTGATCCTATACATTCCGTACCAATAAAATATTCTACTGTGTAACGCAAAGAAAAGGACTTCATATGATTAATTCTTTTTTATGAATGATATTTTTGTCACAAGTAATGAAAACCTTGTGTCGTAAATTACTGTAACGTAGTCTGTAGCGGTCATTCGCAACTCGAACTCAAACAAAACGTGTCAGCTTTTGTATCGCGCGCCAGATATTATAACGTCGCTTTCTTTTTTCCCCATCAAGGTCTTTTTTTTTCACATTTAATCCTTTTTTTTCACATTTATCCTTTTTGTTTTCGTTTGATATTTTATTTTTAACTAAAATTACGTGACAATTATTCAGTTTATTACATTATTAAGCATATATAGCCAGCTTATTATAGATGTTCAGAAGTGGACTTTGATGTCTAGTGATTATGACGATGACGACGTATAAAAAATAAATGTTTTCTATACGTTGTCGTACATACTTTACTGAGGATGGATGTAGATGTATATGGGTCACAGTAACCACTTACCATTAGGTGGACTGTGTGCTCGTTTGTAACCCTTTCCTATAAAAAAAATGGTTGTGTCAATTAATAATTTTGTCAATTCTTCGCCCTTCTTTCTAGGTACAGACCTCTATTGCTTACTAATTTTAGTGTTCTTCTACTTTGTCAGCCAGTTACAGACCGTGAGACGCGGTAGAGCCATGCAATACCTATATTATGGTTGTAGCACAGATGGGTCAGCTCGGTCGGGGTAAGACCACGCTCTCACAGAATACCAGTGTAAAATAGCTGTACTGTGTTTCGTATGGTGAATGTAGACAAGATACTTTTTTCACTGAAAACGAGGCGTTCCATCTTAGTCCTCGGGTGACGACGTATCTGATCGTAAACGAAGATGTCGACGGGCCACAGAATCCACTTACCATCACGTGTTTGTTACTCTTAATCTATAAAATACCACTGAAAGCCATGTACTTCACATAGCAGGTAGGATTTGCTTCATCTCGCAGGTTCGCAACACCAGAATTGGGTTCGGGTTCATTTGTGGGCGTCCATTAATTCTAACCTCCCCCACCCCATGGTGAGATGTCGTGAGATAAGCCTGGACCCCCTCATCCCATCTCCCCGCCCCAAATCTCGCGTAAGATTTTACAAAATGTGTATTTTTAGTGCAAATACTTTATTGCGTTGGGTTTATTTAAAAAAAAAACATAATTTGCTTAATTATTTTTCCATAATTTGTGGGATTCGCATAACCACGATAAATAGTATCACGGTTATAAGACCTTACAGTAGTGAAATGCCATTGATGTTCGGCAATGTCGCTGCCAGCGTTTATGCTAGGCGTTTTCACGAAAATGGAAATAAAATGATTTTGGATATTATAATACTCCTTATCATTTTTATTTATTACCATTATGTACATACTTTTAAGTTAAAAACAGATTTATTAAACAAGATCATTTTAATTACTACAAGAAAACACACATTAACAATTGTTGCACTGCCAATATTTTTGTGACGCTTTATTTTTATAGATTTTTTCAGTTTTCGATTGTTAAATTTAATTATGTAATGTATTCGCATTCAGATAAATAATTTTACCAAAAAAATATGAGCATGGCCGTCATTTGAATCAAATTTTACTTATCTCCGAAACGGCTGGACCGATTTTGACGGGACTTTCATTGATAGCTAATGTTATAAGGAGTAACTAAAGATAATTTTATTTTAGAAAAAGAAAAGAATTAGGGTTCCGCGCAAAAAAATTAAGACCAATGAAATCGTAGTCAATTCGCGGAGACAACTAGTTAATTGTATAAGTAATTCACCATTATAGATATTATATTTTTCTAAAACGGCACTTAAAATAATTAAATAAGTAATAAGGAACACGTTCACGCCAACCGCATGTATTATCTATCAGACTCAGTGAAGTGCGCTAGCACAAGATCGGCCCGCCCCCTGCCCCGCAGTGCCCATACCGTTGCTCTATACAAGTACATTCGTTTTCCAACGGTAATGTCTTTAATTTGTGTTATTATTGTGGATATTTTACTTAATTTAATCCGAAGATAAAATTCAAATTTTCTAACCAAATCGAAGGCGATTTGCATACAGCCCGTAAGTTTTTCTAAAAAAGATTATACAATTGATACAAACGTTGGAGTTACGCCAAGTACTTAGTTATCACGTAGAGAGTCACTCAACATGCGTATTATATAGATACAAAATTGTTTAAAAACTCTCTAAGTCTTAATTATAAATTAGCCCATAGTTAATTTAAATTAAAATAATAAACAAAATTAATATTAAAAATGTTTTTAATAACAGAGTAATTTAATTTATTTCCATTTCGTACCGAAGTACAGCTTTTTTTTTATGTATTTGTCGTGATAACGATGAAGAAAGAAGAAGAAAGAAAGAAATTTTATTTATGAAAACAAACAACAACATGTATATTTTACAAAAAACACAATAGGCTAATCCACATATAACTACAAAACATATTTTATACGTTTATTTTAAGTTGTTTGTTTGATGTAATGTATAACAGGAAAAGGTAAACGAAAAACATACATTTTTAAATACACGAAAAAAACCTTTTAAACATAACCTTTTACCTGTGTATTTATAAAGAGACAAAGTATTGAGCACAATTTCAATGAATTCGTTTGCTAGAGATCTGACTATTTTTAGGAAAATCATTTTTAGAAAATATTTTATGTAAGCGAGTAAGTACATAGTTGTAATTATTGTTATGCTTCTGAATATTTTACTATTTACAACTTTTTATGATATTAAAAATTTCCCATAGCTTTTTAAACTGTCTGTAAAAAATAAATAAGTAGACGATAGTATCTACATCATGTCGATTACATCTGAGTTTTCTGTCTCGCAATACCTCATTGTTCTACCACCGGCGATATTTCCGGACCAATACGACTTAGGGACCTTCAAGAAACGAGCTTACTCCTTTGTAAAAGGACTAATATTTTTTCTTAAAAGCAAAACGCCTGCTATAAAAATGCAAAAAGTAAGTCCAATGAGCTACTGGTGAATGATAGCAGGAATAAAATGTCTTACTCCTCCCTCTCCCATCCACCATCACACAACCTGATTACTTTGTTGTCGACGTACCATGCATTCAGTCCAAGCGGTGTACTTCGTCGTTCAGAATACGTACGTTCGTATACGTTCGTATAAGTTCAGAATACGTATTTCGTAGCTCGTTCCAACCTAATACAGACGTGAAGATTCCAACGAACACAAATTGGATTTACCAGCAAATGCGTAAGTAGTTCATCGAAAATTCCGTAGATAAAAATAGGCTCTCCGAATATTTCTTCATGTTAACCTATTTAAATTATTATGTAATAAAATCGTAAGTGCAATTTACATGGAATGAGCTACCACAGCTTATCATAACACAGCGGTATTACGAGTATGTAAGGTCGGGGAAAAGGTTTCTTCATATTCTAAATACAAATTCAAGACATTTTTTCAAAGTTTAAGTACATTTAATTATGATATATATGTGCCATTTTGTTCGATAATTTGTTGCCATCTTGTAGGTCGTGACATGAACCCGTTGCTGCAGAAATTTTGAGATTTTTGATAAAAAAAATTCGACAGGTAGTTTTGACAGTCCTCTCTTGATGTTAACCTAACACTACCCAAAGTATTCTGAAGAGACCTAAACAGGTGAAAATCTGAGGGTGCAAAATCAGGACTATATGGTGGATGCATTATCACTTCCCAAACAAGCTCTCTCAATTTTTGCTGAGTGGCCAAAAATGTGTGTGGCTTGGCGTTATCAAGATGAAAGACTACTCCTTTTCTGTTGATCAATTTAGGCCGTTTTTTCAGTAGTTGTTGACAGTAGACATCCAAATCGATGGTT
Organism: Parnassius mnemosyne; assembly: GCA_963668995.1. NCBI lineage: Eukaryota > Metazoa > Arthropoda > Insecta > Lepidoptera > Papilionidae > Parnassius > Parnassius mnemosyne. Next base: position 27,668,874 of record CAVLGL010000057.1, read on the forward strand.
TTGCCTGGCAGTAAAAGGTCATACTAAGCGTTACCCTTACAATCCCACCATACACACAGCATAACCTTATTGAATGTTAATCCGGGTTTCGCTACAGTCTGTGGAACTTGACTACCCTTTGACCATGATCGTTTTCGCACGTAATTGTCAAAGGTTATCCACTTTGCATCACCAATGTTCAATATTTTCAAAAATCGTTCGGTTTGATTACGTTTGAATAGAGAATCGAAAATGAGATTCTTTCAGTGAGCCCGTGTGGTAGGTACCCAATTATCGACCTTTTTTGTATAGCCAGACTTTTTCAAATAAGTTAAAACTATTTCGTGGTCAATCCTCAATTCCTTGGTTATGTCGTAATTACTAATATGCCGATCATGCTCCACTTTTTCAAAAATGGCATCGACTTTATCCGTATGAGGGCGACCAGAGCGAGCTGCATCTTTGACATCAAAATTCTCGGACTGAAAACGCTTGAACAAACTTTGTGCTACTCTTACTGACACTGCATTAGGTTCATAAAAATCACAAATTCCTTTCGCAACTTCAGTCGCATTTTTCTATTTTTTGTAATAAAACTTCAGAATTTATCAAATTTTTTTCATTAGCTTCATTTATTTTGGCGAACAGGAAACCAATTGAAAAATAGCGCGAAAGACTTTTTTAATTTTGATGTTATTTTTTTTAATGTACTATATGTATTGATATTAAAAGTATCATTTTATTGCAGCAAGTATCACCTGTACGCAGATGATGTCCAGCTGTATCAGTATTTTAGTGTAAATGACCTAAATGCATCTGTTGACAAAATGAATTTGGATTTTGCTGCAGTTCATCAGTGGGTTAAAACACAGGTTATAATCATAGGCAGCAGAAAAATTACATGTCGACTCGACTATCAACATCTACCTAAGGTCATTCTAAGCGGTGTAGATTTAGAATACGCTAGGCAGGTTAAAAACCTCGGCATAATTTTGGCTGACGACTTAAGCTGGGTGTCACAAGTTAATGAGCTCCAGAAACGAATTTTTAGCACAATGCATTCATTAAAGCTCTGGCAAAAGTTTATCCATCAGACGGCCAAGGTTACGTTAGTCAACTCTCTGTTGCTTCCTATTTTAGATTATGCTGATATTGCTTATCCAGATATAACTGAAGAACTGCTTAGCAAACTCGACCGTCTGCTCAATCTGTGCATACGCTATATTTTTGGCCTGCACAAGTTTCATCATATATATCACAATGTCGCTCAAGACTTAAGTGGCTCGACATCCGTTTTCGCCGGAACACACACCTTCTAACCACTTTGTATGGTATTCTTCATAATCCTTGTTCCCCAGCTTATCTGAAAGAGCGTTTTTCATACTTAAGCTTATCCCGTTATATGACCAACAAAACTCTAACTATCCCGTTGCATAGATCTACATACTACTCAGATTTCTTTACGGTATCATCAATTACACTTTGGAATAACCTTCCACAAGATATAAAAGATGCTCCCACAATAAATACATTTAAACGTAAAGTTGAGGCACATTATTTAAAATTACTTGATTAATGTTATTGGTTTATATAATATTATATTTTCCTATACTAGACTGTATGTATTTTATTGGTATAGTATGTAGTTTTGTTTATATGTATAAAGTAACATATTTATATTATATTATTGAATAATATGTGAAAATAAGTTAGTTTTTTTCCCTCTGTTGCGGCTCTACCCATAGCTCTCACCACAGTACCAAAGGTTAGCTGGCAGAGAGTGCCTTTTTGGCATTAAGTTCGCCTTTGTACCAAATGTGTGTTTGTTGAGTGCAATAAAGGATTTTCTATGTATCTATGTATCTAAAACCAGCCAGATACAAAAAGTACAACCAAATAGATTTTTCTTCAATTTTATACAAACAAAATACGAAGAAACATTTTCCCCGACCTATTATTATGATTAATATAAGGTCGATCGAACACATTCGTGCAGCGGCCGTAATATAACTGCAGCGTAGATCCATCACGTTTAATCTTATGATACATATTGGTCCTACTTTCGAAGTCACGGTATTTTAGCATATTTCTCGTTCTCCAACTTTGGTTTTAAATAAAACAACTGCTGGTCATGGACATGCAATCATCGGATATCAATCAGATAATATTTTTACTCAGAATTTGCTACTGCTTTAAATTTAATTTAATATTAAGATCCAGCGTCTCGAATGGTTATACCTTCAACAGGTAAGGGATATAAAAGGAACAGAAGATCTTTTGTTTTAATTTCCCTCTATTGCCTCTTACAACACTCATGGGACCAGTGGCGGCTATATATTATACATTATAACAATGTATTTTGCAAATAAACTATGCTTTAATTTATAATATAGTTTAGTAGCCCATCCCATACCCTAAACATGAAAGCGGTGTTAAAAAAATCTACCCCGGTAGGGCACCAACATCTATAATCCTGGAGAATCCCTCACTAGGTAATTTTTGTCTATCTTCCTTTTGGGCGTGAATGTGTTCAGGCTACCCCGCGTATTCTGGAGGGGAGGAGCACAACTCCGTTGTTTACATGTACTACACGGCGTTTGTGACGACCACCCCCGCACCTATGGGTACAACTCTGCCTTAAGTTCCTCCAAAATAGTTATCGCTAGGGCAAAATCGGAGCACATTGAGAGAATTGGCAAGAAACTAGTTCGCCTTCCTTCGGAAACTCGTACATTATAGTCTTTCGTCAAGGCTGGCCAAGGAAATTTCGTAAGTCATCATTACCATCTCTGCGCAGAGAAAGCCGACTGAATGCTCCAAGCAGGACAAGATAGGACAAGACCTAATAAAGTGTCAGTCAGAGTAGCACAAAGTTGGTTCAAGCGTTTTCAGTCCGAAAATTTTCATCTCAAAGTTGCAGCATGCTCTGGTCGCCCTCATACGGATAAAGTCGATGCCGTTTTTGAAAAAGTGGATCAAGATCGGCATAAGTAGTTACGACATAGCCGAGGAATTGAGGATTAACTACAAAACAGTTTTAACCCATTGGAAAAAGTCTGGCTACACAAAAAAGGTTAATATTTTAGTACCACACGAGCTCACTGAACGAAGAACCAGGGTAACCGATATAGCTCAAGTGATCAAGCTATTGCTGAAGTGGCAATGGGCCGCCCATATAGCTCGAAGAACCACGCTGGAGCATACGTGATAGAACCTCGCTACGGCATATATGGCTGTAGCACGAATGGTTTGGCTCGATCGGATAACGACCACATCATTTCATCATTATTACAGCCCTTCACAAGTACACTGCTGAACATAGGCCTCCCCCAAGGAATGCCATAAAGTACGGTCCTGAGCTCCTGCATCCATTGACTTCCTGCATGTCTTACTAGGTCGTCACTCCATCTTGTGGGAAGTTCCCATTTCTATCTTCGGTTAAGAATCAAAATGCAGAATGCGTTGTCACTCTGAGGCAAAGATAGAATGCCTCGTTTCCAGTTAAAAGAGCCTCGGTTCTACATTCAACATAAGAAACACAGCAGTATTAAGCGGCTTTTACACGCTATGCGTATATGAATGCAGGTGGCTCAAGATCGAAACTGTAGCATTATATAGGGAAGACCTATGTTCAGTTGTTGACATGTGATAGACTTTAGTGTATGTGCGTATTATCTTCCTTTAATTACGTAAGAAGACAATTAGGTGTTAATATGCGAAAATTCATTTTTTTGTATATAAATTAGTTAAGTTTTAAAAATATGCAAATCTCTGCAAGTTAATTTTATTTTTCACACGGATATAAACTTATCAACATTCACAGTATTAATTGTCTTAAAAAACAAAATAATAAATAACGCAAACTAGCAGCCACGTAAACAGTAAGAGAAATCTAGGGAGCAGTAGAGAAACTGAGAAGAGAGATTCAAAATGAATAAAAATCTTTTACGTGTCAAGATTTTACTTTACGAAAGGGGACATCATTGATCCGAACTGTTCGTATTAAATTGAAACCTCATCTCTCAAAGTCACGTATCTTATAAGAAGGTTATCTTGTATCCCGCCTGCTTCTTCTTGTTACTTCATGAAATTTAATAACGATACAAAATTTTCTTGGACTTAAATTTTTCTTGGCTTTATATAAATTTGAAAAAGGAATGACAGGATGAAATACTGGAGAATGAAGTGATTATGCTTCCGAATACATAAAGTAATGGTAGCTCAGGGGTTTAGCGCTCGCTGTAAAGATTACGCGAACAACCAGGTAAATTGTAATTTTAAGTGCCGATTTACACCGTACTGTACGCCTAAAGAAAACATCGTGAGGAAACTTGCATGTCCGAGAAATAAAAGAAAACAATAACAAATATTTCGATGACATGTGAAGTCCGCCAACACGCATTGGGGCAGCGTGGCGGATACTCCCTTGTCCTAAAAACCCTCTCGAAGTGGGAGGAAGCCCGTGCCTTGCAGTGGGATGTATATAAGCTGTAACTTTTTACTTTTATCTTTTTTCAATATTATGCGCGTATTATAAGTGTTACCGTTACAGGCAATTAAAATCCACTGCTGAGGATTGGCCTCTCCCATAATCGGCCTCGGCCTCATAAGGATGATATTGCCTTGGCATAGTTGCCAGGCTTAGTAAGCGGGTTAGCAAGCGCAGTTTTTTTATTTTTGGTTATTAGAAAGATGCTGCTGCCCATCTTCTGGTTTGTTTCCCTCTGTCGTCTCTTAAGACACCCACGAGACGATATGGGGTGAAATGGTATTACGCCGTGTAGCAACGGATTATAAGTAGGGATTAAAAATAGGTTCTAAATTTCGTTACACTTCTTAATTTATATTCTAAAATGGTCCCTATTTTCTGTAAGGTTAGGTTAGGTTACGTCCTGGTCCCTCCCGAACGGGTTCCCGCCTTGTCGTGGCGGGAGGGGGGCTTAGTAGCCGTGGCTTGGTCAACCGCGGTGAACGAAGAGAAACCCCTTCGCTGGCCCGAGGTGGCCACTCCGAGCGGGCTTGACGAGCCCGCTTCGGATGTGTGTTGGTGGGCTGCGGATAGAGGGGTGTCCGCTCCATCTACCGCTGCAGCCGAGGTGGAGTCGCGGAGGAAGAGGAGTGCTGGTATGGCGATGCGCCTCTCGCCCTATCCTCCGCGACTCAGACGGGGCCGCACCGTTAAATGATGCGGTGGTGGTGGGGCTGCGGGGGGAGAGGAGTGTCGGTATTGCGAGGCGCCGCTCTCCCTACCGTCCGCAGCCGAATCTTGGTTGGCGGCGGAGCCATAGACCAGATCCACCGCTGGGGTCAGGAAGGCTGGTGTTTCTGAGTGCTAGTTTTTCCTGGCCCCATGGCCTTCGCGCATCGGACACGGGGGCGTCCGTTGCGCATATGAAATTGGAGGCAGAGGAGGAGGGCGCGCCATGTGTTCTGGTGCGCCTTACCGGAGAAGGAGATGGGGAGGAGTGGTCCTCTTCCGAGGAGGGGCCGCCATGGGGTGGCCAGCGCAGGTGGGGCCGCGGAAGTGTGCGAAAGCGTTCCCGTGGCCCTGCCAATATGCGACGAGGGTGGAACACCATGGGGTTTTAGTCGGTGCGAGTCCGATATAACCCGTCCTTGCCCCCGCGAGGCGGGTATGCGTAGGCATTTCCCCATGTAAAAAAAAAAGGTTACGTCCTGGTCGATTCCAACATACCCAAATTTTTCAGTTTCCCAGTCGAAAGGTGTTCCTTCCCCAGTAGAGCCAAACCATTCGTGCTACAACCATATATAATTAACGCTGCAGCGTGGTTCTTCAAGCTATATGGCCGGCCAATAGCCACTTCCGTTTACTGTTCCGTTGAGCTTTGTTGCTTATTCTGGTTATACTGCGAATATGTTCATTACGAAGTTTGTCACGCAGAAAACGTCCAAGCATTGCTCGAGACTTTTTCATAGCTCACTGAACGACCTTGACTTTCATCGTATGGCCAGCACTGGAAGACCATGTCTCTAATCCATATTTCTCATCACTGGCAACACGCGTTGGTTGTACACTTTTGTTTTCAAGTTTTGAGTTATACGCGGTAAGATGTTACATACCATAACTAATTAGTAAATACATTAATATTAATTTATTCTTATTTTTTTACAAAGCAACAATTTATTTCTCACTATCACGTAACTGTATCATTGAAGCTCACTTAAAGATCCATCCATCCATTACAGCATATAGCGGTAATGCCGACACAGACCGACTCATCGACCACGTCCAAATGGCTGCAGACTCCGTGCTACAACAGGTCCCATCCGCAGAGATCGTGATACTCGGTGATTTTAACGCCCACCACGCTGAATGGCTTGGTTCTCGTTTAACCGATTATGCGGGTAGATCTGTCTATGACTTTGCTTTGGCATATGGTCTAACACAACTGGTTACTTCGCCTACGCGTATCCCAGATGTGGAAGACCATGTACCTTCCCTGTTGGACCTTCTGCTGACCTCTCATCCGGACGGATATCAGGTCTCCGTCGATACCCCTCTAGGCTCTTCGGACCATTGTCTGATCCGGAGTACGGTGCCACTCACGCTCCAATCGCAGTCGCGATCTGCAGCTTGCCGCCGTGTTTGGCACTATAGGTCAGCTGATTGGGACGGGATGCGGTCTTTTTTTGCATCCTACCCTTGGGGGCGGGTTTGCTTCTCGCCGGAAGATCCCAGCGTTGTTGCCGATTCTGTTGCTGATGTGGTACTTCAGGGTATGGAACTTTTTATTCCATCCTCTGTGATGCCCATCGGAGGCAGATCCCAGCCATGGTTTGGTCGCTTCTGTAAAATAGCATCACGCTATAAGCAGGAGTGCTACCGGGCCTGGGCTGACGCATCAACGTCTCGGGATTTAAACACCAGCGCACTTAAAAAGAAGTATAATTCCGCCTCCAGGTCCTTCAAAAGCGTCATTACCAAGGCAAGGTCTGAGCACATCGGCAGAATTGGCGAGAAGCTAGTCCGCCTTTCTTCGGGAACCCGTGCATTCTGGTCTTTCGCCAAGGCTGTCCAAGGGAACTTCTGTCAGCCATCTCTTCCATCTCTGCACAGGAAGGACAACTCACTGGCCCATTCCGCAAAGGAGAAAGCCGATCTGTTGAGCTCTCTTTTTGCGTCCAACTCGACTCTAGATGACGGGGGGAATACACCGCCGACCATCCCGCGATGTGAGTGCTCCATGCCGAATGTGCGGTTTACACAGCGCTCGGTTCACAAAGCACTCTTCTCTCTGGACGTCAGCAAGTCGAGTGGGCCCGATGGAGTCCCTCCCATTATGCTGAAGATGTGTGCTCCGGAGTTGGCACCGGTTTTAACGCGTCTTTTCCGGTACTCCTACTCCCAAGGCGTTGTCCCGAATTCATGGAAGACAGCTTTGGTCCACCCGATCCCTAAAAAAGGCGACCGCTCAGACCCGTCCAACTACAGGCCTATTGCCATCACCTCCTTGTTCTCCAAAATAATGGAATCCATTATAAACTGCCAGCTCATGAGGTACCTTGAGGATCACCAGCTGATTAGTGACCGCCAGTACGGTTTTCGTCGAGGTCGATTAGCTGGTGATCTTCTAGTCTATCTGACTCATAGATGGGCGGAGGCAGTAGAGTCCAAGGGGGAGGTAATGGCCGTTAGTTTGGACATAGCGAAGGCCTTCGATCGGGTCTGGCACAAAGCGCTTCTTTCGAAGCTTCCTTCCTATGGGCTTCCCGAGAAATTGTGCAAATGGATCACCATTTTCCTTGCTGATCGGAGTATCAAGGTCGTAGTAGACGGTGCATGCTCTGATTTCAAGCCTATTAACGCTGGTGTTCCACAAGGCTGCGTGCTATCACCAACGCTGTTTCTCCTGCATATCAATGATATGTTGCTAACTGGTAGCATTCATTGCTATACGGACGACAGCACTGGTGATGCCTTATATACCGGCCGTGCCAATATTTCTCGGGAAAACGTCGCTGAGTACCGGGACAAACTTGTGTCTGAAGTCGAGTCTTTGCTTAACAAAGTCTCGGATTGGGGCCGACTAAATCTAGTCCAGTTCAATCCCCAGAAGACACAAGTTTGCGCGTTTACCGCTAAAAAGAACCCCTTTGTTGTATCTCCTCAGTTTCAAGGCACTTCCCTTGCTGTCTCAGCTAGTATCGGAATCCTCGGCGTCGATATATCGAATAGTGTGCAGTTTCGTGGTCACTTGGAAGGGAAGGCCAAATTGGCCTCTAAAAAGCTTGGCGTGCTGCAGCAGAGCGAGACAGTATTTCATGCCGGCACATCGCTTGCAACTTTACAAAGCGCAAGTTCGGCCCCACATGGAATACTGTTCTCATCTCTGGGCCGGGGCATCCCAGATCCAGCTCCTTCCACTTGACCGCATCCAGCGCAGAGCGGTTCGAATCGTCGACGACCGAGTTCTTTCTGATCGGCTCGATACATTGGCACTGCGTAGAGATGTGGCATCTCTTTGCGTATTTTATCGCATCTATCACGGGGAGTGCTCTGAGGAATTGTTCGGACTAATTCCAGCCACTCAATTTCACCATCGCACATCGCGACAAAACTTGCGTTACCATCCATACCATCTGGATGATTGGCGGTCCAGCACTGTGCGATTTAGAAGAAGTTTTCTCCCTCGCACAACTTCTTTGTGGAATCAAGAACCTTCAAGAAAAGAGCTTACACCTTTCTAAAAGGCCGGCAACGCATCTGCAATTCCCCTGGTGTTGCAGTTGTTTATGGGCGGCGGTAGTCACTTACCATCAGGTGAGCCGCATGCTCGTTTGCCCCCTCTTATATAAAAAAAAATGTGTCAATAAAGACCTCCTCTATAGATTAGCTCATAGGGCTAATCATAAGGGCAAATTCTCAGTTTGCCATAGTTGCCACGCTTGGCAGGCAGGTTGACAACCGCAGTTTTTATTATTTTAAGTTGTTATAAGGAAGATGCTGCTGCCATCTCCTGTTTCAGTTTCCCTCTGTTGCCTCTTACGACACCTACGGCACGATATGGGGTAATGGATATTTTACAGCGTCACCACAAGGTGATCTTTTAAAATTTTAATTGAGTATCAAGATAAATTAACATAAATTAAACGACACTAATCTATATCGAGCACATCTACATCTACCGTACATGTCTATGGGCCTCAGCATCCAGTTACCATCTAGTGGACTGCTGACCGCCATCCTTATTTTTTTGAAAAGGTATTTACTATTGTGTATATATAGCGGCGCTGTCTCCGCGCCACAAGCGAAACATATCGAAGCCTAAATCACGCTAACAAAGTTCCGAAGTTAAAGCAGTATATATAAAATAGCTCCGAACTACCACTCGTAGCGTTGGCCGCTCCTTGGGCAGAACACCTTGCCCGGCGGGAGATCTCCCCTTTTCCTTCCACCCGCCACATATATATATCTATATTATATGCGTTTAATGAATACATAATAATATTATAATATTATGATATCCATATAATAAATTTTATATCGGGATTATTGTACCAAACCATAAATTAAGAGAACAAAACTCTTCCTATCAATGTTTACATCTTCTGTTCCTTTTATATCACTTAACCGCCGAAGCTTTAAGCACTTTGAGAAGCTGGATTTGAATTTTTGAATACTAAATTCAATTTAAAAGCAGCAAATTCTGAGGCAAAATATTAACTATATCTTTGTCCAGCAGATTTTTTACTTAATACCTAATATTGAGAACGAGAAAGATGCTAAAATATCATGAGCTCTGAAAGCTTGACCAATATATTGTATATATTCTTGTATCATAAAATTAAGTGCGATGGATCCACATATATTGTGGCTGCAGCACGATTAGAACGAACCAATACATATTACACCAGCGTGATGGACACTTCATTGCTCTAAATCCATCTCAGTGATGAGAGAAGGCCTTTGCCCAAGAGTGAGTAGTATATTATAGGCTGTAAGTTTACTTTTACTTTTACTGCTGTGTTTCGTATGGTGAATTACAAAAATTACCACCTTTAGAACCTTTTTTATTATTTATAAGGCATTTCATGCTCATTTAACGCACTCAGGGGTGACAACGCATTGCCATTTCGATTCTTAATCGAGATTAGTTGGGTTCAACGGACCACTACATTTTACTGTTAGGTTGAATATATCCTTTTTTGCCATATTTATTATTATTAAAAATGTTATAGTCATAAAAGTTACCACGCAGTGAAAAACCACGTCTCAGTTCTATAAGTCATCACTGGCAATACGCACTGGTTGTACAGTCTTGTTTTGAAGTTTTATGATATACCTGACGAGAAGATTTGTCGTAATTACCCGAACGCTGCCCAGCCGAGTTGAATCCATCGATTGACCTCTCGGTCGAAGTTGGACTTAGGTACATAGTCGGACTATTTGTCCCGGGTAAACATAATATATAACATAAACCTAATTATAGCCTTTCGTTCTGATTAATTGATGAGAAATTTCGGCGTGATAATTTTTTTTTAATAATATGAAATCAGTCAAGTACATGCATGCCTCCTACAATTAGTGTTACCTTTTGCTAATATTCTTCATTTTAATAGACACTAGTAATTCATTTATTTGTATTTGTTAATCAATAATATAATACGTTTATCAATAATAATATACTAGGAAAGGAACTTAGTTCCAACCGAGTGTTCTACGACGCTCACTTTTTTTTTTAATATTTTAATTTATCTTAAAATATTTTTTTTTATTTAAAAAAACAAGATAGTAAATACATTTATCATACTGATTTATTATTGTTTTTACAAAGTAACAAGTTTTTTTATCATCACGTAATAAAATAAATCTCTGAAGCAAATTTAAAGATTCATTCATCCGTCCATTCTTTAAGTTGTTATCAGGAAGATCCTGCTGACTATCTCGTGTTTCCTTTTGCGACACCTACGGAACAGTATGGGTCAGTGGATATTTTTACAGCGACACTATAAGGGTAAGTTTTGTTTTGCAAGTTTATGTTTTTTTTTTAAATATTTTAATTTATTTTAAGATAAATTAACATAAATTCAATAACAGAAATCTTTACCGAAGATAGATGTATACATATCTGTGGGCTGCAGCATCCACTTACCACCAGAAGGACTATTAATTTTAAACATTACGAGTACTTCATTAAAAAAAGTACTTATTATTCTATATACATATATACGCGCTTCATCAATTACATCCTAAAAAGCCCACTGCTGAATATAGGCCTCCCTAATTAGAGAGGGTTTTGCCGCAGTTGCCTCGCTTGGCAGGCGGGTTGACGAATGCAGTTTTTTATTATTTGAATTGTTATCCGGAAGATTCTGCTGGCCATCTGCTGTTTTAATTTCCCTCTATCGCCTCTTACGACACCCATGCGACTATATGGGTTAGTATATCTTACAACGGCTTTACATAATTTCCAAATAATAAGCTTTTCTATGCAAATTATTGTAATGAGTCTTAACATAAAGGAAACAAAAGTAATTTCTTATATTTAAGCGAACACTACAGATTAAATTTAACAGGTTTTTGACGTCGCGATGTCTTAGTTTGCCCGAAGTTGGTACGAACTACGCAGAATGAGCTTACAGTATCTTGAAGTCTTGCAGTGGTATGCTTGGGTTTGGATTTAATTTTATTAATTATAGAATCCCAAGCAGATGACAGCACCCGTCCATCTTCTTTATTGAAATTAGGATGATTTCTTAATATCAATAGCCTCGCGAATCATCCTTGGTAGAAATCGGTGTTCTTTTGCGAGGATTTGTGGTCCACCACCACTACGTGTTTCTCGGTGAAGGAAAACATCGTGAGGATATCAGCATGACCAAAAATTTAAAATAAATTGTAACGCATTAGAACAGCGCGGTGGAAACTTCCTTGCTCTTAAACCATTTCAGTGATGAGGGAATGCTTGCGCCCAGTAGTAAGTATTTCTAAAGGTTGTAAGTTTACTTTTACTTTTACAGCTATATTTCTTATGGTGAATTACAAAAACTTGAAGACCTTTTCTAATGATGAGAGTGGTTGTAGGGGTCCAAGGGCCACTACATTTTACCATCAGGTTGAATGTCTCCTTTTTGCCATCTTTATTAGTATTAAAATGTTATAGTAATAAAAGTTACCAAGCGTAAAAGAGAAATATTTATACAGACATGAACCTAAATTAAATAATAATTTAAATAAGTTAACACAAAGATATATACGCAGAGCCTATTTTTATTTCGATGAACTACTTACGCATTTGCTGGTAAATCCAATTTGTGTTCGTTCGAATCTTCACGTCTGTATTAGGTTGGAACGAGCTATCAAATGGATTATTGACGTACACACGATCGACTGGATATACATTAAATATTTTCTTGACAGATTAAATAGAATACGTAAAATATTTTACGAATTAATGGCCATACCATCCATTACTAATGTAGTGATCCTTATGCAGGCATGGTAAAGCGAAGGCCCCGGGTTCGATTTCGGTAAAGAACAGATATTTGTTTTTCCGATCTGAAAAGGTCTTTACGACATAGAACTATGGATTTATATACTGTGTTACCTATATAGGACTGTCTGTATACGAGTATATAGGTTGGCACGGCTGGGTTGGCTGAACTGGGGAAGGACCCTACTCTTTGAGAAGACCGGCGCAAAATAGCAGCTTAATGCTGCTGTATTTCGTATGGTGAGTGTAGAGAACCGAGAATTAACGCCCCGTTTCTACGTTTTACGATAAGTTTAACGCAAAAAAATAATTAAAATAGACTTTATCGCCACCAGCCATTGATATATCACTACAAGAATAGACATACTAGTACGTTAGGACATTATTACTTTTACTATACACTTTTAACAGTGGTAGAGCCTCGTGGCAGCTTTTGCTGTCGTACGGATGGGCCGGCTCGAACTGGGGTGGTACCACGACCTCACAGAATACCAGTGTGAAGTAAAAATTTACCTCTGCGTTGCGCTTGGTAACTGCAGGACGCCAGAGGCGAAACCCCCCCCCCCCCCCTTCCTCCTTCACATGGTAGCGAAATTCCACTCGCAACTAAAACTGCTCGGGGCAAGCGGAGCAATACGACCAAGGCGACCCCTGTCACGCTATCCGTGAATTTTTGCAACATCAGGGGACTTCATTCCAATCTTAACGCTGTCCACTATCATCTGGGGACGACAAAGCCAGCCTTGCTCTTTTTAACCGAAACTCAGGTGTCCTCTCCGGCTGATATTTCATATCTCTTCTGCCGGGGTACAAATAAGAACACTCCTTTGTGCCCCGGGCTGGAGTTTGCGTATACGTCAGAGAGGACTAATGTTTTCGGCGCCAATTGTCCACGACCGAGTTTTTTTTGATCGGCTCTATTCACTGGTGTTGCGTAGGGATGTTGCACCACGGGGGATGCTCTGAGGAATTTTTCGGATTAATTCCAGCCGCCAAATTTCACGAACGCACATCGCATCAAATCAATTTGGATGCTTGGCAGTCCACCACTGTTCGTGTTACTAGTAGTTTTCTTCCTCGTTAAACTTCTCTATGGAATTGTTTACCATTTTTTTCGGACCTATACGACTTAGGGATCTTCAAAAAAAGATCTTACTCCTTTCTAAAAGGCCGGCAACGTACCTGCAATTTCCATGGTGTTGCGGTTGTTTATGGGCGGTGGCAGTCACTTACCATCAGGTGAGCCCCATGCTCGTTTGATCCCTCTTCTATAGAAAAATATAAGTATGGAATAAGCTCTGGAGAACTGCCAAGCCAATGCTCCATGAGTATGTCCCGGTAATTAACACTATTTGATAACGTCTTAGTTTAATATTTTTTTGGATAAAAAAGTAACACGTTAAATTATTACAAAATAAAAATAGGAAGGAGCGTTTTGCCTAAACATGTTTATTTAAAATTATTAATAACAGGGGAAAAAATATTTTTTCCTATCTCTTCATCATCAGTCTATAAGAGTCCTCAGTTGGACATGGGCTTCCCTCACAAGATAAAGGATTTTCCATAGTCGCTATACTTGGTAAACGGATGGACGATTGCAGTGCCTGAAGTTTTAAGCCTTTGACACTGCTCCCCATTCAACGATCGGAGTACTTCACATAAAGTTCATTACACGGAATGAACTTTTCGAAGAGATCTTTCTGGAATATCCCTTAGTCGCCTCTTACGACAGGAAGTAAGGAATTTTCTTACGCTGTCAACACTTGGCACATATTTTATAAAAGAACAATGCTAACTAAGGCGGATCTCTTGGAATATTTTAAGGTGATGAGTTATCTTAAATAATATTATATGTATTAAAAAAATGGGCGGATAAAAGATTTTTACGTAATTATAGAAAGACAATTTTTTTCATAATTCTTTGTTAAAAATGTTGTCACAATTTACTGTCCTTTTTTACTTTCTGCACGTAATAAATATATCTTAAAAGTTTTCAATTGACAACGGTAGTCGTGAATCAATTGAAATTTTGTTTCTATTTTTTTCTTGTTTTACAGGAAAAGAGAATAACAAACTTTTTTGTTTTTACGGACGTAATTAGCGCAGTTTTGGCAATAAGTGAATGCACTTCCATACAGCAAAATATTCGACACCGAAAAATCACTAACAATGCTGGGCTAGTTGATTGCATGCGTACTTTGGCGAATCGCATTCAAATACCGTGTATATTGCCCCAACGGCAAAACTATTCAGGTATTTAGCGAACGAATATGGAGGAATAGTATGCAAAATTGAAAAGCTGCCCTTAAATTGAAAAGGCTGAAACTTTTTATACAGTATAATTAATAAAAAAAAACAGTTCCAGGAAAATGTTAACTTTTTGTAGATAAAATTGCTTGCAGGCTTGCCGATCGATATTTTCACATTTAACGTGGCATCTATCTTTTTTTTTAAATAGTGCAAAGATGTTAAATACGTAAAAGGGGATCATTGTTTTTATAGACATGACCACGTGTTACATAAACAATTTACATACATAGCTCTACTTATTTATGTACGTATGTTTCCCCTCACGAGACGAGTACGAGAAAAAAAAACATAGATCAAATAAAATACTCCCTAAAATTTACAACGTAAAAGTTTTTTAATATTAAGTCGTAAGTTGCCGAACGATTAGATTGAATACGGTTTACATGTACTGTATTACTATATACTATAACATGACAGTTCACAACGACGAACGAATTATTTCTTGTACAAAACGCGTTGTTACTTTATCATTAATACACAAATAAAATTTGAATAAACATTAAATTTATACTTTATATCTAAATATACTGAATTTATTTAAAACTATCTACATTTTTTCTTTTATACGACTTATTGAATAATTCTTCTGGACTTTGAAAATTATTTATTGAATAATTCTTCTGGACTTTGAAAATTATTTAATTATAATGTGTATTATATTCAGACGAGGTATTTGAATATTTTTACAATTAGTAATTGATGCTTTTTATAAATTAGTGATAAGTAAAAGGTAATCAGAGTACGTAATTACGGTTTGGCTCGCTGCTGGCTATTTGGCGAACTCCCAAATAAATTAAACAACAGCGAAATAGCCCTTCACAGTAACTTTATTAACCTAATAAAATATAAGCTGTGTGGTTGAAGACTAAGAAAATCTATTACCTCATTTTGCATAGTGGGTATTTTAAAATGCGACTATGGCAACAGTTAAAAAGATTTCTTAGATGAGGGTATTATTACAATTCCCTTTATACCAGATGTAAAATAGCCAGAACAGTGACGGGGAGCAGCACTAAAGGTGCGGGAAATCTGGTACTGCGATTGCCAATTGGTCATCCCTACAACGGAGGGATCAATGTTCAACGGTGGGTGTGTATGGGATTAAAAATAGATTCTAGATTTCGTTACACTGTTTAATTTCTATTCTAAAAATGGTTCCAATTTTCTGTGAGGTGCGTACCGACCGAAAATGACCATAAGTCCCGGTCGGTTCCAAACTACCCAAATTTTTCAGTTTCCCAGTCGAAGGGCGCAACTTCGTGACATTTCAATTCTTATTTTTATATTATGACCTCGATCGTATCAGTACAATACAAAGAAATTTCTGATTGTATGATATCTGTTTACCAATATATAAATGTTTGAAAATCGTAAAAGTTTTTCTACTAGATGGTAGAGCTTCTTTTCTTTCTAGGTGTTTATCTGGGCAGGTACAACCTTTTAGTTACTGAGCATCTATTTAGTCACCAAGTAGCAAAGCCAGTATACTCGTAATTACAGGCTGTAAGGTTTAGTCTTTAGAGGTGACAACGCATCTGAAATCTGCGTTTTCTTTTTATTAAGATTTTTGTCTATTTGAGACTTAAAATTAGCTGCTTATTTAAAAAAAAATCATCGACTTATACTCGTAATCTATACTGATGATACATTTACACAAAACTACGAAACCACAATTAAGTTGTCAAAACAAACACGGTGTAAGGTATTTCCGAATCTTTTCAATTCCTCATAATACAATTTTCTATACCATTTACCTCGTAGAAGCTCAAAAATCTCTCGGCCTTTAACTATGTATTGGTGGCATTAATTTTCATTTAGTTGTTTAAAAAACATGAACTAGAATGTACAAAAAAAAATAAAGAATAAAACAACTGGAAGTACATAATGTGTTTAAGACTAGAGTTTAGAGTCCTTGAAAGGAGTTCAATTTCTTCAGAATTTTGACGATGATGCAGACAGAGAAGAGTAAAATATCTTTTGTAATAAGAAGTATGTATCGCCTCGCCTCGCCTCGCGCAAGGGACTAAATATTATGTGTTGGGTGTCAAAGATAGGGACATTAAAATTGCACAGGTCCACGTCTGCTGGTTATATTCGTTATTTTTGTAAGGAATAAATAGGTCGTTCGTAATTACCCCAGAAGGTTCGCGAATACCCCAACTGGTATGTGATATGCACCGGGTAGTTGCAGACAGCATGCTTTTGGAACGAAGTTCCTTATCGCACGCTACGAATTTGATGGATGGGGGCTAGGCGAGAAAAAGTGTAAGATTTTTCCGTCACGACCCCCTTTCTACACTGAGAGTGACATTGAATAATATCCATCTTTCCCACACTTTTTCTTATCTTGCCATGAAAGAAATATTATTTTAAATGACGCTTCATTTTAATAGACGGTAGTAATTCATTTATTTGTATTTATCTTGTATTTGTTAATCTATACAAATAAATAAAATTGAAGTGTCTGTTTGTAATGTCAAAATAACAGCTTTTTACTTATTGCATATGAAAGTATATACGGTACTTATAACAAAAACACAATTCTTAACATTTTTGTCTGTCTGTCTATCTGTCTGTCTGTCTGTCTGTTTGTTCCGGCTAATCTCCAAAAACGGCTGGACCGATTTTAACGGGACTTACACTGGTAGATTGCTCATGTTATTAGGTGTAACTTAAGCTACATATATTTTAGAAAAATATTTAGGGTTCCGCGCAACAAAATAAAAACCCTAAATTAAGTACACACGGGCGAAGGCGCGGGGAACAGCTAGTCAATAATATAATACGTTTATCAATAATAATATAATACGACAGGAACTTCGTTCCAACCAAGTGCTCCACGACGCTCGCACATGTTTTTTAATTTTTTTGAAATATGTAGTAGTAGTTAGTTATAGACAATGATAGACGACTCGACCTGGCAACATACAACGCACGCACCCTGAGGACTGACGAGAAAATCGTGGAGCTGGAAGAAGAGATGGACAGGTTACGCTAGCATATTATAGGATTATCCGTGGTCCGAAGAGAGGGGGAGGACACGGTAATCCTCGAATCCGACAACTTGCTCTATCACCGGGAGGGCGAACATCTGTCTCAAGGAGGTATCGGATTTATCGTCCACAAGTCTCTCGTTAACAACGCTATAAAGATTGAGAGTGTGTCGACGAGGGTTGCGTACTTTATACTCGGAATCACCAAACGGTATTCGCTGAAGGTCATATAGGTTTACGCACCAACCTCGGCACACCCCGATGAGGAGGCGGAGGAAATGTATGAGGATATCTCATCAATCTAGAGCCATGCATTCCTCCAAAACTCACTATACGGTGTTAATGGGAGACTTCAATGGAAAACTAGGCACATGAGAGAACGGTGAGCTGAAAGTAGGAAAATTTGGAATAGGGCAACGGAACCCAAGGGGCCAACAGCTGGCCGACTTCATGGAGAAAGAAGGACTCTTTATGTTGAACTCTTTCTTTCAGAAGGGGCCCAACGGGAAGTGGACCTAGTCGAGCTCCGACGGTTGGACAAAAAATGAGATTGACTTCATTATGACGACCAGACGACAACTGTTCAGTGATGTGTCCGTAATCGCGAGGGTGAAAACTGGTAGCGATCACCGATTGGTTAGAGGCACACTGAACCTAAACGTTAAGTTGGAGAGGTCTCGTCTAATGAAGTCAACGCTCCGTCCCCCTCGTAATCTGTTCCAAAGTCCCGAAACCTTTCCGCTCAAGTTACAAAACCATTTTCAGTGCCTAGAAGACTGCAATAAAGTGGACGATATGAATGACAAGCTCGTGGAAACTGTCCATGCGTTCGGAGCTAAGTTCTGCAAGACCCGCCGCAGAAGAACACAAAAACTCTCCGATCACACTCCCAATCTCATGGCTGTTAGACGGGAGATGAAGCTACATTCATAGATAATACACTATATACCAGCTATATTCTTCAACAGATTTGACAGCATATAGGCAACTGAACAGACAGATCTCCAAATGCATGCGGCGGGACTTACGCAACTTTAATACAGCTTTTATTGAAGAAGCGATTGAGCGGAACCAAGGCTCCAAAGTCTTTGCCAGAGATCTGTCTACAAGAAAGAGCCAACTGTCAAAGCTGAAGACCGAGTGTGGCAGCATTGTTTCTGGGACACCTGAGATTTAGTTGAGTTTTGAGTGAGATTGTGAGGTTCTATGAGCAGCTGTACACATCATCGTTGGAGCCACACGCAAGTGTGAGTAACGATCCAAGAGCGAGTCTTGTCGGACACTATTCCGAAGATACCCTGGACGTCAGTCTGAGCGAAATAAGAATGGCTCTCCAGGACCTTAAAAACGGAAAGTACCCGGGCGAGGATGGAATTACAGCGGAGCTTTTGAAAGCGGGTGGAAAACCGGTATTTGACGTTCTTCTGAAGCTCTTTAATTCCGTCCTCCATGGTGGCACTACTCCGAAGGCGTGGAGCAGAATTATGGTAGTCGTGTTCTTCAAGAAAGTCAACAATGCTCTCTTGAAGAACTACAGACCGATTTCCCTTCTGAGCCACGTCTACGTGCTGTTTTCGAAAGTCTCGCACGCAGACTTGACGACTTCCAGCCTCCCGAAAAAGCCGGTTTCCGAAAAGGATTTAGTACCAATGATCACATACACACCCTTCGGCAAATTGTAGAAGACAGAGGAGTATAATCTGCTACTTTGCCTTGCGTATGTGGACTATGAGAAAACCTTTGATTCCGTCGAAATTTGGGCGGTGCTTCAGTCCCTTCAGCGGTGCCAAGTTGATTGTCGGTATCGACATATATATCGAAGTGCTGAAGTGTTTGTACAGTAGGGCTACGATGGCTATCCGAGTACAGAACCAGAATACGAAACCTATCCAATTGCAGAGAGGTGTAAGAGAGGGTGACGTTATATCCCCGAAACTCTTCACCGCTGCATTGGAAGACGTTTTCAAGTTTCTGGACTCGAAAGGATACGGTAATAACATCAATGGCGAGTACATCACTCACCTTCGATTTGCCGACGATATAGTCCTTATGGCAGAATCGCTGGAGGAACTAAGCACCATGCTCAATGACCTCAATAGTGTCTCCCAACGGATAGGTCTTAAGATGAACATGGAAAAAACAAAGATCATGTTTAATGTCCATGTCACACCTATGCCGGTAGTTGTTGGGAGCACTAAGCTCGAAGTTGTTGACGAGTATGTTTACCTGGGACAAATAGTCCGACTAGGTAAGTCCAACTTCAACCGAGAGGTCAATCGACGGATTCAACTCGGCTGGACAGCGTTCGGGAAACTACGACACATCTTCTCGTCAGACATACCTCAAAACCTTAAAACGAAATTGTACAACCAGTGCGTGTTGCCAGTGATGACTTACGGATCTGAGACATGGTCCTTCACTGCTGGCCGTATAATGAAGCTGAAGGTCACTCAGCGAGCTATGGAGAGGGCTATGCTCGGGGTTTCTCTGCGTGATAAACTTAGAAATGAGGATATCCACAGTAGAACCAGAGTAACCGGCATAGCTCATCGGATTAGTAAGCTGAAGTGGCAGTGGGCCGGCCATATAGCTTGAAGAACCGACAACCGATGGGGAAGAAAGGTTCTCGAGTGGCAGCCTCGTACCGGTAGGCGAAGTGTAGGGTGACCCCCCACGAGATGGAGTGACGACCTGGTAAGACATGCAGGAAGTCGATGGATGCAGGTGGCTCAGGACCGTGCTTTGTGGCATTACTTGGAGGAGGCCTATATTCAGCAGTGGACTTATGAAAGGCTGTAATGATGATGATGATGAGTTGGTTATATAAAACTGAAATATTATGTTGATTTTAGAAGGATATAACCAAAGTTTAATTGTAATGAAAAAGAAAATAACTACTGCTATTGGTATCGTTTTTATTAAAACAATAATTCAACTGTCCGTGATTACCCTCTCTCCCCAACACTATGCGTAAAATGCCCAGATCTTCAAATAGGGTCATCGTCAAAGATGTGAGGCATCTGTGATTGCAAGCAATAATCCGCCTGCCAAGCGATTTTGAGATTTAGTTTAATGTTATGAACTCCTATTTTAAAGAATCTTCTTCCTCATATTCCTCGGCCCGTAAACAGATTATTGCTGGCAGTTCTGTCTAAAATAAAACCGTCTTTAAACTAGAGGATCCATGTGCACGAACCTAGGGCCCCCGTCTAACATGGCCGGAAATGTTGAAACGTTTATAAATAGTAATAATACTTTCAATACAATGACCTTGCATATTGTACAGTTAACTATTTGACATTGAAAATAAAAATACATTAACATAGATGATTTAAATCTAAATCTAAATTTGGTTTCTAAAGGCCCCTAAACTTCTGGCGCCCTTGGACTGCTGAGTTCAGTCTCAGTCGACCCTGACTGCTGAATGCCGGCCTCTGCCTTTTAATCAGAATTTAATCGCCTCGTTTGACTTTTTTATAGGAGAGGGGGCAAACGAGCATACGGCTCACCTGATGGTAAGTGAATACCGCCTTCTATGAACAACTGCAACACCAAGGGAATTGCAGGTGCGTTGCCGGCCTTTTAAACAGGAGTAAGCTATTTTGTTGAAGGTTCCTAAGTCCTATTGGTCCGGAATAATGGTGGTAAATTTTTCTACAGAGAGGTCGTACGCGGAAGAAAACTCCTTGTGAAATGAACAGTGGTGGACTGCCAAGCGGTGGTAAATGTGAAAGAAAATGCAAAGAGATGCAACATATCTTCGCAGCGCCAGTGAATCGAGCCAATCGGTAAGGACTCGGTCTTCGACTATTCCAGCCGCTCTGCGCTGGATGCAGTCAAGTGGAAGGAGCTGGCGCTGGGGTACCCCAGCCTAGAAATGTGAACAATATTCCATGTGAGGCCGAACCTGCGTCTTGTTAAATTGCAGGCGGTGTACCGGCCTGAAATACTGTCCCACTCTGTTGAACACGCCAAGCTTTTTACAGGCCAATTTGGCCTTCTCTTCCAAGTGATCACGAAATTGCACGTCACTCGATATGTCGACGCCGAGGATTCCGATACTGGCTCAGGTAACAAGGGGAGTGCCTTCAAACTGAGGAGATACGGCAAAGGGGTTCTTTTAGCGGTAAACGCGCAAACTTGTGTCTTCTAAGGATTAAACTGGATTAGATTTAGTCGCCCCCAATCAAAGATTTTGTTCAGCAAAGACTCGACTTCAGACACAAGTTTCTTCCGGCAGTTAGCGACGTTTTCCCGAGAAATATTAGTGCAGCCGGTGTATAGAGCATCACCAGTACTGTCATCTGCATAGCAATGAATGTTACCGCTTCGCAACATATCATT
Organism: Parnassius mnemosyne; assembly: GCA_963668995.1. Taxonomy (NCBI): domain Eukaryota; kingdom Metazoa; phylum Arthropoda; class Insecta; order Lepidoptera; family Papilionidae; genus Parnassius; species Parnassius mnemosyne. The sequence continues at coordinate 27,690,955 of CAVLGL010000057.1, forward strand.
GATATGCAGAAGAAACAGTGTTGGTGATAGCACGCAGCCTTGTGGAACACCGGCATTAATAGGCTTGTGGTCGGAGCATGTACCGTCTACAACGACCTTGATGCTCCGATCTGCAAGAAAACTGGTGACCCAGTTGCAAAATTTCTCGGGAAGGTCATAGGAAGGGAGCTGCGAAAGAAGTGCTTTGTGCCAAACCCGATCGAAGGCCTTTGAAATGTTCAAACTAACGGCCAACGCCTCTCCCTTGGACTCTACTGCCTCCACCCATCTATGTGTCAGGTGGCCAGTGAGTCGTCCTCCCCCCTGTGCAGAAATGGAAGAGATGACTGACAGAAATTCCCTTGGTCAGTCTTGGCAAGAGACCATAATACACGGGTTCCCGTAGGAAGGCGAACTAGTTTCTCGTCAATTCTGCCTATGTGCTCTGATTTTACCTTGGCAATGACTCTCTTGAAGGACCTGGAGGCAGAGTTATACTTCTTTTTAAGGGCGCTGGTGTTTACATCCCGGAACTTTGATGTGTCAGCCTAGGCCCGGTGGCACTCCTGCTTGTAGCGTGATGCTATTTTACAGGAGCGACTAAACCATGGCTGAGATCTGCCTTCGATGGGCACCACAGAGGAATGAATAAAAAGTTTCATACTCTGAAGTACCACATCAGCAACAGAATTAGCAACAACGTTGGGATCGTCCGGCGAGAAGTAAACCCGCCACCAAGTGTAGGATGCAAAGAAAGACAGTATGCCATCCCAATCGGCCGATCTATAGTGCCAAACACGGCGACAGCCTCCAGAAAGCAACCGCGATTTTAGCGTGAGTGGCACCATATTCCGGAATAGACAATGGTCCGAGGAGCCAAGAGGTGCATCAACGGAAACCTGATATCTGTCTGGATGAGAGGTCAGTAGAAGGTCCAACAGGGAAGGTGTATGGTCCTCCACATCTGGAATCCGCGTAGGCGTAGTAACTAGTTGTGTCAGACCACATGCCAAGGCAAAATCATCACAGACGTATGATCGGTTAAACGTGAACCGAGCCATTCGGCGTGGTGGGCGTTAAAATTGCCAAGGATTACGATCTCTGTGGATGGGACTTGTAGCCATTTGGACGTCCAAATGGCTACAGATTGGTCCACGTGGTCGATGAGTCGGTCTGTTTCGGTATTACCGCTATGGGACCTATAGAGACACTCGTAGACGCGCGGATGGTCGTCGCTGTCGTGTAGCCAAAGAATGGACAGTTCCGAACCTTCAAGACTGCCGAGGCATCGAGAACAGATGTCCTCTCTGATGTATACACAAACTCCAGCCCGAGACACATAGGAATGTTCCAATTTGTACCCCGGGTAGGAGAGATACGAAGTATCAGCCAGAGAGGACACCTGCGTCTCGGTCAGAAAGAGCAAGGGCGGCTTCGCTGTCTTGAGATGGTAGTGGACGGCGTTAAAGTTCGAGTGAAGACCCCTGATGTTACAGAAATTCACGGATAGCGTGGCAGGGGTCACCTTGGTCTTGTTGCTCAGTTTGCCCCGAAAAGTAATTGTATTGATTGGAATTTCGCTCCCTCCACCTCCCCCCATAATGCGCGGGGTAGCCTGAGCACCCACGCTCAGGAGTGGATTAGCTTGGTCGTGGATGCTCAGCGAGGGATTCTCCAGGGGGGGGTTGTACCCTCCTGGGATAGTCTTTCATTTAATTCCGCTACCATGTTGTTAGAGGGGGGGGGGGGAATCCGTTCTCCGGCCACCTGCACTCACTAGACGAGCAGAGCTTCCACTTCACGCCGGTATTCTGTGAGGTCGATTCGGCTCGAGCCGGCCCATACGTGCAACAGCAAAATCACTGTCACAGTCAGGTCCCCAGTGACAACAAAGGACATGTCAGGTCCTTTGTTGTCACTATATTTCTATACTAACGTGAATACTAAACTATAATATAACATCAAATGGGTTCTGCCACAGTGTGGCCTTTTAATAATAAAAATGTCTTCATTTTAATTTTCAACTTTTAATGTACCAATGTAAAATTATTTTACGTCAAAAATGAGTATCTTACAAAAATGTAACCTTCCTATAAAAAAAGATATAAGTAATTTCATTTTCCTCAAACGGGTTCAAACCACATTTTCATAGCATTTGATGATACTCTGTTACTTTAATTTTCTTCTCAGTAGAATAATTCTGAAAAGTATGTTCTTGTCAAAACAGGTAAGATATAGTCTTTAAACATTGCTTTGCTGATCCTCCCCAAAAGCTTCTCTTGTGTACACATTGTTTGGATTTGGTACATAATCGTAAATCAAAGAAAAATTGAAGAGATTGAACAAAGATTATATAGTTAGATGTGGCAATGTACTATGGGCTTAAATTTATTTTCTTTCGCCGTATAGGCATTTGCATTAGCATTTTTCACGCTAAGGCAGTGTAATTTACCATTTACCGGTTCATCTACCACAAAATCAGATGTTGTAGCCAATCGATAAATAACAGAATAAATCAAAGTTTCACCTGACATTAGAGTATTACCTGATTTTAAAAAGACCAAGAATATAATCTTTATTAAATACATTTTTTTAAATACAACTTTATAATAAATACTAATTAAGGTTTTAAATTGTTAGTGATATTACGTGCTGCCGGGATAAACCATGCCAGAAAATACGTCATAAGATACGGCAACAATATATCGGCCAATATATGTATTAGTATTGTTTCCTAAAAAATAATAATTTTGCCGCATTATCCATAGCTTCGATCGTTCTGATCATGATGATATATTATACCATACTACCATTTCATGTAGAGTCATTGTAGACCATAGAGACAGTGAACTCCATAAATATTACTTAGAACAAGTCACAAAACACAATTACTATCTACCGTGAGGAATAACTCTATTCCACACTCAGTATGACACAACATTAAAGTTTATAAAGAATTTAAAAATCCCCCGAATTAAAAATTGCTGATCATCTTCAAACGTCTGAAAATATTTTTTAATCATAGCTAAGAACACTCGATCAAGACGCCTTTCAAACAAAAAAACTAAATCTAAATCGGTTCATCCGTTTGGAGCTACGGTGTCACAGACAGACACACAGATACACAGGTACACAGATACACACGGTAAACATATAACATGCCTCTGTTTACGTCGGGGGTTAAAATATCTTTAATAATATGTGAAATATTAGGGCTGCCAATCTGGATAATGTTAAAGTGAAAACACGCAAACCCCTACACTTAAAACTCAATTTAGTTTTGTGACATGGATAAATGAAGCATTTTACTTATATACAAATAAAAAGGGTATAATTTATCATGGAACACTAAGAAAATCCGGACGAATATTCCCTTAACACCATTGTGACTATCACCACGTCTTATAATCAAAAATAATTTATATTCAGTCACAGATTTAAACTAGATACATACTAGATATTGCAATAAATAAATCCCGTGAAAATGTGTGCACTAATATGTAAAGTATGGAATGTCAGCAAACGTCATATTTTACGAAGTCTGGCTAAGAGACTTGTTTTGTGACAAAGACTTTTCTTTACCAAAACTATCAATTACCCACTTTTTATAATAAAACAGCATGAGATTATGTTGCCCTTGTCAATATGAGTATGGTCCCTTCGGAGGGAGATAAAACCATAGTGTGGGATGCTACGTGCGTAGACACTTTGGTAGCCTCACATCATATTTATAACCGGGGCGGCATCAGAAAAGGTTTAACAAAGTAAGTGCCGCAATGCGAGTCTCAGAAAGATGACTACATATTCATGTCATTTGTTATCGGTCCGTGGTGTCCACGGGTGGTGTAGTTTCTAAAGGAACTGTATCCGCGACTTGTCTGGTGATAAGAAGGCTCGTTGTTTTCTTGCTTAAAGTTTTAATAATATATTCATTTCCCGAGGAAACGCAGCTAGCGTTCTTGGCACTATATCGCGGGGAGTAGGACTGTATCATAATTTAAGTTTATAGTATTAGTTTTTTTTGGTAATAAAATCTTTTTATTGATTACGGACCCACGATCGTTTTTAACTGCTGCGGGCGGCATGACATTTGAAGAATAGTTTTAAAAGATTTATTGCTCTCGCACCGTGCCTTTACTACTAAAAATGCTTTAGCTATTTATGATATAAATGTAATTAGAGAATGTGGGATGAATAAATGTTTATTTATTATTATTATTATAATTTATGTACTCGTAATTTTATAAATTTAAATTTAATGATGCATAACTTGACATGTAACAATAACTTAAATTTGTCATTTAATTGTAAGAATAATAATGATAAATTTCATTTGATTGATATTAATAATTTAACTAAGAAGTTTTTGACAAGAGATAGGTATTACCTATCAAAGTATAATTTAAGACTGGTAGCAAATACGCTATCTTATTATTTATATTTTAACTCGGCCAATGATTTGGCTACCTTGACACCTGCTTCTTTAGAGCAACAAAATAATTTTACATTTGATTTGGAAACAGTTCCAAGTAATTTAAATTAGATAATAAGACAATAGAGGTAATCTCTAGCAACGATAATTTATATAGCTTAGAATGCAACTTACCAATACATAATTATGCAATTTCACAAAATAACAATAGTAGAAACTGTATCAACCTGGTGCATCAAAATATACAAGGTATGTTAGGCAAAGAATTAGAAATTGAATTATTTTTAAATAGTAACAGTATACAAATTTTATGTATTACTGAATATTGGTTGAAAGATTACAACTCCATATTTAATTTCAGTAATCACCAGGTGGTTAGTTCGTTCAATAGAGATACTAAATTACGTGGTGGCTCCTTAATATTAGCTAATAAGTCCTTATCATATAAAGAACTTAAAGACATTGTGAGCCTCTCTGTTGAGCGTACTGTAGAAATGGCATGTGTTGAGCTTGAGCACCTTATTGTTGTCAGTGTTTACAGGCCCCCATGTTCAAGTTATGATACTTTTGAAAAAATTATGGAAGAAGTTTTAGTTAAGCTTAATAAACAGAATAAATCTCTTGTAGTGTGTGGAGACTTTAATATCAATCTCCTGGAAACTTCTTCCATCAGTATTAAATTTTGTTCTTTGTTCAAATCCTATAATCTTAATAATTTATTATTTGAAGCTACACGTATTGCAGGGTGTAGTGCAACTTGTATTGATAATATTTTTACAGGTGTTATATCAATCGACAAATGAATAATTCAAAAACTTAGTTCAGATCACTGTGGACAACTGGTTTCGTTACCTTATATGCACAAAGAATAGATAATTGAGAAAATTGTGTTTGTTCCTATTAATGCAAAACGCCTGGAGAGATTTAGAAGTAATATGGTAAAAAACCTTCAATCCCTAAGAACAATGCAGACTATTTATATAGAGAATTATTTACCTTTATAAACAATGAATTTAATAAAACATTCACTTCTAAAACATTCTCCAGAAACAGTCGCAAGGCATTTAATGAGTGGGTGACAGTAGGAATTCATAAAAGCAGACGAAGGTTATATGACCTTTACCATAAAAAATCGTATAATCTTTCCGATGCTTTTAAAGAATATGTAAAAAATTATTCTAAAATGTTTAAAAGAGTTTGCTCCACAGCCGAATCATTACATATTAGTAACAAAATTAAGACGGCTAAGAATAAAATTAATATGACGTGGAGTATAATTAACAGCGAAACCGGTAAAGAGAAACTTCGTAACTCAAACTATCAATTAAAAATTAATAATGAATTGACTAGATCAAATCAAGAAGTTGCAGCGGTGTTTGAGAAATATTTCACTGATGTTCCTATCTTGACAACAGAGTCATTGAATACTTCTCTAACTGTCGCCGATTCATTACTTAAACAGAATGTTAATACCTGTTTTAAAGAATTTAGATTTGAAAAAGTATTGCCGCATAATATTGTAAAATACTTCAAAACCATTGATGTAAAGAAAACCGCAGATTTGTGGGGGATTTCCGTTACAGTAATTGCGTCCATAATAGATCTAATTGCACCTCATCTTGCTATTATTTTTAATACTTGTATCGATTCAGGTGTGTTTCCTGATTTAATGAAGTATAGTAAAGTAATACCTTTATTTAAATCTGGTAGTACATTGGACCCCGCTAATTATGGACCTATTTCTGTACTACCAACTCTCAGTAAAATTTTTGAAAAAATAATTTTGGTTCAATTGTTAATTTTTTTTAATACAAATAAATTACTTCATAAAAATTAATTTGGTTTTACAAAGGGTCGCTCAACGTCTGACGCCGGTTTTTAAAAATTAATTTGCTGACGATATCTCTTTAATTTTCAAACTGAAACGGCAGTCAATTAAATATGACGATGTAAATAATGCTCTATTGAAATTGGTACATTGGTTTAACGCCAACAATTTGCTCTTAAACGGCAATAAGACAAAATGTATTAAATTTACAATACCTAATGTAAAACATTCGAAAACCAATGTGCTCTTAAATGGGGAGGAGTTGAGTCTTGTGGATACCACTGTTTTTATTGGTATTACTATTGACGCGAAACTTCAATGGGGCCCCCATATATCTAAATTAGCAAGCAGACTTAGTTCTGCAGCATATGCTGTAAGAAAGATTAGAAGTCTCACAGATGTTGAGACAGCTAGGTTAGTATATTTTAGTTACTTTCATAGCGTAATGTCTTATGGAATTTTGCTATGGGCTAATGCGACTGATATTGAAGCTATATTTGTTTTGCAAAAGAGAGCCGTACGGGAGATTTATAACCTAAATTGTAAAGAGTCCCTTAGAGGAAAATTTAAAGAAATAAACATATTAACATTGGCATCGCAATATACTTATGAAAATGTAATGAATGTACATAAAAACATAAATAGCTTTAATAAGAATAAGGATATGCATACTTTAAATACTAGGAATGAACATAAGCTTGTAATGCCATTTACTAGACTCCACAGAATCAGTAATTCATTTATGGGGCAATGTATACGCTTTTACAACAAAATCCCAGAACATATTCAAAGTTTGTCAATAAACAAGTTTAAAAGTTTTATTAAAGAAAAACTGTACAAAAAGGGTTATTATAATATCAAGGAATACATGAATGAAAATAACCCCTGGGATTAGGGTGATCGCCACCATGCTGGTTCTATGAAAAATCATTTAAAAATTGTATAAACAAAATTATTGTTAAGTGAAATTATGTTTAAAAAAAAGTCCCGCTGGGTTTCTTGCTGGTTCTTCCCAGGACAAAGGTATTTTCCGAACCAGTGGTAAATAAAATAATGACTTTCAATAAGTATCATGTAATAATCCATATTGAATCAAAATCAGTCTATTCTATACTATTCTAAAAAAAAGAAAGTACTTTTGAAAATAATTAATGTATGGTAACGGCTGTTGCCGTTTCATTCACTTCCTACATTTAGTTCGCACAGTTTAACATTACTTTGTACCTTCAAATTTTATGATAAAACTACAAATGTTCATTCTATCATGGTACCACAGCTGCCTATATTTCCTGTATATAACCATTTTCCTGGTAGGTAAACTTCAATGGTGTGAAAATGTAGGCAATTTCGAAAGAACATTATACAGTTTAATTTAATAGTCTGGAATGCACTGTGTACTGTGTATTTTCCCTTGCTTGTCCGTTCTAAATACCGATTTTATATTTATTTTTTAGCCACACTACTATAATATACAAAGCCGAAAATTTTTACACAATCACAACTCTACAGAACTTGTAAACGTCACATGACGAGAACAAACCCAGTTCAATCCTCGGCACCACTCGACACCTTTTTGTTTATTGCAATTGGTCATTTACCACGTGCGCGACGGAGAAGGAAAACACTGTGAGGAAACCAATTTTAAAACAAAATACTACAGAAATTAAAAGATGTACGCAATATGAAGTCACACAATAATAATATACGTTAGGGTCGGGCCAGCAGGGCGGTGGATTTCCCGTTACAATAAAACACTCTCAGAGATGAGACCTGCTTATAGTATAAGGAAGTATACCTACCTATTCTAGCTTAACCACACATAATGTTACAATTTAAAAGTAATTTTTTCTAAATTCAGATTTAGAATATGTTTATAATGTATGAATATTCGACCGATTTTCCGCACTCTTTCCGAAGATTCCCGCTAGGACCCTGTCACGAATTATTAAGAAAAAGCCCTGAAACTAAGTGCTTACCATCAATACACAGGAAATATGCTAAATTTGTCCCTACAGCTTAAGAGAGTGGATCAATGAAAACGCTAGCTGTACCGATCATCTAGTAGATGATATAGAAATATGGTTTTTACAGATGAAATTACGATTAAAGTGAAGAAGTACACTAAGAGAAACTAAATTAAACAAAGTGTATACTTACAGCTCTAAAGGAGCCTCGCAACAAAAAAAAGTTCAACCTGGTTGTTCGCGCCACTTTGTTACTACCGCCTAACGCTTGTGAGATTCGTTAAATGTCTAATAAGAGTAGTGCAATCTTCAATGCCGGGTTTCCTATATACCGCCTTTTATACCCAGCATATGCACTCGTGTGTTAAAACGGGATACACACAAGCTCGCAAGTCAAAAATAATTGATTCAAAATCAATTAAAATAACTGATCGCAATTATAAGTTTTATTATTAAATACACTGATTTCTTTTTGAGATATATCGTTTTTGTACGTAACAGAACTTATGAACGTACTACGTAGGTTGTTACTATTTTCAAGTCTATGCGCAAGTACAAGTGCACTCTCTATTCCCTCACACTTCTAGTCCGATGGTACAATAGCCGGCACGATCGGAGAGAGATCAAGCGCATGACCTATGGCTTTACGTGCTCTCCGAGGCACGGGGTGAAACACCGCCAACTTTATGACTCCTGGCTGCTACTGAGAGTTTCTTGACAGAGTACTGATTTTGGGCTGACCCGGGGTTTGACGCTATGATCAGCAACCGCGTTCACGACCACATGACTAATGAGGCAGTCAAATTACTTTTATACTAATACGTATTACAAAACCTTATAGAACACAACAATTTTATTCATTAGCATTTCCTCATAGTAATGTGCTTTTTCACGTATTAATGCAGCATAAAAATATAAACTAGATTTAATGAGCATGTGTAGCGAAATCTTGTTAAGTTCACAACGAAGTCCAACCTCTCCGCTTCGCGTTTGAGGTGTGCAAAATGTAATAATTTAAAATATTTTTGGTTAGCACGTTATATTTTAGAACAACATGACGCGCGTGGTGTATTTTATATTTTCCTGAAACATTCTATTTTTCGGGTCTCTTTGTGCTTATTAATCGGGTCGAGGACTGACGTGACTCGGAACGTTTTGTTACTTTTTTTATTTAAACTGAAGCGACACACAGATTTTTTTAATTTATTGTGTTTGCGTGTTGCATTGTAGTACGTATCTCATAAAAAACCTGGCCTCGTTAAAATTACATTATTATGAAGCTTATCCCATCAATCCAATCATATTTATTAATGAGGCAAATTGCTTTTCGCTATTTTGGCGCAGTATATAATATTGCAAAAATAGTTGATTTTCAATATCTTTTTTTTTCTCAATAAGTACGTGTCTCCGAATGTTGAAACTTTGCCTGTGTGCTTATAATAATGTATCCTTTCCGGGAAAAAAAAACCGCCAAAGTGCGAGTCGGACTCGCGCACCGAGGATTCCGAACAAATCTGTAGATATATAAGTTTAAAATTATTAAAAATATTTTTATTAAATGATGTAATTAAAAATTTATGTTTTTCGCAATATTTCCTTTATCTGTGCTATAAAACGTTGCTTCGTACCAAATTTCAAGATTCTGAGTTCACGGGAAGTACCCTGTAGGTTTTGATTCCCTTGCGAATGTCGAAAATTTGCGGCATAAACGGCTATATCTTTTGATTGCGTTGGCTTAGAAATTTGATTTTTTCACAGCTAAGGGACAGTAGACTTGAGTATTTGATATGAATTTCAACTTGATACCTCCACGCGTTCCTGAGAAAAAGGGTCTTGACAGACAGACAGACAGACGGACAACAAAGTGATCTTATAAGGGTTCCGTTTTTTCCTTTTGAGGTACGGAACCCTAAAAAATTGATATTTTCCTCCAACTCGACAGACGTCAATGGAAAGCTAAGCCTATTTGAGTGCTAATTAACACCATTTTCTTGGTTATCACATTCGTACAACTTGAATTCATTCCATCTAAATACACCACCTGCTAGCATATTACACACACTTGGATTTCATATATCTTGGCACAACACAATGTCTCAACTTGATGAAATTAGAACTTAACAGAACAGTTTGGCGGAATGCTTTTCAAATAGGATGGCCAAGCTGAAAGCACAGTTACACACGGGGGGACCAGCCAAAGACACGGTTGCAAAGGTGGTTGAGGAGTTTTGAACTTTCCGTGAACTCATGTTCTCTATGGTTGGTATGCCCCGTAAACAAATTAATGAGTGCTCCCATATGATTGACGCTATTGAAATCAGGCACAGATGAAAGGTTCTCCTTTTCTTGGGTGCTGCTGAAGATGAGAAGGAGGACAGCAAGGCTACAGTATTAAGTATAATCCACAAAATAGAGTGAAAGGACATCACGGCATCGTGCAATAGTCTTAGCAAACTGTTTTTGACAAAGCCCGTCAGCATATCGGCATGCGTGACTGCTGGACCCAAGATGGAGTAATTATGGTGAAAGTTGCAGATGGATCCCGGTATAAAGTCACTACCTTAGATTAGCTGATTACTCTTTCGCAAAAACACTCTATGGCGGCTGCTGAATCCTCAACTAGAGGCAAGCGCATTGCAGGAAGCGCTTTATCGTCGCAACCCAATTCTAAGCCACGTAAATAACTACGCAGTATTGCGTTTTATTATCTTAATTCTCCTTTTCCCTTTAACTACAACTTTAAATTTATTCAAAATTGTAGTATTACTTAGTATTATTACTTTCTATCCACCGTATTAAAACTTGCTTGCTTACAATGCTGTGTTAGTACCTACTTTAATGTATGGTAGTGAAAGTTGGGTGTGGCAGAAGAGGCACGAGAGTAGCATAAATGCTGTAGAAATGCGGTCATTAAGGAGTATGTTAGGGATGAATCTGAATGACAGAGTGAGAAATTGTTTGATAAGAGAAGAGTGTGGTTTGCAAGATGATGTTGTGACCAGGATTAAGAAAGGAATGCTTCGGTAGTTTGGTCATGTAGAAAGAATGAATGAGGAAAGAGTGACAAAGCAAATTTATGTTGCAGAGGTGAACAGCAGAGTTGGGAAGGGTCGCCCTAGGCGAAAGTTTTTCGACCAAATTGGCGATATATTGAAAATGGGCCAAATCAAGAGTACCTTTAACCGACGAGCGTGTATCCGTAGGTATATGGATGTGGAGGAAGCGTGTAAGGATCGTGCCAAATGGAAGTCCATAGTCTCTGCCTACCCCTCTGGGTGACAGGCGTGAGTGTATATGTATGTAAAACTTGCTTTTCATTTATGTAACCTTAAGCTTGTTTCTTTCTTATTTATTTACATATTTTTTTTATATAACTTGATTTATAATATTAATAGTTTTACATCATTTTATTAAAAATTGTACATATTCACTTTAAATTTTAATTACATTTTAAGTAAAGTTCTACTTTGTTTTTGTATTAAGTTGGCTTGCTTTTGGTTTATTTTGTCCACAGATTAATAGATCTGTAGCACAGAACACAATTACTCTCTACCACTTATTACCAATTATTTTTTTAAGTTACATAATATTTATTATACTATTGTTTGAAGTGAACTTTGTACCACTGTCGTCAGCCGCGCCACGTGTTGGTTCTTGACTGTGATCAACGGATTTAGTTCTTTTTTTGAAGTTAGTTGAATGTACATTAACGTGAATAGACTGACTTAGTGCCTTGAACAAAGAAATTGCCACCGGGGACGCCGCAGGAGAATACCTCCTCCGGGGCAGCATCGTGCCATCTGGTTCAGGCCACCTAAACACAAACACCACTCACATGCACTACACCTTCAGCCTGACAGATCCAGGAAGCAGGTAAGTACCTTAGTAGTTAAATACTCTCTATTCGACTAGCCTTCCCTTTAAAGCTTAGTAGGATAGAACATTCCACCAGGCTATTCGGCCCCGTCCTTAATTGTTCGTCGAGCCTACAGCTCTGGGCCCCTGTGGGATTGAACTTTGTCGGGACAGTTAGGGGCGTGTACATCTATATTATTTATTCTTACCATTTTGGTCTATATTATTTATTTATTTATATATTCTTTTACATATAGATGAGTTCCGATGATGATTCTTTTCTTTCTGCCAACGAGTTTTTATCATCAAATGACAGTTATTGTTATATTACTAAAACGCTAGGGGATTTTGTGCGACATAAATTCGATCAATCCCCCTCCTTGTTTAATGTTTGCCACATTAATGCACAAGGCGTAACTAGTCACTAGAATGATCTGACTGAGGCTTTCACTGACGCTGATGTTCATGCCGTCTTGATTTCGGAGACTTGGTTTAAGGCCCATCTTCCTTCTGCCTCTTAACCTCTCTCTGGCTTCAGTTTGATACGCAACGATCGAGTTGATAGGAGACGGGGTGGGGTCGCTATATATCTTCGTTGCGACTTCTCTTATAAAATTCTAGCTCCTTCTTCCCCCTATTATACTGCATCTGCAGAATTATTTTATTAAGAGTTTCCGGTTCTACACTCACCATACGAAACACAGCAGCATCAAGCTGCTATTTTATGCTGGTATTCTGTGAAAGTTTGGTCCTTGCCGGGTCCAGCTGACACATTTTTGCTACAATCATATCATATACTGTTATGCTATAATATAGTTGTACCACAACGTAAAGTATAAAGGTGTGGAGATGGGCCTCTTACGTTGTAGGTAAGAATTGCAATTATATTTGGAAGTAACATTGACTTTTGCGGTATCAGATTTCTTGCATCTTTAACGCTGTCTGCCGCAGGTCTAAATCTTTACGCCAGAGATAAACGAAATGGTTAGGCCGCCTATCTATTGAAAGTCACGAGATGTTCTGTGAATTTTCCAAAGTTAATAAGCTAACCTAACTAGTAAATAAAAAATAACTATTATAGTACCCACGGGTTGAGATCGGTTGATGAAAACATCCCACGCCGCCACCCAATCTCTACATAAAATAATGTTAGTAACGACATACTATTTGTTGAAACCGTAGAGCAATAACTGTCTGAACATGCGACGACAGACTCAATAAAGTAAGATGTTTAATGTGCGTCTTTAGTTAATACCGTAGATTTTCCATAACATTTTATATTCAACGAAAAAAGAACTTATAGAGACAGCTCTGCTAATTTCAATTTAATTTTTCACTTGAATTAACAATAATTTATTATAATAATGCATATTATATATTTTTATGTTAGGTCATACTTGAGTTTAAATAAATATTTGCAAAGTTTTCTTTTTCTAGAGACGTGATAATTTAAAATTAAAAATTTTGTACAGCCGACTTCAATATAAGTTATTAAGAATAAATCAAAAAGTATTGGTCTGACCATGATGAAATTCATATGGGACCACACGAGAAGTATCAGCTTTCATATAAAAAAGAATAATCGAAATCAGTTCACTCAGTAAAAAGTTATGAGGTAACACACATAAAAAAACAGACGAATTGAGTACCGTCTCCTTTTTGAAAGTCGGCAGAAAACTCAAGGAATAAGCACTTACTTTAAATTTTATAGTACGCGAGCATACCGAATAAATTCTTTGCTTGATGTTTGTTGTGGTGGTAAATGTATACATTGTTTAAAGGTACTAATTAAGTTTTATGAGAATTAAGAGTTATATACCTACTTTTACAGAACATAAAAAATAGAATATTCATTATTTTTAATGTAATTTTTAACTATAAACTAATAAACTAAGTAAGATTAAGAGTAAGCTAGTACTAAACAATGGCAGTTTAACAGTTTTATTTATATTTTTAAATAATTGTTTTTTTTTTATAATTTAAAAACCCTTTTTCAAAATACGAAGTGCGATTGTTCCAGTAGGAAAGCTAGTTTTTGAATTGCAGCTATCGCAAAGTCTTCATGAAACAGAACTATTTTCGCGATTTCATCCGATCTTTGCCATGATATTGTTCACGCATTTTTATTTAATTTATTTTTAAAATACTGTAAGAAATTACTCCATTTATGAAGTTAGAAATTATTCTCAAAATTATTTAAATAAACGAATACGATTCAATTACATGATAACAACAAAGTATGCAAACCAACAGCATCACGATCCATCTCAATGTAACACAGCCTTTCAGTCACACGACCTTCCTTGCCTACACTAGTAGAATACCCCAACGGGCATAGTAACGTCAGTAAGTCTCGTAGAATTACAGACTGATGTTATTAGTGGCTTGCACGTTCTACCTTCATTTGTACGTATTTCCTTTTACTTTTTTACCCTCATTCACAACAATACATACATCCATCATCACCTTGTAGTTGCGGCATAAGATAATCAACTACCTCATACAATCCCGAGGATGTCAAAAGAGTCGGTAGAAAAAAAAAACTGCGCTTTCTAGTCCGCCTACCAAGCGTGACAACTATGGTCTCTCTATGAGGCGCTCTATGGAGGGGGCCCAAGTTCAGCAGTGGACTTTGATATCATAGTCACCATTATTATTACATAATAATCGTGGCTATGATAAAATTTAAAACTCCCTAATATGGGATAGGATTTGTATACATATTTAAAAGAGTTATATATAGAATAGTATACATAGAAAAAAAAAGAAAAGTAAAAACATATTTTTCTGCACATCTTTTCCATGTTTATATGATTCATATTACTGACATGGTATCGTATTATTATCAACGATGGCTACTCGATTTATAGTCAGGGAGCCAGTGCTAGAAAGGTTTAAATAATATCTTTTGGTAGATGGAGATAAATTGATGTACCGCGTAGTGATGTTGTGAGAATATACTCTATCCATATCGGCCCGTAGACGTCGTAAGGGGCAACAGAGGAAAACAAACTAGGACATGGGGACATCTTCCTAATTAACCTAGAAAAAAAAATGCGGCAGCAATCCGCATGTAAATATCCCCCTTATGAGGCAATAGTAGTATTTTGATAAACTGTAATTATGATGTAGAGATTTAAGGAAAATAAACGAAGTAAACAATTTTTGTCGATTACTTTTATAACAGTGGTAGAGCCACGCTATTGCTTCTGCTTCTTCTATGGGCCGGCTCGAACCGGGACAGTACCACGACCTCACAGAATACCAACGTAAAGTAGAAGCTATGCTTTTGCGTTTCGCTTGGTTAGTGCAGGTGGCCGGAGGTTCCCCCCACCCCATAACATGGTAGCGGTATTTAAAATGAAAGGAATACCCCAGGAGAGTACCAGCACCCCTGTTAATGGAGAATCCCTCACTGAGCATCCACGGTCAAGCTAACTTCTACTACCTGAGCGGTGCTCAGGCTGCCCCGGGTATTCGGGGGAGGAGGGAGAGGGGGGGGCTAAAATCCCGCTCTATACTAATACTGAAAATGCGATGAAATCATGGCGATCCCTGCCACGCTATCCGTGGACTTCTGCAACATCTGGGGACTTCACTCGAACCTTAACACCGTCCACTACCATCTAGAGACGGCGAAGCCGACCTTGCTCTTTTTGACCGAGACGCAGGTGTTCTCTTCGGCTGATACTTCGTACTTGTCCTCTACCCGGGGTACAAATTAGAACACTTTTTGCCCCCAAACTTGTGTCTGAATTCGGGACTTTGTTGAACAAACTCTCGGATTGGGGACTACTAAATCTAGTCCAGTTCAATCCCCAGAAGACACAAGTTTGCGCGTTTACCGCTACAAGAAACCCTTTTGTCGTATCTCCTCAGTTTCCCCTTGTTGCCTCAGCCAGTATCGGAATCCGCGGCGTCGACATATCGAGTCACGTGCAGTTTCGTGGTCACTTGGAAGAGAAGGCCAAATTAGCCTCTAAAAAGCTTGGCGTGCTCAGCAGTGGGAGACAGTATTTCATGCCGGCACACCGCCTGCAACTTTACAATACGCAGGTTTGGCCTTACATGGAATACTGTTCCCATCTCTGGGCAGGGGCTCCCCAGTGCCAGCTCCTTCCACTTGACCGCATCTAGCGCAGAGCGGTTCGAATTGTCGACGAATGAGTTCATTCCGATCGGCTTGACTCACTGGCACTGCGTAGAAATGTTGCATCTCATTGCGTATTTTATCGCATTTACCACGGGGAGTGCTCTGAGGAATTGTTCGGACTAATTCCAGCCGCTCAATTTCACCATCACACATCGCGAAAAACATGCGATATCATCCATACAACCTGGATGATTGGCAATCCACCACTGTGCGATTTATAGGAGGTTTTCTTCCTCGCACAACTTCCTTGTGGAATCGATTACCACCAGCGATTTTTCCGGACTTAGGGACCTTCAAGAAAAGAGCCTACTCCTTTTTAAAAGGCCGGCAACGCATCTGCAATTCCACTGGTTCCCCTGGTGTTGCAGTTGTTCATGGGCGGCGGTAGTCACTTACTATCAGGTGAGCCGCATGCTCGTTTGCCCCTCTTTTCTATAAAAAAAAACTTTCGTTGATCTTTTCAGCCTCACCTGCCTTAGATGAAGACCGATTGTGGCATTGTCATTTCCGAGCAATCTGAGATTTTGAGTGACATCGAGGTGAGAGTGAAATCGACGGTGTGCAGACGTGTTCTGCGGATACCTGTGTATATCGTCGTTGTAGCCACATTCAAGTCTTCGATCGATCCAAGAGCAGGTCTTATCAGTTACTATTTCGAAGATTAGTCCGGATATTAGTCTGAGCGAGATAAGAATGGCTCTCTAGCCCCTTAAAAACTACAAGGCCTCGGTTGAGAATGGAATTACAGAGGAGCATGTGAAAGCGGGTGGAAAACCGAAAGTCCTTCAAAAGCTATTTAATGCTATTCTCCATGGTGGTCTTTTTCTACAATAAAAGCGAGTACACTCTATTGAGGAACTATGTGCGCGTGCATGCACGCGTATTTGTGTGTGTGACTTTTATCAATATCTCATAAAACCCTAGTCCACTGCAGAACACACTTCTGTCAGTAGTTTTCCAATTGGCTGGTAGAAAATGCCATATGGCATTTAGTGCATATAATATATATATCGATTGCTGTCCGTTAACCTCGCTAAAACTCAAGACTCGACCGATTTTGATGAAATTTTGTGTTTGTGTGTTTAGGCACGGTAGGTGGCGCTTTTGTCGAGATCCAGAAATCACCCGTGCGAAGCCGGGGCAGATCGCTAGTAAAATATAAAATATATATCATTGCTATCTACAAATACACTACAAATACACTACAAATATACTACAAATATTACAAAAATTCATGAAATATTATAGTCAGTCAGTGCCTATACAAATGCGTCGGTGTAAACTTACTATGATTTTACTGAACATTGAGACGAATTGCACTTCCCTACGAAATAGATCCGGGTGCAAGAGGCGCACAAAGAAATGACAACCAGGTTAAGGCAAGCGGTAGACTAATATTGTACTAAGTAATTATTTATTTATAACAATATATCACAAGCAAGAAAAGTTCCGTCTGCCGCTCAAATAGTAAAGTATGAAATGATGGAGATATTGTTAACTAACAAAGAAAAATTAAATGTATCTTTATAATATAATCATCGTTTCTGTTTTTATGCGAAAGAGCATAAAAATTGAAGAGGCAGACAATTGGCTTTACATCAATGCAATATCAGTTAATTTTTTTGCCATTTACTTGGATGAAAATCAGATTATAGAATATTATAATCAACAATCATAAAACAAACCGATTTAGTGTTTTTGATTATAAAATTGCAGTAAAGCTCTCTAGCTATAAGCAAAAGTTAATTCATTTATATTTGACAAGGGATGAGCGAGTGTTAGTGTCGTTTTCTTGATTGACATAGGTACTAATTAAAAACGTATTCTTCTGATGTTGCACAGAGTCAATCAATCAGTAGCATAACTCAACTTGTTTTGTCAAAATTTTACTATTATTCTCATTATATTTTTGAATTGCCAAACATGGTTTAGAATGTAGTTTGTGTTGAATATAAAACTTAACTAAGGTTTGGTACCAATCAATTTATTCAATTTTAAAGGTGTAACGATGAATAAGCAGAGAAATTTTTTAGATAGTTAATTTACGACACACTAACTATCTCGGTAGTCTAGTGGTAGTAAGCGAGCTAATCACGTAGTCCCGGGTTCCAAACCCGGGAAAAAATTCTCAGTAGCAGACAGGGGTCAGGAAAGTAAGCTGTGTTTCACCCCGGTGCTTCAGAAAGCATGTAAAGCCGTTGGTCCCGTGCCTGTACTTTGAAACGTCTAAACGAAACTACGCAGTATATGGTTATATGGTATCCTTGTAAAAACTGGGCTTGTCCATGTGACAGCTTCAGTAAGGTTTTATCTCCCAACCCGACGTTTACAAATCGTTTTACGAAGTCAATAACAGTAAGTGAGAATAATCACCATAATATTTAAAACCTGAGACGGAGAATTTAAGTTGTAGCTACATGTAGAGCCATTGTAGAGCTATGCTGCAGCAGTATTTTAGTTGTAGCACAAATGGGTTGACTTGACCGGGGAAGAACCCCGCTTTCGGAGAATACTATTATAAAATAGCAGTTTAATGATGCTGTGTTTTATATGGCGAGTGTAGAGAACCAGAGACCCTTTTTATGTTTTTTTTTTGTTATGTTATGCCATGCACAACATCAGACATGGCAAAATTATTTCTAAGTAGCACTAACACCCGTCCCGAGAGGGGATCCTTTTTAAAGTGATAGTATACTCGTATATTGCAGGCAATTTTGAAACTGAATATTTCGAAAAATTTTGCTTCAATAAAAGTGCTTAAAGGAACTTTATAATTATTTTTGAAGAAATGATATCCGCTCTATTTAGAAGGTCAAGAACATTTTTGCAATGCACAAAAAAATTGTGTTAAATTTTTTTATGCATTGCGAAATCCTTTTTTCATATCATAAAAGCTAAGACCTTTCCATTTGAAAAATTACAAGTAAAATACAGTATTTTATAAAATGTATCTACTTCAGTCAAACTCTAGACGAAACGGAATTATAAGGATTGGTTGTATGAAAGTGAAGTCTTCAAAATAGACAGTAATATTGTCCAAAGGTAAATTTGTTGATTTCCCTATAATAGTGGCGTAAAATAATCCGTTAATCCTTTTCACTCTGATAGTGTCGGAATAGGCGACCGTGGAAAGAGCCAGAATAAACGTCATGGCCTTTTATATGGCGGAATACCATGTCGTAGTTGCCAGATTTAAAATACTTAGCCTGGCTACGGTTGCTTGCGTCAAAAATCCAATACATCTGAAACCATTTATAAAACTCCATCTGTCTGAGAAGCGCGGAGATTAGGAAAATCCTTCCTACAATAGGAGTGGTCAAGTCTCTCAAGTCCAGCAGTAGGATGTTACGGTCCAATAAAAAAGTTGATAACAACGCTACATTACTACTATATTACATATATATTTATACGTGGTAGAGCCATGCTGCAGCTGTATTAATTTGTAGCACGAATGGGCCTGCTCGACCAGGGAAGAACCACGCTCTCACATAATACCAATTTAAAATAGCAGCTTAACACTGCTGTGTTTCGTATGGTGAGTGTAGAGAACCGGATACCCTTTTTATTGGAAAAGAGCCATTTTGTCTTAGTCCTCACGGGTGACAACGCATCTTCATTTTGATTCTTTATTGAGGATAGATGTAGATGTCTATGGGTCACAGCAACTACTTACCATCAGGTGGACTGTGTGCTCGTTTGTCACCCTTTCCTATAAAGAAAACTACAAATAAATATAAGCTAATGAAATATTAAATGCAATATAAGTATATGTGTATAGTTTTGAGCATTGAAATGCGTTTCTATTTCCGCACTATTTCGGGGAATTGGGCAGTGATTTAACTAAATGGTATCGTTTTACAGGCAATATTGGAAAGTTATTTACATTTCCCTTATATACAGCTGCTGTAGTTCTGTTGCCTTTTAGTTACAGAATCAAATATTTTGTAACAAATAAGAATTGTTTACTTGCAATTTTGATTACAGTTTTCATGAAAGGCATATAAAAATAGTAGGTAGTTTGTAACAAGACGATACAAACTATATAATCAAGTATCCAATCCAAACACTAGTTAATTAAATATAACTTATAATACTATATACTTTAATGTACTGTACATAAATAATAATGAAAATACTACATTAACTAATGAAAATGCAAAATAAAAATGTAAACGTGATACATCAAGTTTGTAATATTATAATTAAGAGCCTTTATTGGTAAGAAAATTTGAAATTGGTGTTGATTGTATTAAGATTCAAATTTCATTACATGGGTTGCTCCCTTGCAAGCCTTACAATGAATGTAGACGTGTTGTGGTTTGTAAGTTTATTGCGCAAGTGGCTCACAAAATCATTAAATGCATATCACTAGCTTACAACTATGTACCTATATGAAAATATGTTTCAGTAACAACAATAAGCCTATTTAAAAGCGATGATTAAAAGTCTTTATCTATGAAATTTTTTGAATAAGAATTGAAATAATAGTTTCGAAAATCTGAAAGTGCACGCCTCATGAGCGTTTCATTTAATTTTGATGAAAATAAAAATAAAAATAGTGACGATAATTTACACAAGAAAGAAAACAGAGAATCTGATCGATTTTCATTAATCAATAGGGATCCTCCTTAGAATATATGGAATCTTATTTATTACTATATATCTCAATCTATTGCTTATATTTCTATTAAGCGAGAAGACTCACCGACGCACAGACCAATGGACAGCAGTGTATACATTTTTCAATTACATTTTTTGTTATGTTATCTAAAGTGAATCAATTAGCAAATAAACTAATCTTATAACTCAATGTCTGTAGATACTCGTATCTAGCTAAAAGTATAAGAACGGTTTTATGTAGTGAAATTAAGGCCACAAATTGAGAGCGGAGCACTCTCTCACGTTGTGAGGCGTGCAAGAATGTTGGCGAAAAAAATATTAATGAATCAAAATTTTTGTCAAAACTGTTAACACATTCTTGCTATTTTACGGTCAGTTTGTTGATGCACTTGCTGTGAAACTCTGCTGCACGAAAATCGGAGAACTCTATGAAGGCGCACAATACTGCTCCTTCAAAATTGACATTTTATATATGAACTTTTTTTCAAAACATCGAAAAAAGAGAAAGTCTATTATGGCTGTCTGAAGAATATAGTGAAAAAGGAACGGTCCCTAGCTTCTAGGTCTGCCAATTATTTTGGGTTATTTGAGTGCCAACTTCTCCACCATTATTTGCGATTCTTGATAATAATTGTCAGCAGTAACACCAGATCAAAAGAAACTATATGAAATAACATATATGACAAACAAACTCACCATAAATTTTTAAGCTAATCTTTCATTTCGAGCACATTGTAGTTTTCATTGCCGTATATGATCCAATTGTTGCTTGCGATGAGAAGTGGATCGCAATTTATCATTATCAACCTTCTTCTCCGGGCGGCCACAAAGTTCACTTGTGACGTCGAAATTTTAGACTACATGGTTATAAATAGAGCGATATAGATCTTATATACTTTCCTTTACTACTTTGTCGTATTCTAAACTACGAAATACACTGCTAGGTCTGAATGCATGGTACGTTGACAACAAAGTAATCAGGTTGTGCGATGGTGGATAGGAGAGTGAGTGGGTGAGTCATCATCATCATTACAGCCCTTCACATGTCCACTGCTGAACATAGGCCTCCCCCAAGGAATACCACAAAGCACGGTCCTGAGTCACCTGTATCCATCGACTTCCTACATGTCTTACCAGGTCGTCACTCCATCTAGTGGGGGGATGTCCTACACTTCGTCCGCAAGTACGAGGCCGCCACTCGAGAACCTTTTTTCCCCATCGGTTGTCGATTCTTCGAGCTGTATGGCCGGCCCATTGCCACTTCAGCTTACTAATCCGTTGGACTATGTCGGTCACTTTGATTTTACTGCGGATATCCTCATTTCTAAATTTATCACGCAGAGAAATCCGAGCATAGCCCTCTCCATAGCTTTTTGAGTGACCTTGAGCTTCCTCATCCGGCCAGCAGTGAAATACCACGTCTCAGTTCCATAAGTCATCACTGGCAACACGCACTGGTTGTACAGTCTCGTTTTTAAGTTTTGATACCTGACGAGAAGATGTGCCGTAATTTCCCGAACGCTGCTCAACCGAGTTGAATCCGTCGATTGACCTCTCGGTCGAAGTTGGACTTACCTAGTCGGACTATATTTCCCAGGTAAACATACTCGTCAATATCTTCGAGTTTAGTGCTCCCAACAACTACCGGTATAGGTGTGACATGGACATTAAACATGATCTTTGTTTTATCCATGTTCATCTTAAGACCTATCCGTTGGGAGACACTATTGCTGAAGGGACTTCAGCACCGCCGATATTTCGACGGAATCAAAGACTCTCTCATAGTCCACATACGCCTGACATAGTGGTAAATTGTACTCCTTGGACTTCTGTACAATTTGCCGAAGGGTATGTATGTGGTCTATAATGCTAAAGCCCTTTCGGAAACCGGCTTGTTCGGGAGGCTGGAAGTCGTCAAGTCTGCACGCGAGACGATTCGTAATGACTCTAGAAAACAGCATGTAAACGCGGCTCAGAAGTGAAATCGATCCGTAATTCTTCAAGAGGGCGTTGTCACCTTTCTTGAAGAACAAGACCACCGCACTTCTGCTCCACGCCCCCGGTGTAATGCCACCATGGAGAACGGAATTAAAGAGCATCTGAAGGACTTTAAGTACCGGTTTTCCACAAGCTTTCAGAAGCTCCGCTGTAATTCCATCCTCGCCTGAGGCCTTGCCGTTTTTAAGGTGCTGGAGAGCCATTCTAATCTCGCTCAGACTGATGTCCTCGGACGACGACGACGGATATCATCGGAATAGTGTCGGATAAGACTCGCTCTTGAATCGTTATTCACACTTGCGTGTGGCTCCAACGATGACGTGTCCAGCTGTCCATAGAACATCTCAATCTCACTCAAAATCTCAGGTGACCCGGGAACGATGCTGCCACACTTGGTCCTCAGCTTTGACAGTTGGCTTTTTCTGGCAGACAGATATCTGGCAAAGACTTTGGAGCTTTGGTTCCGCTCGATCGCTTATTCAATACAAGCTGTATTGAAGTTGCGTAAGTCCCGCCGCATGCATTTGGATATCTGTCTGTTCAGTTGCCTGTATGCTATCAAATCTGTTGAAGAATGTAGCTTCATCTCCCGTCTAACAGCCATGAGATTAAGAGTGTGATCGGCGAGTTTTTGTGTTCTTCTGCGGCGGGTCTTACAGAACTTAGCTCCAGCCGCATGGACAGTTTCCACGAGTTTGTTATTCATATAGTCTACTTCCTTGCAGTCTTCTAAGCACTGAAAACGATTTCGTAACTCGAGCTGAAAGGTTTCGGGACTTTGGAACAGAGCTCGAGGGGGACGGATTGTTGACTTCATTAGACGAGACCTCTCCAACTTAACGTTTAGGTTCAGTGTGCCTCTAACCATTCGGTGATCGCTACCAGTTTTCACCCTCGCGATCACGGAGACATCACTGAACAGTTGTCGTCTGGTCGTCATAATGTAGTCAATCTCATTTTTTGTCGAACCGTCGCTGCTCGACCAGGTCCACTTCCTGTGGGGACGCTTCTGGAAGAAAGAGTTCATCATAAAGAGTCCCTCTTTCTCCATGAAGTCGGCCAGCTGCTGGCCCCTCAGGTTCTTTAGCCCTATTCCGAATTTCCCTACTTTCAGCTCACCGTTCTCTCTTGTGCCTAGTTTTGCGTTAAAGTTTCCCATTAACACCTTATAGTGGATTTTGGAGGAATGCATGGCTCTAGAGATATCCTCATACATTTTCTCCACCTCCTCATCGGGGACCTTCAGCGAATATCGTTTGGTGATTCTGAGTATAAGGTACGCAACCCTCGTTGACACACTCCCAATCTTTACAACGTTGTTAACGAGAGACTTGTGGACGATAAATCCGACACCTCCTTGGGACAGATGGTCGCCCTCCCGGTGATAAAACAAGTTTCCGTATTCGAGGATTACCGTGTCGTCCCCCTCTCTTCGGACCTCGGATAGTCCTATAATATTCCAGCGCAACTTGTCTATCTCTTCTTCCAGCTCCAGGATCTACTCGTCAGTCCTCAGGGTGCGTGCGTTATAAGTTGCCAGATCGAGTCGTCGTAGGTTGCCACCTAGCTATGCGAAATTTTTAATATAATAAAGAGTTGTAAATAAAAAAATATTTAGAAGCAGAAAAATAATTACAAGTATACACTATTATGTTGCTTATATTACGAGTAAATATAAAATATTTTCTAAAATAATTGTCCTAAACATAGTCAGATCTCTAGCAGACGAATTCATTGAAATTGTGTTCAATACTTCGTCTCTTTATGAATACGCAGGTAAGCCGTCTGAAAGTTTTTTCCGTGTATTTGAAATTTTATATTTTTTCGTTTACTTTTCCTGTTATACATAACATCAAACCATCAACTTGAAATGAACGTATAAAATGTGTTGCTATCTTTTTTGTTGCTCTAAGTACATTTAACTACTAAAATTTCAATATATCTAATGATTTCTTATATTTACGCGAACAGTACACATTGAAATAAAACTAATTTTACGGATTTTATCGCGTATATTAACTTATTTTACATTCCCGACGTTTCAAGCAATTTACAGTACACATGGTCACGGGGGGGGGGGGGGACTGAGGTGTATGACGTCCCAATGTCACAGTTAACCACGGCTACCTCCAGATTAAAAATTAATAATTTTTAATCTGGAGATATATAGGACAAACTAAAAGATCCATAAAAACCCGCGTTAAAGAACACATAGCTGATGTGAAGAATAGACGCTCCGGGAAGTCTGCAGTCTGTGAACACGTACAGGATCGCCCCGGTCACTACATTATATTTGATAGACCACAAATCCTTGCTAAGGAACACAGATTCCTTCCAAGGATGATTCGCGAGGCTATTGAAATCAAGAAACATCCTAATTTCAATAGAGAAGATGGCTGGGTGCTGCCATCTGCTTGGGATCCCATAATTAATAAAATTAAATCCCAACCCAAGCATGCATTTGCAGGACTTCATGATACTTTAACTTCATACTGCGTAAATCGGAACAAAAATTAATAATTTTTATCTGGAGGTAGCCGTGGTTAACTGTGGGACGTCATACACCTCAGTCACCCCCGTGACCATGTGTACTGTAAAGGTGTAAAGTGCTTGAAACGTCGGGAATGTAAAATAAGTTAATATACGCGATAAAATCCGTAAAATTAGTTTTATTTAAATTCCAATACATCTATTCATAACAGCCCATAATAGTCCACAGCTGAACGTAAACTTCCCCTATAGATTGCTACATAGCGGGATATTACCACGATACGCTTGGCTGGCGGGTTGGCCACCGCATTTTTAGTTACTTTAAACTGTTATCAAAGAGTGCTGCGGCCCACGTCCTGTTACAGTTTCCCTTTGTCGCCTCTTACGACACCCTCGGGATGATAGGGTAGTGGACTTTATTACGCGACCTCGGAGAAATTTAAAATTACAACGATTATTAAAATAAAGTCTTCAATTATCATATAGACTACCTAAAAGTAAATAATTTTTTTCCACCGTAATTTATCACACAGAATTATTCTTTACGTACGAAACCCCTGAATATATATTTTAAATAATTTTCATGGTATGTAAATATTTTTATATTTTCTACATTTATAATCTTTTAAATATTCATATAATGTGTAATCCATATAACGAATACATAAAAGTATATACTAATACTGATTTTGAGAGCCAGTACGAATTGTCTCGCACACACAGAAATAGGAACCTCTCAATAAAGCTGAAAAGGCATTAATACCTCAGATCACACACATTAATCTGTCAAGAAATACAAGACGAAAAAATAAGAGATGACTATAGAGTATAATATGCATATTTACTATGACGAATCCTTCAATTTAGTTGAAATTTGGTCGAATCTACAGAATCTACAGCGAGGTGCGACAGGGAAAACAGTTGTAGTTGGAATAATAGCTATATAAGTTGTAGCACATTTGTCCGTAAGTTATCAATAGGGGCCGCACTGAAAACCAGCTTCGTGCATAAAATACCATGTAATTATAATGAGTTTAGTTTTGTATTTTTATACTAAACCCGCACATATAAAGATTATGGTTTAGTCTTATAGTTATAAGTTGATTAGTCTATTATGTTTTTTGTAACATACGATATGTTGGTGTTTGTTTTCGTGAATAAATTTTCTTCCTTTCTTCTCCTTTCTTCATAGTCATCACGAATGATCGGCGATGGTGAAGTGACATCGACTTCCTCCCATCCTAAAGAAATCTCTTTCACATAATAAATTAGAACATATTATATCATCCCGACATAATATATAGGCAGCGCAAAAGTTTAAAGAAGTCTATGTTGCGAATGAAATCTTTTAATTTGTGATTAAACGTAGTAGAGTCACGCTGTAGCCATCTTATGGCTGTAGCACAAATGCATCGGCTAGACCAGGGAAGGACCAGGCTCTCACAGAATATTAGCGTAAAATAGTAGCTTAAAGCTGCTGTGTTTGTATGGTGATTGTGGAGTACCGAAGACTCTTTTTACTGACATCCAGGTATTTTTTCTTAGTCCTCAGAGGCGACAACGCATCTATATTATTATTTGATGATAGATGGATCACAGTATCCACTGATGCTGCTTCTTGTGGCCGGCTTTTGGGTTTTATGCCCGGCGCAAACGGGATTGTTATACCTAGATCTCTCGGAAGCCATAAAATTTTATTGGCATGTCCCATAGTCGAAGTCTTACGAAACCAAAGGGATGGAATAGGGTGATAAACTTTCTTACGCTGCCGCCACGTGGCAATTACATTTTAAAAAAAACCTGTATTTCTGTACGAAATGCAAATTAATTAAATTACTCTGTTGTGAAAAACATTTTTAATTTTAATTTTCTTTATTATTTTAATTTAAATAAAGTTTATTGGCTAATTTAAAATGAAGATTTAAAGGGTTTTGAAACAATGTCTTATATAATATGCATTTGGAGTGACTCTCTGCGTGATAACTAAGTACTTGGCGTAGCTCCAATGTTTGTGTCAATTGTAAAATCTCTTTTAGAAAAATTTACGCGCTAAATGCAAATCGACCTAGAGTGTAAGTTAGAATTTTATAACCGTGCAAATGATAATTTAGATGTATATATATAATATGACATATAAAAAACAATCATCAATCAAAAAAAAGTTTACATAATTAAATAGTTACAACCTCACAATTGCCGTGTAGTGGCGGTTAAGAATATCCACTACCCCATATCTTCCCGTGGGTGTTGTAAAAGGCGACAAAGGTAAACAGGCAGGAGATGGGCAGCAGCATCTTCCTGGTAACGGCAAAAATACAATAAAAAACTGCGGTTGCCAACCCGCTCGCCAAGCGTGGCAACTATGGCAATATACCCCCATGATGAAAGTTACGAAGAGACGGCCCCCTGTCCCCGGCGGCCCCGCTATTTATGCAGGAAGTCGATGGATGCAGGTGGCTCAGGATCGTGCTTTGTGGCATTCTTTGGGGGAGGCCTATGTTCAGCAGTGGACTTGTGAAGGGCTGTAATGATGATGATGAACCTCACAATTGACATAATAATTATATAATGGTTGTAGCATGAGTGGTAAAGATCATGCGCTTACAGAATATCAGTATAAATAAAAGCAAACTCTCGTGTGGCAGCCACGTTGTCGATGGACTGACGACCATATATGAGACGCAGGAAGTCAACGATGAGTTAGATGATGATAATGTTAAATTTCAAAGTTAATAAAGACATACCTTAAATATTTCTATAAATTTACCTTGTATATTTTCTAAGACATTTTAGTAAAAAAAAAAATTCTAAAAGTGTGTAAAATTAATTTTCCGTGAAAATAACTCAGTTAAGTTGAGTAACTAGATGAAGCCGATATATTTTTAAATTTCTATTGCACCTCCACGTGGTACAACTTGCTTACTAACGAACGAGGCTCGCGTGATTGATAAAAAGCGGTTTATCTATTTGTATATATTACTTTTGACAATTTAAATAATGCTCTATCGAAATTAGTACATTGGACAAACGGCAACAAGACAAAATGTATTAAATTGACAATACTTAATATTAAACATTCATATTCGATTGTATTCGAATACCATGAGCTATTAAATGGAGAGGAGTTGAGTCTTGTGGATACCACTGTTTTCTTGGTATTACTATTGACGCGAAGCTTTAATCTAAAATAGCAGGTAGACTTCTGCAGCATAGGCTGTAAGAAAGATTAGAAGTCGCACCAATGTTGAGACGGCTAGATTAGTATAATTTATTTACTTTCATAGCGTAATAGCTTATGGAATTTTGGTACGGGTTAATGCAACTGACCTGGAAGCCATATTTGTTTTTCAAAAGAGAACCGTACGTGCGATTTATACCTTAAATTGTAACGAGTCCCTTAGAGAAAAATTAAAGAAATAAACATATTTATGAAAATGTAATTTATGTACATAAAAACAAAGCTTTGATAAGAATAAGGATGTGCATACTTTAAACACTAGGAACAAACATAAGCTTGTAATACCAGTTACTAGACTCCACAGAATTAGTATCTAATTAATTTATCAAATAAATAAAAATTAATAAATACTTAGATATATTATATTATATATTAATATATAATATAATATAATATATCTAAGTATTTATTTTCTATTCGTTGTTCTCATATTATAGTACATTTCTGAACACCTAAATAAGCTGACTAGTCACCACTTAATTTTTAGTTAAAAATAAAATGTCAAACGAAAACAACAAGGATTAAATGTGTGAGCACAACGACCTTGATGGGGAAAAAACAAAGAGACGTTATATTATCTGGCGCGTGATACAAAAGCTAACACGTTTTGTTTGAGTTCGAGTTGTGGATGACCGCTACAGACTACGCTATAATAATTTACGATGCAAGGTTTACTTGCTTCATGAAAAAATATCATTCATAAGAAATATTTAATCATATAAAACATATTTTACTGATTATTTACTTGATTGCTCGCACTCCACCGAAGCGGAGACGTAACAAGAAGGGAGATGTGTTTTAAACAATCAAAAGAAGTTCGTTATTCACACATCTCGTCTTCACTCTGCTTCAGCCGTTACCACTGAGAAGAGATGTATCATATTTGTATGCCTCGATCGAAGCGGATATGTAAGCTGTGCCTCGCCGAGTTTGAGCTTGGCTCTATAAAGCGGAGACGTGAGCGGCGCCGTTAATAAGATTTAAGATACAGTTTTTGTAATAGTGACATGAATGAGACGTCTGCCTTTCATGTCAGATCACGCTAAACTGTGCGTTCATTTCAATATCCAACGCTTGCCGCACGCAGCTCAGTTCCGCTCTAGCCAGCACACATCTCCGCTCCAGTCTAGCTACTACGCATACCTGCACTGCTTCGGTGGATATACCCTAACGGAATCTTCCCTTCGGAAATCTTCGCTCATCTCCATTTTGGTGGAGTCCGAGCTTTAAGGTCCTTTTCTTTGCTTTATTGGACCAGTTTGATTCGAGATTTCAGTAATGATAAAGCCCGTTTTCCAGGCGTTAATCACTGCTTATGCCAACGTTAATGCAACCATGCCTATTAATATTATAAATGCGAAAAAGTGTTTATTGGTATGTCCTTGTTTAACGCAGAAAAGGAAACGGATCGACATGATTTTTTGCATAGAAATAGTTTAATGAAAGACTAGTGTAATTAATGAAATTAAGTATTAACGTGGTAGAGTCACGCAGCTATATTATGGTTGTATCAAGAGTGGGTCGGCTCCACCGGGGTACGACCACGCTCTCACAGTATTCCAGCGTAAAATAGCAGCTTAATGCTGTTTTGTATGGTGAGTGTAGAGAACCGGAGACCTTTTTTAGTGGAAACTATGCATTCCATCTTAGTACTCAGAATGTAGATGTCTATGAGTAACAGCATCCACTTACCAACAGGTGGACTGTGTGTTCGTTTGTCAACTTTCTTCTTTAAAAGAAATAAAGGTGCCTTAGAATAATAAGCACACGGTGTCATTTTTATCCCCGAAAATGCACGGGCTGTAGATTTGCTATTGCACGCCATAAGCGCAAAGCGCGCAGGTATGTTCTGCTAGGGCCTACAAATTAAGATTGTAATGTTTTGTCGCATGAAATCGTATCTAGCAATCATATTATACATATAAGTGATATAAAAAGCACATTGTCAGAAAGACAAATGATTGTTGAATTTATTAATATTGTTTAGGCTAAATATAGGCATTTGAAAACGGCATCCAATCGCGTGGACTCAATGAATCGCCCGATGGTGTGAGGTGAGGTAAACGCTGCCGAAGGGGAGGGGGCGGTCGTGTGCCGCTTGCAGTCGCTAAACGCGCGGGCTTACCACAGTAGCTTTAGTGCAGCAACGCCGTCGCAACGTAACTTTGTGGTGATCGTGGCAGCAATTTTGCGCGACCATTTTTCTTTTACCAGGTCTAGATTTTCAGTATTTGTGCGCGTTACTTCGCTAGTTAAATTGTGTTTCGTAAAGACCGTCTCGGATTCGGTTGTCTAAGATTTGCTGTGAGTCTACTCGAGCCGCGCAGTTACCTCTGAACATTAGACGCCGGGTTGACTAATTGTTGAGAAGTTAATGTTTAATTGTACCGTTACGTTAAGTGCCTTAAAAGGTCGCGTTCGGTTTTCGAAATAATTTGTTGCGGAGTGAACGTAAGTGAACTTTGACCCACCGGTCATGTTACGTTTGTTGATTATAATTAACGGGATTTAGTTGCGTCTTGAATTTAGTTAAATGTACAATAAAGTTGATAGACTGACGTAGTGAATTGAAGAAAGAAATTGTCCACTGCTGCCGCCGCTGGAGAATACCACGCCGGGGGGCGTTGCCGGAGTCAGGGTTGCTGCTGATTAAAAGGGCTAATTCAGGTTACACAGATATACACCTCTCACACACTACTTACATTCACGACAATTAACTTTTTCATTTTGAGCTCCACACTTAGTTGTCCGTCGAACCTAACAGCTGTATGGGCCCCTGTATGGTAGACCTTAGTCTGGGCAACTAGGTACGTGTACAAATATTTTTTTTAATCGATTAATTGCTATTTTTACATAAAAATAGGGGTTTTAGTGGCTTGTGGTATGGATTAATCAAGTTCGCGTGGCTTCGTAAACACGATAACTTTAAAAAATATCCGTTGTTCAACACAATCTATTTTTAAAACTCTTCATCTATCATGAGGGAAGCCATGGAATGTAAATGGCAGTTTAATTTGGTTTTGTTTAATTATAATTAATTTTTTTCGGCTAAAATGGTGAAATTTTGGTGGTTTGTGAGCCTTGTATTAATTTATTTTAGTAAATACACTGTTTGACTCCGTCATTCGTCATTCCGCCTTTGCGAGTGGATATTGTATCGCTTGTTTGCAGCGAAAAAGGCTGCCGTAGAAATACAAAATATTGCAATAATCAAATTTGATACATTATTATTTTTATAATCACAAATTTTTATTATAATATTTTGTTTCACTAAAAGTACGTAGGATTTATATATAAATATACTTATACATCTTGGACTTTATGGAGACCTGAAGGTGTACTTCGATATCTGCTACTGGACCTCCTCGATGAGGAGAACTAGATGTGCCGAGTTTGGCCTCGTTTTGTCAGTTATGATGATACCTTACCTCTGGACTTGATAGAGTGACTTGAAAGTGTACTTTGATAATTGCTACTTCTCGACGTGGAAAACTAGATGTGCCGAGTTTGGCCTCGTTTTGTTAGTTGTAATGAGACCTCATCTCCGGACTTGATAGAGTGACTTGAAAGTGTACTTTGATGATTGCTACTGGAACTCGACGAGAAGAACTAAATGTGCCAAGTTTGGCTTCGTGTTGCTAGTAATGATGTGACCTTACCTCCGGACTTGATAGAGTGACTTGAAAGTGTACTTCGGTGACTGCTACTGGAACTCTTAGACGAATAGTACTACAATTTACATTTTTTTTTAATTTTTTCACGATTATATGAGCATTATGAGTCGTGCATTTTTGATTTTCCCAAGCTTTTTTTATATTGAAATTTGACATAAAATGATCGAAAAATTAAGGATATTAGTAAAAATATAAGAGATAAGGTTTTTTAGTAAAATCTTATGTGTAATTAAACTACTTTAAAAAATTACGTATAATCATGTTATACGTAATTTCTTTAATACGCTAAAAGGCACGCAAAATTGGATTTACCAATATTTTAGATTTCATCGCACTATAAGCAGGAGTGCTACCCGGCATGGGCTGACGCATCAACGTCTCGGGATGCAAACACCAGTGCTCTTAAAAAGAAGTATCATTCCGCCTCCAGGTCGGTTAGCAACCCGCTTGCCAAGCGTGGTAACTATGGAAAATATCCTCTCTATGAGGCAATCTATGGGGGAGGTACTTTAATAGGCTGTAACGGAAACGGTAACTGACGGTAACATATTTAAAGAGTGGGAAATAATAACGGACGAATATAGATGAATGATATATCAGCACCGTCATCAGTATAGTCTTTTACCATCTAGTTTAAAGCGCGTTACAATATAAGAACAGATATTAATTACTAAATTCGAATTATAATTAACTTCCGTCTTTATATTGTAACGAGAATATTGAAATGAAATTCAAATTATGAAATGCATTAAATTAAGGTTATTTAAAGTTTTGCTAAGAGTAAAGACAAAAATATAGGGTTATTGTAAATGTATTTTAAGTTTACTGGTAATAAAAGGAAAAGTCTTGTCTTGCTAAAAAGCTAAATATAGCTGTTGGCGACGCGCTTGAAAAATAGTTTGTAATTTTAAAATAAATAAATTTGTATTTTAAAATTATTGCTATTAAATTATGTAAGGCATTCCGAATAACAGATTCAATATAATTGTCAAAAGAAAGTTCAGGGTTCGATTTCCCGGTTGAGATTTAATTCCACAAAAGTTTGTTTATGGATTAATTTAGTCATGTGTTGCGTAATAATCGGCTATGCAATACGAATAAAAGTCTTGTATTGGTTTAGATACTTGTTTTAGATAAAAACATACTTTATTCTTATGATAAGAGAAAAGATACATAATGGCTAGATAAGAATAGAATATTATGTAAATAAATAATGAACAAGGATAGTTGTAATTTAGGCAAAGAAAGCACTAGCCTCCTACTGATATGTACGGATTGGTTGTTCATATTGTATGGGATTTAAGCAGTGTCTAAATAATGTACTACAAAAATAAAAAATTAACTTAATCAACTTCTGAAAATTTCAGTAATATGTAATAAATGTTTCAGGGTTGTTTTGTGTATTAATAAATAATAGATTTATGTAAGAAAATTAAAGTCGAATTAAAGTGTATCAATGCCTTTAAATTGTGAATTAAACTATTGTACTCGTATTAGTTAAGATATTCAAGTTTGTTATTTTGATAGTCTGTTAGATATTTAAGAATTATAACTTTGAAAATGTTCTGTAAAATACGTGTATTTTGTTGAATATTTTAATGTGTTTTTATTTGATATGATGTATGTATGTAAAACATAATGATAAGACTTTGTATGTGTTCCTTTTAAATAAAATTGTGTAACCATTAGTTTTAAAGATAAAAAGATATGGGGTAAAATACAAGGGTGCAATGATGCAAATCAATGTTAAAATATGTCGAAATGGCGCGCGGCGCGATGTTTTCTTTCGCGTATAGCTCGCGTACTAGGATAGTATTTTTTTTTTATAGGAGAGGGGGCAAACGAGCATGCGGCTCACCTGATGGTAAGTGACTACCGCCGTTGCCGGCCTTTTGTGATAGGAAAAGTGGTGAAAGTTTCAACGTTGTACTCTTATGGGGAAATTACGTTATTAATCAAGTTAAAATTGATGTTTCATTTCCTACTGCACCTTCCAATTACGAAGATATACAGTCCACTATATCGACGTCAAGACCGGGACCACTCCATAAGGACCCGTAATCTTAGTCGTCAAACCTTTCTTTTAGGAAAGGCCAACAGACGTCCTAGTGTGGCACTCCTTCTGGGGGGTCACGCCCACCTCGTTGTTCCCAAACCCAACGTGGTGTGATTTCAGTTTCTTGGGGTAGAAGGTCAATGACAGATTAATCCCTGTCTGTTGTACCATTTCTACAGCCATTCGAGAAAACGCAGCCAGCGTGCTTGGCACGATACCACGGGGAATAGAACTATATGAAAATTAAAATGTTTGTTTTAGTTTTACTTTATTATAGTTTTTTTAATATTGTGTGTTTAATATTTGTTTTTTACTGTAACCTTTAAGTTAGATTTAGTTAAATGTCGTAATACATTTTATTTTACAAAATAAGGCTTTTGTATAGAGAAGTGTCGCTACGACAACAGTAACGAATATTAAGCTCGGTCTTTGAAACTTTAAAGTAACACATATCTGCATTATTCAGCGTCAAATTATACCAAGTAGATTTTATAGTTTATTTAGGACAGCTGAAAAGTTTTATGTTCTTGGTTCTTTTCTAGGTGTAGTAATTTTGTCGCTTTTACGACCTCATATAAAAAGCTTACATGTTCCTTTCACAGGAAATAAGAAATAAACTAAAGTAAAACTATATTTAGCGCTACACTTCAATTCAATTCAATATATTTATTCGTTATTAGAAAGAAAAAGTAGCAGTACTTAAATATTACAACATTCGTTTAGAGTACTTGTATATTTTGGTAAATGTAAAAGCTGTAGGTTTTGTTTTTAAAAGATAAACTATACCAACACAGACGTAAATAATACAAAATACAATATACAACATGTAACAAAACCCTGTAATTCCCTTTAATAATGTTATCAGAATCAGTATTTAAACGTATAGAAATATATTTACTTCAGAAAACTCGGCCAAGAACAAGAGGACCAACAACAAATTTTGTACAACCGACTTCAATATAAATTATTAAGGATAACTCAAAAACTAATAGTCAAACCTTGATTAAATTTATATGGAATCACATGAGAAGCACCAGCTTTCAAACCAAAAAAAAAAGAATCATCGAAATCGGTTCACGAAGAAAAAAGTTATGAGGTACACATATAAAACATATAGTCGAATTGAGTACCTTCTCTTTTTTGAAGTCGGTAGAAAAAAATGTCTATTCCTAACGAGAGATGCGATAAATCCAGCTATAACCTGATATTTTAAAAATGGTAAGTTGGAAAAATAAAATAATAAAAACGTCGTATGAAAAAATACACGGACACCATAAAACACAAGTGATAAAATTAAAAATTTTGAACAACCGACTTCAATATAAATTATTAAGGATAACTCAAAAACTACTCGTCAAACTTTGATCAAGTTTGTATGGAAGCACCAACATGGACATGAGAAGCACCAGCTTTTAAATAATAACAAAAATCATTAAAATCGATTCACCTAGAAAAAAGCTATGAGGTAGCACATATTACAAAAAAAAAACCAAAAAAAATACAGTGGAATTGAGTACCTCCCCCTTTTTGAAGGCGGTAGAAAAATTAACGTAAATTTAAATACATTTTTATTTGCAAATTGTATGTGGTTTTATTACTAGCATCGGTAAAAAGGGTCTATGACAAGACTTTTACATCCCGATCAATGCAGAGGTAACCCCTCCCTCATACCCGAACGGGTCCGCTTTGTGGTGGCGGGGGATTTAGTAGCCGTGGCTTGGTCACCTGCGGTGAACAAAGAGGAACCCCTTGGCTGGCCCGTGGTGTAGGGCCGGCCCGAGGTGGACACTCCGAGTGGGCTTGGTGAGCCCACTTCGGATGTGTGTCGGTGGGCTGCGGTGAGGGGGTGTCCTCTCTCCCTACTGCTGCAGCCGAGGTGGAGTCGCGGAGGCAGAGGAGTGTTGGTATGGCGATGCACCACTCGCCCTATCCTCCGCGACTCAGACAGTTGATGTATACCACACCGTTGATGCGGTGGTCTCTACCTTCTGCGGTCGAAACTTGGTTTGCGGTGGAGCCAGAGACCAGATCCGCCGCTTGGGTTGGGAAAGCGGGTGCTACTAAGCGCTCGATTTTCCTGGCTCCATGGCCTCCACGTATCGGACTTGGAGGGGTCCGATACGAAGGTGGAGTTGGAAGGCCGTGGAGGAGGGCATGCCTTGTGTTCCTGGGGCGCGTTGCCTGAGAAGGAGAATGGGGTGGACAGGTCCTCCTCCGAAATGGGGCTTCCAAAGGACGGCCGGCGCTGGTGAGGCCGCGGATGTGTGCGAAAGCGTTCCCGTGGCTCTGCCAGTATGCGTCGCAGGTAGAAAAACATGGGGTTTTAGTCGGTGCGAGTCCGACATAACCCGTCCTTGCCCCCGCGAGTCAGGTATGAGTAGGCATTTCCCCATGTAAAAAAAGAGGTAAAAAAACACATACAAATATATACCTACCTACTTTGATCTTTAGGGTAAGCATTAGTGTGGTAAGTTATACAGGTCTTCCAAGTCAAAATCTTAGGATTATCTTGATTAGGGCTTAGGTTAAAACTAGAAGGGTTGAAATTAATAAATAGAATCTGTAACAGATGACTCTATACTGATATGTTGTAGAAGACTCTACAACATATCAGTATAGTAATACTATATTTATACTATATACTATATATCCTCATCTAGTCAGATGAGGATATGGTAAATATAAATATAGATGGAATTATGACCTGGTAAGTCATGTCATGAAACTAATGAAGCTCCGTGTCTTGTGGCCTTACTTGGTATAATATAATGGTGTATACCAGTTCAATTACACCATTAATGTTGTAGTTAAGTTATTCTTTGCAAGGAAACTAGAAAAATAATAAAATGTGATACAGTAAATTAAAACTTCGCTTTCCAGACTATAATCAGTACCCGCAAAGTAAAATAACAAGAATTATTTCATAATACTACGATCCCGCAGTTTTTAATTAATATTTACTCGTACTTTAAAACGTGTTCCTTATAAAATAAAATAATATGAACTGATTGAGAAAGGGGAACCGAATTTTACAAATCATTGAATGAAAAATAAATAAAAAGTAAAGGGGAAGGAGAGAGATACTATAATTACTCTAAATTCCGCAAAAAAAAAAGAAGCCCGAAGTCCATAAGCTGGTGATAGAGAGCAGCACTACTAATACGTGAGTACCATGTTAGCGTTCACCAATCAGCCTGACTCGCGTGATAGAGGTATGAGTAGATCTTTCAAGAAATCAGCAGGGGATTAAAAAGACTTAAAAAAAATTACCTTTGTAATAACGTTCTAATCAATCAATGAATCAAACAAGTTTTGTAATATCATATAGTTGTTATGTTTTTAGCCATATGGCATGTAAAATAATATTACTTACATAAAAAATTACATTCATATAAAAATCACACTTTTTTTTATTAATAACAATATTACAACGTAACATTAGATAACATCGCCTTATAATTACATTTTAAATAATTCTAATTTCGCTACTACTTCTCATTATGATTTCACCATTCATGTTTAATCGGTTTTATTAGTTTAATTTGATTTTGATTTGATCGGTCATACATTCTGTTAGAATAAACCTTTTTAGTAACTCTTTCACTTTGCGGCGAAATATGTTGAAGCATTCTAAATTTATGTTTCGTCGTATGGCATACAAAGTTTATTATTGTTTAATAGCACTAGTATTAAAAGTTTTATGTTAATTTGAATTTGTCCTCACCTTGTACAATATATAACCATTTAATAATTATAAATACTTGTTAATGTCAAAAATTTCATAGATATATAATAATAAAAAATTAAAAATTTAGTACAGCCGACTTCAATATAAGTTATTAAGAATAACTCAAAAACTATTAGCCTGGCCCTGATAAAATTCATATGGGACCACACGAGAAGTATCAGTTATCATATAAAAAAAGAATCATCGAAATCGATTTACCCAGTAAAAAGTTATGAAGTAACACACATAAAAAAAACATACGCGTCGAATTGAGTACCGTCTCCTTTTTGGAAGACGGCAGAAAATATAGTGTACAACAGTCACTTTGTTTAAGCCTTTTTTTTTAGCTTTATATGTTTTTATGTGTTATTAACTGAA
This sequence comes from Parnassius mnemosyne, assembly GCA_963668995.1. Lineage (NCBI taxonomy): Eukaryota > Metazoa > Arthropoda > Insecta > Lepidoptera > Papilionidae > Parnassius > Parnassius mnemosyne. The sequence goes on from CAVLGL010000057.1 coordinate 27,729,347, forward strand.
TTTATATATATAATTCATATCGAAGTTTCGATCTACGTAAGCATGATATGCGGTCAACACAGTAGAAGTATCGACTATTATATTTAGTGAGCAGGTGTCAGGAGAACTTATTTAGTTTAGAACAATTACTCTCAATATGTCCTTTCCAACTAAGATTACAATCAACGTTCAAACCGAACAACTTTGTTACTTCAACTTCTTGTATCTTATCCACTATAATTTATTTCAATTAATGTTTTATCTAAATTTATAAGTATATTTATTAGTTTATTGCAACACGCTTAAACTCATATTTCCATTTTTAACTCTGCTTTTGCTGTACATTGACGTTATATTATGTATAAACGTCATCCATGTTACAAGTGTATACATAAACTACGATAGTCAAGGAGCACTCCCAGAAACAAAGAGAGAAAAATCATTAATTTGGCACTATTTATGTACAGAGTCGACCTAGATCATCTATCATTACGTGCTCGGAGGTCAAGGAAATATCGTAAAAATAAAAATGTTTCCAGACATAAACTCCAGACCAGAGAAATAAAAAAAAATATTCAAAGGCATTTGAAATTAGCCAATACGCTGGCACGCGCAGACATATCCTTGCCCCAAAAATCTTTATAGTAATGAAAGGAGGCTTGTGCCTGTATATAACATGTTATTTTACTCTTTTACATTGACGTGCACAACATTACATAAATTAATGACATACAAATACGTGAATTTAATAGATTGACTTACGAAATGCAACATCAAAGTCAAGCCAAATAGGTCATGAAACCACAAAGTTGATGTTCAGTGATGACCAAAGCCTTGGAGAATAGTCCGAAGACTAGAATGAACTTGATAGCCTCAATGCTAATTATTTAAAATCAAGTATATATAATAAGCATATACAGTAATAGGTATATCTAAATTTAAAAAAAAAAAGGTATTTTTATGAAAAGATTCTTTGAGCATGTGTACATCCTACTTAAATTGCAAAAGTAAACATATCGCATATAAGACGAGTTCCTGAATAAAAATCCGAGGCCTATAACAGACCAACTACATAAAAACTCTCTCTACCACATTGTATAGCATATATCCCTTTTGTATAGCGACTTTTGCGCTCAAAACAGGAAATAAAGAAGATCAAGCAACACTGGTAACCCAGTTTGACAGGCAGTCAGAAGGGTCACCTGAGAATTCAATTTCACGACGGCATACGGCGAGTAAAACTATTCAGCTTCAATGCCGAGTCTTTTTTACTTAAATAAATGTATGGATTTCAATTTTCTTTGTTTTATAAATGAAAACGGAAAGGATGAAGGATGAATGAAAATTTAGAGTCATACATGATGAAACATTAATTATTATTTGCCGTGGTAAATACTGGGCTAGTGGGATTTATAAACCCATTTTTTCTTATATCTCAAATAATACTAAAAGATTCAGTTACGTCGCACTGTTCTGGTCATTATTGTTCAAAGTAAAAATGAAAAGGTAGTGCTTTACCATCTGTGAACAAAATGTTTTATATACTTCAACATAATTAAATCTTAACAACACCATAGCGATAAAATGGATGATATGACTGTATTCATAGATGACTTAAAATCAACAACGAAAGTGCTACAGTAGAAAAACATAGCACTCGCTAAAAATAACATTTACTTAGAAACGCGTGTTGGTATACCAGAGCAATACATAATACACAAAAATACTTGGCAGCATTGTCAAAAAAATGTGAATAAATTATCAGTCCCTGTTGATAATATTGGAATAAAATTTAAAAATAAAACATCGTCAGCAGAATGGATCATTGCAGCGAAAATTCAAAGCTGTATGCTCCTGATCTGGTGGATAATCTGACGGAGACGATAGGTAAACATACTACTATAACAGGAAACTACTATGGGAAGCGAAACAAAAGCTAAAACTTACCTACAACTATGTATGGTATAAACGAGGTATCATACGAGCACGAAAAGAAGAACAATGTGACATCATTATAATACGTCGCGAGGAAGATATCGCCAAACTATTTATAACTAGTACTAAGTAGGTAATTCATGAATAGTATCGATTCTATATTTTTAGACGCATAGTCTCTTATTTTTTATATATCTTTATTTTTTAGCTTACTTGCGTTTATATTCTTACATATTTACAATAATTACAATGGATTTACCCGATAACATAACTGAATTAAAAACCCTACTAACCCATCTGAATTTATGCACAAAATTCCCCGTAAAACTAAAACGTGTATTCATTTTAAAAATAGGCCACTAATTTCAATTAGTTTAGAACACATTATAGTTACTTCTCCTACTAGTATTGATTTAGTTATTCTATCAGAATTAATATCCTAGAACTTTTCATCGATATTTTCCAACTAGAGAACTAGAATATGCATGTAAACCTAAGGAAAGACAGAAAAAGAGGCGGAGTTATTACTTACAAACATAAACAAATAAATTGCCAACTACGATAACAACACGTTGTATTTTGAGGGAATACTAACAAAAATAATCACACCAACGAATTACACTTGCAATCTACTCGCTATTTACCGTCCGTCTAACCTATTTATATACGAATTGCAGCAATCATGCGACAAAATTAATAAACGCGAAGACTTTTTTATAATATCTAGATTCTCTAGATTTTATATATATATAAAACCATATTTACCATTATATGAAACCATTAAAATAGAAAAGGACGTTTTAAGTGTTTTTACCATTGTTGACAATTTTTTTTCTCGAAAATCAAGATCTTTTTTATAAATATCACACGGTGAAAGTGAAGACTCATCTATTAAGTAATTGAGATTTTTTGTGGTGTCATTCAATAAAGTCAGTTCTTTAATAGTTTTAAAACCATTACTGTCCATTTAGGCGTTTCTTAAGGACCGGCCTCTTAATAATTAGTATTTGTGTTTCGAATTTCGTGATTCATTTGTTTTCGCTCCATTTGATTTTTCTTTGATATCGTTCTGTTCACAATATGGAAAAGTAAGTCGCGCCAGCGCTGCAGAAATAACTCGAAAGATAAATGATGTGTATTGGGAATTTACTGTAAAAGAAAACACGGTACGTTTTTTGGTTTCAACGTTTACGTTCTAAAAATTTTGACCTACAGAACAAACCCCGTGGCCGGCCGGAGACCCAAGTTGACAATGAACAATTAAAAGTGATCGTGAAAGCGAATCCATCGCAAACCACGTTAGAGTTAGCGCCAGGCTTCGATGTGGAGTGATGAATCAATTTTAATTCACTTGAAACAAATTGGCAAAGTGAAAAAGCTCGAAAAATGGGCACCGCACGACTTGAGTGAAGCTACCAACGTCGAGTGCTGCGTTACATTACTCAACTGTCACAATAACGACAAAATTTGAATCTCTTATATTTACGCGAACACTACACATTTTTAAATAAAACTCATTTTACGGATTTTATCGCGTATATTAACTTATTTTTATATTCCCGACGTTTCGGGTGCTTTCCAGCACCCGTGGTCACGGGGGACTGAGGTGTTTGACGTCCTGCTGTCATAGTTAGCCCGGCTACCTTCAGTTTTTTAATATTAATTTTTGGTTCGATTTACGCAGAATGAGCTTACAGTATCTTGAAGTCTAGCAATGGTATACTTGTGTTTGGATTTGATTTTATTAATTATGGGATCCCAAGCAGATGGCAGTACCCATCCATCTTCTCTATTGAAATTCACCATTTAAATATCGGTTGGTATGGGTATTTTTTCTGTGTACAGAAAAAATATCCATACCAACCGATAAATCTCACCATCATCCTTCACAGTTAGCTACCGTGGGAAAATCTTTGTTTCAGAGAGCACGAGGGATCTGTGACAGAAAACATCTGGCCGCCGAGCTTCAGCACGTCGAGCAAGTACTGCAAAACAACAAGCTTCGGGTCCCGCGCCTACGTCACAGTGACCGAGTGAAGCCAGCCACAGTCGAGCGAGTGCCTGCTGTACTACCCTATGTCAGAGGAGTCACAGACAAGGTTGGCTACATCTTGAAGTGAGCTTCCATTAAAACATACTTCAAGCCGCTGAAGAAGATTGGTCAATTTTTACCATCCGTCAAGTGTCATATCCCTCTACAAGATGCAGGAGTATACAAATACAAAAAAGTGTGAATGTGGTCTCTCGTACATAGGACAAACAAAAAGATCTATTAAAACCCGCGTTAAAGAACATATAGCTGACGTGAAGCACCGACGTATCGGGAAGTCTGCAGTTTGTGAACATGTTCAAGATCGTCCCCATCATTACATTTGATTTGATAGACCACAAATCCTCGCAAAAGAACACCGGTTCCTCCCAAGGATGATTCGCGAGGCTATTGAAATTAAAAAACTTCCTAATTTCAATAGAGAATATGGATGGGTGCTGCCATCTGCTTGGGATCCCATAATTAATAAAATCAAATCCAAACACAAGTATACCATTGCTAGACTTCAAGATACTGTAAGCTCATTCTGCGTAAATCGAACCAAAAATTAATATTAAAAAACTGAAGGTAGCCGGGCTAACTATGACAGCAGGACGTCAAACACCTCAGTCCCCCGTGACCACGGGTGCTGGAAAGCACCCGAAACGTCGGGAATATCAAAATAAGTTAATATACGCGATAAAATCCGTAAAATTAGTTTTATTTAACAATTTGAATCGTATCATTACTTGTAATGAAAAATGGATCCTGTACGATAACCGGAAACGCTCATCATAATGGTCCAACCATACGACAACAACCCAGAAGAAACCGCCAAATTCTGCCCGAAGCGAAAGTTAACTCTGAAATATCTGCTGTCACCAACAGATGTTTCAGAGTTAACTTTTCACTATAGTCTGGCTAGACGATTACGGCAGATCTGTTTTGTCAACAATTGCAAACCACGATGGAAAAGCTAGCTGTCAAACAACCGAGACTGATCAATTGCTTTAGCCCACTGTTGCTTCAGCACAACGCTAGACCATACACACATACTGCACAATAGATGGTCGCTAAATTAGAGGAGGTGATTTCGATTGAAATGTCTCTGACACCCATCACACTCTCCGGAACTTGTTCCTACAGATTACCTATTTTCTTGAATTTAGACAATTTATTGCCGACTTGATGAGACAGACAATACCGGCTTTAAAGATTTTATTGATTCTCGCTCCCATAATGTTTTGAAAGGAATCAATGAACTACCTACAAAATAGCGAAAGTGGGTAGATAATAATGGTACATACTTTGATAGATTGAACATATAACTTTATATGTATATGTTATATTTGTATATAATTACAAATTATAATGCACGCTTTCCTTACTTCCGTGAATAGTGTCAGTGATTGTAAAAATAATTTAAATGATAAAGTAGATCTGTGTTTTGCTGTGGAGCAGGCATGGCAAACACTCTTCCAGCGGAAATGTTCCACTGAAAGTTAACCAACAAAAATAGTGGTATTTCCGTTGGTACGGAGTGTATATTATTTAAATTTAAAAAAAAACTTACTTTCGAAGCTAGTTTATATTTGTGCTCCCCACTGGAGATATTTAAGTTTCAGAAAGAGATTCCAAGAAACACGGTGAAACTTTCAAAATGTAAATTGTTTATCTGTGGCGAATGGGACAGTGTAAACTGTTTTTTTTTTTACTACAGAGCTTAAAAGAAACCAACAAATGGCTAAAGGTTTCCTGCAAATTTCATTTTTATATACGACTAGCAATCCGCCCGGCTTCGCACGGGTGATTTCAGGATCTCGACAACAGCGCCACCTACCGGGTCCCATTGTTAAGTTTTAGATCATCCAGGGACCCACTCAAACACACACAAAAAATTTCATTAAAATTGATCCTGCCATTTTCGAGTTTTACGAGACTAACAGAAAGCAATTGATTTTTATATAGAGATACGTAAAATTACAAAAAAAAAGAGAAAGATGCGAGATTTCTATACTGCAATAACCATGCTGCAGCTATATTATGGTTGTAGCACGAATGGGTCGGCTCGAACGGGGAAGGACCACGCTCTCACAGAAAACCAGCGTAAAATAGCAGCTTAACACTGCTGTGTTTGGTATGGTGAGTGCAGAGAACCGGAGACCATTTTTACTGGCAAAGAGGCATTCCATCTTAGTCCTCACGGGTGACAACGCATCTGCATCTTGAGTCTTTATTGAGGATAGATGTAGATGTCTATGGGTCACAGCAACCACTTACCATCAGGTGGACTGTGTGCTCGTTTGTCACCTGATCCTATAAAAAAAACCAAACAACTGTTTAAAGCGGCGATTATGGTAAACCTTACCTAAAAGAGCGGAGCCTTCGGACTTTCTTCATATAAGCCTTTGATTAAGAGCGACAGTAGAGAACGTTGGGCGTTGCATTCAGCCACTCAGGTCCCTGTAAACAAAACAAACACACGTGTGATGGTGATGACTATGCTCTTACTCTAGTATTCCCATCGAGGCTAACGTGTTCCTAAAATATTTTATAAACATGTAGTTTTCCTACGATGTATATTTGATTACCAAGAAATGAAAGTGTAAAGGTAAATGAGTGTTTAAAATAAATTAATAAGGATTCAGGCCGATCGTGTACCGTGAAATTTCATGCGAAAGATCCGTCAATAAACTTGCTCAGTTATTAACGCGGAATATTTAGAAGAGAATTGAAATTTAATAACAATAAATTTGCTTGAATTATAAAGTTATATTTTTCAGAATTCATTACAGCTTATCAAAAGTCCACTGCTGAACGTAGGCCTCCCCCATAGGGAGGGTATTCGCCACAGATACCGCGATTGGCAAGCGGGTTGGCAACCGTTGTTTTTTTGAGTTGTTGATAACAACATTTTAATGATTTTGTTTATTCACATTGAACGATGCTGTTGCCCATCACCTGTTTTAGTATTCTTCTGTTGCCTGTTAAGATACCGACAGGATGATAGTAGTGAGGGGTAGTGGATTCTCTTACGACATTACTACATGTCGCTTCTCGGCCTTTTTTTTAAAATCAAAGTATAGTAGCTGAAGATTTTATCGCCTTTTCAGCAGGGTCAAATACAGTCTTACTTTGTAGACTTCTTCTGACCATACGTAGATTTGAGATGATAAATGAAAGACTTGAGAAACAGAACCTGCTTATGTGGAGTGTTGCTTGTAGGATTGTTTTTTATAGGAGAGGGGGCAAACGAGCATGCGGCTCACCTGATGATAAGTGACTATCGCCGCCCATGAACAACTGCAACACCAGGGGAGTTGCAGATGCGTTGCCGGCCATGTAAAAAGGAGTAGGCTCTTTATTTTTTACTATCTTTTTTTATTCTCTTCAGCGTGGCGTCTTCAGAAGGCGACAGATGGCATATAGGACTAAAACTTAAATAACTACTAAACTCTAACAAATGGCTGTTATTTATATGCATAATATCCTAGATCTAAGCTATTATTTACAGTAGCGTTATATAATCAAATAAAAATCCACACAAGTTTCGCAGTGAAATTAAATACTACATGTTTTGTTAATTTTTTCCCATTGGTTGATGTTGTTTAGTGTAGTTTTGAGATGAGCTTAGGTATATGCGAAAATTAAAGACAATGAACACTCCGACAAGCTCGCACAGTATAGTCCAAAGAGACAGTAGTATAATTAGAATAAGATAAATTTTATGCAATCGCCAAATATAATAATAATCTTTAATATTGAATCATATATATCACTATCAGAATTATCTGAAACAAAAGTTTAGTACCTGCGCGACACTCATGACAGACAGCTTCGTTCATCGGAGACTCTTGCTCTCTTTATACACCTTCACTGTTCGAATTTTCTATCTTCATCGGCTGTCCAAGCCGAGCACCTGCCTATAGCATGACATGTCTGAAAAATTAAGACAACAAACTTGCAAACAAACATTAAGGCGAATGTTTTTTTTTATAGAATAGGGTGACAAACGAGCACAAAATCCACCTGATGTTAAGTGGATGCTACGGCCCATAATCATTTACATCTATCCTCGAGTGATAATCAAAATGTAGATGCGTTGTCACCCCTGAGGATTAAGACGAAATGCCTAGATCCATTAAAATATGGTCTCCGGTTCTGTACACTCAACAGACGATACACAGCAGTATTAAGCTGCTATTTTACGCTGGTATTTTGTGAGAGCGTGGTCCTTCCCCGGTCGAGCTGACCCATTCGTGCTACAACCATAATATAGATGCACCATCGCTTTACCACCTACAAACCTACCTGTAAGACTAAATAGCCAAATAAATTAAATAGAATAAAATAGGAACCGGTTCTAAATGTTATTACACACACACACACACACACACACACACACACGCACACGCACACGCACACGCACACGCACACGCACACGCACACGCACACGCAAACGCACACGCACACGCGCACGCACACGCGCACGCGCACGCGCACGCACACGCACACGCACACGCACACGCACACGCACACGCACACGCACACGCACACGCACACGCACACGCACACGCACACGCACACGCACACGCACACGCACACGCACACACTCGAGCACGCGCAAGCGCACGCATTCGCGCACGCGCACGCGCATGCGCACACGCACACGCACACGCACACGCACACGCACACACACACGCACACGTACACGCACACGCACACGCACACGCACAAGCACACGCACACGCACACGCTCACGCACGCGGACACGCGCACGCGCACGCGCACGCACACGCACACGCACACGCACACGCACACGCACACGCACACGCACACGCACACGCACACGCACACGCACACGCACGAGCACGCGCTCGCGCACGCGCACACGCACACGCACACGCACACGCACACGCACACGCACACGCACACGCACACGCACAAGCACACGCACACGCTCACGCACGCGGACACGCGCACGCGCACGCACACGTGCACGCGCACGCACACGCCGATGGAAAGGGCTATTCTTGGAATATCTCTGCGGGATGAAATCAATAATGAGGATATATGGAAAAGAGTGATTAACATAGCCATAACAACCAGATAAAACACTCGGGTAGTTGTTGGATGCGTATAGGTCTGGACCGTACTTTACCCCAATCTATGGAGGAGGCCTATGTTCAGCATTGGACTTATGTAAGGCTGTAGTTTCATGCATCGAATTAAATGCAGTTATAAGTAGGTAGAAAAGTATTGCAAATAACTTAGAACTTGGCAGCTTTACAACTAATAAGTTATGACATAAACAAAAATAAGTGAGGAAAAATATGATAGTAAATGGATAAGCAGCGTATACATTTATCAGTCTAGTACATTGTTTCCTTTCCAACATGTTGTGATCAAATTGGATAACCAGTAGAGCTGGGGCTCCCTTATTTTCTGTTTCGTTGAATATAAAATGTTACAGATCTGCAGGCTTAACATAAGCCGCTTCTCGTTTTACGGAATAATATATCTGAAGGTTGTTGGCCTGTGATTAAAATGAATGGAATAATATGACAAAAACTAAAATATTAAATTGCAACTCAATTTAAATGTATTTTTAATTTCTTACAAAATAAGATTACATGTAATATTTTTCTCCTCTTGTTTATCTTTTTCCATATATTTTTTAGTTAAAGTTACAATCTACATAAGTAGGCACACTGCTGAGCTTAGGCATTCTCCCGTTTCTGAAAGGAGTGAGGAGCAGCTAGGCTGTCGCGCTGCTCCAGTGCGTGTTGGCAAACTTGAATTTTTCTTATTTTATTTCTCATACATGCAGGTTTCCTCGTGATGTTAATTTTTTTCACGGAGCGCTTATTTCAGCGCATAGAATTGTAAATTATATATAATAAAATTTGTTTGTGCCAGGAAAGACCTTATGTAATATGAATTTCTAGTTATGTTATACGACTCTTTTTAAGAACACAAGCAGCGTTTTGGAGGTTTAATGTATATATTATACTGAATGAGGCTTGATAATTATAATAATATAATCGTAATAAAATGTATAATACGTGCATTCGAATAGCTGACTCGTGTTGTTTTTTCTTATTGCTTAAAATTCTTAAGTAAAATAAGAACATTACGCAGTAGTGCATCAATAACTTTATTATAAAAAAAAACATAACGGCCCAGTGTAATTAGTTATCAAGCACAGCAAAATATGTCATGTCATTGTATTGCATTTATTTAGCAACAAACAAACCGTATAGCAGAAACGTAAGAATATCCTCTACCGCCTGCCAAGCGTGCCAACTATGGCAAGTCAGGGAAATCTATGGAAATTATGTAATTTATTTATACGTTAATGACTTAAATTTAGAATTTTATTTCGATTATATTTGTTCTAATTTCTATTGATTCTAAGCTCTAGAGAAGAGCACATATTAATATTGATAAACTAGCTCCGAAACTAAATTAGGAAATCTTTATTATTAGAAGGATTAGAAAACTGATTGGTAAGGCAACAGTAGACCTTTCAATGAGACAAATATTTTGGACGAAATTTTATTTATAGATCAATTTAATGAGGACAACTATTATGTATGGAAATAACTCCTAGAGTTTATTGCTGGTTTCTCGTTTTCTTAGTTTTGCAAACCAACGTAAATTTTAACGTTCATAGGAGCTTTAAAAAGATCTAAATTAAATCAGAAACTTTACTTTGATTAAAATGGAACAAAATAATTTCAAATTTAATTAATGTTCAGGAATATTATGGAGTCTCATATAATATGTATTGGCTATATAACATTATGCTGGTGTAATGAGGTAATAAAAAAATATTACTAAATTATTAGGTTTTCAATAAAATATAACAAATAGCCGTAGTAATTTAGAGACTACACTTTAATTTACACTACACTGTAGTTTTCACAGTACGCGAGCAACCCGGGTCTGGTCCCCGGCGACAGCTATGAAATTGTTAATTGCAGATCTAGGAGCTAAATTTTCATTATTTTTCATTATTGCTGTTGCCCATCTCCTGATTTGTTTACCTCTGTTGCCTCTTCCAACATCCACGGAATGATATGGGGTAGTGAATATTCTCACATCGTCACTCACGCCAATCACGGCATATTAATCAATAAATTAATAATTTAAAATATTTTTTTTTTAAGATGGAATGTATGGAATCGTATACAGTAAAAGGGTCTTTTGGGTTTACTCGAATACACACAATTGAATTTCTAAACGGAACATATTCGCTATCACTTTCTGCTCCGCAAAATAAAAAAATGTCATAGAAGGTCTGTGGGTTGTACGAAAGCCGCATAAATCATATATTTTTTAACGAATTTACCGTCCCCAGATAGCTTTTTCACTTAAGGATTATACAAAATTCAATACATTATCATTGTTGCATTCGTCTACTCGTATAACGAAAGGAATGACAAGTTTGTTAGGTAGCGCTTCAGACAAGTTTAGTTTTTGTTTTTGCGCGATCATCATAAAAAAGTAGTTCTTGACACTGTAGATAAAGATGAATTAATTGTCTTCTCTGATTTTAAAATCCTTTAAACAGTTTAGTTTAAAAGGTCACAGAGAAATAGATTTGTTACCTTAATTTTGGGAGAGCCATCAGCCCTAGCTAATCGATGGCGGCGTAAGAACGCGTAATAATGAAATACATTACCCATTTCGTTCGCCATATTAATGATAAATTAATTAGCTTCATTCCGCGTTAGAGTTAAAAAATAAAGCTACGTCAGACTGCTGGGCATTGGCCTAGTCTCATATCTGAGAGGGTTTTAGGGTGAGGAAATGTCTGCCGTGCTGCCCTAATGCGTGTTGGCGAACTTCACATGTCTTGAAATTTTTTTTCTTTATTCCTCCCGATGTTTTCTTTCGATCGAACCCGAAACTAATACTAATATATATATATATATAATTAAATATATAATAACTAATAAATCGTACTGTGAAATTTACAGCGGGCTCTTAGCTCTTATTCCGCGTATGACAATGAAATACGTTTAATGGATTGTCTGCAAAACATTCTGGTAATCGAAAAACACAGAAACAGTCATAAAGACTGCTCAAAGATGTGAAAACTCAATCATAAATGCGTATACATGTACACAGGCCGCTATACTACGCGTCGCTAGTATGTCTTGTGCCAGACGCGTAGTAGACATATTAGTTGTGTTATCGGTGACGCGAACCCATTAGTTTTTCTTCTACCAAAAGTCTCTCTACGCGACTAAAGAAATTTGCACTTTAATAAAGGGGAATGAAATTAACATACCACGAACATTCAAGTTTGCTTGCCGTGAAGTGGGAACATAAGAGCATTCACTACCCTATATCATCACACGGATGTCTTAAGAAGCGACAAAAAGCTACAGCTTTAAACACGTGTACCAAGCGTGGAAACTATGGCAAATGTCTTATGAGCAATATATGGGGGGGGGGGGCTATGTTCAGCAAAGGTTTTTTGAGGTTGTAATAAATGAATTAATGGGGAATTGGAAACAGTGTTTAAGGAGCAAGGTGTACGAATAATGTACTGCGATGCGCCAAGCTGGACACCGGGGCGGCATGAGGCTGAAAAAGAGGAATTTTCCTAAAATAATATAAGTAATAGAAAATCTGTTTGCAATCTTAAATATATTGTCTTATTTTTTATATATCAGTATCCTTGCTACTAATATTGATATGTATCTGTTAGTATTAATTTAGTTTTGTATTTAATATTTAAAAACATGTAAATATTTGTAGTTTCCATTTTTATATTACATTTGATATGCCCAATTATTGCACAATAAAAACAAAAGGCTCTAACAAAAAATATAAGTTTTCCAAGGCAAGAAAGTGTAAGTAAACATTTTAGGTCAAATTGTTTATTATCCATGATAAATGAAAATAATATTGAAGCTTAATTTTAAACAATTTCAATATAAGCCATTTTTTATCATTACTATCTCGACTGTAGCATCCAGTCTGCATATTAGGTGATGTGTGGCGGCAGCGCTAGAGAATTCATTTCATCACTCCATTTCATCCTGTAGGAGTCCTAAGAAGCGAATGTGGGTAAAGCCCGTAAAATCTCCATCTAGACGGATGTAAATACTATTGGCGGCGACTGGCAATGTCAAAAGTGCAATATTTGCTACAGCGATTGTACTTTCACCAGGCAAGCATGACGATTATGGCCAATACTACAATACCAGAGCATTCAGAATTAGACTGTTTTTATCATCATCATGACAATCCTTCACAAGTCCACTGCTGAACATAGGGCTTTACCTAGGAAATACGGTCCTGAGCCACCTGTATCCCGCATATCCAGATCTTCATTCCTTCTCTTAGGGGCCACCTTACACTCGATTGTTATGGGCTTATAAATAAGAATAACTTCGCTACCGTACTTATTCAAGTAAGTATAAACTATGAACTTATTCTCTCAGCTTCGAAAAATAAATTCATGAAATGTTCTTTTTATTCGGTCATAAAACAAATACACTTAAAATAAGTATGGCAGTAAACGACAGAATCGAAGAAGTAAAAAGGAAATGAGCGTTGTGAGATTTGTGGGAAAACGATAAAATTTTCACGTATAAGATAGGAGCGTGTGGAAATGTATTTTAATAAGGGTGAAAAGTTAGCCATCTTGTGGTAGCAATACAACGGTTCCTCATCTCGCGCCTTTGATGTTATGAGACTCGACTATGGAAAATATCATAAAGATCTCATGGTCTCCGATAGAAAACTATACAACCTTATAACACATGAATATCTAGACTGTGTTCTGTAATAAATTTACGAGAGGTTTAGTACTATGACGGTGCACCTACCAAGCATAGATATTTGTGTTTTTTTTTTCATCTAGAGGACTATGCGCTGTAGCATATGCCTAAAAAGTGAAAACAGCCAGTATAAGTTCCACTGATGAGCATGGACGGTTCAGGAGACAGAGTTCGTCACCCTGCCTCAATGCCCGTCCTTTCAATTTTTTATCATTCTTCCTTAATTAACATACTTACGGGTTTCCTGATCGCCGATACCTGAATAATCGGCATTAAAATTCCAAATAAAATTTTTATTAGCGCCGATAGACAAGAAATATTGAAAGAGAAACAATCGTACAGTTTTCATTAATTAGAGATGAGCCACAATAGTTAAAGAGACACGTTGGTAGGTCTGCTTTTATGGCAATGAGTTGATTTAGTTGCTTATCTATATCCATCAACCTCTTATTAATACGTTACTAGTATACTAAAAATTGTTAGTGGCGTAGCTAGGGGAGATGGGTATGGTCCCGGCGATAGATTTTAGAAGCGGCATATAGCTATCTTTTTTAAATTATACCTGCATAAATCTCCAAAAATCGAAAAACTTCCTGTTACTAAATAGTTTTGATAAAATCAAATGCATGTGTACGCATTTGCCAAAGATAGTGATAAGTAAGTATAAAAAATACGTTATATCGCATTATCTGATGGTGTCGATTACCGCCCATACCCAACTGCAATATTCTCCCGAGAATCGCAGGTGCATTGCCGGCCTTCTAAAAAGGAGTAAGCTCGTTTCTTGAAGGTCTCTAAGTCGTAATTATGAAGCTATTCATAATAGAAAAAAAATGCCGTAGTGGCGATGAAACTTATTATGCCGTTCTTCCCTGACATTACTTAGTAAGTAAATAGCGCAAGTGAAATGTTTGCAACCTTGAAGAGATTTATATTAAACGAAATATGGACATTTAGATGAAACATTGAAAATTTACCTAGCTATTTATACTTCTATCTAATATCACCGCTACAGTCCATCAAAAGTCCACCTCCGAAAATAGACTTCTCCATAGATTGCCTCATAGGGAATCTTTGGGGGAAGATAGATTATAGATAGATCATAGATTGCCTCATTTGCCATTGATGCCACTTGGCCATTTGCCATGGTTGGTTTGGTACTCGCAATTTTTTTATTCAGTTGATATCATTTATCAGTAGTACTTCAGTTTCCCTCTGTCACTTCTTACGATACCCATGGGATGATATGGGGTAGTGGATATTCATACACCGCCACTGCACAGTTATTAAAATATAACAGCTGAAAACATATATTGCAAAATTCCTGACAGAAACTTTATATTATTTTATTATGGATCATTTGTATATAAAATATAATATGAAGATTATTTAGTGAAAACAGTGACCTAAAAATAACAAACGCTCAAAATACAATATGGAAATAATGGTTTACAAATGCGACGACAAACTTAATAAAATAAGATTACACGGATGCAATAAACTCCCTGACTTTCTCTAACATTTTATGTTTATGAGGGGCTTTTGCTGCCTTACCAGTTTGAGCACAACGAGATACCTATGATTCAATAAATAAATGTGATAAGTGAATTCAAATTATCTTATTTATACATTTTACAGTGAGGTTCAAATTATTTTAGAAATATACTAAAAGAAGTAGAATAAGTTTTTATTTGCGTTAGTATTTTTATTTCTATGGGATTTGATAGAACATAAAACTACCATCTTAATAAAAAAATGCACTAAATAATTTTTGAGCCCTTGAGACGACTGGTAAATCCGATTTTCCTAAGTTTAATTTGTTTTTTAAATCCGATTTTCCTAATTTTTTTTTGCGAAAGTGCAGCATTTGATTGAAATGACGTCTACTTTACTCACCGCACTCTTAATAAGTACGACGGAATAGATAACGTGGAAAATAATAATATGGTAGCGCCGTGTCTTAGCGGCGTAAGAGAATCTATCACCTCATTACGTGCCGTGGGTTTGGTAACAGACGACTGTGCTAGGAGATTTTTATGGCTTGCAATAGATGGTAGCATAACCATCTCGTTAGCGACTATCCATCCATACAGCCTATAAAAGTGCCCTGCTGAACATAGGCCTTCCGCATAGATTGCCTAATGGGGCGATTTTGCCATAGTTGCCACGCTTGGCAAGCGGGTTGGCATCCGCAGTTGTTATTATTTTGAGATGATACCGCCGCTACACGGTTAATCTCGTTCACGCCAGGCGTAAAATATTTAGACCGGCGACGGAAAGAAACGTCAAAGATGCGACCGCGGCATAAGTGGTACTGCGTTCGTGAATCCGGCTGCCAAGCGTTGAGGTTAAGTAAAATCTCCCTACAATATGAGAGGACCATGCCCAGCAATAGACTTTTATGAACTGACGATGGTGATGATATAATTATCCGCAATCTTGCCAATGTATTAATTGAATTATTGGTTAAATTGACAATGTATTTTAGAACAAAGTAAACAAAAGAAATTATAAAAATATTTATACTTAAAACATCTTTGTTGTTAACAGCCATATTTTATATCTCTCCGAAGCGACCTCAAGGATAGCGACTACGTTATCATAACTGCCCATTCCATATTTAAAACACCTCTAAAAGTAGATTCTAACGAAAACCTGGTTGATGACATCTCCCAAAATTGACGAAGCGGATTTAGCATGATTAATTCCTCACACACCGCAAAACAGTTGATGTTATGAACAAAACATCAACTGTTTTGCGATCAGACAAAATAAACAGGCCGATGGGAGGCTCCACAGTATTGCTGCGTGGAGACTAGACAGACGTTGCTAGCAGCAACTCGAGAGCTAATGAACACAATTTTTTTGGATTAAGACGACAAACCAGCACACAGTCCACCTGATGATAAGCGGATAATGTTGTCCATAGACGTCTATATTTATTCTCATTTACGATTCAAAATGCTGATGCGTTGTCACCCTTGAGGACTAAGATGGAATGCCTCATATTCAGTAATAGTATACTCATCATTCGTAACACAGCTAGATTTTGCTGCTATTTTACGCTAGTATTCTGTGAGTCCGTGGTCCTTCCTCGGCTAAGTTCACCCATTAATGCTACAACCATATTATAGCTGCAGCATGACTCTACCACGATGAAAAACATCCCTAAAGCTTTCGTCTTTTTGTTCTGTCTACAATCTGTTTATACACTCAGACTCAGACAATATTATATTAGTATTAAAAAAAACCAACTCTCGCAACTCAGTTCTTCTACCGTAAAAAGTTGTGAGATCCATATAATACCAATTCGGTTAATTTATTCAGTCCCTACTTAAGGGTTTTTCTTTCTCAAGTTATTACGTAATTAAATAACCTAACATCTTATAGTTACAATATCAATATTAAAAATCTTTTATGTTTTAAATACATAGATTGACTTGGCCATCGCATAAAAACACAAAGTATCTCACAAGTAATACATATTATATTAAATTAGATTGTTACTACAAAGTCTGTTAAAATGTTTGTGTTATGATAGTTCACAACAGTAGTCAAATGATGGAATCGAACCCACACATTTTTGAGTTTGCAGTCCGACGTTCCTTAAACATTAGCTTAAACATTAGGTTTAGGTTTTAACATTAGGCTATTTTTGCATCAAATTATGAGACGATTCATTTTATTTCTCAGGGCAGGTCTGTGGCTTTTTTGCTTGAAATTGATTGCAAGTTTTTATAAATAGATAACGTCCGCCTCATAATATGTAAATGCCATAAATTTAGATGTCCAAAGACACATCAAAATCTGTTCTACCACGATTTAAAAATCAAAAATGCATTTTCTCTTAAACGAATAACTACAAATTCGAATGGGGCTTCCCTTGAAATAAAAATAATCATTAAATCATTCTAGCGAAGATATTGCGTTGCGTATGTTACGTTACATAAATGGTGAATTAAAAGTTATCTCTGGTTTTGAATTTGCCTAAAATTTGAAAGTTAAAAAGGCACTCATCCCGCTAAGACAAATTAAAACGTTACGTCGAGACGCGGATACTTTCACAACACAACCAGACCCGAACAAAAAACAAATTGTGTTAAGGGAACTAAAATTAAAAAAAAACGAATGAAAATATTTTTTCAAAATAAATACAGGCTCACCGAAACAATAAATTAAATTACAACCAAAATATTGCACTGTAAAAATATAGTATGAAGAGAATTCATTTTAATTTAAATCAAAATGAAGTTGCCTGGTGCATTGGCATCTTCACTTGTGAAGTAATCCTCCCACAGCTCTTGGAAATCTGCCAAAGAAATGCTGGCCTTGCCTTTAGACAATTTTGGGAAAGAGTCTTCAGCTTCATTTTTATCGATTCCCAAGGCTTCGTGTGTTTTAACGAATTCTTCCCTATTAATCAAGCCGTCATTGCCAGTATCTAGAAGTTGGAATGTGAATTTGCAATACAAATTTTGCCAATCATGAACATTTGATGGGTTTTTGGCACAAGAGTCTCACAATGCAACCCATTCGTCAACGGATACGTGTTCATCTTTGTTCGAGTCAGCTTGGCTTTGCAACCCATCCTAGATCTTCAACATTGTGTTGAGGTACTCTTTCTGGTTGGCTTCATCAACCTTACACTGCTTCGCCAGCATCTCTGCTGACTTTTCAACGTCGTTTTTCTCAAACGTTTTGAATACCTCGAGATACTTCTTTCTTCGAAATCCTGAAACCATTTTCATTGCGCCCTATCAAGTGTTTAACGGCGATGCATCTGAAGGTTTTTATATCGTTTTTGAAACTATCTATTAAGATAAAATATTATCTACTATTTTGTAAATCGCAGTCGTGAATGATATTATCATATCATACGATATTATATCTGTAGATTTCTCTAAAATTACGCAACTGTTTTTTTTTAATAGGAGAGGGAGCTAACGGGCATGCGGCTCATATGATGTTAAATGACCGCTACCGCCCATGAACAACTGCAACTGATACCACAAAGAAGTTGTGTATTCACTGCCATTTGCTGGCTTGAGGTGTAAGAATTCTAGTTTTGTTTTTTTGACTGTGAGGCAACTCATATTAGTCGCCAAGATTGAGCACGCATCGGTGGTATTCTTTGTTTGAAGTTGGTTGCTGGTGTCAACTGGCTGCGATTACGACTAACATCAAGTGAAGCTGTTGTTTCTTTAATAGATAAACGATAAGATCTTAGATGTAATATTTTATCAATTTGAATATTTTCTGCATTTTTAATAGTGGCAAATACTTTAATAAGAATGCATCGCATCGTAACCGCATTGTTGACGAATTAGAATTGAAAAGGTTAATAAGATAATATTATATAATTAAATAAGAATGATTTTGTGCAAATAAAATTAATTATCTTTCCCGATAGACCTCAAATACTGTAAGTATTGCGCAAGCTTGTTTAACTTTTAATACATTTTTAATATCATGTACAAAAATAACAGCTAAATAAAAAACTGTGGTTGTCAATCTATCTACCAACCTTGGCAACTATGACAAATATCCAAACTGAGAATGACTCCTCCCCTTTTGCTTCTCAGCTTCAACTCCACCTGCGTGGAACCCCCCCCCCATTTCCCCCTAGTTATTAGGAAGACGCTGCTGCCCATTTCCTGATTTGTTTCCCTCTGTCGCCTTTTACGATACCCATGGTATGATATGGGGTAGTGAATATCCTTACACCGCCACTACACGCTATGGTACGGTACACTACACAGTGAAACTAACCGTACCAAAATTATTAGGTGTGCCAAATTACAAGTGTGTACGTCTAATAGATTTAGAGTTAGGACAATAAAGCTATTTTACGTATAGACAATATACATCTAATAGCTTTAGTATAGTATAAAACTGTTCAACGTATATTTGAGCTATTTCGAACCTTAAAGAGGGTTTGAAAGTGGCTCGTGTACATATACGCACTGACGGAGTGTCTTCTCTTTTCTTAATGAAATAATGGTTTGCGAAATTAGCTGACACAATCTTGTGTTTCGATTTGCTGACTCTATTGTTTGACGTTCTTTTGTAAGAAATATACTTTAAAAAGAACATTCATTTTTTATTAATATCTAAGATACTTAATATCGTAAAAGCTTGACACCCATACATGTGCGTATACCAGCTAAACTGGTGTAGAATTACATATATAATGTTTATTTAGGTGGACTATGATTTTTGCATCGCGTAGTTTAGTGGGTAGCGAATCAAGCTACTTTTCATTTCATCTTAAGAGATTACTGTATTCCATCGTAAAAGATCTTGTTGCAATTTGGTTGACCTTGTTGCACCGAAGTTGTAGTTTGGTGCAATACCACGTAGGTAGGAGATGAATAACGTTAACATTGTGACAGGAGCAGGAAAAATCTGTTTTTATTACACAACAAACAAATTTACAGTCAACCTGACGGTAAGTGGTAGCCCATGGACATCTGCAACCAAAATCAACAGACGTGTTGTCCTGTAAGAATGCCTCACAGCCTGATTATTAGACTGGCCCTATACCCTGCAGAATACAACTGTGCACGAACTGCTGCTCGGTGACGGAAATAGGTAAGAGTATGGTACATACCCGGATAGACTCCTAGGAATAAAAGGCGTTCCTACTAGCTAGTGGAAAAGAGTCCTACTGCCTAGTAACTGGGTCGTCAATCCACCAGGCTTGACGATGAAGGCAAATGGGAAAGTCTGTTGATGAAGAAGAATTGAAAATGAAAAGAGCCTACTCCTTTTTAAAAGGCCGGCAACGCATCTGCGATTCCCCTGTTTCCCCTGGTGTTGCGGTTGTTCATGAGCGACGGTAGTCACTAACCATCAGGTGAGCCGCATGCTCGTTTGCCTCCTATCCTATAAAAACAATATTGGCGTAGTGGCTTAGCAATGAGTTGCTGCGCTGTGGGCCGCGGGTTCGAATCCCGCACGGAAAAAGTATTTGTATGGCCTACAAATAATTGTGCCGGGTCTGGATGTTTGTCCTTGTGCAATTTGTGTTTGTAAACTGCCTCCACCATACAGGAGAAAATCCTAGTGTGGGGGTAACGTTTTTTAAAATAAAAGATAGAAGATTATCAGATTTAAAAAATGGTTAAGATCTTGATCTTGAGTACTTGGTAGGCGAATTGGCGATCGCAGTAATAGACTGGTTTGCTCTTTTGTCGCTGCTACCAGTTGGCGTTCTGGTAAGCGAGTTGATTCCAAGACAAAATAAGATGATGGTTATATGATATATTCTCTTTCACCGGATCAAAAAGCTCGGCAATATTAATGAGAATTATGGAAAACGCACCTAAATTGCAGTCAAAGTGCTCATCCCATCTTTTATTCTATAATTAAAAATAATAGTCCATTAATGTCTCACTTACTGCTTTAATTCAACTGCATAATGACTCAACATTATTTTTAAGTACTGCGTAATTTATGCACTACGTAATATTAATTACGTGCTAATTAAACGTGACCTACCTTGTTTCAGAGCAGTTTTTGCAATAAAAAATTAAATAAAACCTTTGTATTTTTCACTCGAAATATTTTGATATGATTTAATTTTATGCCAAATACAAAGACAATTTTTCGGTTCAACTCTTATAACTTATATTTTCATGCTACGCCAATAACTTTTATATAAAATATTATGCCTGTAATCAAAATATGACGCCATGAATTGATCAAATCAAATTCAAGTTACTACAAAAAATAACCGGAAAATCGAAACTGTAATTTTACCATTTTCGGAAAAGACACTTTATTGTTCTTGCAGATTAGCAGGGCAGTGACGTTCAGAAAACCTTACAACTACTACTAGGTGCCAATATGATGTATTTTGCTTCTGGAAGTCTTGTTTGCAAGCTTCCCGATCTTTTGAACTCCTGTATCACTGAAATACCTAAACTAACAATGAATGATTTTGTGATTGTACTTGACTTTTACAGAAGATGACATCATTTTTACGGTGAGAGATGGACTTGAATAATGAATTCAATAAATCCCAAATGCAAATACGAGGGTGACAATGAAAGTTCTTAGAAAATCAAAAACTGAACAAACTAGCAAGTTATTAGTTTTATTATATGTTTTCATAATAGTGTTCATTTACATCAATACATCGCTGCATCCGATGGAACCACTGAGAAAAGCACTTTGCCCACTTTTCCTTAGGGATCTATTCGTCGGCATTTTGGAACGCATCCACTGCTTCCTCGGCGCCCATAAAACATTTTCTTCGAAGTTTTTCATCTATTTTCATAAAACTTAACATTTATGCTGTCCTGTAAAAAAGACCTGTTTATTTGACTACAGGTTCTCATAGAAAAATGATTAATCTGAGTGTAATTTGAAAAAGTTTAAAGAGTGCATGAGCTCAAATTTAGTGAAGTTTTTGAAACAAATAACGCAAATAAAGCTTTCATTTTGTTTTATGATTTATTTAGATTATTTTATAACTTATGCTTTCCTATATTAAAAATAAAAAATAAGACAAAAATACGGCCAAAATGGCTCTATCTTGGAATCAAGAAATGTAGCAAACATAAACGTTCACTCCTATGGAAATAAAGATTATCTAACAAACTTAAAGATAAATTATTTTTCATATCATATTCTAAGATATACAGTAAAATTATCAAATTAACTCAAAAATCTCAAAATAATCATCCTAAATGCTAAAAATAAATCCAAAGCCTCTTGGAATGTTATTCATGGCAATAAACTAAAACTACCCCCTGAAAATATTAAAGAAATGATAATAGATAATCATAAAATTACAGCTCCTCAGTAAAGAGCACAATCGTTCAATAACTACTATACAGATTTGGTTAAAGCTCAAAATATAAATAATCCCCCAAAAAGCAAACATGCACGTATAACTCATCATATTCCTTTTTTAAGTCCCACTGATCCCTATGACATCTCTTCTATCATAAATAATTAAAAAAAAATCTTTTAGTGATTTTTTTTTAAATTATTTATGAGTAAGTATTGGGTGTGATGACATTTTTGTAAATATGTTTGTTATAGTATTTCGCCCATACTTAGCAACATTATTAACTTATGTTTTGAACAGGGTATTTTTCCATCAATATTACAGACTACAATAATTAATCCTCTCCCAAAAAAAACAAGCTAAATGCGATGTGAAGAATTATAGACCAATAGCCCTAACTCCTATATTCTCTAAAATAATTTAAAAGGCTATATACATGTATGTATAATAAATTATATAATTACTTCGAACGGAAAAACATCTTTACCGCTGATCAAAAAGGATTCCGAAAGAATATGTCAATAAACCTAACTATCTATGAATTTTTAAGTATGATATACCCAAGAGTGGATGCTAGACAACCTTCTTATGCCTTGTTCATGGATATGTCAAAGGCCTCTGACTCTGTGGATCATGTAAAACTTAAATAAACTTGATATATACGGTGTAAGGGGCAATACTCTCGATTTATTAAATTGGTACCTCAGTGAAAGACTTCAAACCACGAAAATAAGCAAAATTTGTTCCAAACATAAAAATAAAATACATTATAGATCCAGTCCCAGAAGAGTTAAATTTGGTCTCCCACAAGGAAGTATTCTGGCTCCATTACTGTACGGTGCAACCACACAAATCGCCCGATCAGCATTTTTGCCTAATATACTTATTTTATTGTTCATCGAATCAGTTCATATGGCATCGCCACACAGCGCGTTCGTGTACTCATCATTAGCTATTAGCAGTTTTAAATATATTTTCTGTTTTACCTCAAGCAGCATATTTTATTTATATTAT
The DNA here is from genome assembly GCA_963668995.1 of Parnassius mnemosyne. Classification (NCBI taxonomy): domain Eukaryota; kingdom Metazoa; phylum Arthropoda; class Insecta; order Lepidoptera; family Papilionidae; genus Parnassius; species Parnassius mnemosyne. The sequence goes on from CAVLGL010000057.1 coordinate 27,752,901, forward strand.
CAGCAGCAGCATCTTAGGTGTAACGCACATCTTTATGGTCCTTCGAGCTTACCGTGAGCGGGACCTCTGTCGCGAGTGACCTATTTTGAATTGCGAAAGCGGTGACGCGCTACCTAAGTCAACCAGCAAGCAGCATTGGTAAGTCTACAGCTCTCTATTATAATCAGCGGCCACAGTAATTGGTCAAAATGGAAGATCTTCTAGCTAGTCAGAAGCAAATAATAGAAAGCTATGGATGAGATCCAAATCAAGTTTAAAAAAGACGGTGCCGACCGCAAGACACCGGCTCATATTAAAAAGCTACCACCAGTGGTTGTCGTTTAAGGACTTGTTCATCGAAACTATACATAGCAACAGAGCCTTATCGAACAGTCAGAAATGCAATTTCTGAAAAGTAAATTAAAAGGAGAAGCAGAGAAAATAGTGCAATATTTACAGATAAGCACAGATAACTCAAGCATGTTGGGATCTTTTAAACCACCGGTATAATAACACGAAGCTTATTTTTAATTCTCACATGAGTGTTTTAATGAACCAACCTACTATACAACAGCAGTCAGCATTAGCGATTAAGAAGATTTATGATACCACCAACGAATGCTTAAATGCCATCAAAAATCTGGGAGTCAACATAGAGAACTGGGACCCCATGATTGTTTACTTAATTACTCAGAAATTAGACGCAGACACCCATAACAACTACATCGAGTCATTGAAACACCCAAGAGATTTGCCGACTGTAAAATATTTATTACAATTTCTGGAGGTGAAACTCACAGCCTAGAGCCTAGAGTCGTCAAAACACAAACAAGACCACCAGAAGTCAAATCAACAACCGCAACAATCATCTCAGTCATCTAATTTCAAAAAATCATTCGTTTTTAAAGCATTCACGAGCAATCAAAATCCGTCATTTAAATCAAATAATTTTAATAATAAAAGTAGGTTAGCGTCCGCACGGAAGCAAAAATGCCCGTCTGCAATAAAGATCACGCCATTCCGTATTGCGAAACATTTTCAATATATTGACCTGATTTCAAGCGACACATAATATCAAAGTTATCTTTATGCCAAAACTGCCTTTAAAATCATAACGGTAATGAATGTTTTTCAAAGAAAAGATGCCATAAGTGTCAAATCAATCATCAAACACTAGTTCACGAAGCCTTTGCCGTATCAGAAAACGCTGCACATCCGAGTACAACGACCGACCGCGCGGTATCAAACTCACACGTGTCTCTGGAGGACACCCAAGAGATTTTATTGGCTACTGCTATAATCAAAGTCCAAGCTGTCGATGGTACCCTTCACTCCATGAGGGCTCTTATCGACCAAGGGTCCCAAACTTCAATTATCACCGAAAACGGCGCTCAAAGATTAAGATTACCTCGCAAGCATTGCAAAGGAGTGATATTATGAGTAGGTGCGAAGGAGAACAGCTGCAAGGGTGTTATGAACATCACCTTATCTTCATGTTATAGCACGTATAGCATAAATCTTGATGTCTTTATAATGAATCACGCAGTAAACAACTTACCAAACAAATCATTCTGAAAACCATCATGGGCGTTTATTGAAAACATCCAAGTAGCGGACCCTGAATTTTATCGTAGCAGGACAGTAGATTTTTTACTGGGCGCCGATGTTTACTCTTCTATCATCATGGGAGGAATCATCAGAGAAAAGGACGACATGCCTATTGCGCAACAAACGCGCCTAGGCTGGATTTTATGCGGAAACGTGAAATCGTACAACTGTAACGTGATTATGGTAGACATTGACAGCGTACATAAATTTTGGTCGATCGAAGATATCAACAACAATGAGGAAATGTCATTCGAAGACCATCAATGCCTTCAAAAGTACCGAGAGACTACTTTTCGCCAACCCGATGGGAGATATGTAGTGCGTCTTCCACTACACCCTGACGCTGAGGAGAAGTTAGGATTTTCTGAACCCAAAGCTTGCGCACAACTTTATCAGCTCGAACGTAAATTTTGAAAAAATCAAAATTTAGCCCATAATTACAAGCAATTTATAAATGAATACATCAATCTACGTCACATGCAAACAATAGCCGCGAATTTGACACCCATATATTACATGTCGCATCACGCTGTCGAACGCCCTGACTCTTTAACTACGTCACTAAGAGTGGTATTTAATGCATCCGGAAAAACATCAACCGGTGTATGTTTGAATGATGTCTTGTACAAAGGCCCAAATCTTCAGCAAGAACTTTTAGTTTTGGTCCTTAAATGGAGAGAATACAAATATGATGGCTTTACAGCTGACCTGGAAAAATATTCAGGCAAATAATTGTGCATCCTGATGACCAGCTTTATCAATGCATAGTTTGGCGCGAAAATTCAAATCAGCCACTTAGCAAATACCAACTAAATACCGTGACGTATGGCACAAAATCAGCTCCATTTCTAGCGATGCTGACGCTTAAGCAGCTAGCTATAGACGAGCGTCAACGTTATTCTGAAGCATCGAAAGCATTAGAGCAGAATTTCTATATGGATGACGCTTTGTGTGGTAGTTATGACGTGGTAAAAATTGCAACGAGGGCTAATCGACCTACTTAAAACCGGAGGATTCAACCTTCGCAAATGAGAAGTCACTACTCGAAGATGTTGACGTCGCACCGAGCTCGACTCACGCAAGCTTGGCTTAGACAGCAATATTGGATTTTAGGTGGAAATAAAGTTGTGAGAAATCGTTTACGCCGTTGTGTTATTTGCAAACGCCACAATTCAGAAAGGAATGAACAGATAATGGGAGAATTACCCGAAGTTTGTTACATTTTTTTTTATAGGAGAGGGGGCAAACGAGCATGCGGCTCACCTGATGGTAAGTGACTACCGCCGCCCATGAACAACCGCAACACCAGGGGAATTGCAGATGCGTTGCCGGCCTTTTAAAAAGGAGTAGGCTCTTTTCTTGAAGGTCCCTAAGTCGTATCGGTCCAGAAAAATCGCTGGTGGTAAACTATTCCACAAGGAAGTTGTGCGAGGAAGAAAACATCTTCTAAATCGCACAGTGGTGGACCGCCAATCATCCAGATGGTGTGGATGGTATCGGGAGTTCTGCCGCGATGTGCGTTCGTGAAATTTGGCGGCTGGGATTAATCCGAACAATTCCTCAGAGCACTCCCCATGGTAAATGCGAAAGAAAATGCTAAGAGATGCAACATCTCTTCGCAGTGCCAATGAGTCGAGCCGATCGGAAAGGACTCGGTCGTCGACGATTCGAGCCGCTCTGCGCTGGATGCGGTCAAGTGGAAGAAGCTGGCACTGGGGAGCCCCAGCCCAGAGATGGGAACAGTATTCCATGTGAGGCCGAACCTGCGCCTAAAACATTTACATGAAATATAATAAACCCAACGACCAATAATTTTGGACTAATAATTTATGAATAATCTTATCTAACATGAATAATTTAATCCAATGTAATCAATATTATTTAAGATGAATAATTTAATCTTATTATCTAATCTATTATTATGAATCATGTAATCAATTAACTATTAATAGAATAGAATAGAATAATTTTTTATTCAATATAGATCACATGTGTAATTCTTCTTGAAAGTTATTTTTTACTTTACCACTGGTTCGAAAAAAAACCTCTGTCCTGGGAAGAACCAGCAAGAAACCCAGCGGGACTTTTTTTTAAAGCAAATTTTACAATAATGGTTGTACAATCTATATAAGTACGAAATTTATTTTAGAAACAGCTTGAAAGCGATCACCTCATTCCCAGGGGTTATTATCAACCATGTACCATATATAACCATGTATTCATTTATACTATAATAACCCTTTTTTATACAGTTTCAACTTAACAAAACATTTATACTTGTTAACAGAGAGAGCCTGTACACTAATATTTAACATTTGTATGCCCGTAGGGCTGATCACAGACTGAACTTTATTTGTATTTAAATAAGACGTTTTTGTAACCTGTGAATCACAAATAATCACAATAACAATTTGATATTTGATTTGATTTTGAATTTAAGCAAGTAGACTAGAGAAAATAAATGTTTATGTCCATTAATTTGCATCGACCTGTCTACTCACGTACACTTCCAATCACTTTGGCAAATACATATATATCACGTAACTAAATCTAAATTATATCTGTGTCGTGAGATATTTAAGGCACGTTATGATACCTTCATTTTTTTTGTGTATTGTAACTGATATTTCTAATATTGGTTTTGGTTTTAATTACTATCTTTTATTTTATTAAGCAGCCTTAAATAATTTGTTGAATATAGACCTTTTTGTATACAGAACAGATATATAGTAGTAGAGCAAAATTATTTTTGGCGGTATTTGAGCACATATTGAGGAGAATTAATTGGGACAAAATTGGAATAAATATAAATGGCGAAAAGCTTAACCACCTAAGATTCGTAGACGACCTGATTCTGCTCAATGAAAATCAAGAAGGCTTTGGAATAATGTTAACCCAATTAGAAAGAGACAGTTAAATTGTAGGGTTGATTATGAATCTAGATAAAACAAAAGTAATGACAAATCATATAAAAACACCTATCTTTTTAAATTCTAAATATACATATTTAGGACAAATAATTGCACTAAAAAATCAGATGCAGAAAAAAATATATCAGGATAAGTAAAGCTTGGAAAAGATTCTGGTCCCTCAAAGAAATTATGAAGAACCGACATATACCCCTAAAAGATAAAACTGCAGTGTTCAACTCATGTATACTACCACGTCTAACCTATGGAGCACAAACCTGGACCCTCACTAAGAAGCAGAGTAGAGCACTAACAGTGTGTCAAAACAGAATGGAAAAAAGCATTCTAAAAATCTAGCTACGGGACAAAATCAAACTTACAAATATAAGAAGCAAGACAAAATATGCAGATGTCGCAGAAACAGTGAAAAAACTTAAGTGAAAATGGGCAGGCCATATGATAAGAAACAGGAGGGAAAAATGGACAAAAATGTAACTGAATGGTACCCTAGATATGGAAAAAGACGTAAAGGATGTCAGAAATTAAGATGGGAGGATGACATCAAGCAAATAGCCACAACAAGTGGCAAAGAAAAGCTGCAAATAAGGAAATATGGAAAACCCTAGGAGAGGCCTATGCCTAAGGGCAAGCTGATAATAAAGTTACCGATGTCGAACATTTAATTAAATTGTTATTATATTTAATTAATATTTAATTTACTGGGACAAACAATCTGTTTTTATACCCATTTTTCGGTATTGGTTCTATAGCAGTACTACACGATTTATTAAATACTGGATTTATCTCGAATCTCCGTCCTTATCTGTGTCATCCTTATCGCATACATATGGATTGATATAATAAATGAATGCTAGGCTGTTTGTGTATCCATCTTGTACAATTAAATTTTATGCAATAGAAAATTTATGATAACATTTAGAAAATAGCGTAGCTATCTGGATTTAAAAAAAATTACTTTGTAATGTTTAATTTTGGATAGTTATATTTTGACTTTTGACTTTTATTTTAAATCATATATGGTAACAATACTTCAATAAATAATAAATCAGTCCATTCATCCAGTGTCAAAGACAGTTTCACTCCGTCTGCTTTCAGTTTGCGCAGTTTAGTAATCAAAGAAAATTTCACCGTCTCACTGTGATTTAACACCATGTTTGTAAAGGAGTTTGATGATGTTGAAAATTTATTCTTTTTTCTTGGTGGTTCATCTTCTGTAACAACCGAAAAAGAAGATGGGGTGGCAGTTGCAGTAAAAGTGGTTGCCCGATGAGTTCCACTGCTACTATCTTTTAAAATGATAGAATGTGCTGCCTTTAGATGGGTGTGAAGTCCTGAAGTTGAACCTCCAGATGTTTTCATAATTTTGTTATAGCTAATACTAGCTGAGAAATTATTCGTAGTTTTTATAAAATGATTCCAAACTGACATTTCTGTTTGAGACAGTTTTTTATGCTTTTCGTATATAACTTTATCTTTTTCAAGATCCGTCATTTTATTTTCAATTAACCAATCTGTAAAAAAGTATTCTATTAGGCAAAGAAAATAAATTTTATTGGTACTTATGTATAGGAGCTTGCGCCAAATTAGGCTCAGTGTCCAACACTAAAGTAACAAACAATACACTGCGAGTTTTTTCTCTACGACTAGCAAACAATATATGAGTAACAAAATAACCCCATCGATTCTGCACAAAAAAATGAATAGATAACTACATATCCACTGAATTTATAATAATACATTTTAGAATTTAGAATTAGAATTTATAATAGTACAGAAGGCCCACTTTGCTAAAACATTTAGGTATATAAAATGCGAGTCTGGATACGAAGCACGCAACAAAGTTCAATTTAGCTCTAACGAGTGCTTTATACATAGCCTAACGTTTTGTGATTTCATAGACCAGATAGGTACCTACCTAGACTATTTACCTCATTGTACACCGTTCCATTTTGCCTTTATTATAGATGGATAAGGCGCGTAAGTAAGTAGCTAAGTAGCGGACGCGCGCATTTTGGTCGACGCGCGACAATCGACTAAATAAGGAAGGCCCGTCTCTACTCAAGTGCTCCTAATTTAGGAAACCAATGACTGTACTCACCAATTTTGTTATCTTCCTTTGGATGGGTCACTCTGCCTGCACTCACCTAGGCGATCACTCACCAAACTTAACAAATATCTCGCGAGTATGTACGGGACTCGGGAGTATGTACTCTCTCTCTCTCACTCACTCCAGAATGTAGTCGCGCGACTTGCGTTGCATAGTCGAGCCGCGATGCTATAACGCTTCTCACGCGGTGGTCGCTATAGCATGGTATGGCTTTTTTATTACGTATGGATTTTTTATTAATATAATATTATTCAACATAGATTTATAATGAAATGCCGAAAAAAACGTAAATACCGGTTTCCGTTCACTCAATCCCGGTACTTTAAAGCTTTCTTTTCAGTCCGGTATCCCAGTATTTTCGAGATTCGGGATCCCGGTTTGCGACCTCTAGTCATAAGAGGCGACAGAGGGAAATTAATCTGGAGATGAGTATTCCTAATAACGACTAAAAAAAAAACCACAGTTGCCAGCCTATTTGCCAAGCATGATAACTACGAGTATTACAAATATCCCCGTATGAGGCAAATTATGGGGCCTCCCCCATAGTTTGCCTCATACGGGGATATTCTGCCTATGTTCAGCAGTGGACTTTATTAGGCTGTAACGGTAACAAATAGGATATCTAATTCTAAATCTTACTCCATTGAGATTTTAAGCTATTCTGGCCGCTTCGCAAAGGGAGAGAATCGGATAAAGTTAAATTTATCCATTATATAAATTTCATAGTAGTTGAGTCACACAGCCGCTAGTGTCAGCAATAGTTTGGCTCGTTCGGCGAAATGGTAGCGTAATACTGCTGTTTTCATGTCCTTAGAAGTGAAAAAGAATCTGTATTTGTTTTTTAATCGAAGACAGATATAGGTAACCGTTGGTCAAGCATAAGTAGTCTAATGGTTAAGGGTGCGGGCAGCAAACACAGACACTCGTGGGTGAAATTTAGAAATGCAATTAAAAATTTTATCAGTGCCGACGGCGATCGAACCCGATTTGCTCATCAGGCATCATTATCACAGTTTGGCTGGGGATGTCTGTATTAGGGTGCATATCAGTTTTATTTAGGGATTAAGTAAACACCCAATGAAAAACTCAAAACATGCTGCAAAGTTTCTTTTATCAAAGCTCTAATTCTTCATTAATCACAAGCATTCGTTTTAATGGCGCAGCCGTGCAGTGTATAAATATACCAGGATTAAATTGAAACGGCTAAAACTGGAGAACCTCTCAACTCCGGTTCGATCAGTCGAAAATCAATGCTATATTTTGCATGCTTCAAAATTGTAATATTACTGCTACAGGCACCGACGATCCACAACTATTTTTGTTACAATAATTATTAATTTTAGTGAAAAATAAATAAATAAATAAAATTTCACTTTATTTAATTTAAATATACAGTTGATTCACTTCATGTAAGTGAATTCATTCGTGATTGACTTAATAAATTAGATAAAAATATTTGAACTTATCCTGCTGCGGTCCCAAATAAATTTGATTTCGATTACTTTTTCAGCCATGAAAGCTCATGTAGAGCAATGGACTTTTATGCTGAAAAATAAGATTAATATAAATAATAGTAACTCATTTAAAACATTTTGAGATGTCTATAGAAGAAAATTAGTTGTTTATTCGTTATCCCCGTTTTTCAGGTTTACAATTGTGGTAATATCTTCATGTCGATCCTATTCCTTAAATTTGATTGTATTAGGTTGATAAATAAGTTTTTAGCACAAAAAAAAAGGAATGCATAAACTTGCTAGTTTTTGAATTACATTTTGTTGAGATTAATTCATTCTAAGCCATTGCCACAAAACATTATAAAAGTACCCACTTGTTTTTTCATATTTAATTTTAGCGAGAATTTGATTAATTTGCAAAATGGTGTTACTAAGTGCAAAATGGTAATGGATGTATTCGTCGTTTGGGTTTGTAAGCTTTCATTTTAAAATATAAAGTTGAAAAGGATGGCCGCGCATGCGGAGACTCATTGAAGAAACCAAGGAGATGATATTTAAATGGCCAATTATTGATGAAGACTCAGAATCTTTATGAATAAGTTTCGAGACTGTTGATGAAAGGACGGTTCCCTATTTTGACCCCGAGACAAATATCTAAGTAAGGTCCGGAAAAGATCGTCTTAACCACCGGCCGAGAGATTCAAGGTCTCTACTTCTGCTAAAAAAATAACGGCCTCTGTCATTTGAAATTACATCATTTTGATCGATAATTTAACTAAAGGGCAGATAATAACCGAAGAGTATTATGTATCATTGATCAAAAACTTTGCGAAGGAATAAAAAATAAATGATGAAGAAAGCAGCATCCTGAAGTGCTTTTGATGTTGCAGCGCTGTCACAAAAACGACAGAATTTTAGTAGATGCTTCATTCACCATATTCCTTACCATATTATTTTTATCTTCTTTCTTATTTAAGCGCGTGGTATAAAAATTTTCAAAGATGATGTCATGTTTGCTATACAGGGCTTTTTGGATATCCTGGAAAAAGTTTTCTTCTAAGATCTAAGGGAATAGAACAACTTCCAAAACGTTCTTCAAGGTGTTTTTGGTAATGAGGTGATAACGTTAAAATAAATACAATATAGATATTATACTCGTTTTGAAGTTCTATTCGTTTCGTAAATTTATTGATCATCCTACCTATTTAAAAAAAAAACTTTAGATATTTTTATTCTAACCATATAATATGTTTACGGTTCTTGAAATGTTGACAGCCCTTCAACTTAAATTATCGTATAAACGGAATATCCTTTTGGTTTCGATGATTTATAATTTTACAGAATCATATAATTTATGTGAATAAATCACCACTTAATATAAAAGGTAGGTAAGAATTTTCTGAATTTGGATGTCCGCCAAGTCGTAAGTGGCAAGTATATTCTTCCACAGACTTACATATGAATAATTTACTTTTGTGTTTATTAAACTATATAAGTTAAAATATAATATATCACACCCAGTGCCTGGATGGCAGTTGTAAGAGTTTATGTATGTATACCTCTGTACATCGAATAAGAAACTAGTTGTTGTGATCAATGTCAGTTCTTAAGCACTTTATTTTATATAAGTGAGGACGAACGAGCATACAGTCCACATGAAAACAGATGGTAAGTAGATCATCATCGTAATCATCACCATTATAGCCCATCACAAGTCAACTGCTGAACAAAGACCCTCTTCAGGGACGCTCCTGAGCCACCTATAATTCCACTATTCCAATTTACAAGAGCAAATATTATCGTTTGTAAGTAAATAGTTATAAGAGTTATTCGATAGTATCCAGCTTTATCGTTCGCATCGGCCCATCAGAACAACTTGGATAAACACAACAACAACAACGGGTTGTGATTGAACGATTCGGCGTGTTTACTGAACACTTCAAAAGAAAATTGAGAGTGTTTGTAGTCTACTATTTATTTACAAGTAATATACTGAGGTAGTCTTTGTATGTGATATGTATTATCATAAGACTATATAATTGAATACAAAATATCTTTGGTGTCATAAGAGGCGAAAGAGGTAAGTGATAAAGGAGATGTGCGGCAGCATCTACCTGATAACTACTGAATATAATGAAAACAAACTGCGGTTGCCAACTTGCTTGCCAAACGTGGCAACTATGGCATACATCCGCTCTATGAGGCAATATAATAGAGGGATAAATGATATATTTTACTAAGAATAAGATCGACACAGATTTTACATCATCTATACATCTATATCTATACAAATAAATAAAGTTGAAGTGTCTGTTTGTAATTTCAATCTAACAGCTTTTTACTAAACACATATGAAGTTATAAACAGCACTTATAACAAAATCACAGTTTTATAAATTTTTGTCTCTCTGTCTGCCTGCTTGTTCCGGCTAATCTCCGAAATGACTGGACCGATTTTGACGGGATTTTACTGGCCGATAGCTGATGTTATAAGGAGTAACTTACGCTGCTTTTATTTTAGAAAAATAATTAGAGTTCCGAGTAAAAAAAAACACTAAATTACACGCGGGCGAAGTCGCGGGGAACAGCTAGTCTATATATATATATATATATATATATATATATATATATACATATATATATATATATATATATATATATATATATATACACAGTATAATTAATATGTAGTAAAGTCGTGTCTGTAATTAATACTTTACAGAAAAATAAAAAGACAATGGAGCCAAATTAGTGATTTTCATATTTTTTTTATCTGTATATTCACGTATTACGATAAAATTACAGATCAATTTTTCATTAATTTTAGTATGAAAATTGTTGATGAACCTGGACTTAAATTTAACCTACTTTTAATCGAACAACGAAATTGCGAAAAAGAAGTGTTATGTCTTAACTTTCTTTACTTGTTTATTTTCATAAAAGCTGCTGCTGATTCCATCAATCATTAATAAAATAATGTAGAGTTCTATGCAGACATTTATAAATATTATTTTTAATTTTTAACCGTTTTATCATATTAAGAAACTGCGCAACAATCTACTCTGTAGGTATTGTACAAGATTTAACTTCCAAATAAAAAAACCTGATTTCAAAGAAATAACAAGAATATAATCATCAAAATCGGTAAAAGTGGTAAAGAATTAATCGCCCATAGATGTATAGATTATGTAAATTATGTCAATTTTCACATGGATTCCATCATCAAATCGTGACCAAATATATATGGGCTACCCCTGAGAATACTCCGTTTCTAACAAAAATCATATGACGGATCACTGATTTCGGACAACGTAGTAAAGAATTATCGATAAACAAACATTTGTTAAAGTAGGTTGAAAATAGTTTTCTTTAGTCTGTATAAGTACCACCGCCGAACCATTTGGCAATTACGGATGAAATATGGTAATGAACACCCGGCCAATCCCCCATCACCATTCGATAGAGTTAAGATTCATATAAAAAATTCAAGATTAAACGTTTGTAATAGGAATGTATTTAAAATTTGTTACATTTTTACGTACTAAACAGAATAATTAAATGTGACAAACTTTTATGGAACATTTTACGTGGTAGAGCCAGGTTTACGTGGCGGAGCCATACTGTTTATTATAGTTGTGGCACGAAAAGTTCGGCTGGATCGAAGAAGGACCACGATTTTACAGAATACCAGCGTAAAGTACCATCTTAATGCTACTGTGTTTCGTATGGTGAGTGTAGAGAACCGGAGACCCTTTTTACTGGATACGAGGCATTAGATCCTAGTTCTCAGGGGTGATAACGTATCTACATTTTAATTAACAGACTACAGCATCCACTTAATATCAGGTGGACTGTGTGCTCGATTATTACTCTTATTCTATAAAAAATAATATGATTACAATTACTTAGCTAAGTAAAATTTCAAAAGGTCATGTAGAAAGAATGAACGAGGAAAGAGTGACGAAGCAAATCTATGTTGCAGAGGTGAACGGCAGAGTCGGTAAGGGCCGCCCTAGGCGAAAGTTTATCGACCAAATTGGCGATATATTGAAAATGGGCCAAATCAAGAGTACCTTTAACCGACGAGCGTGTATGCCTAGGTATATGGATGTGCAGGAAGCGAAAGAGGTATGTCAGGATCGTGCCAAATGGAAGTCCATAGTCTCTGTCTACCCCTCTGGGTGACAGGCGTAAGTGTTAATGTTTTTTATGTTAAAATTTAAGTGCGATTTGGGCTCACAACGCTTCAATGAAAATCTATCGTTAAATTTTAACTAATTGCTATTGTTATCAAACACCATCATAATGTTTCAATCGTCGCAACCAATAATTAATTATTAGGTATTTAATAAACAATGGCAAACGTTGCAAAGTTGCAAAGTAAATAGATACAAGATTCGTTCTGGACGTGTGCTCAAAATATTGAGTTTATTTTCGAAATTCTCTCATTTCCCTAGAGGATGCCTAGACGTGGATAAGACGACGTTCTCTATGAAAAATTTAATATCTCATCGTAACGTAATATTAGGATATCAGTAAAGGATATACCTATTTTGTGATGCAAAGTTTTATTAATATTATATAAGTAACAGTTAGTTTATTTGAATTTCTGTCACAAAATATAAAAATATGATTAAATATGTATACGTACAATAATCCTATAGAATTTATAATGTTTTTAAAGTGCAATGACTACGTAAGAGAATTGAACAAGAGATCAGCAGCAGCATGATAAGTAACCGCGTTTGCCAACCCGCCCGCTAAGTATGGCAACTGTAGGGATGAGAGAATCTATGGGAGAGGCCTGTGCTCAGCATTGAGGTATTGATAGGCTGCGATGAGAATAAATTAACGAAAAATGTGTAAGTATAAAAATAATTATATAAAATCACGAAACAACAAAAATTATTGCTATTTAAATTTAAATCATAAACATTGATTTTTGACCGGCATTATAATGGAAAGAAAGTTAAACTTATTAATTTATGAAATATTGTGGTCGTATGTCGTGCAAGACGGATTGCGGAAGCTTAAAACAATCTGGTTTCATTAGAATAGTACAACAAAGTGTTGTAATTTATTGTGCCCTTGAAAACGTTTTTATTTATATTTTGAGTCTTACCTATACCTTCTAATGCTTATCAAGTAACTGTCTACTTCAATTAACAAATTGAAACCCCACTTTAATTTCCTTTCATCGTCGTCGTAGCTCATCACAAGTTCATTGAACATAGCCAATAGCCGCCACAAAACTCGGTCTTAAGCCACCTGCAAGCATCGTTATGCCAGGTCCCTCCCTGTACGTATTATCAGTTCTTCATTCTATCTAGTGTGGCGTCATTCTACACTGTGTTTGTAATTACGAGGGGACTACTAGATAACTATTTTCACTCGGTTCTTCGATATACTCGTATATGACCAGCCCATTCCCTTTTTAACATTAACCATTGGACTAAAACAGTTGACAAGGCTAAAATTGCTTTAGGTAAGTGGAGTCGTATGGTCGGGAACAACTGGGGCTTGCGTCCTAGTATGATCCTATGGCTGTACAGTAGTATTGTAAGGCCGATTTTTACCTACGCCTCCACTGTCTGATGTAATAAGGCTAACCAAAAGAAGACTGCGGACGGACAAAATAGTCTACAAAGGACTGCCTGCTCAATGACAACTGGAGCGATGTGATCATCGTTCGGAGCGTCTCTTAATGTACTTCTAGGTCTAACGTCCGTTGATCTTTATTTAGAAATAGAGGCGAGGGCTAGTTTCTAGCGGCTTGAGCTTGCTTTCCTATAGATTGAGATCCATGATCGACTCAATTAAGGAAACACCGATCTTATGCATGATCTCAGATATCATGGTCAACTATATACTTTAAACAAAAAGTATACAGTGAAACTACCCTCCAGAGAAGACTGGCTGAATGGACAGGTCATCTGATAGGTCCATAGCCTTATATGGTATACCGATGGGTCAAAAAAAAGGCTCGACATAGCCTTTGGAATTTATGGGGAACGCCTCAAATTCAAACTTAGTATGAATTTGGGTAGATTCACTTCTATCTTCCAGGCAGTGATCTACGCCATACTTCAGTGTGCGGTGTGCTTCAATGTGCGTGAACTGTCTAAACGCCCTGGGAGGTGACAACATGGTTGTTTTAAGATTTGTTCCGGGTCATGTGAGTATTGTAGGCAATGAAATTGCGGAGAAGCCCGCACGGGAGGACTCAAGAGTACACAATTTGAACCCGAGCCATTTTGTGGAATCTCAAAAAGCCTCGCTCGATTGATCTCTGAAACTCTTTATCACAATGAATCACTTAAGTCTGATACACCAGGCTTAAAACATTCTAAAACTTTAATCCGGGCTTTTGATCGTAAATTTGCTTTGGAAGCCCTAGGATTAGGTAAAAATAAATTGCGCATTCTGGTAAGAACCCTGACTGGACACTGTTGTCTTAAAAAGCACATGCCCATCCTGGGACTAAGCAACTCAAGAATGTGCCGGTTTTGTTCACTAAAGGAAGAAACGCCTTTACATATTCTAACTGATTGCGGTAACGCTCATCTGGAAAACTATGTACTATGTACTGAAAACTATGTGAAATTGATCACAGCTAAGCAACTCCTTCTATTCATTGAGGACGTAGGGGTTAGTTGTGAACTATAGACATAGCAGCGATCACTATTGATCTTTTATGTCGCAGTGATACTGATCTCTCTTTCTAGACCTGCATAGCTGCTCGCAAATAATAAAAATAGACAGTTGATTTTATTTATAATTTATCTTAATCTGCTGCTAGAAAGGCATGCTTCCTTTCCATCATCCCAAAAAGACAAAAAATAGGGCCTCTCTCATTGAAGGGTGGATTTGATTTAATCGTGACGCTTGGAAGGTGACATTAGAATAATAACTAATTATTATCTTATTTTTAGTATGAATGCTATATGTGTTTTTGTTTATTATGTTTATATATTTATAATAATGTTCTTCAGACCGAAGACAATTTCTTGAAAGAAAATCCAATAACTGATTTTTGGCTCGACCCAAGATTCGAACCCAGGAACACATGATCAGCAGTCTCATTTACGATCACCAGTCCAACGTGGCGGTCACTACACTATAGGACTATATTGGTGATGAATTCTCTCAAGCCGCCACCATACAGCGCATGACTTTTGCATAACTGCTATGTACCTATTTCGAAGAATAAACATGGTGAATTAATTTGTTTACATACATAAAACGACTTACATATCATTTCAATTTCAGAACGTGCAAAACGGTGTAAAATGTCTATCTTATAAAACTTATTCAACCCTCTTAGAATTGGAATTTCTTGTATTTCTCATAAAGCATTTTTACAGATTACCACTCTACCGCTGACAATTGACGCAATCACGTGGGAAGTGCGATGTTACAATGAAAATTGTTTGACTTGAATTTAATTTTGGATAAATATATTAAAATATATATTTTTAATAATAAATTCACGTACGCAAATACATCTATCAATTTTTAAACAGGATTTTTCCCCCTCTTTCTTTGGAATGATATTATTTTGGGAAATAATATGACCTAACATAATATGTTCTTGTAAACATAGGCGGCCAGTCCAGTATAGCCTCCTCCCATTTTACTTAGATTTATAGAGAAGTAGTAGAAGACAGTAGAAGTAGTCCGCCGCGCTGCCACAGTTGCTCCACTGGGCGAACTTCACATGTCTTCGCAATATTTTTTTTGTTACTTAGATATGTACGTATCCTTACGAAGTTTTTCTAAACCGCCGAGCACCTACGTGGTGATAGAGTAGCACTCAAAACTGCAAATAAGAACTTCATTGGTGTCTGCGGAGATCGAACCCGGTTTGCCCGCGGACTGCGAATTTACAACGAGTGCTTAGCGAGCGAGCTGAGCTATTACGGTACTAAATTTATTATGAGAAAAAGCTGGGATGATGAATTCTTTTATAAATATACAAATATAGATCTAGAGCTCAAGCCATCAAATGGAAACTTGCTCATATCACAGAGTGATAATGATCGCAGAACTTCAGTTAGACTAAGGCCTGTCAAATGGTAAAAACCCCTCTAACATTCTTTCCCTTCGTGTTCCAGTAGATTCATCCTCCTTCTTAAATAAATCATTTTCTGTCACAGCTGTACGCTTGTGGAACTCTCTCACTATTTTTTTTTCTAAAATCTACTCAAAACTTATATTTTCCATCACACTTCCTTTCCTTTCCTGTATCTATCCTACTTTCCTCAGTTGTCTTTTTTACTTATTATAAAACTAGTGCCTAACTACAATTCCACTTGGTGGTAAGTGGTAATGAAGTCACCGATAGCCCCTCATCGTCTTTTGTTATTATTTATTTTAACCTAACTGTATAATTTGCCCGTAAGCTATTCAAGGGGCTTTTCATCCAAAGTAAAATAGCGAATCTATTGCCCCATAAAATAAATATATTGATAAAAACTGTTACACCCATTTTTTTCCTCTTATTATTTTTTTTAATGTATTAACTTACATGTATTAATTTAATATATTAATAAAATTTCATATTTTGTGATCCGGAGTGATAAGAATTTTTTATCTATATATCTAAATATGCACTAGAAAATGAATCTATGTTACTATTATCCTCGAAACGGGCCAGCAGTCATCTGAGCGAGCGATATTAATTATAGAAACTCATTTCTAAAATCACATACCATATAAGAAATTCATCTTACATCCCGACCGTTCCCTTTAGTAACTATATAAAATTTAACACAATATAAATATTATATTATGTATATTTGAGCTTTTAACTAGCTTTTACGAAAAGAAAGTGAATGTTTCTGTCCAATAATTTGTGTGCATAATACTGTACTTTATGTTTTTGTGTACTCATTTTTTTTAACAGAATAATATCCAACATATTATATTGTGTAATCCTTTATTATTTTGTCCTGTTCGCAGTTCCACATGTTATATTTTAATTAGAATTCCAAATTTAAATAAATGTAATATTGAAGCTAATTCCTGTTCAAGTTATGAAAGCGATCGAGGATCCAGCTAACTCTGGTTGTGATAAATGTAGTTTAAGATGTACTTTGTATACAATAGCTTTCAATTTGTCATCTTTAACTGATATCTCCGGTCCTAGACAGATCTCGTTATTAAGATCGAAATTTCCAGATCAAAAGCTTTTAAATCAGAAACGTAGCTTGCGTTCATTTGCTACATCTGATCCATACCACAGAATAAATAATACCTATAGTTGTTCATACTAGTCGCTTATTACTGCATGCCGTCTATTTAAAATAGGCGCTATGACTGAACTTATATTTTAAAATTATGCGAATTCACAGTTTTCACGTGACCGCAAACATGTCGATATTTAAAAAGAAATATTTTTTACGTGGCGGAACCATTAAAGCAGCTATATTATCAGGTGGGCGCGACTGGAGAAGGACCAAGTTCACCAGCGTAAAATGCTGAATGATACTGTCGTATTTCGTATGGTGAAAGCAGAGAAATGAAGACATTTTTTATTGATAACGAAGCATTCCATCTTATTTCTCAATGCTTATAACGCATCTGCATTTGATGTTTAATTGATGATAGATGTAGATGTCTATGGGCCACAGTGCCCTTAATTCATAATAAAACAACTTATGTAGCAAAAACAAATAAAAAGGGATTAATTAATATTAATATATGGAATTAATAATTAATATGAATTAGAAATCCAAGATGAATGCAAGAAACTGAACTAGAAAACAAAAAACAATACTGAAACAGCTTTCTATTTACAGCTTTACTATAGTAGATTACTTTTGAATATATTTCTTGAAGCTAGAAAAGCATGCAATCGTTCATTTGCCGAGACTACACAAAGTAAGTAAGCAGACCAAAAAGGAATGTTTCTTTGGCTATTCAGGTATTCCATAAATTTCTTTGAATCAGTGTAATTAAACCACTGCCGTGCTGATATCAGATTTTTTGTATTCTCGCAATGTAACGATATCGATTTAAGTAACCTTATGTCACATTCTGTCATATAAAGCATTTGGAAGATTGCACTTACAAGTATATTACAGAGCATGACTTAAAAAAAATAAACGTTCCAAAATTGATTAACTCGAATAAACGTGTCGTGGTTGTTCAGAGTGCAGGTCTAACAAGACCAGTATCACTGGGAGTATATTCTATTGTGAATGTAGTTCAGAGGGTTCCCGTTCGCCGTGAGTTTTTTGAGTGGCATCCGTGGTCAGACCCCGTTTTTAGATTTGGCAAGTCCTTAAAATGTCCTGACTTTATAACAAATTAAATGCTTGAGTACTATCCCATCATATGATAAGTAGTGATGCAACAGAAGATTCAACACATTATAATCGGATGGAAAGACAGATGCTTGCAAATTGTCCGACTCCTTTGCCGTACCGTAATGTTTCGTATGATGACTGCAGAGAACCGGAGACCGTTTTTACTGGGGACGGCGCATTTCATCTCAGTTCTCTGGGGTAACAGCGCATCTGCATTTTGATTCATAAGATATAGATAAGACTAGCTGTCCCATGCGACTTCGCCCGCGTGGGATTTATTACGATTTCATGGGTTTTCATCAAAATCGGTCCAGCCGTTTCGGAGATTAGCCGGAACAAACAGATAGACATACAGACCGACAGACAGACAAAAATGTTAAAAATTGTTTTTTTGTTATTAGTACCGTATATAATTTCATATGCATTTAGTAAAAAGCTGTTATTTTAACATTACAGACAGACACTTTAATTTTATTTATATGTAAGATTAATGTAGAAAACTATGGTCCACAGCATCCACTTACTATCAGGTGGACTGTGTGCTCGTTTGTCACCTTTATACTATAAAAAAAACTCGAGACTGTTCAGTAGTGGACAGTCTCACGACGCCGTTAAGTTGACGTTCGTAACAATAGATTATCTAAAGCGAATGTTTGATTAATTATAAAGCTATTTGGCACAAAGAAAATAAAATATATATCCATTTTTATTTGCCCTGCTGCCTAGTGAATCGGTTATTGACTTTTATTTACTCCACTTCGCTTCAGCGGATAATACGATTTAGAGCAGAAATATCTCCAATCAAGAGAGTTCTATCAATACCTACAAATGAATTTCTGAATTCATATTTATTTAAAAAATAGATTTGGTTTCAAAAGTACGTGTTATTAATTATAAAAAATATTTTATGCATGATCAGACTTAAATATATTTTACTAGCTGTTCCCTGCGACTTCGCCCGCGTGGAGTTATTTGACAAATATTGACATTAATATTTATACGATACATACTAAAGTCACTCAATTGTTTTGCCTTCCCGGAACCCCTCCACTAACATTTAAACTTTATGGTATGGCATTAAAGTTCAAATTGAGTTCTAAGTATTATTACGACTTTTTTGTATGGGAATATAGAAAACTGTTGTTTTCAGACTTTTTCAGACAATTTTTTAAATTTTTCTCTCCGTAAGAAATATTTTCGTACTTCAAGGAATATTATAAAAAGAGAATTAGCGAAATCGGTTCAGATGTTCTCGAGATTTGCGCTTAGCAACACATTCAGCGATTCATTTTTATGTTATAGTAGAATGTAAACTTTTGACACGTTAGTGCGATTTAACACGCAGGATTGCATTACTACTTACCAGGTATTATCGTGGACGTTTTAGAGCACAAATACCTCCAATCAAATCAATCCAATCAAACAAATGAATTTTTGAATTCATATTTATTTAAAAATAGATTTGTTTTTTAAATTTAAAGTATAAAAGCTATTAGTTTAACATAAATATTTATTTCATAAACTTCATAATTGCTTATATTGCTCATTTGTTATTATTATCACTCATAATTCGGTTGTTAAAAATATATTGAGTATCGTTTTGGTTATTAAGCAAAAGTTAAAATAAAATAGTTTTACGTGGTAGAACAGTTACCATTACAGCCTATTATAGTCCTTTGAAGGGATTTATTTACCATAGTTGCCACGCTTGGCGGGCATGTTGACATCCGCAGTTTTTTATTTTTTTAGCTACCTATATAAGAATTGTTGCTATCCAATTCATCTGGTTTAGTTTCCCTGTGTCGCCGAGCCGAGTTAACCTATTCCTTCTACAACCATATAAGAGGTGCAGCGTGGTTTTAACCATATAGTGGCGTTGTAAGGATATCCACTGTTCCATATCACCCCGAAAGAATCGTAAGAGGCGATAGATAGAAACTGAACCAGGAGATGGCTAGCAGCATCTTTCTGATAACAACACAAAACCACCATGCGTGGCAAATATGGTAAATATTCTCGCTATGAGGCAATCTATAGGGGAGGCCTATGTTCAGCAATGGGCTTTTGATATGATGTAATGAATGAAAAATGTATGAGTTTGATTTACTGTTAGTAATATAGTCAGTGATTAAAAATATTAAGTATTCAAAACTAAACTACAGACTAAATATATTGATGTAATTGATAGAAAATAATTAAATAGAATCCATTGTTAGTATATTTGTCGGCAGGATTACAAATTAATAAAAAGATAATAAATATGACAAATATCCCCCCTACGAGGCATTCTTTGAGAGAGGTCAGTGACCTCCGGTTTCATTCAGCAGTGTACTTTTGATAAAAGGTAATGATTTAATGAATAAAGAGGATAATAAATGTATTTCAATTCGCAATTTATATCAATAGCAAAAGAAACTGGTTAATAAGGTTTTATTTAACTTGATTTTATTAAAATATAAACGTCCTATTACTATTATATAGTGATATGTATACCTATTTCGTTAATTATATCCCCTCTTTTTTCATGATTGTAATAGGTAGATGGTAGTGAAGTTCCTGCACCACCTTATACCACCTGATCACCAGTGTGATTTGGAGTTAAAATTTCCGAAAGATTACGTTGCCCTTTACCGGATGCCAAAAACTCGTCCGTTATTTTGTAAGGGCGCAGCGTACAGGGGACTTTGACGCTTGAAGAAGAACTTTTTATAGACGTAAAATAAGAGAATTTTGGGGCCCATAGTCACAGACATGTATATTCGATGATAAATAAATCATCGAATATACAATGATTACAATGGCGATGCGTTGTCACCATTGAGGACTAAGAAGGAAAATCTCTTAAGTAAAAATCGTTTTAGTTTTTCATTTCGCTAGGTATACGAAAGCATTATATTGCTATTTCACGCTGATTTCTATGCTAGCATGATTCAACCCTGCCAAGCTGACCTATTCAGACTGTAGCCATAATTCTTACATACTACAAAGTGGAGAAGTATTTATGTAGTAGAATATCAGTAGAATCATACTTCTTAAATATACTCACTAAACTTACATATGTAATTCTTTGTATAATTATATTTTATATAACATTGTATAATAATATACATTGAATCAGTTTACCAATACAATTCTCTCCATCCAGGCCAAAATAATTTATTTTCCAATTCGCGTTACATTTCCACTATTGAATGTCCCAAATGTAATATTTTTTCCATCACCTGAGGTCGTCTCGAATATTCAAATGTAAATAGCGACGATCTGATTTTCAAAATATAATAAAAGAGGACGATGGATGACGTGGTTTTATTTCAAAGTGTGATTCGATGGTTTTTTTAAACACCATCGCATGTTATTTTTTATATAAAATTAGGGTGACAAACGAGCACACAGTCCACCTGATGGTAAGTGGTTGCTGTGGCCCATAGACATCTACATCTATCTTCGTTTGCGAATTAAAATGCAGATGCGTTGTCAGCCGTGAGGACTAAGATAGAATGCTTTTTTTCCAGTGAAAAGGGTCTCCGGTTCTATACACTCACCACACGAAACACAGCAGCATTAAGCTGCTGTTGTACGCTGGTATTCTGTGAGAGCGTGGTCCTTCCCCGGTCGAGCCGACCCATTCCTGCTGCAACTATACTATTTATATAGCTGCAGCATGGCTCTACCACATATAAAAATGTTATAAACTCACGCTGTCATTCCATTTAAAACAGTCATAAACCTTATACGTTCAAACAATACATATTATATCTCTAAGTGGACTGTGTACTTAGGTACCATCCTCTTATCTAGTTTTGTTGCTAAACGAAGGTGTTTCGGTCTAAATGGTATTGAAATCCAGTATTTTTAGGGTTCCGTAGGTACACAACAAGTAACCCATGTTTCGCCATGTCTGTCCTCATTTCCGTTTTGCTCAGAGACCTAGATAGAACCCTAGATAGATTATAGATATTATTCACGCCTAGAAAACTCTGAAGTAAAATCTTAAAAACAATTTTATTTTGGCTACTTCCCATAAAAATAAATGGAGGATGATTTTTTTCACCTTTCTTAAACATAATATTTTTTTAAGAAAGGTAAAAAACATCATCCTCTAACATAACGTTATTATTAATTTCTTAAACATAATTTTTCACAAACATTGGGGGTTTGGAGCAACATCTTTTCGATTCAGGGGTCCGTTTGCGAAATATTTAGCTTCAAAGTGGTATTTTTCATTAGTCATGTATCCCCCCACCCCTCTACCTACTAAACCGCTGTTTCTGGTAGTGGTAAAATACAATGCAGTACAATAGTAGTATATATAATGAAGTTAAAAGGAAAACTATCACAGCTAAGTAGAATTAAGAAGTTAACGAAGTGATATTCGACCAACTTATAAAATGCACTTGCATTAGTAAAAATATCGTTACAACTCCATAGAAAATGACCTAAAACTAGCTGCATTTATAACTTTGTAATTTTATTGTATATTGTTAAAAATAAACATTTTATGAAGAAAACGACTTATATGAATTACTGCAATTAGCTTTACTTTTTCATTTGGGGGATAGATAGGGTATAGTTATCAAAATCTGGATGATAAAATAAGTCCTTTAGTTACCATCTTCCTATTTGGGCCCAATTTTAGTCGTTATAGCGGTCAAACAGCGAACTCTCTTATTATGCTCATTATCAAGGAAGCATACGTATTGTGACGGGCAACTACGAAACCCTACCTCTACATTGGGCGTGGCCCGACGCGCACTTGGCCGTTTTTTTTATGGAATAAGTGCGACAAACGAGTGCACAGTCCACCTGGTGGTAAGTGAATACTGTAGCCCATAAATATCTACATTTATCCTTCATTGAAAATCAAAATACATAAGAAAATGTCACCCCTGATGCATTAGATGGAATGCATTGTATCCAGTAAAAAGGGTTTCCAGTTCTCTACACTTACCATACGAAACACAACACCATGGAGCTGATTTTTCCGCTGGTATTGTGTGAATTTCCTACCCCGGTCGAGCCGACCCATTCGTAATACAACCATAATATAGCTGCAGTGTGGCTCTACCACGTAAAACAAACAGTTTATTAACATTCATCATACATCATATTGGCATTCCATCTTAGTCCTCAGAGGTGATAACGCATCTGTAGTATTCTTTATTTGAAGTGTGTTGTAAGTGGCCAAGGGCTGTAGTTACTGTCATATAGACTGTAAGTACCTTTTTGCTTCAATGTTTTATTTTTTACTAAGAAAATAACCGCATCCATAGCTTCTTCTGCTTTTAGTGTTTTGTTTGTGCCAATATTTATATTTATGTATAGATGAATATATATATATATATATATATATCCAAGTTACTTGGTAAGTTTCCTTCTCGGGTGTCTCTTGTCGACTCTGGCTCTTACTTTTAAACGTGGTAGAGCCATGCTGCAGCTATATTAGTAGGATAGTTGTAACACAAATGGGTTGGCTCGTCCGGGGAAGGACCACGCTCTCACAGAATACCAGTGTAAAATAGCAGCTTAACACTGCTGTGTTTCGTATAGTGAGTGTAGAGAACCGGAGACCCTTTTTACTGGAAAAGAGGCATTCCATCTTAGTCCTCACGGGTGACAACGCATCTGCATTTTGATTCGCAAACGAGGTTAGATGTAGATGTCTATGGGCCACAGCAACCACTTACCATCAGGTGGACTGTGTGCTCGTTTGTCACCCTATCCTATAAAAAAAATACTTCTGAAGAATAACGGATAAGGGGACGCTTCCATAAATTATTGCGCCCAGGTGTTAACAAGACGAAATTAGGACCATTCGAAAACTTAGTTATAAATTTCATAGGTAAAAATCTGGTAAGATTTGTCAATCTAGGAGCTGAGTTATCGTAGAATAAGTAAAAGTGAGGTTATGTATTACCTACACTGTAATTCATATAAGTCGTTTTCTTCATAAAATGTTTATTTTTAACAATTTACAATAACATTACAAAGTTATAAATGCAGCTAGTTTTAGGTCATTTTCTATGGAGTTGTAACGAAATTTTTACTAATGCAAGTGCATTTTATAAGTTGGTCGAATATCACTTCGTTAACTTCTTAATTCTACTTAGCTGTGATTCTATTCTATTCTATTGTACTGCATTGTATTTTACCACTACCAGAAACAGCGGTTTAGTAGGTAGAGGGGTGGGGGGATACATGACTAATGAAAAATACCACTTTGAAGCTAAATATTTCGCAAACGGACCCCTGAATCGAAAAGATGTTGTTCCAAACCCCTAGTGTTTGTGAAAAATTATGTTTAAGATATTAATAATAATGTTATGTTGGAGGATGATGTTTTTTACCTTTCTTAAAAAAATATTATGTTTAGGAAATGTGAAAACAATCATCCTCCATTTATTTTTATGGGAAGTAGAGAAAATAAAAATGTTTTTAAGATTTTATTTCAGAGTTTTCTAGGCGTGAATAATATCTATAATCTATCTAGGGTTCTAGGGTCTCTGAGCAAAACGGAAATGAGGACGGACATGGCGAAACATGGGTTCCTTGTTGTGTACCTACGGAACCCTAAAAATACTGGATTTCAATACCATTTAGACCGGAACACCTTTGTTTAGCAACAAAAATAGGTAAGAGCATGGTACCTAAGTACACAGTCCACTTAGAGATATATGTGTTGTTTGAACGTAAAAGGTTTATGACTGTTTTAAATGGAATGACAGCGTGAGTTTATAACATTTTTATATGTGGTAGAGCCATGCTACAGCTATATTAATAGTATAGTTGCAGCAGGAATGGGTCAGCTCGACCGGGGAAGGACCACGCTCTCACAGAATACCAGCGTAAAATAGCAGCTTAACACTGCTGTATTTCGTATGGGGAGTGTAGAGAACCGGAGACCCTTTTTACTGGAAAAGAGGCATTCAATCTTAGTCCTCACGGGTGACAACGCATCTGCATTTTGATTCGCAAACGAGGTTAGATGCAGATGTCTATGGGCCACAGAAACCACTTACCATCAGGTGGACTGTGTGCTCGTTTGTCACCCTATCCTATAAAAAAATACTTCTGCAGCATAAAGGATAAGGGGACGCTTCCATACATTATTGCGCCCAGGTGTTAACAAGACGAAATTAGGACCATTCGAAAACTTAGTTATAAATTTCATAGGTAAAAATCTGGTAAGATTTATCAATCTAGGAGCTGAGTTATCGTAGAATAAGTAAAAGTGAGGTTATGTATTACCTACACTGTAATAGTCGATTTTGCACTATAGTAACTTAAATATTTAGACCGGTGAGCTGAAGGTAGGGACATTTGGAATAGGGCAATGGAACCCAAGGGGGCAGACTTCATGGAAAAAGAGGAACTATTTATGATGAACTCTTTCTTCCAGTAGCAGTCCCACAAGAAGTGGACCTGGTCGAGCCCCAACGATTCAACAAAAAGAGATTGACTTCATTATGACGATCAGACGACAACTGTTCAGTGATATCTCAGTGATTGCGAGAGTGAATACTGGCAGCGATCACCGAATGGTGAGAGGCACACTGAACCTTATGTTGGAGAGATCATGTCTAATGAAGTCAACGCTTCGTCCCCCTCGTGCTCTAATCCAAAGTTCCGAAGCCTTTCAGCTCGAGCTACAAAACCGTTTTCAGTGCCTAGAAGATTGAAATGCAGTGGACGATATGAATGACAAGCTGGTGGAAACTGTTCATGCGGTCGGAGCTAAATTTTGCAAGACACCTCTGCAGAAGAACACAAAAACTCTACGATTACACTCTTAATCTTATGGCTGTTAGACGGTAAATGAAGCTGCAATCTTCAGCAGATTTGACAGCGTACAGGCAACTGAACAGACAGATCTCCAAATGGACTTACGCAAAGTCAATAAAGCTCGTATTGAAGAAGCGATCGAGCAGAACCAGGGCTTCAAAGTCTTTGCTAGAGATCTGTCTGCCAGAAACCACCAACTGTTGATGTTGTGTGAATATGTCCTAATCAGTCTCCAGTCAAGATGTTCAGATGCTATAGATAACTAACAGGCGCATCAACCATTATATATTGATATGTGGAATATCTTAGAATTGTAATTAACAGAAAATATACAGGCGTGTTATGACGGCGGCAGATAATCTAACATCCCATCTCATCGTTAGTCTATCGTAAGTGCCGCCTTATGAAAAGGCCCAGAAGAGCTTGCGGTTTCTAATAGATGATGATATAAAAATCTCACCTACGGAGAGGGCTATGCTCGGTGTTTCTCTGCGTGATAAACTTAGAAATGAGGATATCCGCAGTAGAACCAGAGTAACTGACATAGCCCAACGGATTAGTAAGCTGAATTGGCAATGGGCCGGCAATATAGCTCGAAGAACTGACAACCGATGGGTAAGAAAGGTTCTTGAGTGGAGGCCTCGTACCGGTAGGCGAAGTGTAGGGTGACCCCCCACGAGATGTTGTGACGACCTGGTAAGACATGCAGGAAGTCGATGGATGCAGGTGGCTCAGGACCGTGGTTTGTGGCATTCCTTGGGGGAGTCCTATGTTCAGTAGTGGACTTATGAAGGGCTGTAATGATGATGATGATGATGATTAAAATCTCAAATTTATACCATACATAAAATCTATAGACAGATGATGGCTATTTTGTAGCAATTTACTACGGTATTCTGTGAGAGCGTGGTTATTCTTCGGTTGACGGGACCCATTCGTATTGCAACCAGAACATAGTTGCAGCCTGCCTCTACCTCGTATAAAATTACGACTTACCGCAGCCATACAGAAAATTTGAAAATTATTTAATTTTTTTTTACGAAATAAAATTTGTAATAAAGAGACAATATTGTTCCGAATGGAACAATGCCAGATCAACCATGTTTGACCTAGACAATTTGGCTTGCATCGATTCCAATATATTATAGCTTGTGTTTAAATAGTGTTACCGATGTTTAAGCCAACTTGGCGAATATATTTCTTATGTTATGTATTTTAGTAGTTTTTCACAAATATAAAATGTTTTATGTGTATTTATTTACGGTTATTATTATAAAGTGTTAGGAATGAGGGTAAAATAATAAAAGAAAATAAGAAATATTGAAGGTAGAACTATAATCTCCCACTTGTTTTAGCAGTATAAAGTATCACGCAGTCGACTAAGGGGGATCAGATGCGTCCGATGAAGCTGTAAGAACCGCATAGGTTAACAGCGTTAACATCACAGAAAATAGTTAAGGGGGATCAGTCAGTCTGTAATTCTACGAGTCTCATATCGTTATTATGCCCGTTGGGCTAAAGCATTACTTCTACACTGAAATTCTGCCCAAATAAGACAAGTGATGCGGTTCTATTCGTGTAGTAGTTCTTCTGGTGTAAGCTGTAAGCAAGGAAGATCGTGTTGCTGAGATGCTGCCCGGTGTTACATCGAGAGGAGTATTGTAGCTGTTGCATTGCATACTTTGGTGTTATCATGTAATTATGTCCTTCACGTTACACCAATGTGTGATTGAGTCTGGTACATATTACGGTTGGTCTAACCGTATTTGCTCTGTACTGAATGTGTAGTGCTCTACGCTGTCTTATTCCTGATAATGATTATTGCGCAAGCAAGAGAGCAAGTTGAGCATCCGCTCTCACACTTTTATTATTTTTAACAATTAACCTTCGGAGTAAATTCTAATACGAGTAACATTATTTTAATTAAATCATTTTGAGAATAATTTCTAACATCATAAGTGGAGTAGTTTCTACAATCAGAAGTGGGATAAAGTCCCTGTTGCTGTCCACATATAAACTTTGAATATGGTGAGGGCTATTACGTTGGCGAAAGAATATGACGCGCCTCGCGTCTTATTTTTATGTTCAATTTCTTAAATCAAGTATGTTGTCATATTTACGATATTGACGGATCATTAAAGTGTAGAGTGAGAGTATACAAGTGAAATTTTTTAAGCCAAAAGTTAAATCCTTTTGTTTAATTTTTATTACATTCATGAAAGACTATGATGCGCTTCGCATTGATACCTTTGTTTTTATGTTTCATTACGTAAATTTTATGTCATATTTACGATATGGACGTACCAGTAAAGTAAAAGCTTAAAGTCAAATGTTTTGAGCAATAAGTTAAACCTCTTTGTTCGATTTGTCGATTTATATTAGAGGTACCCGCAAGTACTTTTGTTATTCCTTAACGTATAGAAATATGTTAACAAATGTTGAAAGAAGTATTGAAAAGACATTTTAACAAAATGTGTTAGTTTGCATTCAGTGAAAACTTAACTTGTGAAATGATATGAAAATACGTAGCCTACGAAATAATGTAGCCCATATAATTTAAAGTTTAAGCGATGTATCAAATAAAGGATTAACTTTAACTTCATAGCACATGAATCGAAAAAATAAATAGCCTGTTTGCATTCTAATGTGTTGATAAGTGTTACAGTTTACTCCAAATGGTAGACGGCTAATTGGACATGGTCAGGTGCGTGGCCGAGCTTTGGTAAGGTTGAGGCTACGCCGCTACTAACTGCTGTTTCTTGGCCGATCTTATGGCGGGACCGAGACCGCCGAGAGCTTGGGAAACTTAATCCTGGCATGAGTAACATTTATTTAATAATTTCTGTATTTTAAATTTATGTAAAGGCAAGTCAAGCACTGAATAGGGTATTTTCTTGGAAAATCGATGGGTTTTCCCGAGCAACCTTTTGAATTGATAGGGG
Source organism: Parnassius mnemosyne (assembly GCA_963668995.1). Lineage (NCBI taxonomy): Eukaryota > Metazoa > Arthropoda > Insecta > Lepidoptera > Papilionidae > Parnassius > Parnassius mnemosyne. Next base: position 27,782,009 of record CAVLGL010000057.1, read on the forward strand.
ATGCAAAAGTGTCCATACCGAGTAACCAAAGTGTGATCAAGTGATCAGTACGAGCTGAAGTTATTATCTGGAGCTAGACGCAAGACTACACATGCCGCAGCTCAGTATATGGTGCCCTGGAGAGGCGAATGGTGTCCCGAGAGTTGTGCTACATTTTTTTTTCAAAGTATGTTCCGACTGAATCTTTTTAATACGTTTTCTTTTGTGTGTTACAGTAGAACGTGTGATGTGATTACATGTGCGCGAGTGTGAGGCGTGTGTGCCTTGCTAGTTAGAGCTAGATTGCTGGGTCCAGTTGTAACATGGCCTGGTTTCGGCGGACGCGTGTGCTGCATGGGTGGCGGGTGCCGTCCCGGAACGCGCGTATGTTTTTTTGAACATGCACCAGGCGCTGTCCTGGCAGGCGCTGTCCTGGAGCGCTGTGTGCGCTGAAGTCGTGTTCTCTGAACATGCATCAGGCGCTGACTTGAAGCGCTGTGTGCGTGGCGCTGTGTGCGCGAGCACTGTGTGCGCGGAAGTCGTGTTTTTTTGAACATGTACCAGGCGCTGTCCTCACAGGCGCTGTCCTGAGGCGCTGTGTGCGCTGAAGTCGTGTTCTCTGAACATGAATCAGGCGCTGACCTGTGGCGCTGTGTGCGCGGTGCTGTGTGCGCGAGCGCTGTGTGCACGGAAGTCGTGTTTTTTTGAACATGCATCAGGCGCTGTTCTGGCAGGCGCTGTCCTGGGGCGCTGTGTGCGCGGCGCTGTGTGCGCGGAAGTCGTGTTTCTGAACATGCATCAGGCGCTGTCCTGGCAGGCGCTGTCCTGGGGCGCTGTGTGCGCGGCGCTGTGTGCGCGGAAGTCGTGTTTCTGAACATGCATCAGGCGCTGTCCTGGCAGGCGCTGTTCTGGTTTACGTCTTTAACGTGGGAACTTGCAAGTTCAAGTACGAGTATGTTTGAGATACTTCGTATGGAGATGTATGCATACTTGTGAAAGCGAAGTTCTTTATTATAGTCTTCGGTATGAGAGTGTATTTCTGTTTGAGGGCCTCGTATGCGTGATGGATGAGAGAATAGGCAACGTACACCGTTGCCTATTCTCTGTTGTCTTAATAATTAACAACTGGTTTTTCACACAGACCACGACGACTACAACCCCGACCCCTGTTGTAATAGCCACGTGCGCTTGCCTTATGGCGGCTACCTATGGAATGTGCTGTGTGTCCACTGTGTCGTGTGGTGCTTGCCGTTCTACGTGTGGCAGCGCGGGAGTGGCAACGCCGCACAGCGGCCGCGCTGGGCGCGTCGCCGTCTGCTACTGGCGCACAGCTTGGCCTACGCCTCTACATTCAGCTTCCTTTTTGCAATGTGGATAGTGGTTTGTGAGTGCCATGCACACAGTTACCGTTTCTTACGACAATGTGTGGTGAACTTTAGAAGTCCGGAATTCTATGGTTCGCAATACATTTACCTTCATTTTCTTTTAAATTTTTATTTTGCAAAGCAGATTATTTATTTGTTTCATGCACCTGGAACTTTTAACATCTATTCCAATCTTAAATAACTTTGGTTATATATTTTGTGAGAACAGTGTTGGATGCACTTGAGTGCACCCTGGTGCATCTAACGTAGTCTTTTGCTTTGACCGTTGTGTACTTAAAATTTTACATGAAAACTACTTCGAGTAAAATTGAATATGAAAAAGGTTTCAGGTAATTAACGCTAACTTTGTGCCTATGTCAATAGCTACTGGGAGTTACTAAGGGCAACTGCCGCCGAGAGCCAATGAGGGGTGTGCAAACGAGTGCGCCGAGACAGCTCGGTAGTGCTAGTGCGCCAAAACAGCTCGCTAGTGCTAGTGCGAGTGCGCAGAGACAGCTCGCTAGTGCGAGTGCGCCGAGACAGCTCGCTAGTGCGAGTGCGCCGAGACAGCTCGCTAGTGCGAGTGCGCCGAGACAGCTCGCTCGTGCGAGTGCGCCGAGAGAGCTCGCTAGTTCTAGTGCGAGTGCGCAGAGACAGCTCGCTAGTGTGGATGCGCCGAGACAGCTCACAAGTGCGAGTGCGCCGAGACAGCTCGGTAGTGCGAGTGCGCCGAGACAGCTCACAAGTGCGAGTGCGCCGAGACAGCTCGCTAGTGCGAGTGCGCCGAGACAGCTCACAAGTGCGAGTGCGCCGAGACAGCTCGGTAGTGCGAGTGCGCCGAGACAGCTCACAAGTGCGAGTGCGCCGAGACAGCTCGCTAGTGCGAGTGCGCCGAGACAGCTCACAAGTGCGAGTGCGCCGAGACAGCTCGGTAGTGCGAGTGCGCCGAGACAGCTCGGTAGTGCGAGTGCGCCGAGACAGCTCGCTAGTGCGAGTGCGCCGAGACAGCTCGCTAGTGCGAGTGCGCCGAGACAGCTCGCTAGTGCGAGTGCGCCGAGACAGCTCGCTAGTGCGAGTGCGCCGAGACAGCTCGCTAGTGCGAGTGCGCCGAGACAGCTCGCTAGTGCGAGTGCGCCGAGACAGCTCGCTAGTGCTAGTGCGAGTGCGTAGAGACAGCTTGCTAGTGCGAGTGCGCAGAGACAGCTCGGTAGTGCTAGTGCGCCGAAACAGCTCGCTAGTGCTAGTGCGCCGAAACAGCTCGCTAGTGCTAGTGCTAGTGCGAGTGCGCAGAGACAGCTTGCTAGTGCGAGTGTGCAGAGACTAGCTTGCTAGTGCTAGTGCGCCGAGACAGATCGCTAGTGCGAGTGCGCCGAGACATCTCGCTAGTGCGAGTGCGCCGAGACAGCTCGCTAGTGCGAGTGCGCCGAGACAGCTCGCTAGTGCGAGTGCGCCGAGACAGATCGCTAGTGCGAGTGCGCCGAGACAGATCGCTAGTGCGAGTGCGCCGAGACAGCTCGCAAGTGCGAGTGCGCCGAGACAGCTCGGTAGTGCTAGTGCGCCGAAACAGCTCGCTAGTTCTAGTGCGAGTGCGCAGAGACAGCTCGCTAGTGCGGATGCGCCGAGACAGCTCGCTAGTGCGAGTGCGCCGAGACAGCTCACAAGTGCGAGTGCGCCGAGACAGCTCGGTAGTGCGAGTGCGCCGAGATAGCTCGGTAGTGCTAGTGCGCCGAAACAGCTCGCTAGTGCTAGTGCGCCGAAACAGCTCGCTAGTGCTAGTGCGCCGAAACAGCTCGCTAGTGCTAGTGCTACTGCGAGTACGCAGAGACAGCTTGCTAGTGCGAGTGTGCAGAGACTAGCTTGCTAGTGCTAGTGTGCAGAGACTAGCTTGCTAGTGCTAGTGCGCCGAGACAGATCGCTAGTGCGAGTGCGCCGATACAGCTCGCTAGTGCGAGTGCGCCGAGGCAGCTCGCTAGTGCGAGTGAGCCGAGACAGCTCGCTAGTGCGAGTGCGCCGAGACATCTCGCTAGTGCGAGTGCGCCGAGACAGCTCGCTAGTGCGAGTGCGCCGAGACAGCTCGCTAGTGCGAGTGCGCCGAGACAGCTCGCTAGTGTGGGTGCGCCGAGACAACTCGCTAGTGCGGTTGCGCCGAGACAGCTCGCTAGTGTGGGTGCGCCGAGACAGCTCGCTAGTGCGGGTGCGCCGAGACAGCTCGCTATTGCGGGTGCGCCGAGACAACTCGCTAGTGCGGGTGCGCCGAGACAGCTCGCTAGTGCGGGTGCGCCGAGACAGCTCGCTAGTGCGAGTGCGCCGAGACAGCTCGCAAGTGCGAGTGCGCCGAGACAGCTCGGTAGTGCTAGTGCGCCGAAACAGCTCGCTAGTGCTAGTGCGCTAAAACAGCTCGCTAGTGCTAGTGCTAGTGCGAGTGCGCAGAGACAGCTTGCTAGTGCGAGTGCGCCGATACAGCTCGCTAGTGCGAGTGCGCCGAGGCAGCTCGCTAGTGCGAGTGCGCCGAGACAGCTCGCTAGTGCGAGTGCGCCGAGACATCTCGCTAGTGCGAGTGCACCGAGACAGCTCGCTAGTGCGAGTGCGCCGAGACAGATCGCTAGTGCGAGTGCGCCGAGACAGCTCGCTAGTGCGACTGCGTAGAGACATCTAGCTAGTGCGACTGCGCCGAGACAGCTCGCTAGTGCGAGTGCGCCGAGACAGCTCGCTAGTGCGAGTGCGCCGAGACAGCTCGCTAGTGCGGGTGCGCCGAGACAGCTCGCTAGTGCGAGTGCGCCGAGACAGCTCGCTAGTGCGAGTGCTCCGAGACAGCTCCCTAGTGCGATTTTAAGCGTATCAAAAGACTGTTTTATATCCGATATGAAAACATATACCTCGTTATCATATTGGTGCTTACGGGCACGAGTTCTGCTGTGGTAACCTTACTGGATGTATCATCAACGGTATCTGTGGCCGTGGCCGCTGTTGAACTCTGATTCGTATCTGATTTGGAGTTCTGTTGCACTGGTGGGTGGGTTCTCTTAAGTTGTGTTTTGAAATATTAATAATTATTATACCTCACCGGCACGGAAACTTGGCCACTCGTGAATTTGCTGATTATTTGCACTGAAACGTTTTTTTAACAGTAAATTAAGGGTAGATGCATTCAATAAGTGTCTCTAATGGTTTTAGAACGTAGAAATTTAATGTTTACTTCACCGAAATTTTTCTTTTCAAGATAACATGTTTTCACTAAAATTAACATCTTTCCATTGTCACTTTAAAAACACTACAAAGTTAAAAATTAAGTCTGTTTCTTTATTGTCTATCAGTTTTAATATCGGGTGTTTCCTCCCTTAGCCCTGATAACCGCTTGCATTCGATCTGGCATACTTTGAATGATGTTTCTGACATCAACTTGCGGTATGCTGTCCCAAGCGGCCAGCGCTGTATTTCGGAGCTCATTTAGAGTTTGTGGCGGTTTGGAGCTGGACTTTATCTTTCTTTTGAACATACCCCATACATACTCAATTGGATTTAAGTCCGGGCTACGAGCTGGCCACTGTAATTTTTGTATTCCAACCTCTTCCAGATATTCCTCTACACAATGTGCGACGTGCGGGCGTGCATTATCGTGCATGAGGAGGAATTGGTCGTGTCCAATGAATCCCGAATAAGGAATTACATGCTCCTGAAGAACTTCCTCGATGTATCGAGTAGCTGTAAGCCGATTATCGACGATGACCAACTCTGTACGTGCGTCGGAACTTACACCTCCCCATACCATTATTGAGCCTCCATGGAAACTCACAGTTTGGGTGGTGGTAATGGGTAGAAACCTCTCTCCTCTTTTTCTCCACACTCGTTCTCGACCGTCTGGAGCACGTAAGCTATTCGACACTCATCTGTGAACAACACTCTAGCCCATTGCTCGTGGGTCCAATTGACATGTTCTCTTGCGAACTGAAGTCGGGCTACTCGGTGCTGTCTGAGAAGTTCTGGACCTCGTGCTGGTCTACGAGCTTTTAAATTCACTTCCTCCATTCGTCTTCTCACCGTACGCTCACTAACATTAACGCCTCTTGCGATTTGGAGCCGCTGGCGTATCTCAACAGCGGTCAGGTAGCGGTTTCTCAAAATCTCCATAACAATAAAACGATCGTCCCGGGCCGATGTGCACCTTACGCCCCCACTGCCTGGCCTGCGGGTGTAGCGTCCTGTCTCCTGGTATCGTTTCAGTGAATACTGCATTGAGGACCGTGGTACGTTAAGCACAATAGCAACTTCACGCTGTGTCAGCCCTTGGTCAATTAATGCTACTGCTTGTGCAACTTGTGCTGGTGTTAATGGCATTTTTATTGGCTTTAAAGCACCTTTAGTTATTGAATTAAGACACAAGATCACAATAATTGAATAACCTTACAGTAAACTTTTCACAACACACAAATTTAAAATGTGAACTTAGTCGCTCAAATGACCCGATTCAACTAAAAATTAAAGAATTCGTCATGGTGCACTTAAACATAATGAATTACCCTCTTGAACTTGAGAGCAAACATTTTTTGACATACCTGCATAACAAACATTCATCAGAAACACTTAAAGCTTTTGCTGTCGCGAGTGTATGAAGTGAAGTAGCGAAAAGTCTTTCAACGTAGTGGTATTAAAATACACGACTTACTAGGCGCATATAAGCGATAATAATTCAAGTTACGTAACAGATTACTACCTCACAAAGCACGTATCAATTATAGTAGCAGCTGTATCATCTGTCGTGCGTGTTTTGTTCTTCTATCCATAGACATTCGTAGCAGATACTCGTCCAGTTGCAAATGAATCTTTAAAACTTATGTATTTCTAGTGATACGCATAGTCAAAATTTTAAAGTTTAATTCAAGCGCTTAAATGAATTCTAAAATCAAAAATACACGTCTAAATTCTTTTATACCCAGGGGTGAAAGAGATACCCAATGCAACTGGCTGCTTAAACAGAAAATAAAATGTATTTTCTTTTTGGTATGAGGATAATAAGGTATAACTAGTGTTATTTTAAATTTACGAGCCTGTAGAATAGACTTGTTGAAAAATAACGCTGCGTACATACATACAAAACTGTTGAATAGTGCTTACTGTTTGTACAGAACAGATAGTTTTACTTTTAGTTCACTGAAATTGTGTGGGATAAACAAATTAAGGAAAAAAACTTATACTGATTTAAGTTTTTGGTAAGTTTAATAAATATTCTACGAAATAAGATTTGTTTTGTTTTCAAATTTGTCCAAGCTATCCACGTGGTTTAGCGGTTAGAATACGTAACTACATAATTGTGAATGCCCGGTTTCAAACTGAATTGAATAACTAAGGTAACTTGTTTTGTAGCAGTAATTAGGAGATGTCGAACAGTGGCTAGTGATGAGCTGCAATAATTATGCTTAATGAAACAATGATTTTTTGTAATAGTCGTAATAAACATTTACATGTGGGCGAATTAAACTATTAAACAATTATTTTTACATAATTTTTATTCACCATAATCATCACCATTACAGCCCATCACAAGTCCACTGCTGAACACAGGTTCAGCAGTGGACTCCTCAACAAAAAATGCCGCAGAGCAGGAATCTGAGACACTGCATCCATGGACTTCCTGCGTCTCTTATCAGCCAAAATTAATAATCTTCTGTACCAGGTCTCCAGGTCATTTATTTTTCCCCTGACATAAAATGTATGCATAAAATTGTGTTTTGATTCAATAACGCTAGATAGGTAGATTATCTATATTTTCAATTCAGCGTGGTGGATTAAATGGATTGAGTTTTATTGCGCACAAATTCAGCAAATAATCCTGAGTGAACATTCCCTTCAATCCACAGCTCTGTCAACTTGAAATCAATTTATTTTTCAATTTGAATTTATTTTAACGACTGGATTAGCATTTTTAATACATATATTATTTATTTTTAGAATAGGTTAGACTATTATTCAATATGGATTAGAAGAATACTACTTGAGATATATTTTTTTTTATTTTTCCTCCACGTTTGTCAGTGAGTGGTGTACTTACTTGTTTGTTTATTTACTCCTGAATCCAATATACCTGCGTTTTGCTGGTACATTTTTATAGAAGTAAGTGTGATGATTGGATATCTAGGCGCATAGATTGGGATGAGATTTGGAATTTATTTGCATCTTATTCTTGGCGTCTGCTTCTCCTTTGAAGACCCGACGAGCTGCGCGGATACCATAATCAATGTGATACGTCAAGCGATGGAGTATTTCATCCCCTTTGCTGACGTGCCCATTCGTGGTAAATCTCGCCCATTGTTCAACGCCGAGTGCGCTCGTGCTGAAAAGCACAATCATATGGCGTACTTATTATGGGTCAATGCTCGAGACCGTAAAGCTCCGGATGTTAGCCTTAAGAAAAGAACCTTTAACCAAGCCGCCAAGTCCTACAAAAAGGCATTACGCCAAGCCATTAGGCATTACCGCATTCTGTACAAATCTCTCTGTCAAACCATCTGGCAGTAGAGCTTTTTGGTCTCTCACCAAAGCGGTCGAGACAAACTTCTGTCGGTCTACACTGTCTCCGCTGGTAAAACCAGATGGCTCTCTGGCGCATGCGCCTAAGGAGAAAGCGGAATTATTTGCTTCTCTTTTTACTTGCAATTCGCGTCTGGACAGTAGCAACAGCGTACCATCTCAATTACCTCACTGCTGTACCTCTATGTCAGAGGTCCGTATCACCAACAAGGAGGTTCTTAAAAACTTTCGAAGTCTAGACGTGAACAAAGCTAGTGGACTTGATGGTATACTAGCTATAGTTCTAAAGGTCTGTGCACCTGTGTTGTCTCCTGAGTTGACACGCTTGTTCCGTCTCTCATTCAGGACTGGAATAGTGCCTAAATCTTGGGAGCTGGCCAATGTACAGCCTGTGCCTAAAAAAGGTAGCCGTACCGACCCTGCAAACTATCGGCCAATTTCAATTACCTCCATACTCTGCAAGATTATAGAGCGTATATTGAACGCCCACCTCATGGCATACCTAGACCAAAATTATCTCCTCAATAATTGCCAGTACGGGTTTCGCCGAAATCGATCAACTGGGACCTTATAGCGTATGCCACTCTATCGTATGGGACGAAGCTTTCGAGAACAGTGGTAAAGCACTTGCTGTATCCCTCGATGTTTCGAAGGCCTTTGACAGGCTTAGCAGGCACGCTAGTCTATTGGGTAAGCTTCCAGCGTATGGCTTATCCCCTGGCATGATTGCCTAGGCGAAGGTCTTTCTGAGTAAGCGGTCTCCCCGGGTCGTTTTCAATGACTGCTCATCCGATACTATGGCGACTAAAGCCGGTGTTCATCAGAGGTCCGTACTCTCCGCAACTCTCTTCCTGCTGCATATAAATGATCTGCTCATTCCCGGTATCTATGGGTATACAGACGACAGCACAGTTGTGGCTGGCTGGCTTATGGAGTTGTAAGACAGGGTGACGTTATATCCCCGAAACTCTTCACCGCTGCATTGGAAGACGTTTTCAAGCTTCTGGACTGGAAAAGATACGGTATTAACAACAATGGCGAGTACATCACTCACCTTCGATTTGCCGACGATATAGTCCTTATGACAAAATCGCTGGAGGACCTAAGCACTATTGTATCCCAACGGATAGGTCTTAAGATGAGCATGGACAAAACAAAGATCATGTTTAATGTCCATGTCACACCTATGCCGGTAGTTGTTGGGAGCACTAAGCTCGAAGTTTTTGACGAGTATGTTTACCTGGGACAAATAGTCCGACTAGGTAAGTCCAACTTTGACCGAGAGGTCAATTGACGGATTCAACTCGGTTGGGCAGCGTTCAGGAAATTACGGCACATCTTCTCGTCAGGTATACCTCAAAACTTGAAAACGAGACTGTACAACTAGTGCGTGTTGCCAGTGATGACCTATGGAACTGAGTCAACGTGGTCCTTCACTACTGGCCGGATGAGGAAGCTTAAGGTCGCTCAGCGAGCTATGGAGAGGGCTATGCTCAGAGTTTCTCTGCGTGATAAACTTAGACATGAGGATATCCGCAGTAGAACTAGGGTGACCGACATAGCCCAATGGATTAGTAAGCTGAAGTGGCAATGGGCCGGCCATATAGCTCGAAGAATCGACAGCCGATGGGGAAAAAAGGTTCTCGAGTGGCGGCCTCGTGCCAGTGGACGAAGTGTAGGGCGTCCCACCACTAGATGGAGTGACGACCTGGTAAGATATGCAGGAAGTCGATGAATGCAGGTGGGTCAGGACCGTGCTTTGTGTCATTCCTTGCGAGAGTCCTATGTTCAGCAGTGGACTTGTTAAGGGCTGTCATGATGAATGGTGATGATGATATACTGTTTCTTTTTCGTTTATTAAGGATAACTCAAATAATAGTGTTCAGATCTTGATCAAATTTATATGGGACCACATGAGAAGCACCATCCTGTAAATAAAGAAAGAATCATCAAAATCGGTTTTACTAGAAAAAAATTCTGAGGTAACACACATAAAATAATATAGTTCAATTGAGTAGCTCTTCCTTTTAATGAAGTCGGTTATAAAAAGCAAAGATATTCTAGCTAACTATATGACAGAGTAACTATTTTGTCGAATTATACTCTTAAAATTCCATAGATAAATACTTTAAGCTATGGTAGAGTCCAAGATATAACTGTCAGAAACAGAAACAGAAACTTTTTTTTCAATATAGATTATAAATAATACTTATTGAAAGTCACTCTTTTGTATGATTACCACTGGTTCGAAAAAAAAACCTCTGTCCTGGGAAGAACCAGCAAGAAACCCAGCGGGACTTTTTTTTTAAATAACAGCTTACAATCATGTATGTTACACAAATTAACAACACAACAAATTAGAAATAGCTTGGTAGCGATCACCTCATTTCCAGGGGTTATTATCATCTATAAATTCATTAATATTATAATAACCCTTTTTATACAAACTTAGTTTAATAAAGTTTTTGAACTTTGAGCAGGTCAAATTTTGTATATTTTCTGGAATTTTGTTGTAAAAGCGTATACATCGCCCCAAGAATGAATTACTGACTCGATGGAGTCGAGTAACTGGTACTACTAGCTTGTGTCTGTTCCTAGTATTTACAGAATGAATATCACTTATTTTTGTAAAACTACTTTTATTTTTGTGTACGTACATTACATTTTCATAAATGTATTGAGAAGCCAAAGTTAATATATTAATTTACTTAAATTTTTGTCGCAGCGACTCTTTAGGCTTTAAATCATAAATTGCTCTTATGGCCCTCTTCTGTAAAACAAATATAATTTCAGTGTCAGCTGCGTGTCCCCATAGCAAAATACCATACGACATTATGCTATGGAAATAGCTAAAGTAAACTAGTCTAGCTGTTTCAACACTAGTTAGACTTCTAATCTTTTTTACGGCATATGCTGCAGAACTAAGTCTGCTTGCTAGTTTTGATATATGGGGGCTCCATTGAAGCTTCGCGTCTAGTGTGATTCCAAGCAAAATGGTGGTATCTACAAGACTCAGTTTCTCCCCATTTAAAATTACATTAGTATTTAATTGTTTGACATTTGGAGTCATAAATTTCATACATTTCGTTTTAATGCCATTTAAGTTCAAATTATTAACATTGAACCAATTTACTGATTTAGATATAGCATTATTTACTTCGTCATATTTTAGCAATTGTCGACTTAATTTGAAAATTAAAGAAGTGTCATCTGCAAATAATACTATATCATGGTTATCCCCTACTATGTAAGTTAAGTTATTAATGTATACAAGAAACAGACAGGGGCCGAGAATTGAGCCTTGAGGCAAGCCCATTTGTACCATCGACCCGGAAGAACTCATACCGTTAATGACAACTTTTTGCGTTGTCTTACTTAAATATGAAATAATTAATTTAAGAGCATCACTTCTTACACCGTAGTGTTGAAGTTTCCTGATTAATGTTTCATGGTGAACACAATCGAAGGCTTTGGATAGGTCACAAAATATACCCAAAGCATCCTGTGAATTCTCCCATGCATTAAATATATATTTAATCAGCTCAACACCGGCATCAGTTGTCGAACGACCCCTTGTGAAACCTAATTGATTTTTATGAAGTAAATTATTTATATTAAAGAAATTTAACATTTGATCTAGAATAATTTTTTCAAAAATCTTACTAAGTGTTGGTAGTACAGAAATTGGTCTAAAATTGGCGGGTTCTAATGTACTACCAGATTTAAATAAAGGTATTACTTTACTATACTTCATTAAATCAGGAAACACACCAGATTCGATACTAGTATTAAAAATAATAGCTAAATGAGGCGCGGTTGTATCTATTATAGACGCAATAACTTTAACGGAAATCCCCCACAGATCCGCAGTTTTCTTAACATCAATAGTTTTAAAATATTTTACAATATATTTTGATGATACTTTATGAAATGCAAAATTCTTTGTACACTCATTTACATTTTGTTTAAGTAATGATTCGGCGACCGCAGGAGAAGAATTCAGTGACTTAGTGGTTAATATCGGAATATCAGTAAAATATTTCTGGAAAACCATTGCAACGTCTTGATCTGATTCGGTTAATTTGTTACTAACACTTAACTGGTAGTTTGAATTGCAAGAGTTGATCTTACCAGTTTCGCTATTAATTATACTCCATGTCATTTTAATTTTATTAGAAGCCGTCTTAATTTTGATGCTCAAATGCAAAGACTTGGCTGTGGAACACACTTTTTTAAATATTTTTGAATATTTTTTCACATATTCCCTAAATTCGACACTATGATTATATGACCTTTCATGGTAAAGATCATATAACCTATGTCTGCCCCAATATGATATGATCCAATTGGTTATTGCGGTAAAATGACGTTTCTAAAACCGATTGACAGCCTTTAACGATTTAAAATATTAATCGATTTAAATCAAATTTGTCGCTATACTGTTTACTGTGATTTTAATATTTGATCATTATCTGTATAAAGTACTAATATCAGATTTATTAAAACAAAATTTAGAAAAGCAAAACACGATATACAAAAAACAATAAAAAACTAAGAAATCTTGGTTGATGAAGTATGAGAATAATGTTTATTGATATAATATTAGAGGTTAGAAGCTAAATTTAGTCTAAGAAGATGGCGCTTTTCAAACTAAAAATAACATTTATCTTATTTTTCTCCTGGATCTCAGAACTGATTTGTAGCATTTGTGTTGCTTCTTTCATGATACGCAATATTTTTTAATTTTAATGATTGTCTGAAAATTATATGAAAATAACTTCTTTTAAGTTTTTTGCAAAGGAATTTCTTGCAAAGGAATGCTGGATTGTTTGAGTGTCGGTTGAATTACGAAATGAGTAGTGATGTTTTAGATCAAGTAAACTACTGTAACGTGTTTAGCACAAAATTGAAAATCGGCGTTATGTGTACCACTAAGCGATGTGGAAGCCTAAAATATAAGAATTCTTAAAAATCTATTTGGCTGTAGGAGATGTAAATAAAGTCTCTCATTTCATCATGCTTACCCGACGTAAAATACCTACAATCGCCAACTTGCCTGCCTAACTTGGCGATTTCGGCAATGGCAAACACTAATATCATTAATTTTACAAGCTGATTCAGATAACATAAATGAACACAGTAACTGAACTATATCGGCTTATATTTAATTACTAACTAGAATTGCTGCGGTATTAAATCGGCTTATATTTTCATTATTAATTATGCAAGAATGGAACACCTGAGTTTTTAACTTTATTTCATTGTTGTTTGTAATATCATCAGACAATCATGATTGTCACTTTGTATAGGACCGCATAGTAGAAAGAGCTCTTGGTAAAACATTAGGCATATCTAGCCGATTAAAATAAAACTGTTATACTATACTTTAAGTTAGTCTGTAAGCATGTAGTGGCAGTGTAAGAATATCCATTGCTTCATATTGTCCCGTGATTGTCGTAAAAAGTGACAGAGGAAAACTGAAACTGGAGATGGACAGTAGCATCTTCCTGGTAACAACTGAAAATAATAAAAAACTGCATTTGTCAACCCGAATACCAAGCATGGCTACTATGTCTCCCCTATGAAGTAATCTATTGAGGAGGGCTATGTTTCGTAATGGACTTTTTTTTTGGAATAACTAACCCTTATATATGCAAGAACGCTGGACTATATAGCTATATACCATACAAAACGTTTGTGCCGATTTGAAGCGCCGCCATTGAGTGTAGCGGGAACTAAATTTGACATAATTTGCAAATGACCGTGTTTTGCTCAAAACTTCTAAAAGTATTTTAAAGTTTTAAGCCAGAAAAACCAAAAGAGAAGTGTGGTAACATTCCGAAAGTAAAGGGGCTCACAGTTTATATTATAATCTGTCACTTATCTTATTAAATGTTATCACTGACATGTTTGGATTTAAATTACCTATTTTTGATAAACAATAAAATTTAATAGGGTTGTTGAGATCCTTGTCGATAATACTTTCGAAGTTTTTTATACCTATATCTGTTTACTACAATAAAGTCTCTGACAACAGATATTTATCAAATATTTATTAATTTACAGGTTTTCAGCTGACTCTATACTAAAACTGAGACTAAAAAACATGAAACTTATGAATTGGCGTCCGAAATAAATTGAATATGACGTAATTCAAACCTTGCAAAATTCTAATTCTACCTATAGATGTGGTTGAAATCGGCATTTTTGGCAGCTTATTAATTTTCTCTAGTACAAGGACAAAGTGAATGGTTAACAATAAATTATTTACAAAATAATTTAATTTTTATTTTATAGAGTTATCTACTTCAGTTTTTTCTACTCATTGGATTTCTCTAAGCCTCTTGAATGAACCACTCAATGGTGAAACTCGGAACTAAACACGTTCTATAGTTACGAAGAAAACGTAGATAGACTAAAGCAGCAACGATTTTTGTTTTATATGAAATATAAATCTAGTGTCTAAGTAATAAGTATTAACTGCTACATTTATTTATTGTGTGGCATTATATTAAAATGATACATAAATAGAATGGACATTACGAGTAGGCCTGGGTATAGAATTTTTATTAATATATTTTGTCACACTATCCTATCTTTATTATTAGTTTCATGGGCGATCACTACTGCTTTCAGCGCCAAAATGGCGAAAATCAATTTGCCTCATTATGTCACGGTGTATAAATATGATGGGATTGATGGGATAAGCTTTAAAATCATGTCATTTTAACGAACCCAGGTGTTTCCATGTGATACGATTTTTTACGTGGTAGAGCCATACTGCAGTTATATTAGTAGTATATATTTAAAATGTAAAATGGTATATATTTATATGTAAAATGGGTCTCCGGTTCTCTACACTCACCATACAAAACACAGCAGTGTTAAGCTGCTATTTTCCGCTGGTATTCTGTGAGAGCGTGTTCCTTCCCCGGTCGAGCCGATCCTTTCGTGCTACAACTATACTACTAATATAGCTGCAACATGGCTCTACCACGTATAAATAATATAATAATATAGTGATTAATTTAAACTCTTTGTTTCCTGCAAGTAAATAAGGAATATACCTACTATTCCCAAATTAAAGGTTTTCAGTTCGTGATGTTACATTGACAAAAACCAAAAGTTGTGATATGATAAATTTAGTTTTACAGGTCCATTTAATACTTTATTGTTTTATAAATACTTTTTTCTTAAGTATTGCGCGTTTTAATTTACATATTTTGAACGCAGTATAAAGAATGGAGCTAATGGCTGATTTAAATAACACAAATAGACATGTCGCCAATAAGACGAGCCTCTGAATAATAATTCAAGGTCCTTTCACTAGACCAATCCGATAAGAACTTTCTTTATTTCCGCTAACTCATTTTTATGGCTTGAGGTTGAGTAAAAATAAGAAATGAAATGGATCAACTTCTACTGGTTACTCCGAGAATCGTGCTGTCGGAAGGGCCACCTGAGAATTCAATTTTGCGACGGTGAATCAATTTATTCGGCTTTATACCAATTCTTATTTTTCTTTAGTGAAATCATTGTGTCCATTATTTTGGATAAGAATCTGAGAGTAAAAAAAGTTTATTCTATCATAAACACAAGATAAAAATAATTGTTATTCACCTTTAAGAGTTAATAAATATAAGAAGTGTCTACCTCAAGTCCCTTTTTTTGTCTGGTTTTAAATCATATTTCACACTTTGAAAAAAGTAAAGAAACAACCTATACGTACCCTAGTGTGGTTATATGTTCTGTTACACACAAAAACGTTATATCTTTAAAAAACAGTATATTTAATAATAAAACTTATGTTTGCGATCAATTAAAACATTCAATCAATTAAAATTATATTTAAAGTGGAAGGACATCCCCATTAAACCACGTTAAACTTTCCAGTCGCGAGGCTCCTTTGGAGCTGTGAGTATACACTTTGTTTGATTTAGATTCTCGTAGTGTTTTTTAATTGTAATTTCGTCCGTAAAGATCACATTTCTATACCTTCCACCAAATGATTGGAACTGCTAGCGTTTAGATCGATCCACTCTCGCTGCTTAACTGCAGGGACAAATTTAGCATATTCCTTGTGTATTGACGGTAAGCAGTTAGCTTGAGGGCTTGTTTAACAATTCGCGACAGGGTCCTAGCGGGAATCTTCATTTCACGAGATAATATTTTTGATTTCTCTGA
This sequence comes from Parnassius mnemosyne, assembly GCA_963668995.1. Classification (NCBI taxonomy): domain Eukaryota; kingdom Metazoa; phylum Arthropoda; class Insecta; order Lepidoptera; family Papilionidae; genus Parnassius; species Parnassius mnemosyne. The sequence continues at coordinate 27,798,061 of CAVLGL010000057.1, forward strand.
AAAGTGGGGAAAATCGGTCGAAGATTCTTACGTTATAAACATATTAGAAATTTGAATTTATAAAAAATTACTTTGAAATTGTAACAATATGTGTGGTTAAGCTAGAATAGCAGCAGATATGAGACCTGCTTACAGTATAGAGACGTATACCTACCCAGTATACGTCTCTATACTGTAAGCAGGTCTCATATCTGAGAGGGTTTTTTTGCAAAGGAGAGTCCACCACCCGGCAGGCCCGGCACTAACGTATATTATTATTGTGTGACTTCGTATTGCGTATATATCTTTTAATTTCTGTAGTATTTTGTTTTTAAATTTCTGAGATGCAGGTTTCCACGCAGTGTTTTCCTTCTCCGTCGCGCACGTGGTAAATGACCAATTAATATTAAATTAAACAACTTCAAAGGCGCCTAGGTTGAACTGGGTATGTTCGCGTCCTATTATGATGTTTACACGTTTTGTAGAGTTGTGATTTTGTAAAAATTGTAGGCATCATTTTATTAATAGTAGTGGTTGAGAAAGAAAAGAAAAATCGTTGGAACGATTGGATTTTTTTTTTTGGTTGAAACGAAAAAGCATGGGAACGTACACAACAATGTAATCCAGAAATTAAATAAAAGTGTAGTAATAAAAGTTTTCAAAATTGCCTACATTCCGACGCCTTTCACCTATCGGGAAATATCCCAAAATAGTATTGACAGTGGTAATACCGGCAATATATAAATAAGGGCAGCTGTAGTACCAGACTAGAATGAACATTTGTAATGGGGTTGTTATAAACTAATTTGCTTAATTCCGCGTGAAGAAAGAAAATGATGTGTCCTGCTCAGTTTTAAGGGGACCTCCCACCCTCCCTCAATCGCGCGCACTATACCCGTCGCCGTTAATCCCAGCACTCCCACCCCCAGCACTACCACACTAGACACGAAACACCACTCTCGAAAATACGCTAAGTGCGAACCAGCGGCCAGCCTCCGCAGAGTCTACTTCACCTGAGGATGCCTCGTATAGAAGCGAAACACGTGTCCCCATTATAACGGAGTTCCGCAAAGTAACGCCTGATTCTATCAATGAACATTTGTAGTTTTATCATAAAGTGTGAAGGTAAAAAGTAATGTTAACTAGAATGTACAGTTTGTTAATAAGGGGTAAATTTTCGTGGTGCTATTGGTGAAAAATTAACTAAATAAAAAGTTAAAACCCACCATAATCATCCTGTGGATGTAGTAAGAGGCGACAGAAGAAAACTGAACCAGAAGATTGACCAGCACAATTTTCCGGATAATACAATAACAATAAAAATAATAAAAGACTGCGTTTGCCAATCCACCAAGCAAGGCAACTATTCTCCTTATGAGGCAATTTATTAGGGAGGCTTATGTCCAGCAGAAAATTCTTGATGGGCTGGGCTAATAAATGAATAAATAAAAGAACCGTGACCGCTGTGGGGGAAGTGATAAAATCTATTTTATTCACTAGCATTTATTTATTTCACAAGCACCGTTTCCATTATGCCAAGCGTAAAATACCTAGATCAGGGACAGAAGATTGCATCACTTGCTTGTATTATGGTAGGAGCAGGGAAGGATTTTTTTTAATTTAATATAGGGGCCAATAAGCATGAGACTCATCTGATCGTAAGTAACTACCGCCGCCCGTGAACAACACCAGGGGATTGCATTGCATGATTGCATAGCATATCAGCAAAATACTGTTTCGTGTGGTGGGTGGTTGGCTCTTAGACAAACACGTCGGTTTGGACACGCTAGCGCTTAGGCAGAAACTGCTGCTCATAGTGCACTATTATTTATATACTGCACAGTGCGATGCACGAACACGTTATAAATAAAAGATTACTAAACTAATCTTCTCCTGAGATTTACATATTGGTTATGGTATGCCTTGTTACGTAAATCAAGTATCCATTATAAACGAATTAAATCTTTAAAGAAATATTTAAACATTTTAATATATATCCACAGTTCAAAAATTATAACTATTTTATAGCTTGTGACCATAATATTTTTTTTTATATTATACAAGTAAACCCATTGATAAATCAGCTAACTAATGGTAGAACATTAAGGGTTTAGGATCGTCTTCTTCTTCTGGTGCCTCTCCGACTAGCGAAGGCAGTCAGTCTGCTTAGTGAACTCCGCTCTATTCTTCGCGTTTGAATGGTTCCAAAGTTAGTTTGCGTGGTCAATCACGCGTACACACCGCGCTTTTCTGATTTTGTATCAATTATTATTATTCTGTTTACCACCTAATTTATATCTTTGAAGTGAAAACTTCTTTAGGCACGTGCCTAAAAATTGAATATTTTAAGCGTTTTTAGCAAAATGTCCAAACTTTTCTGATGGGGAAATCACTGAACCCGCGTGATCATCACGCTCAGATACATGTAAACAAACGTATACATGTATGTATGTGAGCTATATATATGTTTGAGAAGATAAGAAGTTTTAACTTCTAACGTGCAGTCCTACGACTGACAGCTTTTTGTATATATTATTATTTTATTTTGCATGGCATATAGATTGTAGAATCAGAATTTTCAAATAAACATATTCGGTATTAATCAAAACGCAACATCATTAATCTATAAAAACGCAAAAGAAGTTTTAAAAAAAAAAATAAAAATATAGTAACAATGACAATTTTCTTCATAATGGAACTCTGCCAGATCAGCAACCATATTTTATCAAGGCTCCATGCATGTAACGATTCCAATACTTAATGTGCTGGCGTAGGTTTTAAACGAATCGACGGATATTTTACTAAGTTTTTTTAGTATTAATTAGTTTATAATGCTATAATGTTTACAACACAGTGAGAAACGAACCAGCAGTTAATGGATTTTTTATAGAACAATTGTTTCGCTCATCCGTAGCCATCTACATAGAACAGGACTATATTCTACGAGTAATTACTACATGTCTTATCAAATCGTCACTCTAGTAGAGGTGGGTCGCACTCAGCTTACTGGTACGAGTCTGAAAGTCCACCAACCTTTATTTCCCAACGGCAGTCGATTCTTCGAGCTAAATAGCCGGTACAGTACCACTTCAGTTTACTGGTCCGATATCTTCGGTACGAATTACTACTAGCATTGAATAATCAATTCTCCACGAGTTCTATATGTTATTATTGGCGACATGCACTAGTTGTAAACAATTTTTTCAAGTTTTTGAGGTACACGTGACGGGAAAAGGTGTTGGCATTGGCACAAAAACTTGTATTAAAAGTACTATTACATTGCCTGACTCTAAAATTATAACAGTGGCATACTTGAGAATTGGTTCTATTAAATGATTAGCGCCAACGTCATATGAATATATCACGAATATTTTGTGGTAATTGTTGAGTGTCAACGTAACTTTTATTCCGATTTTAGTTTCGTTGTCCTTTTGTTTAGACTGCTTAATCTTGTATCTGTGTGTAGTGTATAAAGATGAGTGTAAAAGATAAATATAGGTGCCTGCCCGGCAACAGCTTTGCTTGACGTTGATAAAATCTCAGGGATGGAAGACGAATTTCTAGTAAAATTCGAAAGTAAAACATTACCAAAATAAATGAAAAAGAAAAACTTTCAAATCGTTAGTGCCGTTTCCAAAATATCAACTTATATACATTATATGTTCAGGAACTACTCTCCTAAAATATAGAATATGTGATAATGTGTGTATCATCATCATCATTACAGTCCTTCACAAGTCCACTGCTGAATATTGCACCCCCAAGAAATGCCACAAAACGCGGAGGAACGCTCAAGAAAGCCACCTGCATCCATCGACTTTTGCATATCTTACCAGGTCGTCACTCCACCTAGTGGGTCGACGCCTTACAGTTCGCCTGCCGGTACGAGGCTGCCAACCTCTTGGACTATGACGGCTACTCTTGTTCTGCTGCGGATAGTTTTTAAATCTATCACGCACGTATAAATATATTTCGAGCAAAAGATTAAATTTTTACATTTTCACATTGTAATTTAAATACTAATTATGTGTGGGTCTGTTTTCAATGACTAATAAAGTTTTGAAATACAATTCTAAATAATTATATAATAACAACAAATACAATTGCTCACCTATTAAAATATTTAAATCCTTACATAATCAAGTAATATACTTTTGATTTATGTAGGATAAAATATATTCGTAGAATATTTTCTACCGCTAAACACTCTCAGGGAAAACGTTTAAAACTCGACAAGTCAACAAACTCCCACTTCGCTTTTGAAGCGCGACGCTTGAGGAAATCGAAGTTTACTTTTAATTTCCACTATCCGTGTAAACTAAATATGTCGTGGTATCTTAAAAGTGCTGAGAATTCCTAAATCAGGTGTACTTAATTACTTTTGTGCTATTTTCTGTTTCTAATTAATTAATAGTGTAATAGAATATAGACCGAATTGTATTTATAACATGTCTTTTATCTTATACAAGCTGGTGGTATACGGGGCGTAGCAGTCGCAAATGAAATAACAATGGAAATATAATTTTAAATTTGGAAGTTATATTGTTTAACTAGCTTTTTACCCGCGGCTTCGATCGCGTAAGCTTGAATTTAGGAACATCATTAAAATGCTTTTCCGTGCCAAATTTAGCAAAATTCGATCACTCTTAGAGTCACCTCTGTGTCTGTGTCTCTGTCTCTGTCTGTCAAAGATTTTTTTGAATTCTAAAAGATGAACACGTGAATATATATGTGTAGAAACACATAGACTTTTTTAAATCGGGCGTGTCTTCCGATATATACATAAGAAAGGTAAATTGTCTTGGAATCAAATGTTCGTGTTTAATATTGATTGGCACCATAAAATAGATGTAGATGTTTTTTAACGTTTGAGTACATTTTAAAATTTCGTAATGATGTATACTACACATGAAATAAAACTAATGTTACGGATTTTATCACGTTTTCTCGATTTCATGATTCCGTAATATAAGACAAGTTTGGGTGCGGTAATCTCGTGTTAGTTAGTTCGTGATTTACCTATTTATTTGTCAAGAATATTTATTTTACCGATTTGTCGGAAATGATCTAATATTTTTTTGACACTTACAGCAAAGACGTTGGCCCAACTGTAGTTTGAGACTTATCTTATCTTACCGCTTCTTACCGCACTATCGCTTTTTAGTTCGTCATTATTTAACTACTTCTCCGGGGGGCCACGAGGTTCATTTGTGAAATCAAAATTTCTCGAATGAAACGGATTGATCCAATAACGCACAGGTTGTTCATTAACAATGCAAGGTCTGTATACGTCATTGATATTACGAGCGGTTTGGGACGCATTGTTTCTTTCTATGTCAGAACTTATATTAAAAAATTACATGAATTTTCTTTTAGAGTCCATGGTTATAAATATAGCAGAGTCACAGAAAAAGTAAAACCACATAAACAACTTAATTACAGATTTTGTAAAATAAATAATGTTATTTAAATATAAAATTAATTTGAATTTGGAATTCCAAGGCAAAAAAGTGTAATAGCTGTGATTACAGTTTAAAGTAGTAGGATTAACAAAACTTTATGGTAAATACCTATTTACTAAGATAGAATTGTGTAGGTAAGCTCCGTTAGATCTTTATGATTTTCATTTTCGCGCATTAAATTTTTTTTTATTTCATGGAATCCTTGGAAATAGACAAAAAAGTCTTTATTACGAGGAAACCTGTGCTCAATGAAAGGATATATGTAGGCTTTACTTTTTGATTTTTCTTTTAATTATTTTTCAAATTTTTCTTTATCAGCCCTTTAGTCCGTTTTCACAGATATTCACCGATTACCGATCTTGCCAAGCGTGATGACTACTCTTCTTACAACGGGAGATACCCATGTTTATCATTCATCCTTTTTTAAAATATATCTTTTTAAAAATTCACTGCTGAACATTTGCCTCCCCCATTGATTGCCACATAAGGAGGATTTTGCTACAGTTGCCACGCTTTACTAGTGTGTCCACAACCGCAGTTTTTTTTTTATTATTTCAACTTCTTTTTCAGTTTGCCTCTACGGCCTCTTTTTTTTTTTGATTTTTATGTCGCCACTATACAGCAAACCCATGTTATCACTTACGATACCCACAGGACCAAAAGGGGGCGATCGATTCCCTTTCCGTCGTCAACACACGGTCCTTAATTACAATTTATTAGTATTTTACGACTGAATCGATTTTAGCAGTACTAGTAGCAATTCAACAGTTCTATCAAAAATGTATCCTTGCGGAAATAACGGAAGCGTACACAGAACGAGAGCTGTACTCACGATCCGATTATTTTCTGAAATAGCGTGCAATAAAATTGTGAAACCAGTTCGATCTGGATTCATTGTGTATAGGAAAATAAAGAGGATAAATACAGACTTTAAACAAAAGTAATTTTTACGGATTTTATCGCGTTTAATTAATTTATTTTATAATCCCGAGGTTTCGAGTACTTTGAAGCATCAATGGTCGCGGAGGACTGAGGTGTTTCACGTCGTAATGCCATAATTATCTACGACTACCTTCATCTTAAAAATTATAAATTTTTGGTTCGATCTACATAGAAGGAACTTAAAGTATCTTGAAGTCTTGCAATGGTATGCTTAGGTTGGGATTTGATGTCATTAATTATAGGATCCCGAGCTAATGGTAGCACCTAGCCATCTTCTCTATTGAAATTAAGATATTTTTTTGAATTCACTAACCTCGCGAATCGTCCTTGGTAGGAATCGGTGTTCTTTCGTAAGAATTTGTAGGAAATCTAATCTGATGTGTCTACAGACATCTCTGGACGTCGACTCTTCACGATAGCTGTATTCTTATAAGCGGGTTTTTATCGATCTTTTAGTTTGCCAGTGCGTATATGGAAGGGACCGCATTCGCAATCAAACTTGCATACTCATACACTACCAAAGTGTAATGTTTGCATAAATATAAGAAATCATTATATATAAACTTGTACTGCTTTATTGGTAAAATACAAGAGATATCCAATATTAGTATTCGTTGTATAGATTAAGTACAATAATATAATGTAAAGTACTGTTCAGCGGAGACTAGTCATTTGCACAGGACAGAATTACAATTGATGAGTGTGCGCGCCAGCATATGTTTTCTTGTTACTCACTTTCGTTGTCCGTTGGGATGGCAATCCCACATGACTGGAGGAAGATCAGGTGCAGGACCAACCAACGGCTTTCCGAAGCACGGGAGATGAAATTCCTCAACTTCCTGATTTCGGGGCGCTACTAAGAATTTCTTGATAGAGAGAAACACAACACTAATTTTAGTCTACACCAGCATTGAACCACGGACGATAAGAACAGCAAGACCACTAGAACAACGAAGCAGTCAAAAGTCAGCCGTTTGATTATAACAATACATATAAGACGAAAATACTATACTAACCAAAATAAGGTATTCTTTTTTTCCTTATTATTTTGCATCTTACATAACTTTAACCCAATACAAGGATTTTTCGTATATTATAAGGCGTTTTACATACATAAATTGCATGTGCATATCATCCAGACCCAGAACAAGTTGTTAGCATTCAAACTAGGCCGTACGCGTTTTGAATCCAGGATAACAACGTCACAGCCAAGCGCTTTGTTGCTCAGCAGCTGAACCATAATTTATATAATATTCTTTTCATTTGAACATAAACGTAGTAAATTTAGAGCTCACTGCAGTAGATGGGCCCGAATACTGCCACTAATTTCACAATACATAAGACCATTCAGTCCTACTAGTTGCCACTCACACACTGTAATTCTAGCGAGGAACGATCCTATACTGAGATTGCCGGAGAAAATCTTCCATTCAAAAATTTTTCTTATTTATTAGTTGTCAGTTTTATAATCTATATGAATGACCGATTTGACACTTCTGCTTAATTCGGTCTGCTATGCTGGTCACTTTGGATCTACTGTGGATAATAACTTAGGCCTAAAACAAAAATGAAAAAACTAACTAAAAAATTAATCCCCTTTCCACTTTATATCAATAGAAATATTTTTGAAGAAATGTTAATATAAAACAGCCATTTTTAAGTTAGGTTCTTATTCTGACTATTGATAATCTATTTATTAAACTGTTTGCTGGTAAGCTATAGATATAATTAATTGGATATCGACAAAAACGTCTTATATTTTGAAACATTTACGAAATATAAAATGATATATAATATAATTTAAAATTAAACATGTTGTACAACCGACTTCAATAAAAATTATTAAGAATAACTCAAAAACTATTGGTCAAACCTTGATGAAGCTTATATGGGACTATATGTGAAGCACCATCTTTCAAATAAAAAAAGAATCATCTAAATAGGTTCAGCCAGTAAAAAGTTAGGAGGTAACAAACATAAAAAAACATAGAGTCGAATTGCGTACCGGCTCCTTTTTGAAGCCGGTAGAAAAAACAAATTTAACTGAAACAGCCCTTATACAAAAACACACATACAAGAAATTACTTCATAAACATTATTTAACTTTAACCACTATCCAGACTAACCATATAACACAATGCAAACAACGTCCAACTTTTACTGCAACTCATAAATAAAAAGTTAGATGCAAACATAAATTATATGTCGTCGTTATTACCATTGCGATATAACTGTGCGGTGCAAATATAAGCATATCTATCTTCTCAGTTAGAATGTATAACTAATATATAAAGTAACACCCAACACTACACATAATATTAGTGCAATAATTTAATTATTTATGTCCAAATCTCGGGATGAAATGCAGTGGTCGATATTCTGAAGTCGCTGTCAGACAGTAAATAGAAAAATCGTTTACGCTTATAATATGTCTACCATATTTTATCATTTTTTACTAGAGTTGCCCAAACGTAAATTTAAAAAGATATACAGACACCATTTGTACAGATGTATACACGTAGAGGGATTTTCTCTCACGATCGGATTATTTGGTGAAATAGCACGCAATAAAATTCGAAATACGATCCACTGCGAGCTGCAGGAAAAATAAACCCAGAAATGCTTTCGAAGCTACATATGCACTTGAAATACTACGATCGGTTTAATGATTTTAAAGTGCGCGTTATTACATATGTGCAATGTAGTTGGACTATAGTATATACATAGACTATTGACGGCCGAGCGGAATTGATTTAAAAACGTAGATAATATGAGCTTAATGAGTTAATTTTTTTTTTAAAAACGTTACCTCCACACTAGGATTTTCCTCCTGAATAGTCTTTTAAAAAGTATGTATGTTTATTAAAAAGTATGTAATTAATTCTAAATTATTTTCGATTTTACTGTCAGGGTCATAGATTTGTAAATTGTTTACGATTTAGCACATATTAATTCATCTATCGATTAAAACGTACTTCTTATAACTTATAGTTACACTTAAAAAGAAAATAATCGAAAATTTTAAATAAGTGAGGGGATGAGTCGCTCACGTCCGTAGGCTTCGATCACCTAATCCTAGGCCCAGCCTATACGTGTCCCCCGGGTGGTGCTAAACAAGCGACAAAACCGAAAGAACAGACTCAGCTCCTCGCCGTATGGTAGCGGCGTAAAAAATACCACAACCTACTTTCGCACCATGAGGCAAAAAATTTACGAAATGGCCCCGAGTTCCCGGCGCCCCTTTAATGGGGCAGGGGTGCGAAGAATCTCCGGGAGGTAAACGTTCTGTCCCCCGGAGGGGCGAAAAGTGGATTGCGGAAGCCCGTCTGGCTACATTGAATGTATGTGGAGGAATGAATGATAAGATGGATGAAGTATGCGATATGATGTATGATAGAGGAATAGACGTGTTATGTGTAAATGAGACGAAACGGAAGGGAAAGGATGCCACTACACATGGCATGTATACCGCGTACTGGTCTGGTGTAGACGAGACCGAGCGGACATGCCAGGGAGTTGGTATCATCGTTTCAGAAAGAATGGGTCATTGTGTGAAAGAGTATGAATGTGTAAGCCCGAGACTGCTATGGATACGAATGAAAGTGGGCTTAAAGAAGTGCAAGGTTAATGAAAATATTGTGATATTAGGCAATTTTAGAAGAGTTGGGGTGAGGAGGCTTGTTTATGAAAGGATATTGGGAACGTTTGGTGATGAAAGTATAAAAGAGAATGGTGAAAGCCTACTCACCGTATGTGTGGAAAAGAATCTTTTTGTGACGAACACTTTCTTTCGTCATAAGAAGATTCCTCACGTATACATGGGAAAGAGGTGATGATAGAAGTATAATAGATTTCATAATTGTTGATGAAAGAATGAGGAGCGCGGTGGTAGATACAAGGGTTTACTGGTGATCTAACGTAGGTACGGACCATTACTTGGTCTTATGCCGAATTAATGGTCTTTTCAGACGTTGGAGGCATCGGACATCTGTGTCTACCACTGCGTTACAGCGTATAAGAACAGAGAGGTTACAAGTTGAAGATGTGAAAGAGAAGTTTAAATGTAGATTGAGATATTCTCTCAAAAGAGTTATTGCCAAGGCAAAGTCAGAGCACATAGGCAGAATTGGCGAGAAACTAGTTCGCCTTCCTTCGGGAACCCGTGCATTCTGGTCTCTCGCCAAGGCTGTCCAAGGGAATTTCTGTAAGCCATCACTACCATCTCTGCACAGGGAGGACGACTCACTGGCCCAAGACGCAAAAGACAAAGCCGACCTTTTAGGCTCCCTTTTTGCGTCCAACTCGACTCTTGATGACGGGGGGAAAATACCGCCGACCATCCCGTGGTGTGAGTGCTCCATGCCGGATGTGCTATTCTCACAGCGCTCAGTTCGCAAAGCACTTCTCTCCCTGGACATCCAGAAGTCGAGTGGGCCTGACGGAATCCCCCCAATTGTGCTGAGGACGTGTGCTCCGGAGTTGGCACCGGTCCTAACGCGTCTTTTCCGGTACTCCTACTCCCAAGGCGTAGTCCCGAATTCATGGAAGACAGCTTTTGTCCACCCGATCCCTAAAAAAGGCGACCGCTCAGACCCGTCCAACTATAGGCCTATCGCGATCACCTCCTTGTTCTCCAAAATAATGGAATCCATTATTAACTGCCAGCTCATCCGGTACCTTGAGGATCACCAGCTGATTAGTGACCGCCAATACGGTTTTCGTCGGGGTCGATCAGCTGGTGATCTTCTGGTCTACCTGACCCATAGATGGGCGAAGGCAGTAGAGTCTAAGGGGGAGGCGTTGGCCGTTAGTCTGGACATTGCGAAGGCCTTTGATCGGGTTTGGCACAAAGCGCTTCTTTCGAAGCTGCCTTCCTATGGGCTTCCCGAGAAATTGTGCAATTGGATCACCAGCTTTCTTGCAGATCGGAGCATCAAGGTCGTTGTAGACGGTGCATGTTCTGACTACAAGCCTATTAACGCTGGTGTTCCACAAGGCTGTGTGCTATCACCAACGCTGTTTCTTCTGCATATCAATGATATGTTGCTAACTGGTAACATTCATTGCTATGCGGATGACAGCACTGGTGATGCTCTATACACCGGCCGGGCCAATATTTCTCGGGAAAACGTCGCCGAGTACCGGAACAAACTTGTGTCTGAAGTCGAGTCTTTGCTGGACAAAGTCTCGGATTGGGGGCGACTAAATCTAGTCCAGTTTAATCCTCAGAAGACACAAGTTTGCGCGTTTACCGCTAAAAAGAACCCCTTTGTCGTATCTCCTCAGTTTCAAGGCACTCCCCTTCTTGCCTCAGCCAGTATCGGTATCCTCGGAGTCGACATATCGAGTGACGTGCAGTTTCGTGGTCACTTGGAAGAGAAGGCCAAATTGGCCTCTAAAAAGCTTGGCGTGCTCAGCAGAGCGGGACAGTATTTCATGCCGGCACACCGCCTGCAACTTTACAAGGCGCAGGTTCGGCCTCACATGGAATACTGTTCCCATCTCTGGGCAGGGGCTCCCCAGTGCCAGCTCCTTCCACTTGACCGCATCCAGCGCAGAGCGGCTCGAATCGTCGACGACCGAGCCCTTTCCGATCGGCTCGATTCATTGGCACTGCGAAGAGATGTTGCATCTCTTTGCATTTTCTTTCGCATCTACCATGGGGAGTGCTCTGAGGAATTGTTCGGATTAATCCCAGCCGCCAAATTTCACGAACGCACATCGCGGCAGAACTCCCGATACCATCCACACCATCTGGATGATTGGCGGTCCACCACTGTGCGATTTAGAAGATGTTTTCTTCCTCGCACAACTTCCTTGTGGAATAGTTTACCACCAGGGATTTTTCCGGACCGATACGACTTAGGGACCTTCAAGAAAAGAGCCTACTCCTTTTTAAAAGGCCGGCAACGCATCTGCAATTCCCCTGGTGTTGCGGTTGTTCATGGGCGGCGGTAGTCACTTACCATCAGGTGAGCCGCATGCTCGTTTGCCCCCTCTCCTATAAAAAAAAAAAAAAAAAAAAAAACTTCCATCCGTACCTCATCATCCTACCATAACGTGTTATTTTTCCTTTCATTTGTTCTCTTACTTACACCACATACTTCGGTAGCTGCATCCACTAAACCTTTCTTGACATTATACCACACAGTCTCCAAGTCTAAATCATTCATACACAATTCAGCCACACCACTTAAATATATATATTGAATTGTGTAGGAAGGAAAGGAAAAATAACACGTTATGGTAGGATGATGAGGTACGGATGGAAGTTGAAGCAAAGAAGAAAGCATGGCTAGATTTACTAGCAACCAAAGCTAGTAATTCTAGCAGTATGAATGATGATATTGAAAGGAAAAAGGCAGTCTTTAGATATCTAAACAAGAGAGTAAAAGAAGTAGTTGAAAGGAAAAAGCAAGAAAGAACGGATAAGAATGATAGAAGAATATCGGATAACTTCCAGGCAAACATTAAAATGTTCTGGAAACTCGTAATAACTGCCAAACAAAAAAACAGCCTAGAATGAATGCTATACGAGACCAGAATGGCTGTATTCTGAATGACGAAGATTTGAGTTTAAGGAGATGGAAGGAATACTTTGAAAGCGTGTTTATGAGTGATGAGACGTTTGAATTAAATGAAATAGAAATTCCGAAAGAAGAGGAAATAGATAGAGATATAAGTATATATTAAATGATGAAAGCAATGAAAAGTATGAAAGCAGGTAAGGCAGCCGGATATGATAGAGTATCTTTCAAAATGCTAAGGGCTGGAGAAAGAGTGGTGGCAGACCTGCTGTACACCTTGTTTAATTTATGTTGGGAACTTAAGCGGGTACCGGGAGACTGGTGCAAAGCCGTGATAGTCCCAATATATAAAGGAAAAGGATCACAGCAGGACTGTAAAAACTACCGTGGTATCAGCCTTCTTAGCATTGAGGGAAAACTGTATGCTAAGGTACGAATTGAAAGAGTTATTAAAGAAACTGATGGTAAAATATGGGATGTGCAAGCGGGATTTAGAAAGAGAATAGGATGTACGGATCAGGTCTTTAGATTGCCTCAATGGCGGGGAGAGAGACAATATTTGCTATGGTTGCCATGCTTGGTAGACGGGATCGCCCGGTTTATTTTTTATTTTTAGTCGTTAATAGGAAGTCGCTGCTGCCCATCTCTTGTTGTGTTTCCTTCTGTCGCCTCTTACGACACCCACGGGGTGATATTGGGTAGTGGATATTCTGACACCGCCACTAAACGGTAATAATCCGAGTAATCAAAATAAATTTATATGCTAACTTTAATTGAAAGTAACTTATAGAATATATTTATATAAGTTTATACAGAAAATATAAATTTATATATTTTATATATTAAATATTATATATAAAATATATTATAATATAAACTTTAATTGAAATAAAGAACTGAAATGGCCTTTTCATGCCGATTATTTTTAAACGTCTGTGAGTGGCATCCGAAATGAGCTTTTTATTCAAATTAACGTCATAACGTCTCAGTAGCATTCGCACTTACTCCCTGTTAAAAATAATATTTAAATTCTTTTGGCATATTTTAAAGCATGTGAAAGATTTGTGACTTTCATGTTTTAACTTGTTTGTATAAAATTGTTTAAATCAACAATTTCTTACATAATACGCGAATAGCAACGAAGATTTGTCTTTGAAGCTATCCATGGCTAGGGGTCAAAAAAGTTCTTAATTGTTTTAATAACCATATGAAGATTATCAATAAAAAAATACTTTATCGTACATACTTTATTTTGAAATGTCCATAGTTTTAACGCATTCAATAGAAGTTTCATGTTAAGAAATGTTTATTAATTTATTAATAAGACGTAGAATATGCGCTTAGTCGTGGAGCTGCGGAAAGCAGTTTATTTATTTATTCTTTATTAAACCTTACTCAATATATAGGAACAAGATGCGAACTTAATGCTTAGAGCATTATCTGTCACTGAAAATAAAAAGATACACAAGAAAAAATTACATTTACGAGGAAAATTTCGGGAATCAAGGAAGTGACACAACATTACTATTTAAAAATGAAATTAGACACATTTTTCCATACGATGGAACCAATCATTGAAGCAACCATTCCATTCGGAAGTTGGGGTCTCCAAAATGGCCGTTTTGTAGGCGTCCACAGCTTCTTCAGGTGATGAAAATCTCTGTCCACGCAATTTATTCTTTATTTTAGGGAAAGTATAGAAATCATTAGGGCTTAGGTCGGGGCTGTACGGCGGATGGTCTAATAATTCTATGTTTTCTTGCTCTAAAAACTCTTTTGTTCTGTGTGCGGTGTGAGAACTCGCATTGTCGTGATGGAGGATGATGCGGCGGTTGCAGTTCTCTTTACGGAGTTCAGAAAAGACCTGTGGCCAACAAATGCTAGCATACCATTATGCATTAACCGTTCTTTGTCCCTCAAGAGGAATAGTCGTAACATGACCGGTTTTGGAGACAAACGTGGCCACCATTTTTTTTGCAACACTCCGTGAACGAACAATTTTCGTTGGCTTTAACTCATTTTCGAACACCCAAACTCGTGACTGGTTTTTTTGTTTCGGGTTCGTACGCGTATATCCAGGATTCGTCACCTGATACGATGTTGTATACAGCATTTGAGAATCCTGCGTGGAATCTTTCGAGAGTTCTGACGCACCAAGTAACGCGAGCCGCTCTTTGCTCTTCACAGAGCGAATGCGGTATCCATCGGAAAAACAACTTTTTTACACCTAATCGTTCATGCAAGATTATTTGTATTTAACTCATGCCAATGTCTAAAGTTGCCTGAATTTCGCGGTATGACACATGTCGATCTTCCTCAATTCCTTTACGCACAGCATCAACGTTTTCTTGGGTGACTGCAGTTTCTGGACGACCTTGACGGGGATCATCACTGAGCTTGACACGTCCACGTTGAAATTCAGCAAACCAGCGATAAATTGTGGTTTTGGATGGGGCTTCATCACCAAATGCAGAAATCATCCGGTCAACACACTGTTTTTGTGTTAAACCACTTCGAAAGTCATAATAAATCGTCGCTCTTGAATTTTCTCGAGTCAATTTCATTTTCTCAACGACTAAACTAGTTTGATAAAACCTTGTGATAAGACCGAGAATATTTTTTTAAATAAATAAATGGTATTCAATTTTAAAAAAACCAAGGACTTTTCAATTAAAAAGATTTTGATATGACAGGAACAGTGGAAATATTCCATTCCCGATACTTTTAGTGCAGCCTATGTAATTCTTACTGAAAATCATTTTTACTTTTACCACTGGTTCGAAAAAAAAACCTCTGTCCTGGGAAGAACCACGGCAGAACGGCTTGCGATCAGTTTGTACGGTGACATCTGACCTGCCATAAATATATTGTGCATACCGAGTCAGAGTGTCGGTGAGCGTTAGCGAAGCAAGCTCAACTGGACAGCCGGCCTACAGCAGCACCGCTCCCAGCGCTCTGGTCTACCGACACCACCACCGGTAGCTCCGTCAAGTAAAGCGCTAAAACTGATGCATATTATATTTTATTTTTAAGATTGTCAATAGCATCTGATTGGATTCTTTTTCAATAAATTTCGTGAATAAATTAGAAAATATAATAAATGAAATGAATATATATATAATAAATGAATGAAAATGTAAACCTCTCCGATGTTTTATGATCTGTAGGATACGGCATACCCATAATAGGTTTAACTTCTTCTTATTACATTGTATTTCAATTTGTATAGCCCTATTCACTAAACATTTTAACCTAAAGCCATGTTGTATATTAGTATTCTACCAAACTCAATCAATAAACGAATCAACACCCTCCAAATCTTCCAAATATAATCTTAACTTTTCATGAAATACTTCAGGAGCACTATATACTCAATACGGTAGCCTTAGAAAATGGTAGACCAAACGGTGTTCCAAATTTACAAATGTAGCAAAATATTTCAATCGTACCTACGTAATGTATAACGTAGTGAGGAATTTCTTTTTGAGGTAAGTTATATTTAGCTACTACGCACCTAGTCATAATTAATCACGTCAATTAAACACTAATTTTCACTTTCAAACCTAAGATTTCTTTTACGAATGACGCAAGGCCAATATAGGCCGATAACGAGTATGTGAATGGCCTCGTCTATCTTTCTCGCTCTAACATATGCGTATACTATCATTTTTCTATTTTGCCAATTTTTACTAAATATAACAAACATATATAGCCTCTCCATAGATTATCCATGGTAACTATGTTTGGGAGATGGGTTATATATATAGCCACAGGATTTTATTTTATATTTGTTACGAGGACGTCACTGCTGCTTATGTTCTTGTTTGTTTCTCTCTATCACTTCTTACAACACCCACGGGACGGTATCGGATATTCTCACACTGCCACTACATGGTCAAAAGCTGTCATTTATAAAACATTTCCCATAGTTATTAATAAAATCAGCCGTTCACGGGAATCCCGCATAAATTGTGGTCTCTCAAAAATAGGACCTGCGTTTTTTCTTCGCTAAGCAGCAAGGCATCACAAGAATCCCATTTCTCTTAATGATGTCTCGATGATAGTTAAATTCGAATAGTGTATATATTTTGTTTAGTAGTGTTTATATTTTTAATTTGATATTTTTACGATTTACTGTAACGAAATAAATCTTTGACACCGTCATACCTTACGAGGGTTGTGTTCGCAATTTAGGTCTCCTCATGGATGAGAATTTAAAATTTTAGCAACATGTTCAGACAAAAATCGGCAAATGCTATGGTTCTTTAAAAAATTTGTATAAAATTCGCAAATTTCTAAAATGTGACATTAGACTGCTGCTTTGTAACAGTTTAGTACTATGCCACCTTCATTATTGTGATATTGTTTATGGTCCTTGCTTATTTAAAAAAACTGCGAAGAATGTATAGAGAGTGCAGCGTTTATGTTTTAATATACCGAAAAGGCATAGGATTTCACCTTATTTAGTCAGTAATGGCATTTTAAATATGTCCAATTGTACCAAGTTAAAATATGCTTGCTTTCTGCATAAAATGTATCACACAGCGTCTCCAAGATATTTGTACGATAAGATAGCTGTTGAACAAAAAAGTTTGCTCTCGGTCAGAGAAAAATGTCATCGGCTTCCAGTACCCAGAATTAGACTCGCTGGAGCCAGGGGGTGTTTTAAATTCGCCGCTGCTAAAATCTGGAACGATTAGCCACCACCAGTCCGGTCTACCCTATCTCCATATAGGTACCTTCCGGCAAAGATGCCGCAAGTTGCTGATTCAACAACAGTCCCTGCCTCTGAGTGGTTCTGCTATCCCGTTAAATTGGTGAACATTCTTATATTTTTGTATTTTGTATTTCATATTTTAGTAACTATTATTTATTGTTTGAATTTTTATTTATTTATTTATTGCTGATACGTGTGTTACATCGCGTGCCTAAGACCCTGTATGTATGGTTGCTGCGCAAAGGCTGCGGCAGAATAGCAGGAGTAATGGGTTTCCCGTTACAACCGAGTCACAGATCGTTTTGTCACAATTTATTATTAAGCTGTCTATTTAAATTTTAACAAAGTTTAATACGTGGTAGAGCCATGCTGCAGCTATATTAGTAGTAAAGTTGTAGCACGAATGTGTCGGCTCGACCGGGGAAGGACCACGCTCTCACAGAATACCAGCTTAAAATAGCAGCTTAACACTGCTGTGTTTCGTATGGTGAGTGTAGAGAACCGGAGACCCTTTTTACTGGAAAAGAGGCATTCCATCTTAGTCCTCACGGGTGACAACGCATCTGCATTTTGATTCTCAAACTAGGATAGATGTAGATGTCTATGGGCCACAGAAACCACTTACCATCAGGTGGACTGTGTGCTCGTTTGTCATCCTATCCTATAAAAAAAACATTGTATAGTTTTGTGGCAAATAAATACTTTTATTTGTTATTATTATTATTTAATAAAAGTTAATCAAATGGACGAGGCAAGTTCGCGCAACTTTGTTTTAATCTAAACTTTGATCACTGCAGTCGTCTTGGGCAACGAGTGCTAACTGTCCTATCGAACTTTTTCAAACGAAGTTCAAATGAAACAGATACTAATTGATGATACGTTGCAAGATTGCAAAAGATTTGCGAAATATCTTTGTATTTATGTTAATCTTAATTTTGATTGTGTACAACAATTAGTTCGATAAAAGGACTTCGATCCACCCTCACCTTCATACGGTGCTCCTTAAAAATAACAAAAGATTAAACTGGCAAAGGATAAAATAGATTAAGATATTCACAAAAAATGATTGGCACAAAATTATGTTGGTGACCGTTCTTCGTCTGAAAATTTGGATAAAAAGCAATAACAGTTATGATAATCACATTCATTACATTACTTATAAATCCAGATTAATATATGCCACGCGTACAGATTCCCACAAAGCACGGCCTTGAGCCAAATGCACTCATTGAATACCTGTCTGCATTAACAAGTAGTCGCAAAATTAGTAGAAGCACCGCTTTTCTTCCCCTTCGGTTGTAATAATCACACAAATTAATTATATTTTATTATTTATTGTCAGTAAGTGATGTACGTTTGTTAATATTTTGAGGTGGTAGAGCAAAGTAAAAGGGTCGGTTTAAGAATTATGCTGTTTTGTATGATAAATGTAGAGAACCGGAGACATTATTTACTGGCTACGAGGCATTCTACCCTATTCCTCAGGGGTGACAACGCACCTGCATTTTTAATCTTAAACGAATCCTCGTATATCCATAGGTGTAGTGTGACTATGGGCCACAGGATTCACATACCATCAAGTGAACTGTGTGCGGGCTTGTCAATCTTATTCTATAATATATATATATATATATATATATATATATATATATATATGGGTTGACCAGATTTCGGCTTGCATTCTGCTACGATTTGATACAGTTTTGGCTTTCTAAATGTTTCAGATACTAATATGTCTGATATTTATAAATAAACAGCTATCATTATATATCTTTATTATATCTAAAACTAGACAAGTTCGGGTAGAATTCTCAACCTGAGGATTTCTTTTTTTTTCTTTTTTTCTTTTTAATAAAAACGTTACCCCCACACTAGGATTTTCTCCTGTGTCGTGGAGGCAGTTTACAAACATAAATTGCACAAGGACAAACATCCAGACCCGGAACAATTATTTGTAGGCCATACAAATACTTGTTCCGTGCGGGATTCGAACCCGCGGCCCCCAGCGCAACAACTGATTGCTAAGCCACTGCGCCACGGAGCCGTGTAAACTTTGTTTTATTTTTATTTTATTTTATTTTGAAGACGGCTATCATAATTAGGAGAGATAATACTAATAATAACTTCAGTAAGCCAGTTAAAGGTCCTCACTAGTAGATACAAAGGTGAATTTACAACATTGATAAACGCGATTCAACACTCAAGAGTATCTAATACTTATGCCAAATGCAAGCTTACTGATATAACATGTAATATACGTAGAAAAGAAAAATAATAATACCAATATAAAATACTAAGACGTTGGTTTTGTAACACACGCATCAATATATCACTTAGAGCTACCAAAAAAATTCATTGTTAAGTATGCGCTTACAAAAACAAATCGACGTACCAACTCTTAGGCTACCTTGTTAAAATTATTGCTCGCTCGCCAAATAAATGTATTTTGCCCATAATTTGTAGATGCAAATAGGAGACTTAATTAATAAAAAATAAATTATGCTACTTTATTTTATTCAGCCTTTTGCAATAATTAAAACTGGTAAAGTATCATTCCTACGTATATGAATTTTTCCGTATTTGACCAAGATGTAAGAATAACCTTGGTCTTTTGCTAATGTCCTTATTTTAATAAGAAGTTTTTATGCTCTGTAGTCAAATGATCATTTACGAAAACATGCTGTCGATTACGTCCAAATCCAACATCTTTCACCTCTACAGATTTGCACGCGCGCGCTGCCGCAACAAATTCTTTTTTGACTTAATGATTTATAAAATTGATAATGATGGCCTTCTCTTTGGTATTAAACATGTGTACTCGGGATATGTAGTGGAGATTTTTGTCTCAATAATACTTTTAAGATTTGCTATCTCCTTGTTGGCCATAGCGAGAGAATGTTGAACCTTTTCTATCTGAGATACACCACGTTCCAAACTAGAGACTTCGTGTTGAAAATATTTAAATGAACTAGTGTTGTACTCACGTGACTCCTTCAGATGAATTAATTCAACTTTAATAGATTTGACGTCCACGAAATGACTTGGAACTGTAGAAGCCAGCTTTTTCATCTCGCGAATCTCCTTAAGAATAACATTCAAAGTCAGCGACTCCCCACCAGAATCGCCTCAAAGAGTGACCGGACCTTGGAAGGGAGGGGCTGAAGAAAATAATTTTGCTCTGAAGAAATTTCATTGAGCTCTTTGATTTACACCTAAGTTCTGAAAGCTTCGTTTCGTTATACCAACATAACCAAAGTCATAGTCCTTTTACAAACATAGCATTGCGCTCCATCATTGAACTCTTTTGTACATGATGCACAAATATTTAGCGTTGGAGTAACAGTATTTAAAATTACGAAGAAAAAAGGTTGGTGATATATATTGCATGTCGTATGGCGTAGATACATAAACAAGAGTGCAATGCTTTAACTAAACGCGTACGCCTGTGTCATACCACTCACTGCAGACTAGTTTCATAGATTATGTACATAGATAGTACATCTATTCTGTGAATCGAGAATCTCGATGATTTTTGCCTGTTTTCGATACAGATACTGGCTATATAATATCGAATCGGACTTTCCGAGACATTCAAGAATGTTTAAAGTTTAAATTAAATCGCTTGTAGAATCTTAGATTTACAGTAGCAGTAAGAAGGACTTTCTCCTTTTGAGGAAAAAAGTCCTCCATAAATATGTCAGTGATAGTGGAAGATACAGGTGAGCCCATCGCCATCTTATCTACCCATTTATATGTGGTAAAGCCACGCTGCAGCTATATTATGGTTGTAGCAAGAATGGGTCGTCTTGACCGGGGTAGGAGCATATTCTCACAGAATACCAGCGTACACACAGCGTAAACAGAAAACGTAGTCAACCCCGAGGACTGACAAATAATGTTTCTTTACCAGTAGACCCAGGGACTCTGGCTCCCTTCACATACCACACACAACACTACAGTAATTATACTGATATTTTATATTGATAATTTGAGAACATGTTTCTTTCCTATGCATTCGTGCTACAGCCCCAACATAGCAGTGTAGCTCAACCTAGTATAGTACCAATATGGCGTTAATAGTCTTTGTATACGTTTATTCATTTCTTATAAAATAGTATTTTATAATAGAAAAAGGTTAAGTCGTTGAACAAATTACGCTCTTATAAATTCTGAATATTATATCAAAGGTAAAATTTAGAACCTTCAATAGAAGTGATGCGTTCACTCAATCGTAGCATGTCGTAGCTTCGCGCCGTAGAGTTTCACTCTACGAACTTAATTCTACGTCGGAATAATTTTACATCGTCTCGCAGCTCCCTCGCGTATCGAGCGAAAGGCGAAGAAAAATATCTTTGATCGTTACCTTTTGAGTTATTTATAATGAATTTAAATTAAATGTATATTATTTTTCCGTTATTTAAATATACATTTTAAGATTTTATAATAAGGTATTTATATAATCTTATAATTTTAAAAGCGTGACAAACGGGCTAATAATTTGCCGGATGGTAAGTAGCTGTTGCAGCGCACGGAAACTTGCAGGTAAAAAGAATATGACTACAGAAATAAGTCTTTTCTGGGGACTATTGTTTACTGTCATCCACACTGTAGTTGTACTGGCTATCTTGCCTTTAAAACAGGAATACTGCAATGGGTGCGTTATTGAGTGTAAAGAGTACATAAATTATTTGTACGTATAATTTACCTAAGTACTATTCGCGGCATCGCTGCATCATAAACAAATCATTCCTCTTGTAGTCGTAGTAGGCAGTTTGAACAGTATTTCTTTTTAATCTTGTATTGTTTAGGCTATTTTATTACGTAGTTGTTTTCAGTTATCGTTATTGATATATTATAAAAATTATAGGACTGTTCCGTTTTTATTTTACTAATATTAATCAAAAGAAAACTGAAAATTATATATACACATTTGGTTAATTTTCTGCCTTTTAATTTTTTCAACACAACAGAAAATATATATTAAAATAACACTAAAACTTTCATATTATAGTTCTACACTCATTGCAACAATACCAAGAACGCACGCTTTGCTACCTCGATGAATGGCTACTTAGCCTTTGGGCGAGAATAAAATAAATTTTATTGTTTTATCCTTATAATTTTTTTTTAATTTTGTACATACTTGTTGATTTATCACTTTCATGTTGTATGTATAGATAGAAAATCTTTGTGCCATGAATCTTAAATTTTTTCTTTTTTTATTTATTATGTTCTTTTCACCTTTTACTAAGTTATATGTCATGCAAAAACATTTGTTTCAATATACATTGTTGGTTTTATATATTCAATGCAATAAAAATGCAATGCGTTTTAGTTTATCTCCAAACTCAACCCAAAAGCGTTATATGGAATACTCGGTATCAAGTAATCGTTAGGCTTGGACTATTAGATGTTTCTGTGTTAGGGCGAACTTTATTTTTCTACCGACTACAAAAAGGAGGAGGTACACAATTCCACTGTATGTTTTTTAGGTGTGTTACCTAATAACTTTTTTCTGGGTGAACCGATATCGATGATTCTTTTTTTATTTGAAAGCTAATGCTTCTCATGTGATCGCATATAAATTTGATCAAGGTCTGGTCAAATGTTTTGAATTATTTTTAATAATTTATATTGAAGTCGGTTGTACAAAATTTTGAATTTTAAACTATTTTAATAGAATGTAGATGACACTGATGATTACTGAGGCCTATAGATCCCATCTACAAGTATCCTCGATTAAGAATCAAAATTCAGAAGCTCTGTCACCCCTGAGGACTAAGATGGAATGCCTCGTTTCCAGTAAAAAGGGTGTCCGTTTCTCGACACTCACCATACGAAACACAGTAGTATTAAGCTGCTATTTTACGACAGTATTCTGTAAGAGCGTGGTCTTACCCCGGTCGAGCCGACCCATTCGTGCTACAATCACAATATAGCTGCAGCATGGCTCTACCAAGTTTAAAAATCGCAACGATAATCGAAGCAACAGTATCCTAATGGCAGCGTGTAAACTGCGAGCTCCAAAGGTCGCGGGATCGAATCCACCATTCGACTATTGTCATGAACTACTCCTAACACAAGCATTTTAAGCTTGCCGGGAGTGGTTAAAGGGAATATCAGCAATGGTCATTTCTATGAACATATAACTATTAATTTAATAAATACTACCACTAAAGTAAAGTAAAGTTGCAGACTCCCGCTGCTGGGCACAGGCCTCCTCTCATTTCTGAAAGGGTTTTAGGGCAAGGAAATATCCGCCGCGCTGCCCCAATGCGTGTTAGCGAACTTCACATGTCTTCGAAATATTTTTTTTTCTTATTTCTCAAACATGCAGGTTTCCTCGCGATGTTTTCCTTCACCGACAAGCACGTGGTGAATCAGCACTTAAAATTGCAATTAACAATTTCATTGGTGCCGGCGGGGATCGAACCCGGGTTGCTCGAGTACTGTGTAACTTACAGCGAGCGCTAACCATCTGACCTACCACGGCTCCTATTACCAATGCTTTGTTAGTATTTATTAAAAAGAAAAAGAAAAAAGGCACTGAATATTATGTAATTTATCTTATTTTGACAAGACCGTAAAAGGGTTTGCTTAATCGCCACGTTTGGCAGGTGGATTGACGATTGGTAAAATAATTGCTCCCAACTATTTTAAAATATTAAATATTGTAAATTAATAATATCCACCTCAATTTTGAGTTACAGTTGTTAAATACGACTTATTTGTGTTTGTGATATAAGTAAAAGTCAGAAGTACCTATTTTAATTACATACATTGTGTTTACTGTTTCAACCAAAAGTAACAGCTGTAACGAACATCGTTTAAACGTATTGTAAGTGTAATTTCTTGTTATCCCTTTAACATTTTAAGATTTACCTATTAAGTGTTGTTGTGGATTTCATTTTGAATTATTTACATGATAATTTAATTTGAGATCTGTAAATACGCCCATACATCTCGACATTTGCTTACTCTGCTTCTTTGGTTTTCTTTCTTTGTTTTCTTTTGCTATTTACATTTAATAGTAAAATGAATACACGCAACGCCAAAACGCGCCAATTGGAGAACCAACTTCAAATGGCGCTTCAAGAACTTAAGGCGTCAAAGGAGCAGTGTGAGCTATTAATTAAAGAAAGGGATGACAATGAAAAGGAAATAATAAATATAATTGCTAAAAATACTAAACTAAAAAGTGACATGGTTAAGTTGCATAAAGAATATACATTTGTTACAAAAGAAAGGGATCAACTTCAGAGAACAGTCGATGAGTTTGACCAATGCAGCAAGGAATATGAGGAATCCCTCAAATTAATTGCTGCATTGCAGTTACAGTTAAGTGAGGCTAATGAGCAGATTGTTTTATTAAAACATTACATAGATAACATGAAAGCGTCCCAAACTCAAAGTCTGTTCAACGAGCTCATAGAGTGTGAATCTACTAAATCTAAAGCATTGCAACCCTCCACAACAATCGATTTGACTGGTGATGATTATGTCATGTCAAGAACAGCAGCAAGAACTACCTGCAGTAGAAGAAAATTAAAGAAATATATAAAAATTAATAAATATATTAGAAAACTACAAAAATTAATTAAAACTAAAATTAATGTTAAAAATTATATAAATGTATGCAAAGAAAAGCAAGAACTAATTAATAAACTTAAAATATATTCAATTGAGGTGGAAAATATGAATCACTGTTATGAGACTGATATAGAGTGTCTACATTCAACAATTTTATCACTTAAAAGCTCTCTAGAAATTGTATCAAATAAATATGCATCGGCTCAAGATGAGATAAAAGAACACATATTGGCCATGAATGATCTGGTAAAATCATGTAAATATAATGAGGAGCGCTTTGACTCCTTAATAAAAAATCAGAGTGAGTATCAGCGCTCCATACCAGGTTCATCGGGGACAATATGTGTAAATAACAAAGTTAACAGTAAGACCTCATTATTTTCATCTACACTCTATGACAGTGCTATGACAAAGGATATAAACTTAAAAAGTAATGTAAATATTAAAAAAAATAAAGTTATTATGTATTGTGATGACATAGGCAAAAATTTGGGCATGATGTTAAATAACTGTTTAAAAGGACATATGATCACTAATTATTGCATGCCTGGAGCATCCTTTAGTCATATAATGAATAAAGTTTTAGCTAGTAAATTTTGTCCTAATAGCACATTAATTATTCTTGTTGGGAGAAGAGGCAATGTAAACAAAAATCAATTATTAAAATATATTGATAATCTAAATACTTTAAATGTACATAAAATTATCTTGTTTACATTGCCTTACATACAGGGTTGGCCGCAGGAAAATAAAATAAGATATGATTTAAATTTATTAATGAATAACTTTTCATGTAATAATAATTTAAACTTGACATTTAATTGTTACAATTATAATGATAGAATTAATTTAATAGATATAAATAATTTAATTAAGAAATTTTTGACTAGAGATAGGTATTACCTATCAAAATATAATTTAAGACAGATAGCAAATGTGCTATCTTATTATTTATATATTAACTCAGCCAAGGACTTGGCTACACAGACATCTGCTTCTTTTGAGCAGTGTAATGACTTAACATGCAATTTGGAATCAGTTCCAAGTAATTTAAATTAGAAAATGAGACAATAGAGGTAATCTCTAGCAGTTATAATAACTTAAATAATTTAGAATGTGGCTTACAAATCTTTAATTGTATGACTCCACAGAAAGATAATGAAAATTGTTTACACCTGGTGCATCAAAATATACAAGGCATGATAGGCAAAGAGCTAGAAATTGAGTTGTTCTTAAATAGCAACAATATTCATATCTTATGTATTACTGAACATTGGTTAAAATCTTATAATTTAATGTTTAACTTCAGTAATCACCAGGTGGTCAGTTCTTTCAATAGAGATACGGTTTTAAGAGGTGGCTCCTTAATATTAGCTAGTAAATTATTATCATGTAAAGAACGTAAAGACATTGTGAGCCTCTCTGTTGAGCGAACTGTAGAAATGGCATGTGTTGAGTTTGAGCACCTCATTGTTGTGAGCGTCTACAGACCCCCATGTTGTACATATGATACTTTTGAAAACATTATGGAGGAAGTTTTTGCTAAGCTTAATAAACAGAATAAATCTGTTGTAATATGTGGAGATTTTAATATCAATCTCCTAGAAGCTTCCTCCATCAATATTAAATTTAGATCATTGTTTAAATCATATGGTCTTTTTAATTTATTTATAGAGCCAACGCGTATTTCTCAATCTAGTGCAACATGTATAGATAACATTTTTACAAATGTGAAGCCGTTGCATAAATGTATAATTCAAAAATTAAGTTCTGATCACTGTGGACAAGTAGTTTCGTTACCTTATGTTCACAAAAAGCAAGTAGATGAGAAAGTTGTGTCTGTTCCAGTAAATGCACGTCGCTTGGAGAAATTTAGAAGTAACATAGTGAAAAAACTTCCATCACTTTCATACCAAAATGATCCTAATTTTTTGTATGGAACATTATTTAAGCTTATTTGCAATGAATTTAATAATACTTTTACTTCTAAAACATTCTCCTTGAACAGTCGGAAGTCATTCAATGAATGGGCGACAGTAGGAGTCCATAAGAGCAGGCATAGGTTATATGATCTTTACCATGAAAGGTCATATAATCATAGCGTCGAATTTAGGGAATATGTAAAAAAATATTCAAAAATATTTAAAAGAGTGTGCTCCATAGCCAAGTCTTTGCATTTGAGCAACAAAATTAAGACGGCTTCCAATAAAATTAAAATGACATGGAGTATAATTAATAGCGAAACTGGTAAGATCAACTCTCGCAATTCAAATTACCAGTTAAGTGTTAACAACAAATTAACTGTATCAGATCAGGACGTAGCAATGGTTTTTGAGAAATATTTTACTGATATTCCGATCTTGACCACTAAGTCACTAAATTCTTCTCCTGCCGTCGCCGAATCATTACTTAAACATAATGTAAATGTGTGTACAAAGAATTTTACATTTCATAAAGTGACATCAAAAGATATTGTAAAATATTTTAAAACTATTGATGTTAAGAAAACTGCGGATCTGTGGGGGATTTCCGTTAAAGTTATTGCGTCTATAATAGATACAATCGCGCCTCATTTAGCTATTATTTTTAATACTAGTATCGAATCTGGTGTGTTTCCTGATTTAATGAAGCATAGTAAAGTAATACCTTTATTTAAATCTGGTAGTACATTAGACCCCGCCAATTTTAGACCTATTTCTGTACTACCAACACTTAGTAAGATTTTTGAAAAAATTGTTCTTGATCAAATGTTAAATTTTTTTAATATAAATAATTTACTTCATAAAAATCAATTTGGTTTCACAAGGGGTCGCTCGACAACTGATGCCGGTGTTGAGCTGATTAAATATATCTTTAATGCATGGGAGAATTCACAGGATGCTTTGGGTATATTTTGTGACCTATCCAAGGCCTTCGATTGTGTTCACCATGAAACATTAATCAGGAAACTTCAACACTACGGTGTAAGAAGTGATGCCCTTAAATTAATTATTTCATATTTAAGTAAGAGAACGCAAAAAGTTGTCATTAACAATATGAGCTCTTCCGGATCGATGGTACAAATGGGCGTGCCTCAAGGCTCAATTCTCGGCCCCTTTCTGTTTCTTGTATACATTAATGACTTACCTTACATAGTAGGGGATAGCCATGATATAGTATTATTTGCAGATGACACTTCTTTAATTTTCAAATTAAGTCGACAGTTACTAAAATATGACGAAGTAAATAATGCTATATCTAAATTAGTAAATTGGTTCGATGTTAATAATTTGCATTTAAATGGCACTAAAACAAAATGTATGAAATTCGTGACTCCAAATGTCAAACAATTAAATACTAATGTAATTTTAAATGGGGAGAAACTGAGTCTTGTAGATACCACCATTTTTCTTGGAATCACACTAGACGCGAAGCTTCAATGGAGCCCCCATATATCAAAACTAGCAAGCAGACTTAGTTCTGCAGCATATGCTGTAAAAAAGATTAGAAGTCTAACCAGTGTTGAAACAGCTAGACTAGTTTACTTCAGCTACTTCCATAGCATAATGTCGTATGGTATTTTGCTATGGGGACACGCAGCTGACACAGAAATTATATTTGTTTTGCAGAAGAGGGCCATAAGAGCAATTTATGATTTAAAGCCTAAAGAGTCGCTGCGACAAAAATTTAAGGAAATTAATATATTAACTTTGGCCTCTCAATACATTTATGAAAATTTAATGTACGTACACAAAAATAAAAGTAGTTTTATAAAAATAAGTGATATTCATTCTGTAAATACTAGGAACAGACACAAGCTAGTAGTACCAGTTACTCGACTCCATCGAGTCAGTAATTCATTCTTGGGGCGATGTATACGCTTTTACAACAAAATTCCAGAAAATATACAAAGTTTGGCCTGTTCAAAGTTCAAAAACTTTATTAAACTAAGTTTGTATAAAAAGGGTTATTATAATATTAAGGAATTTATGGATGATAATAACCCCTGGAAATGAGGTGATCGCTACCAAGCTATTTCTAATTTGTTGTGTTGTTAATTTGTGTAACATCATGATTGTAAGCTGTTATTTAAAAAAAAAAGTCCCGCTGGGTTTCTTGCTGGTTCTTCCCAGGACAGAGGTTTTTTCCGAACCAGTGGTAATCAAACAAAAGAATGACTTTCAATAAGTATTATTTATAATCTATATTGAATAAAAAAGTTTCTGTTTCTGTTTCTGTATCGCAGATCTAGAAGCTTCGTACCTTTGACGCTGTACTACACCCCCCCTCTAAATATTTTACGTCTGGTGTAAACGAGTTGGTTATACGTTATTTATCGGAAGTTATGAATTCTCCCTAGCATTATCTATAGTCAGCATTTCCCTTACTCACGAAGTAATGAGTGATTTATCTTAGGCCGCCACTACACGGCAAAGTCTTAATTTGTCCTAATAGCATAGAGCTATGACATTCTAGTATAGTGTTCGCAATCGATCAGGAAAACATCACCTGTGCAGGTTGTTTTTTATTTATACTTACCAACATGTTTAATCCATAAAAATATTATTGAAGTCGAAACGAAGCCACCATGCTAAATTGACTATTTCGGGAAACATTCGGGTTGTTATCGAGCCGGGCTTAAAATTTTTAACAAGAAAAGTAGGAGATATTCAATTCGACTGTATTTTCTTTTTGTGTGGTTACCTCAGAACTTTTTTCTAGGTGAACCGACTTTGATGATTATTGTTTGTCTGAAAGCATGTGGTTCCATATAAATTTGATCAAGATCTGACCAGTAGTTTTGAGTTATGCTAATGTGTATTTAATTGTCTTCGACTACATTGATAATGTTCTCAATTTATTTATATTAAAGTCGTTTCAACAAAATGTTTAATTTTACTACTTGTATTAAACGCTTATGTTTAAGTAGCTTGTATTACACACCAGCTCCCATTACTCCTTGCTTCCCTATTCAGACGCTGGACAAAGCAGAGGAAAAAGGCAAAGAGAGAGTATATGTAGAGTTTTCCTGTTAAGGTGAATCGAGAGTCACTTGAGTTATTTGCGAAATTCGTAAATGTGATTATATTTGCGAAGTCCAAATCTAACAGAAATTTTGAACGCACGCTAGCTCATTCGGTATCAAATATTCTAAAAATTTACAGAATGTCCCATGAGTGACGACAGAGGTGACAGAGGCAAACTGAAACAGGAGATGGGGAGAATCTTCCTGATAACAGCTCGAAATAATAAAAAGCTGCGGTCGCCAACCCCCCTGCTAAGCCTGGCATCTATGGCAAAATCTTATAATTAGTGAGGCATTCTATGTGGGTGGCCTTTATTCAACAGATTTTTAAAGGCTGTTAGGGAATATAATATATCAGTCAATTAGTTTCTAAATCGAGAATAGATCATTTGATTTCAGTGCATATTACATCCTATGTAAAAAAAAAAATACTTTATAAAATTGCTGTTTTATAGAAAAATTAAAATGTCAATCTATTATATTAACAATTTAATATATAAAAATAAAAATTTGTTTGTCCGTACTTTATGCGCTGCCATACTGTCAGATATGCTATATAACTTATTGCTTGCACTTGCGCGAAGGTTATAGGCATAGTACAATTAACTTACACTAGGTGGCACGCATAATATCGTACTGACAATTTATTCGGAAGTTATAGAACATTCAATTTCTAATTAAATAACTGTTCCAAATTTTAAACGATATTTCCACAATTATTTCTTTTGCGGCAGCAACGTGCCGGGTAACCAAGTAGTACCAACCAGTGGCTTTTATTATATTATATTTATTTATTCAAATTTCAGCCACTTTGATCAATGCACTTATACCATTTTATTGTATTTTCACTTATGCCTCTGCTGCTGATATTTCGGTAAAGGGACTCAATAAATTCTCAAGACTCAACAAATAATAGAATTAAATAGAAAGAAACAAGTTCTCGTGCATATGGTGGAAGACCATGTTTCTAGTCTAAGCTCTTGTAATTTGGTATGAGTACATTATGCGGTGTGTTCCAGAATTTTCCTGGAGAAATACAGGATTAATACAATTGTCAGTTCTAGACTGCTTGATAATAAGCTTATCGTTGACTATCACGGCGTTTGCAGTTCTTGACGGTATACCTACCTCTCCAGTAAATGTTTTGGCACATTTTTAGAAGTTGTAAATGATTATGCTTAAACAAACAGAGCAATATACAGTGTAACATCATTTCATTATTTTTGCTCTTTTCTCTTTTTTTTTCTCTGGATCCAAACATCGAGTAAAACGTTTTAGATTATCTTACAAAATATATTTTTCATCGCAAGTGAAAATCCGGTTTAGAATTTTCTTATTTTAGTGCTGATTCAACACATTAAAGCCAGCTCCGACGCGAGTTTCCTTTTGTTATTCAGTTAGTTCGTAAGGTACCCTATTTCAAAGCTCTTTTATTTTTTTCAATTTGACGCAAATGAATCATATCGTTTCGTCACTTAGGTTGAAGTTTGCTGCTAACTCTTTAGTGGTTTTATGTGAATACGCTTACACTTATATATATATATATCCTTTATTTCGACCAACAATAGTAAAAAAAAACTTACTTAGCCTAATGTTGGTATAAAATAAAATAGAAGTTAATATTAAAATGTTAGTCAAAATAGTACTTATCCTATATTAGTAGCTTAACCTACCCCCAGCCTCACACAGCGAACTCCGGGTGGGATTCTCCTGGTGCTGGTGTGTGCACCATTCCAAGCCCTCCAGAGTGGGCTATCCAGCTTCACAGCCAATGCGCTGAGAAGGGTGTTGGAGCTCCTCAATAGCCTGCTCATCATGGACGCGGCACGCTTGCGCATGATCGCGTAGTATTGGTTTTATTTCGCCATTATTGTCTTTACACTCCGCTTTTCTACAGAACTTCTTACTATATTTGAAATTTTTCAAACGAAAACCGAAAACGCCCATATCAAAAATTATTTCGCCATTATTGCTTTTTCACTCCGGTTTTCTACAGACTTTCTTGCTGTGTTTGAAATACTCATCACTGATATTGTGTGCCATCTGTGCAAACTTTCGCCACAGCGGAACACATATTCGAAAATAAAACTAATTTTCGATCATTATAGGCCGTTCCACAAAGACAACGAAAAATTCAAACGGCGGGAAAACGAACTAAACTAACGTTTTAAAATCAATGCGAGTAGAGGTGGAAATATAAAAAATTGTTATGCTGCCATTAACGCAAAGCAAGGGATTTTTATTGGCGTTTCTCTATGTTGAATTTTTAAATACCTATGATACAAGATAAGATCGCCGTATTAATGAATAATTTCTTAATTTATTTATTTTTATTTATTTAATTAACTGTATAATAATAATCAATGGCTTAAAAATCATTTAAACTTTTTATATTTTTCGGCTTTGGCTTTTCACTTTCAGTTATATTATTATAAAATAAAGAAGTCAAAGCATTAAAGGTAGATAAGACGATTTGTATGGTGTATACATACACATGTCACGAGATCAAAAGAAATGATAAAAATTGATCTCAATTTTCCAGCCCATCAGGAAGTTTCCCCTTATACCTTTTAGCTAATGGACTTTTGAAAGACACTTTCCGAGAAGTATTCATCGTATTACCAGGATATTGTCTTTACCTTTTGAAGTTTTCGTGCAAGTTTTTATTACTTGATCTCGGAAATACGAAGTGATTCTTCTATAAATAGAGTTACAATCGATAAATTAATGTGCAATATGGAGTTATTATTTATATAAGCAAAAATTATTTAATAAGATTTATTATACTACTAAAGAGTATATGATTTATAATAATCCCTGGGAATGAGTTTATCGCTACCATGCTATTTCTAAATGTTTTCGCATTAATTGTATAAAATAATATAAAAAAAGTTCCGCTGGGTTTCTTGTTGGTTCTTCCCAAAACAGTTTTTTTTTTCCGAAGTAGTGGTAAAAGTAAAAAATGACTTTCAATAAGAATTAAATCTAATCTGTATTGAATAAAAATGATTACACGACTATTCTATTCTTTCTATTTAATATTGTGTCGGTAATTGATTCTCAGTAGACCGTCAGTATGTGAGCATTGTTGGAACGGGTGTTATTAATAATCTTCGTTGATGTGTCTGTTCTCTAGACAGTTTCATACGCTCACACTCAGCGGCCGTTGGACACTGCTGAGACCCGTGAAACCATTTTTCAAATTCAAACACCTAGCAAAGGGAGTAAAGGATGGACCAGTTCTGTAGTATTGTGTAACGTTTAAGCTTAGTGCATAAGTAAATTCGATTCCAACTATTTTTATGTATTTATGTAGGATTTTTAAAATATTGTGTGTTTTTCAAATACACAATTTGATAAAAGTTTCTATGCGTAAAAAATATGATACGCGAAAAAAATGGAACTCATAAATCGAAAGGAAATATTTTACGGTCCGGCATTCATAACGTTGCGTTCAACGTAGAGCGAATAGTAGAAAGGAAAGGTATAAAAGCTTCACCCTTTCTAAAAAAACACGTAAATAGAAGAGTCGAGCTTTCGTTTCGTTCGGTTCAAATGGCAGCCAGGCACACATACGTACAACACCTACACTGCCCGCGTTTCACATACGGCGAATAAACGATGTGAAATGGGAAAAAAGTTAAATATGTATGAGTGTGGGTAAATATATAAATCGGTATATAAAAGTGTTTATATAAAATAGGCAAGAGAGCGCGGACTGGTAACGCTCAGCGAGGCTCAGTCGCGCGCGATCCTCCCAGCCTCTCTGCCGCATCTCACGGAGAGCGGTCCATGATCTCCCGCCGAATTACTTCTAACACAAGTTTCATGACATTTTCTATAAGTGTTGTCATATCATTTTATGGACTAAAACAAACTTTTTCTATGTCGTATTGATAAGACTGTGCTATGTTAAAACAAGTTTTTCAATCTATTTGGACTTTGACACTGCTGGACAAAACTTGGTAAGAAAATTACGTAGAGTAAAAAAAGTTTCTAAGTTACGAATTATGTGTATTTAGTGCAGTTCATTGTTTTTTAATTATTTTATTATTAATTAAAAATGTAATAAACAATTAGGCATATAAATTGAACAAAAACGTCTTTATTTTATACATACAAATTAAGCTTTATTTAAGCATATAGTTTAATTTGTAAGAGTAACATAACATCTGCAAAAATGTTTTGATCAAATTAATTGTTAAGTGATAATTATAACATTAAAATTAATATTAAGGTTATAATTTTCACTAATAAATTATTTTTTTTGCATTACTTATAAATCTTATTTCATACACCTTTTTCTTGTTCTCATTCTTTATCAAAGCCCGTAAAATTGGCCTCTAGACGTTCAAAGGATTTACCTTATCGTCACGCTTGACAGGTGTATGGACGTTCACAGTATCAGGTGTTTCGCACAATTTAACGCCGCTGCATGTCGCTTATGGGTATTTGACGCCTGGTGTCAAGATGTGCATACTGCTATCTATCGTATGCCATAAGATTTTTTGTCATTTTTTTATCGAATGGGGTGAAAAACGAGCACACAGTCCACCTGATGATAAGTCGATGCTGTGCATTGTATTGCAGATGCATTGTACCCCTGAGAACTAAGATAGAATGCCTCGTAAAAAGGGTTCTCTAGACTCACCATACGAAACACAGCAGTATTAAGCTGCTATTTGACGCTGGTATTCTGTGACAGCATGGTCCACGGTTGAACTGACCCATCCGTGCTACAACGATAATGTAGCTACAGCGTAGCTCTACCACGTATAAACATTTCTCATTGTGCTCTTCTTACGAATCAGAGGGACAAAATAGGGTGAGAAATTAATTTACGCCGCCACCATATAGCATGCACAATTATTTAAACACATATTTTGCCTTATGTTAATAACAGCCTATTAAAGTCCATTGCTAAACATAGGTCTCCCGCGTAGATTACCTTATAAGGGGAATATTTGCCATAGTTGCTAGCCGTTTAGCAAGCGGGTCGGCAACCGCAGTTTTTATTTTTAGTTATTATTACGAAGACGCTGCCCATTTCCTGTTTGTTTTCCACTTTCGCCTCATGCGACACCCACGGGGTGATCTGCGGTAGTGGATATTCTGACACCGCCACTACACGGTAATTATTAAATACTCTAAAAATGTTGTCTTTTAAGCAAAAATAATTTAACCTCAGCAAGCAAATATAGACTGAAATGAAAATAACTCAAAAATGTCTGGTAAGACGAGAAACATCGTTCATCAAACAATTTCACATAATTAATCAGGTATAACGGTTACTATACAGACAGCATTACACTGAGCTCTCGATATATCTGAAACAATTTGTTGTGCCCGCTGGCAATTTTCGTCTGACAGTTAAATTAGTGCAAATTCCGCAAATAAATGAAACGCCGGTTGTCACTACGTATTGTTTCTAAGCTATTCGACGGCGCCTTTATGAGAAAACAAATAATTTTCGTAGGTTCTATTAATTAATAATTATAAAAGAAAATTATACGTTTAGTCAAAAGTAAACGCTAATTTCAAAGAACTAAAGGAATAAATTACTCGTAATCTCCACATAATAGCTTGTGTAGTCGGTGCAAGGCATACGACCCTACTTATAAGAATCTAAACTTCAAGAGATAATAAATACTTAATCTAAGTAAGCGATGATCAAAAATTATAAGTCATCATCATCATTACAAGCCTTCACAAGTCCACTGCTGAACATAGGCCTCCTTCAAGGAATAGTAGCCACATAGTACGCTCCAGAGCCATCTGCATCCATCGACTTCCCGCATGTCTTACCAAGTCGAATATAAATAAGTAAGGTCGTAGGTGAATAAATTCCAAACTTCATCCTCTGTTTTCCACCTTTAGTTACGAAGTTTTTTCTCCAAATTTATATGGGGCCATACATAGCAGTTGAAGTGGAGGGCGTCCTTCCACTAGATGGAGTGATGACCTAGTAACACATGCAGGTAGTCGATGGAAGGAAGTGGCTCAGGACCGTGCTTTGTGGCATTCCTTGTAGGAGGCCTATGTTCAGCAGTGGACTTGTGAAGGGCTGTAATGATCATGATGATAACTTAAGTATAACCTATTTAATAAAAATGAATTATAATTAATTAATTACATAATATATGTATATAAAAAAACTTATAGTCGAATTGGGAACTTCCTCCATTTTAAAGTTGGCAAAAGTGATAGGAATAGGAATAAAAGGACGTGAACGTGATTTCGTGTGTCCTCACTATTAACTTTCTATAAGATCGTTAATTATTCGAAGT
This sequence comes from Parnassius mnemosyne, assembly GCA_963668995.1. NCBI lineage: Eukaryota > Metazoa > Arthropoda > Insecta > Lepidoptera > Papilionidae > Parnassius > Parnassius mnemosyne. The sequence continues at coordinate 27,834,570 of CAVLGL010000057.1, forward strand.
TTTAATTTACTGTCGACTGAGGAAGGACCACGCTCTCACAGAATAGCAGCGTAAAATAGCAGCTTAACACTGCTGTAATTCATATGGTGAGTGTAGAGAACCGGAGACCCTTTTTACTGGAAAAGAGGCATTCCATCTTAGTCCTCACGGGTGACAACGCATCTGCATTTTGAGTCTTTATTGAGGATAGATGTAGATGTCTATGGGTCACAGTAATCACTTACCATCAGGTGTACTGTGTGCTCGTTTGTCATCCTACCCTATAAAAAAAATACAGCATTACTCACAATCGTTTATTATCATTTATCACTTAACTAAGTATTAGTACAGTTATGACTGTACAACTTTAAATTTCTCTTTCTATTATAATTTAGAAGACAGAAGGAGCAACTTTAAACATTTACTAAGTTGACATCGATTTTACCACGTTTTTATTAAGCCAATTTCTTATATGTCTGTCTGTCTGACGTTCCGGGTGGAATGTAGTAAATGATTTGAAGCTTACTTCCCGATGAGCTGGAAACTTTATGTTTTGAGAAACTTCAAGTTTTGAATATAGCTCTAATTCGGATGAAAATGCAAGAATATGATAAAAAACTAAAAATAAAAAAAATTATACAATTTTTTTTAAATAATTTCACTTATTGACGAGGCAATAAAGTAATAAGAAAACGCCAGTCAATTGCTTGTAATGAACCTTATTCAATAAACAGCGACAAACCAAGAGAAATATCCTGGCCCAAATTGGATTCTATTTTAGTACAAAACAAAATTAAATATTTTTGATTTCTATTTCATTGTCACCTTTATAATAAAATTTACGTAAGTTCGGCTATGTGTATTCTGTTATTATTTCACATGCTATTTACGCTGTTTATGTTAAAAGTAAAGAATATATATTTATATATTCTAGTAAAAATTATGCCAGCTCTCGCGTATCATAATGTACGTGTAAAATATTTTTTAGTTATCACTTTTACCGTATAGTGGCGGTGTAATAATATCAACTATCATCCCGTGCCAACGTTGCCAACCCGCTTGCCAAGCGTGGTAACTATGGCAAATATTCCCCCTGAGGCAATCTATGATGGAGACCTATTTTTAGCAGTGGACTTTGATAGTCTATAACCGTAACGGTAACAATAATTGTTATCACTTATCTAAATAGTTACATATATAAAATGTATTGTTTTGTACATTGTACTTTAATTTTATTAACTTTATCAAAATTTTAATATAATTTTTTACTATAACGTGTTGCCTAAAATCAACTAAAGTTAATTTAATATAAATATTAATGTATTTATATAATATTTTCGACGATAACATAATTTAATAAATAATATAATTATTTAATTTTTCCAGATTCAACGAAAATGTTGCCATCGTTCTTAGTATTGACGATTGGTAAGTAAGACTTATTCTAAACATTACGTTTTTCAATTCAAATGAATATTATATGTACACTAAGATATTATTGCAATAATTTTTAGTGTTTTGATGTTGTTTAGAAAGGGATGTACTCGTTTTTTTTTCGCATTTACTACTATAATATATTATAATATACTAAAACTACAACATCGGCACGGCATATATACATACTTCATCATGCTACATAAATCATCCCGTCAGTAGCGCGACGAATTATATGCCGCTAACTGCATTTAGAATTATTTAATACTGCGATCGTTAACCCGCTAATCGAAGTTGTCGATTATGGCAAAACCCAGAGAGAGGTCCATGTCCATCAGTATACTATTTACGGGCTGATAGGGGCTTCTATTTTCGTAAACGAATAATTATTAGCTAAATTTATTTATGAGTTCATTTCCTAGGTTACGCAGGGGGTATTTAGGTACATTGTAGCCTGAGTCCTATAAAAAATGAAACGCCCTCTTCAATCAAAAAAGTCTCTGGAAAGAACGTTTGTGACAGAGAGAAACACAGAAAGCCAATGAGGAAAAGGCAAAAAAACAAAAGCAAATTTTTTAATCTTGTGTATAGAATAGAAAAGAATAAAATAATTTTTTATTCAATGTTGATTACAAGTTATTCTTATTGAAAGTTATTTTTTTACTTTACCGCTGGTTCGAAAAAAATCCACTGTGCTGGGAAGAATCAGCAAGAAACCCAGCGGGATTAATTTTTAAATAAATTTTACAATATAAGTTATTACAAACTATATACAAAATTTATTTTAGAAACAGCTTGGAAGCGACCACCTCATTCCCAGGGGTTATTATCAACCATGTATTCATTTATATTATAATAACCCTTTTTTAAGTTTTTGTTTAATTAAATATTTAAACTTGGTAATAGAGATACCTTGTATATTTTCTGGGCCTTTGTTGTAAAATCGTATACATTGCCCCAGAATGAATTACTGACTACTGGAGTTGAGAAACTGGTATCACTAACTTGTGTTTGTTCCTAGTGTTTACAGAGTGTACACTACTTTTTTTACTAAAACTATATTTGTTTCTGTGAACATACATTAAATTTTCTCTAAGAGTCTCTCCGTTTAAGGTTGTAAATAGCACTTATGACCCTCTTCTGCAAAACAAAAATAGTTTCTACATCAGCCGCATTTCAATATAGCAAAATCCCATAAGACATTATGCTATGGAAATAACTGAAGTAAACTAACCTAGCTGTCTCGACACTAGTGAGATCTTTGCAGCTTATGCTGTAATAATCTTTTTCAGAGCATAAGCTGCAGAGCTTATTCTGCTTGCTAGTTTGGATATATAGGGCCCCACTGAAACTTTGTATTGAGAGTGATGAAAAGAAAAACAGAGGATACAACAGGGCTAAGTTCTTCCCCAATTAAGAACACATTGGTATTCAGATTTTTAACACTCGTTGTTGTAAATTTAATACAATTAATTTTATTACCGTTTAAATGAAAATTATTAACGTTAAACCAATGCACTAATTTTGATATAGCATTATTCACTTCGTCGCATTTAAATGATAGACGTTTAAGTTTAAAAATCAAGGAAATATCATCAGTAAATAATACTCTATCATTATTATCCCCTACAAGGGAAGGTAAGTCATTAGTATACATTAAAAATATGAATGGGCCAAGAATCGAGCCCTGAGGGACACCCATCTTTACGAACGACCCGGAAGAACTTTTACCATTGATAATTACTTTCTGCATTCTATTACTTAAATATGAAACAATAAGATTAAGCGTTGTGTTCTTGATACCATAGTACTGTAGCTTCCTGATTAATTTCTCATGGTGAACATAATCGAAGGCCCTGGAAAGGTCACAAAATACACTCGAAGCATCCTCTGTATTCGGCCATGCACAAAAAGTATGTTTTGTAACTTCGACTCCGGCGTCGGTGGTCGAGCGTCCCCTTGTAAAACCAAATTGATTTTTATGAAGCAATTTATTTATATTAAAAAAACTTAACATCTGATCTAAAATTTTACTTAAGGTTGGTAGTACAGAAATTGGTCTAAAATTGGCGAGGTCTAATGTACTACCAGATTTAAATAAAGGTATGACTTTACTATGTTTCATTAGATCAGGAACACACCAGATTCAACGCATGTATTAAAAAATGTCGCTAAATAAGGTGCTACAGCATCTATTATACACGCAATAACTTTAACAGATATCCCCCATAAGTCTGCCGTTTTCTAAACATCAAAAATTTTAAAATATTTAATGATATCTTTTGGCAATACTCTATGGAATTTAAAAGTATTTGAACAAGTCTTTACGTTTTGTTTAAGCAATGATTCAGCGACAGTTAGAGTAAAATTTAATGATTTTTTTGTCAAAAAAGTAATACGAGTATCAGTAATTTTTTTTTCAAAAGTCATAGCAACTTATTGATCAGATTGAGTTAAATTATTGTCAATATTCAATTGAAAATCCGAGTTCCGTGGTTTGACCTTGCCCGTTTCACTATTAATTATACTAGATGTCATTTTAATTTTATCAGATGCAGTTTTAATTTTGTTGCTTAAATGTAAAGCCTTAGCTGTGGAGCATACTTTTTTAAAATTTTATATGTTTTTACATACTCTGCAGATAACACTATGATTATAATATGATCTTTCATTATAAAGCTCATATAACTTTTGTCTACTTTTGTAAATTCCTACTATCGCCATTCATTACTTGATTTGCGACTGTGTAATGAGAAAGTTTAAGAAGTAAATATCCTATTAAATTTACCTGTTATAATTTTAAATAATGCACCATACAAATAATCAGCACTATTTTAAATGAAAGCGATGGAAGTATGGAAAGTATGGAAACCTCTCCAAACGATGTTCATTTATTGGAACAAACACAACTTTCTCATTTTTGTTTTTATGTATGTAAGACAATGAGACCAACTGTCTACAGTGATCTGAACTTAAATGTGGAATGATTGATTTATGCAAGGGCATAATATCTGTAAAAATGTTATCTATACAGATCGCACTAGGCCCAGCAATACGTGTCACTTCTTAGAATAAATTAACAAAATTATACGGTTTAAATAATGAATTAAACTTATACTAATGGAAGCAGTTTCAAGGAGATTAATGTTAAAGTATCCACATATTATAACAGACTTGTTCTGTTTACTAAGTTTGAGCAAAACTTCTTCCACAATCATGGGGGTCTGTAAACACTTACAACAATGAGATGCTCGAGCTAGACACAAGCCATTTCTACATTTCGCTCAACAGATAGGCTCACAATATCCTTACGTTCTTTATATAATAATGATTTATCAGCTAATATTAAGGAGCCACCACGTAAACTTTTTTCTCTATTGAAGGAACTGACCACCTGGTGATTTCTGAAATTAAACATTAAATTATAATACTTTAGCTAATGTTCAGTAACACACAGGATATGTATGTTGTTACTATTTAAAAACAATTCAACTTTCAATTCCCTGCTTATTTTGCCTTGTAAATTTTGATGCACCAGGTGTAAACAATTCTTATTACTTATTTGTGGGCTGCATTCTTAATTAATCAAACTCTTATTATTGCTAGAGATTGTCTCTTTTGTCGGATTCTCTAATTTAAATTAGTTGGAATTGATTTCAAATTAAATTTCAAATGATTACACTGCTCAATAGAAGCAGTCCTAGTAGCCAAAAACTTGGCCAAGTTAAAATGTAAATAATAAGATAGCACATTTGCTACCAGTCTTAAGTTATATTTGGATAGGTAATACCTATCTTTTGTCAATATTATTTATGTCAATTAAATTAAATTTGTCATTATTATTATTACAATTATATATCTAATTTAAACTATTACTACATATTTAATTATTCATTTGTAAATGTAATTGAAATTGTAAATGAAATGGCAGTGTGAACAAGACAATTTTGTGTATATTTAAGTTATTAAGTTGTTACTTTTAGGTTATCTATGTATGTTTTAAATTGTGTTTTTTGCTCATTAGCCTAATTCAACTGTAACTTCAATGCAGCAATAAACCTGAGAGCTTCCTCATATTTTTTGCTGCATTGGTCAAACTCATTAACCATTCCCTGTAGCTGGTCTCTTTCTTGTATAACATTTGTGTAATCTGTATGTAATTTAACCATATAACATTTCAATTATGTATTTTTGGCAATTATACCAACTATTTCCTTTTCATTATCATTCCTTTCCTTAAGCAACAGTTCACACTGCTCCGTGGACGCCTTAAGTTCTTGAAGCGCAAGCTGGAGTTGGTTCTCCATCTGGCGCGTCTTGGCGTTGCGAGTATTCATTTTATTATTTATTTTAAATAAAAAAAGAAAACAAAGATTGAATCAGAAGAAGCAGAGTATAATAATGTCGAGTTGTATTTTTTTTACTTTTTATTATTTACAGATCACAAATCAAATTATCGTTAGGATAATTCGAAAAGAAGCCCACAAAGAATATAATATTTAATCCGAGTAATAGAATATGTCTTTAATAATAATAAAGAAGTGATAAGGAATAAGAATTACAATAATTTTAAACAATGTTCATTACCTGTCACTTTATGTTCCAACACCAAATTGTTATAATATTTATGTACCGAATTTCTTGATAAAATTTCATACAAGGCGGCAGTAATTAATAACTATAACATAAATTTGAGGTGGGTATTATGAATGTACAATATTTAAATTATTGAAGTTTTTCGGGATCAATTTACAACTTTTCACCGGGGTTGCCACAGCAATAAATATATTTTTAAATATGCTTCGCACGGTTAATTTCTAGATCCCGGCAACAACACAACCTACCGGGTCTAATTGTGAATTAAAACCATTATCTAATAAACTTAATCACACACACCAAATTTCATCAAAATCGGTCAATCCTTTCAGGAGGAGTTCAGTCATGCATGCATGTATACATGCATGTATAATATACATGCATGCATGACTGAACTACCTGAACTATTATACATGCATGCATGACTGAATAGTATTGTAAGAAATTATTCCACTTCTGATGTTAGAAATAATTCTCAAAATTATTTTAATAAAACCTACACGGTAACAAACCCTGCATACTATCAGGACCCAATTCCAATAACAATACCACCCATCTCAATATAACACATCATGGCAACCTCTCAGGAATACTAGTAGAATACCCCAACGGGCATAGTAACGACAATAGGACTCGTAGAATTACCGACTGATGCCTCTTAGTCGCCTGTGCGATACTTTATACAGCTAAAACTAGTGGGAGATTACCATTCCACCATCATTTGTTTTATCCCTCATACCCAACAAACGGTAATTAAGGAATATTATTTGAGCGTTATGTGGTGTTTAAGTGAGCAAATTAGACAAAAAAGGCCAGATTTTTGGAAAGAAAATTCTTGCATTTTGCACCACAATATTGCGCCTTCGCACACGGTCATCATTGTGCAGGAATTTTGCCCAAAAACCCAACAAACACCATCGAGCAACCACCTTATTCACCAGATATGACGCCAGCAGATTTCGTTCTTTTTCCTAAACTCAAATTACCACTTCGTGGTACCCTTTTTTATTCGATAGAAGACATAAAGGAGAATTCGCAGCGAGAACTGAACTCAATTCCGGAAAAAGTGCTTAAAATGTTTTGATGATTGGATTATTCGTTGGAGAAAGTGTATCGTTTCTGAAGGAGCACACTTTGAAGGTGATGAAATAAACTTGGATGAATGACTAACATTTTATGTATTATTGATCTTTTCCCGGTACTTTATTTATTCAAAATACAACACACGCTTAACTCTACCCGTTCCTTTACAATTAGCAATAAGAATTAAATATATTAATATGATTTTGTTCCCGATTTCAGATCATAAAAGGTACACGTGTTTTGATTTTAATTTTCCTGAAGAGTAAACAAAAATTATTAGCAATAACCAACCTAAATTTTTACCCGTTGATTTCATTCAATTACAAAATTTTAATTTCCCTCGTACTGTTCATGTTTAGGATATTTTTCTCTTTATTAATGAATTTTCATTAAGATTAAAAAATACAAAGAAGGATACATTTTGAGGAATGTGTACGGGCATTACATTATTTATCTATCCCTCCCCGTTCCACATAATGAACATTTGGCGAGTCTTCACTCTTTTTAGGCTTCCGTACCTCTTTCGAGACACTCACAGCACCGATTATAGTACATCACTATTAACATGGTACAACTCTATTGTAACCTTTTTCATAACTGTCAAATCGACACTCACTCTCTTCTAGTGTAGCGAGGCGTGTGCAGTACAGACGCAAATTTTGTACAGTTTTTAAATTATACAATAAACCAAGAAAATTAATGGTTTTCAATTAAAACAAATCCCCAACAGTACCCAAAGGGTAACCAACGGGACCCTATTACTAAGCCCCCGCTGTCCGTCCGTCCGTCCGTCCGTCCGTCCGTCCGTCCGTCCGTCCGTCCGTCCGTCCGTCCATCCGTCTGTCTGTCAGCGGGCTGTATCTTATGAGCCGTAATAGGTAGACTGTTAAAATTTTCACAAAATGTGTATTTCTGTTGCCGTTATAACAACAAATAATAAACATAAAAATAAATAAAAAATTAAAAGGGGCTCTCCTACTAGAAACGTGTATTACGATGCGAAACCCTTCATGCGCGAGTCGGACTCGCACTTGGCCGGTTATTTATCGACATACGAGTAGCACCCATTCGTAAAAAACGGCTTGCTTCTTTGTTAGCCAATCACTAGTCCACTGCTGCACATAAGCCACTACCAAAAATTTCGGAGAATGTTCGTTCAATGTTTAAATTATGTCAATAAAATAATGAAGACGAAATGGTTTTATAAGATATATAAAAATCGTTATAAAAAATTTCTTTCCCTTTTCAAAAACATTAGTTAAATTTTCTTTATAATTTTGATTAATCAACCCTTATTATTATGTAAACCTTAATCTGCATCCACTATAAAGGGGCTTAAATGAAACACAACATTATTTTTAAAGAATAAAGCTGTCAATAGAGCACACACTCAACCGTATGGTAAGTGGATGCTGTGGCCCATACATATCTAGATGTATTTTCGATTAAGAATCAAAATACAGATGTGTTGTCACCCCTGAGGATTAATGGAATGCCTAGTTTCCAGTAAAAAGGGTCTTCGGTTCTCTATACACACCATACGAAACACAGCTGCATTGAGCTGTTATTACCAACCATGATATAGCTACAGCATGCCTCTACTACGTGAATATAAAAAAAATCAAAATTATATGATGGTAATATATAAAAATAACATAAATGCATCGTATATTAAACTAAAGGGCTTTATTTTCTCCCTTCGCGTCGGACAGTCACATCGGATATGAGATGTCGAGGACGAATGTCTCTATGATTGCGGGCGCACGTACGTTATAATAATATATCTTGGGCATGTGACAGCATCTTATGTTTTATTACGCTTCCAAAATATAGTATAAAAAAATTATAGAATGCTATCAAAGTTACTCAGTACAAATTTTAATGTCTTAGGTGCACGTTGAAAGACTGTATTCATTCAACGTCAAAGCAAAGCAAAAGCATATCGCCTTATTGTTCCACAACTGCGGCACCCAGTACTTCAGCACTCAATCACTTGCATCAGCATCGAAGTCTATATTTTTTGTTATAAGATAGGGTGACAAACGATCACGCAGTCCACCTGATGGTAAGTGGTTGCTGTGGTCCATAGACATCCATATCTATTCTCGATCACGAAACAAAATGCAGGTGCGTTGTCACCCGTGAGGACTAAGATGCAATGCCTCGCTTCCAGTAAAAAGGGTCTACGGTTCTCTGCACTCACCATACGAAACACGGCAGTGTTGAGCTGCTATTTTTTTGCTGGTATTCTGTGAGAGCGTGGTCCATTTCCTGGTCGAGCCGACCCATTCGTGCTACAACTATACTACTAATATAGCTGCAGAATGGCTAGACCCATAAATATATTTAGTAGACAACGTAAATATATTTTATACATATGTATATAAAAACTAAAAAATAATTTTAAAAACTTAATTAATATAAAGACATACATTTTTATCTAGTTATATTTAAATATAATATTGTTTTTTACTTGTATTATTTGTTTATTTAGTATTATTTTTTGTTAGTATATGATTATTTTGTTTGTGTTATGTTAAACATCAATCTTATGATATAAAGATAATACAATTTCTTTTTATGAAATTCTCCACATTTTTCATTGCTTTGGCTACCAGGATACGATTGGGGGTCTGGTTGTTACTATAATTTTGAATGGTTTAAATTAACTCAAAATATAATGGACGTTACTACGTGTTCAGATATAGCAAGATTGATGGTATTGATGATGGCAATAATTTGGCCACTATGAATAGATGAAAATATTTGGCCAGATTGACTGCTCCCTTCTATCTGACTGTACTAACTTATAACAGCTCGATTTGACACTTATGAAATAAGATCTCGAAGGTAGACATAAAGGCATAGCCCATGATAATGGATCTATTACAATCCAACTAGTTCCGACATCTGTAAAAATGTTTTCACTAAAATGTTGTATATGGTTGAAATTTCAACAAATAACCAGTGACTAAATAGCCATCCAGCCAGACGACGTGAATACTGTGCGGCCAAACAGGTAGGTATCATACATCACTAAACTTAAGCCTGATAAATCTAGCTGCAGTAGGAATAGGTCAACTCGATCAACATAGGACCACTTTCGGGCATAATCCATTCATCCATTACAGTCTATAAAAGTCCACTGGTGAATATAGGCCTCCCCCGCAGATTGCCTCATAAGGGGGATTTTGCCATAGTTGCCACGCTTGGCAAGCGGGTTGGTAACCGCAGTTTTTCAGTTTTTAGTCGTTATGAGGAAGACGCTGCTGCCCATCTCCTGGTTTGTTTTCTTCTGTCGCCTCTCACGACACCCACCGGACAATGGGGTACTTGATATATTTACACCGCCATTACACTGGATATAGTAGAAAATATGCTGTGTTTCGTATGTTGAGTGATAAAAAGGTATTCCGTTTTGTACGCAGGGGGTACTTGTTATGCATCTTGATGTTAAATGAGGATAGATATCGGTCTATAATGGGCTACACGCCACCAGTTAGACTATGTGCACGTTTTTCAACTTTACATCTATCAAAACATAGGGTAAAAATACTAAGCTTCTTAAATTTCGAAGTGGAAGGTTGCGTGATTGATAATTATAAGATAATTTGAAATACACGTTAATATAAACTTGGCAAAATATTTATGTTCCCAAGATTGCTGCTATTGTTTTTGCCGTTGTGAAAATATATAACAATAGTATACCTAATGTTGCTGTTACCGCTTACCACTACAAAATTGTTTAGGAACTTTTTACGGTATAAAAATACTGGCCGAGCAGAAACGCTAAAGAAAATATGTAAAATCAAAAAAATAAGAAAACAAAAAAAGAACGGTGGACACCATTGAGTTATATGTACTACGTACTAGAGAAGCCATTCGAAACAAAAATTGTGTCCTACTCTATGTCTTCGCGATGCGCGGGAGTAGTAGTCGCGCATGCGCGAAGACTTTAATTTAATATAAAATAAGGTATTAATATAAAATAAATATAAGAATTTAATATAAAATATCTTAATTTAATCTAAACAAACATATTTGTAATAATAATTATTTTATGGAATTCACAAATCTTCAATTTACGCAATATTTAGTTTGCATGGATTGCACTACAGTTCAGTTGAACATAGTAAATGTTCCGAATGGCTTCTCTAGTATGTAGTACATATAACTCAATGGCGGACACTGTTTATTCGGTTGCGTGCATACCTACATGATATATTAATATCGTTTTTAAATAAACTCAACACCAAATGTATAATCGTTGTATTTAAACATTGTAAAATAAAATCGTTGTATTCAAACGTTGTATTTCAACATCCCATCGAGTTTGAAGATTTATTGAAGTCCTAACAATTACAATTTCGCACTCTAAATAAAACTAAAATGCTTAATAGTGAGAATACTTCAACGCTACAAGGGTTCAGCTTTCAAGCCCTCTCACACATATGGCTTGTCTAGTATGAATTTATTGTGATTATTCCATACTTACGTATATACAAATATCTTCAATACTTATGACATATTTAGGGGAAGAAAAAAAAATTGTTAAATATATAATGTTTACTACAGAGTACATTAATACCACTGAAAACTATTTTCTCATTACGCACTGGCAGCATTTTTATCAGTTTATTAAAAATTAATGGCCTAAAGGTCTAGATGCCAGGCCATAAACTCCAAAAAAAATATTAAAAATTAATTTAATCTTTTTCCCTGACTTTCATTGGTTTTTTTACTACATTGTTAAAGAACAATGGCCAAATTTCTATAGGAGCTGGACTTGAATTTTATTTTTCATGTCCCAAAACAAACTATTATATATAGCTAGATTGGTTTGTTTTTATGTGGTAAACACCATCCCGTTTTAAAATAATATCTAAATAGCCACAATGTTTTATAATAACGTCAACAATACTTTTAGGGTTAGAATAAACAACTACCATTTATCCGACTGTTACGTAGCCTAAAAGTGAAGGAAGCGATAATCGAGGAGGGTAATTAGCAATCTTGTTTCCATTTATTTCGATTTATTTCAGATTATTATCATCAGTATCACAATCCACAACGACGAGTGAAACAAATAAGATGATGCGCATTATTGCCGGGTGACAATCAATAGCGTCGAGCGATGACCACAGATTATGTAACTTGTCGATGACAAATGACGTTCCGTTGTTCGTAATTGAAAAAACGCTTAGCTTACTATGAAGCTACATAATTATTTTTATGACATAAATCCAGTAAATAATAAATCAGTATAGTAGTTGATTTGATCTCTACATACTATTTGAATTGAATTATCTAACTATTCATAAAAACGTAAATACGCAAAATGAATCGGCATTACGCGCGTTCCAGTGCGTTCTGAAACCATTATTTTAAATAATTTCGGAACATTTACAAAAACAAAAATAAATGGATAAGTTTTTTTTGTGGCTACTTAGAGATGTATTTTTTGTGTTTTTTAAGACATTAAAAAATAAGAGTATTTTTCATCAATATGGCATATAGTGACGCCATCGTTTCGTCGTCTGGTACGATTTGACCAACCTTCTTTTTGTATTAACTAAAGTATACACTAAAACCCAAAATAAGAGAGAAGATATAAAATACAAAATGTTAAAAGCCAGTAAGTAGAATGGTCGTTCTTATTTTTAAAATATTTCTTCCAGATAGAAAAGAAACTTACTAGTAACTTTGATTTGGTTAGTACCAATCATGTCAGCCTTGACCATAGGACCAGAGTATCCAGCCTCTTGATATTCTATAAGATGTATTTCGAAGGGTGTGCGCAAGAATTAAATGATTTAATTCTTCCCTTGCGTTTTCACCATCAGACCACCAGACCGTCGGCGGGTCTTTACCCCTTAGTGGTCGATATTTCACGCATTAGAAATAAACGGTTTGCTTGGTTTTTCGTAATGCGTACAGCAAAGATGTGGGATAATCTACTGGCGTTTGTCTTTCCAATAATAATCTGGGCGCTTTCAAAGCAAAAATGAATAGGCTCAACGATGTACAGCCATGTTGCAGCTATATTATGTTTGTGGAACGAATGGGTTAGATCGATCGGGGAAAGGACCACGCTCGCACAGAATACCATCGTAAAAGAAAATTTAAATGCTGCTGTGTTTCGTATAGTAAGTTTAGAGAACCCTTTTTACTGGATACGAGGTATTCCTTAGTAGTATATCTTAGTCCTCAGGGGTAACGAAGCATCTGCATTTTGATTATTATTCGAGGATAGATGTAGATGTCTATGGGTCGCACTATCCACTTACCATCAAGTGGACTGTGTGCTCGTTTGTCACTCTAAAAATAATTAAATATACTCGATACATGTCGAATAAACACAGGAGTTGATCTTGTATGCTGTTCCGAAGTTTTGACTTTTTAAGTACTATGTTTTAATTATAAATTACTAGCTGGTACTAGTGGTTGGCCCGTTGCTGCCGCAGAAAAAATATTTGTGGAAATATCGTTTAAAATTTGGAAGAGTTATATTGTATGTTTATGTATCAGGTATAGAGTATATTATTAAGGTTATCTGTTGTTATATATAGTATATATATATTTGTATTTACAAGTATAGTATGTACATGAATATTTTTTTTTTTTTATAGGAGAGGGGGCAAATGAGCATGCGGCTCACCTGATGGTAAGTGACTACCGCCGCCCATGAACAACCGCAACACCAGGGGAATTGCAGATGCGTTGCCGGCCTTTTAAAAAGGAGTAGGCTCTTTTCTTGAAGGTCCCTAAGTCGTATCGGTCCGGAAAAATCCCTGGTGGTAAACTATTCCACAAGAAAGTTGTGCGAGGAAGAAAACATCTTCTAAATCGCACAGTGGTGGACCGCCAATCATCCAGATGGTGTGGATGGTATCGGGAGTTCTGCCGCGATGTGCGTTCGTGAAATTTGGCGGCTGGGATTAATCCGAACAATTCCTCAGAGCACTCCCCATGGTAGATGCGAAAGAAAATGCAAAGAGATGCAACATCTCTTCGCAGTGCCAATGAATCGAGCCGATCGGAAAGGGCTCGGTCGTCGACGATTCGAGCCGCTCTGCGCTGGATGCGGTCAAGTGGAAGGAGCTGGCACTGGGGAGCCCCTGCCCAGAGATGGGAACAGTATTCCATGTGAGGCCGAACCTGCGCCTTGTAAAGTTGCAGGCGGTGTGCCGGCATGAAATACTGTCCCGCTCTGCTGAGCACGCCAAGCTTTTTAGAGGCCAATTTGGCCTTCTCTTCCAAGTGACCACGAAACTGCACGTCACTCGATATGTCGACTCCGAGGATACCGATACTGGCTGAGGCAAGAAGGGGAGTGCCTTGAAACTGAGGAGATACGACAAAGGGGTTCTTTTTAGCGGTAAACGCGCAAACTTGTGTCTTCTGAGGATTAAACTGGACTAGATTTAGTCGCCCCCAATCCGAGACTTTGTCCAGCAAAGACTCGACTTCAGACACAAGTTTGTTCCGGTACTCGGCGACGTTTTCCCGAGAAATATTGGCCCGGCCGGTGTATAGAGCATCACCAGTGCTGTCATCCGCATAGCAATGAATGTTACCAGTTAGCAACATATCATTGATATGCAGAAGAAACAGCGTTGGTGATAGCACACAGCCTTGTGGAACACCAGCGTTAATAGGCTTGTAGTCAGAACATGCACCGTCTACAACGACCTTGATGCTCCGATCTGCAAGAAAGCTGGTGATCCAATTGCACAATTTCTCGGGAAGCCCATAGGAAGGCAGCTTCGAAAGAAGCGCTTTGTGCCAAACCCGATCAAAGGCCTTCGCAATGTCCAGACTAACGGCCAACGCCTCCCCCTTGGACTCTACTGCCTTCGCCCATCTATGGGTCAGGTAGACCAGAAGATCACCAGCTGATCGACCCCGACGAAAACCGTATTGGCGGTCACTAATCAGCTGGTGATCCTCAAGGTACCGGATGAGCTGGCAGTTAATAATGGATTCCATTATTTTGGAGAACAAGGAGGTGATCGCGATAGGCCTATAGTTGGACGGGTCTGAGCGGTCGCCTTTTTTAGGGATCGGGTGGACAAAAGCTGTCTTCCATGAATTCGGGACTACGCCTTGGGAGTAGGAGTACCGGAAAAGACGCGTTAGGACCGGTGCCAACTCCGGAGCACACGTCCTCAGCACAATTGGGGGGATTCCGTCAGGCCCACTCGACTTCTGGATGTCCAGGGAAAGAAGTGCTTTGCGAACTGAGCGCTGTGAGAATAGCACATCCGGCATGGAGCACTCACACCGCGGGATGGTCGCCGGTATTTTCCCCCCGTCATCAAGAGTCGAGTTGGACGCAAAAAGGGAGCCTAAAAGGTCGGCTTTGTCTTTTGCGTCTTGGGCCAGTGAGTCGTCCTCCCTGTGCAGAGATGGTAGTGATGGCTTACAGAAATTCCCTTGGACAGCCTTGGCGAGAGACCAGAATGCACGGGTTCCCGAAGGAAGGCGAACTAGTTTCTCGCCAATTCTGCCTATGTGCTCTGACTTTGCCTTGGCAATAACTCTTTTGAAGGACCTGGAGGCGAAGTTATACTTCTTTTTAAGTGTGCTGGTGTTTACATCCCGAGTCACCGAAGCCGCAGCCCAGGCTTGATAACACTCCTGCTTACTGCGCAATGCAGTCTTACAGGAGCGACCAAACCAAGGCTGAGATCTGCCTCCGATGGGTACCACAGATGATGGAATAAATAGTTCCATTCCCTGTAGCACCACATCAGTGACAGAGTCAGCAACAGCACTGGGATCATCCGGCGAGAAGCAAACCCGCCCCCATGGGTAGGATGCAAAGAAAGACCGCATTCCGTCCCAATCCGCCGACCTGTAATGCCAAACACGGCGGCAACCTGCAGAACGCAACCGCGAAGGGAGCGTGAGTGGCACCATACCTACTCCGGATCAGACAATGGTCCGAAGAGCCGAGAGGGGCATCGACGGAAACCTGATATCCGTCCGGATGAGAGGTCAGCAGAAGGTCCAACAGGGAAGGTGTATGATCCTCCACATCTGGAATCCGCGTAGGCGAAGTAACCAGTTGTGTCAGACCATATGCCAAGGCAAAGTCATTTATATTTACATTCACGTATATATTCTCAAGTTTTTATGGCACCTGCTTATGTTTCTCCGCTTAGCTTGTGGTTGACTGGTAGAGAATGCCGAAAGGCATTAAGTCCGCCAATTGTATAGTTTTAAGTGCAATAAAGGTTTTAAATAAATAAATAAATATTGTTTAATAATTAGGAATGATAATACATTCATTGAAGTTGAATGATATTAGAACTTTCAAATAAATTTGTCGTACGATACGCGTGCCACCTGTTGTAAGTTAATTGTAATATGCCTATGGCCTTTGCGCAAGTGGAAGCAATAAGTTGACAAAGTTTTAATGTAATGAGATAAACGGTATGGCAGCGCATAAAATACGAAAAAACAAACATTTATTTTTATATATTAGATTAAATTGAAATACTTATCAAGAGATTATTATAAAAATCGACTGTTCTGATTTATTACCAGCTAAGAAAATAACACGTTCGGCTTAATGCGTTCCATCATTTAGTTGATATCATACCCATTAAATTTAACCAATGGCATCCGAAGAAGAATAGTCTTCTGCTACACGCATGATGGAATCTCAAGGAAATGGACAGTATTAATATTATCTACGAGTAATGGTATATACAAACATAGCCCATTTTTTAATAAAATGTCAAACAATTTTTTTATGTTTTTTAAACGTTACCTTCACACTAGGATTTTCTCCTGCATTATGGGGGCAATAAACTTTTTTTTTTGAAATAAGGGTGACAATCGAGCACACAGCCCACCTGATGGTAAGTGGATACTGTGGCCCATAGACTTCTACATTTATCCTCGATTAAGAATCAATATGCGGATGCGTTGTCATCCCTGAGAACTAACTAGGATGGAATGCCTCATATCCAGTAAAAAGGGTATCTACATTCACCATACGAAACACAGCAGCATTAAGCTGCTATTTTATCCTGGTATTCTGTGTACATATATAAATTTCACAATGACAAACATCCAGACCCGGAAAAAATATTTGTAGGCCATAGAAATACTAATTTCGTGCGGGATTCGAACCTGCATAAGCGCTGCAACTCGTTGCTAATTCACTGCGCAATGGAGCCGTCAAAGCTTAAATCTAGCGATAAGTATGAGAATCCTTTTGCTAAGCATGACAAACAAGCAAATCTTTCCTACAACGAGAAAGGCCCATGACTGATGGGCTGATTGAAAAAAAGTACTCGTAACAATACTACAATAGTAGTGAATTTACAAGTTTCATCCTTTTGTACTTGTACTTTTGTTGTTTGTTACCTCTTTACGATTAAACAAAAGAAAGTAACTTATCCAACTTTCAGAATAAAGATTAAATTACATTACGTCTGATAATAATTTATCTAAACGGATGTAAAAAAGACAAAAAAGAAAATCCTTTGTCAGTTTACCGAAGGCAATGTTGATTCAGTCACCTCCGCTTCCGATCGCTCAAGTTTCCTGTGACCCTTACCAATTGAATTACTGGAAACTAGAAGAGACAAGTTTAAAGTCGCCTGGTTTAGTGACTTTTAATTGTAATATTTTAACTGTAACCGTTACTTAGCTTATTAAAGTCCACTGCCGAACATAGACCTCCCCCATAGATTGCCTCATAGGAGGGATATTTGCCATAGTGCCAAGCTCGGTAAGCGGGTTGGAACCGTAGTTTCTTACTTTAAAGCGATGATGTTGCCCATCACCTGATTTGTTTCCCTCTGTCGCCTCTTATGACACCCAGGAGATGATATGGGGTAGTGTATATTCTAACACCGCCACTACACGGTATGATATTTTAACATTAAATTAATTCTTAAAATAAGTTTTTACTATTATATTATTTTTTGCTGTGTGGTGACGGCTTAAGGTAATCCATGACCCCATTTCATCTTTGGGTGCTGTTGGAGGTACCATGCGAAAATAAAAAAAAATTATGACCCCCCCCCCCCTTCGCAGGTAGTAGGTATCTCTTGTACACTATATCCAAAATATTCAAGCATGCGAGGAGCAGCAGCGTCCAAGTTGCGTCGTCTGGTACGGTGCCGCGATCATCAACCCATCTGTCAAGTGACAGTAGACGTCTACGGGATAATGAAGAAAGAACTTATATTTCTTGACACATCGCGTGGTTTTCGATTCCCCGGCACGGCACCGGCACGGCGCTGGCGCTGGCAACGGCCCGCCTTCCGGAGAAGCAAAAATGTATGAAATATATGGCATCTTTTTCCACTTACCGGTGCCGAGAGCGAGCTTCCCGCTCTATGCCGGCCGGTAAAACTGCATGTGTATTGTGTACGTATTGTTGCCGTGTGCGCGTGTGCGTGTGTGCGGGCTGAGTTAAGTCCCTTTTAAATGAGATTGAGACTCGAAATTGACTTGTGAAATGTTTCTTCGCTCATGCTAGTTAAAGAATTTTTTTGGGGTCCATTTTCAACTTTTCAAATAAGGTGTATTATGTTTCATCTACGTATCTTACTTTTAAAATTAGGTGAATCCAATGTTTAATCCAACTATGCTAGGCATGTGCCATTCATTAATTTCTAGTGACCCAATAATTCAAGTATTGGTTCGGCAGGTCATTCGGGTCGATCATTCAAATGGATCATTTCGAGTTTCAGTACTCTGTGATCTGTGAGGTACGCTCGATAATGTCAGTCGTTGGACAGTACTATACTTTGATCGACTTCAATCGCTTGATCCGGAACGTTCAAAATGTAATTGCAATGATCAGTATTTTAATGCGACACAGGTCAAATGAAAGAATCATTTACGATTGGCACATGTCTAAACAGTGCATTTATGTGTCGTGAAATTAAATTGTAAGGAAATTTTTTGTTTGGAAAGATGAAACATCAATGAATATTGATATTTTTTTATAAGAAATTTGGTAAATAATTAATTCAAATTTTTTATACGTCATTGCTTTTCCAAATGTAATCTAGTCATTATTTCCTACCTACAGTACTACCATTACAGCTTATCAAAAGTACACTGCTGACCTAGGACTTCGGTCACAGATTACTTTGTATGGGATATTTACCATAGTTACAACGCTTGGCAGTGGCAATGTTTTGGTTGGCAACCGCATTTTTTTTTAAGTTGACTGCTGCCCATCTCCTGGTTTGTTAGCATCTGTAGCCTCTTACGATACCTACGGGTGATACGGGATCATATGGTAGTGGATATTCTTACACCGCCACTACACGGTTATTTGCTTACATTCAAAAAACTTAATATACAACAGTTTTGACTACAACGTTAAATATTTATAAATGAGATGCATATCAGTCGAAAAATGTGGTCTGCCAACTCAACTTTTTATAACTTTACACTACAAATACGGGGCTGCATTTTTTATATCTTTTAGGATTGGATTGCAGTGTATGCTTGCCAAATAACGAAAAAGATCTGAATATACTTCTGTTAAGTTAAATTATTGCACCTTATAATTTTCGTCAAAACATCATTTATATATATATATATATATATATATATATATATATATATATATATACAGGATGGTCCCAGTCAGTACAGTGGTGGTCAGTAATGGTGGATAATCTGGTACGTACGTGTTCGGGCGGGGGGAGGTGGCCTCGATTCCCTAAAAATAATTCTATCCCGAACGGTTCGCGGTCTACGCCATGTTTTATAAAATTCCGAAAATTCGTACTTCTGCTCACATTTGTGGTCATCACGTCCGCAGTTTAATGCCTAGATCGGATTTTTTCCTTTAATGTGTTCCCTAATAACTATGTTTTTAAATTCCCCTTAAAGTTTTCAACTACTATGGGTAGTATTTTACAAGACGGCACTAAACATAAGTTTAAATTTTTTACTTTATTTAACTCTTAAGTTTAAGCACCTGCGGTGAAAAAAATACGTATAGGATCTGTGTGGCCAACCATTTAAAAAATTTGCCTTAATCATAAGGATTCTAAAACAGTAGCATACCATGTACTTAATGTTATTACTTACTGAGCTATAGCCGTTAATGTGTAAAAGTAGGCATTTCATTACAAAGTTACAAAATTATTGGCAGATAGTTTTTTTTTAAACATTCCATGTCTTTATTAGGTGAAATAAAATTTTCAAGGGCTACAAATGTAATTAACATTTGTCGCCCTTGAAAATTTTACTTTACTACCTGCTCGCCTTGTTTGGGCGAATACTAAGCTGTGTGAGCGAGACAACAAAAAATTTAATGGGTTAATATCAGGTGATATATATATATATACCAATCATCACATCCCCTCTGTTGAGGTATTTTGAGCTATCTAACCGCTGTCCGAGAGGGCGTGAGCGAACTCGTACCTCTGACTGCTTAGCTCATGTCGGTCGATGTTAGATGGGATAATAGTCCAGAGCTGGTTTAAGAAAGATAACGAAAAAATCAACAGTATAAGTGCAGAATATTTAATATATAAAGTAGTATAAATGAATTCGCTTCTTTAATAAAATATATATATTAATTATATATCTTGTTGCCATTGTACATCCCGTGTAGTGGCGGGTAAGAATACCCACTACCCCATATCTTCCCGTGGGTGTCGTAAGAGGCGACAGAGGGATACTGAGGCATGAAGATGGGCATCTTTCCGATAACAGCAAAACAACAATAAAAATTGCGGTTGCCAACTCTTTCGCCAAGCGTGGCAACTATGGCAATATACCCTAATCCCCCCCCCCCCCCTGAAGAGCAATGACACTAATAAACAGCCCCCAGTCCGCGGCGGCCCCGCTATTCCTGGCTACGCTGGTGACCATGGTAACGGCGAGGCAGGGGGTGTTAAGAATCTCCGGTGGAGGTTCGGTTGCCACCTATAACGACTCGACCTAGCTCCATATAACGCATGCTCTCTGAGGACTGACGAGAAAGCCCTAGAGCTGGAAGAAGAGATAGACAAGTTGGAATATTATAGGATTATCTGGGGTCCAAAGAGAGGGGAAGGACATGGTAATCCTCGACTCCGGCATCGTATTCTATCACCGGGAGCGCGACCATCTGTCGCAAGGAGGTGTCGGATTTATCGTCCACAAGTCTCTCGTTAACAAAGTTGTAAAGATTGAGAGTATGTCGACGAAGGATGCGTACCGTATACTCAGAATCAGCAAACAGCTGAAGGTCATACAGGTTTACGCACCAACCTCGGCACATCCCGATGAGGTAATGTATGAGGATACCTCTAGAGCCATGTTCCAAAACCCACTATACGGTGTTAATGGGAGACTTCAACGCAAAACTAGGCACAAGAGCGAACGGTGAGTTGAAGGTAGGGACATTTGGCATAGGGTAACGGTACCCAAGGGGCCAGCAGCTGGCCGACTTCATGGAGAAATAGGGATTCTTTATGATGAACTCTTTCTCCTAGAAGCGGCCCCACAGGAAGTGAATCTGGTCGAGCCCCGACGGTTCGACAAAAAATGAGATGGACTTCATTATCACGACCAGACGACAACCGTTCAGTGATATCTCAGTGATCGCGAGGTTTAAAACCGGCAGCGATCACCGAATGAAGTCAACGCTCCGTCCCCCTCGTGCTCTAATCCAAAGTCACGAAACCTTTCAGCTCGAGATACAAAACAGTTTTCAGTGCCTAGAAGATTGCAATGCAGTAGACGATATGAATGACAAGCTCGCGGAAATTGTCCATGCGGGCGGAGCTAAGTTTTGCAAGACCCACCGCAGAAGAACACAAAAACTCTCCGATCACACTCTTAATCTCATGGCTGTTAGACGGAAAATGAAGCTGCAGTCTTCAGTAGATTTGACAGCATACAGGCAACTGAACAGACATATCTCCAAAAGCATGCGGCGGGACTTACGCAACTTTAATGCTGCTAGTATTGAAGATGCGATCGAGCGGAACCAGTGCTCCAAAGTCTTTGCTAGAGATCTGTCTGCCAGAAAGAGCCAACTGTCAAATCTGAAGACCGAATGTGGCAGCATACTTTCCGGTACACCTGAGACTTTGAGTGAGATTGAAAGGTTCTATGGGCAGCTGTACACATCATTGTTGGACACACGCAAGTGTGAGTAATGATCCAAGAGCAAGTCTTATCTAACACTATTCCAATGATATTCCGGACGTTTGTCTTAGCGAGATTAGAATGGCTCTCCAGCACCTTAAAAACGGCAAGGCCCCAGGCGAGAATAAAATTACAGCGGAGCTTCTGAAAGTGGGTGGAAGACCGGTACTTGAAGTCCTTCAGAAGCTCTTTAATTCCGTCCTCCATGGTGGCATTACACCGGAGGCGTGGAGCAGAAGTGCGGTGGTATTGTTCTTCAAGAAAGGTGACAATGCTCTCTTGAAGAACTATAGACCGATTACTCTTCTGAGCCGCGTCGGCGTGCTGTTTTTGTTAGTCCTTACGAATCGTCTCGCATGCAGACTCGACGACTTCCAGCCTCCCCAATAAGCCGATTTTCGAAAAGGCTTTAGCACCATAGACCACATATATACCCTTCGGCAAATTGTACAGAAGTCCGAGGAGTATAATTTGCCACTATGTCTGGCGTATGTAGACTATGAGAAAGCCTTTGATACTGTCGAAATTCGGGAGGTTCTGAACTTCCTACAGCGGTGCCAAGTTGACTGTCGGTATATCGAAGTGCTGAAGTGTTTATACAGTATGGCTACGATGGCTATCTGAGTACAGAACCAGACTACGAAACCTTTCCAACTGCAGAAAGGTGTAAGATAGGGTGACGTTATATCCCTGAAACACTTCACCGCTGCATTTGAAGACGTTTTCAAGCTTCTGGACTGGAAATGATACGATATTAACATCAGCGTCGAGTACTCACCTTCGATTTGCCGACGATATAGTCCTTATGGCAGATTCGCTGGAGGACCTAAGCACTATGTTCAATGATCTCAATAGTGCCTCCCAACGGATAGGTCTTAAGATGAACATGTACAAAACAAAGATGATGTTTAACGTCCATGTCACCCCTATGGCGGTAGTTGTTGGGAGCACTAAACTCGAAGTTGTTGACGAATATGTCTACCTAGGACAAATAGTCTGACTAGGTATGACGGCTCCGTGGCGCAGTGGCTTAGCAATCAGTTGTTGCGCTGGGGGCCGCGGGTTCGAATCTCGCACGGAACAAGTATTTGTATGGCCTACAAATAATTGTTCCGGGTCTGGATGTTTGTCCTTGTGCAATTTATGTTTGTAAACTGCCTCCACGACACAGGAGAAAATCCTAGTGTGGGGGTAACGTTTAAAAAAAAAAACAAAGAAAAGAAAGGTAAGTCCAACTTCGACCGAGAGGTCAATCGACGGATTCAACTCGGCTAGGCAGCGTTCGGTAAATTACGGCACATCTTCTCTTCAGGTATACCTTAAAATTTGAAAACGAGACTGTACAACCAGTGCGTGTTGCTAGTGATGACTTTTGGAACTGAGACGTGGTCCTTCACTGCTGGCCGTATGAAGCAGCTCAAGGTCGCTCAGAGAGCTATGGAAAGGGCTATGCTCGGGGTTTCTCTGGGCGATACGCTTAGAAATGAGGATATCCGAAGTAGAACCAGAGTGACCGACATAGCCCAACGGATTAGTAATCTGAAGTGGCAATGGATCGGCCATATAGCTCGAAGAACAGACAACCGATAGAGAAAAAAGATTATCGAGTGGCGGCCTCGTACCGGCGGACGAAGTGTAGAGCGTCCCCCCACTAGATGGAGTGACGACCTACTAAGACATGCACGAAGTTGATGGATAAGGTGGCTCAGGAGCGTAATTTGTGGCATTCCTTGGTGTAAGGTTATGTTCAACAGTGGACTTGCGAAGGGCTGTAATGATGATTGTACATAATCTGGTTTCTTCATAAATTCTATAAAAAAACCAAGGCAATCTACAGAACGTTTAAAACGATTCGGATATTTCATAGTGTATGATATTTTATACACTACGAAATATCATTTATCTATGTAATCATCCATAGTTGATATCATCATTACAGTCAATCACAAGTCCACTGCTGAACACGCATGCCACAAATTGCCCCAAAGGAGTGCCACACTCTCATGAGCTACCTACAACTAAGAGGGCGGCACTGAAAATTTCGGGAATCAAGGAAGTGGCACAACATTACTATTTAAAAATGTATTTATTGCTTTTCGAAGTATTCTCCGCGAAATTTGACACATTTTTCCATACGATAGAACCAATCATTGAAGCAACCATGCCATTCGGAAGTTGGGGTCTCCAAAATGGCCGTTTTGTAGGCGTCCACAGCTTCTTCAGGTGATGAAAATCTCTGTCCACGCAATTTATTCTTTATTTTAGGGAAAGTATAGAAATCATCAGGGCTTAGGTCGGGGCTGTACGGTGGATGATCTAATAATTCTATGTTTTCTTGCTCTAAAAACTCTTTTGTTCTGTGTGCGGTGTGAGAACTCGCATTGTCGTGATGGAGGATGATGCGGCGGTTGCAGTTCTCTATATTTATTTATTTATTTATTTATTTATTTATTTATTTACCGTAGTTAGTCGTAACATGGCCGGTTTTGGAGACAAACGTGGCCACCATTTTTTTTGAAACACTCCGTGAACGAACAATTTTTGTTGGCTTTAACTCAATTTCGAACACCCAAACTCGTGACTGGTTTTTTGTTTCGGGTTCGTGCGCGTATATCCAGGATTCGTCACCTGATACGATTTTGTATACAGCATTTGAAGATCCTGCGTGGAATCTTTCGAGAATTCTGACGCACCAAGTAACGCGAGCCGCTTTTTGCTCTTCACAGAGCGAATGCGGTGTCCATCGGGAAAACAACTTTTTTACACCTAATTGTTCATGCAAGATTATTTGTATTTGACTCATGCCAATGTCTAAATTCGCGGTATATCACATGTCGATCTTCCTCAATCAGCTTACGCACAGAATCAACGTTTTCTTGGGTGACTGCAGTTTTTGGACGACTTTGACGGGGATCATCACTGAGCTTGACCCGTCCACGTTGAAATTCAGCAAACCAGCGATAAATTGTGGTTTTGAATGGGGCTTCATCACCAAATGCAGAAATCATCCGGTCAACACGCTGTTTTTGTGTTAAACCACTTCGAAAGTCATAATAAATCATCGCTCTTGAATTTTCTTGAGTCAATTCCATTTTCTCAACGACTAAACAAGTTTGACAAAATCTTTGTGACAAGACCGAGAATCTTTTTTTTAAATAAATAAATGGTATTCGATTTTTAAAATCAAGGAGTTTTCAATTAAAAAGATTTTAATATGACAGGAACAGTGGAAATATTCCATTCCCGATACTTTTAGTGCAGCCTATGTATAGCCGACGAAGTGTATATATTTCCTTCTTCTTTCTACCCACTCGTAAAGTTCATATTTTTCCTCTTTGTTTATCACTCCTACCATTTTGTTCTAATTTATATATTATATAAATATTTTCGGCTTAGGGTGCCCCTCGGTTCACCCCAGCCGCACCTACACCTACTGTCACTCATATTACTTGACAGGTGCTTTCGTATTTTTGACATTTTCCTTTAGTAATTCTACAGTATTATATTAATTTTAACTCATTTATAGTTATAATAGGTTTTGTATACAATACCTGAATCATACAATTTGCAGGTAATAAAATATATATAGCATTACACCAGTTAACTGATTAAAAATTAAACGAGGCAAATAACCGAGTAATGCACTCTAATGATATTTTGCGAACGCTCATAATTTTATTAACATAGCGCGAATTTAACATTAACCACAAGTTTTCACTTTGCATTTCACATTTGGATATTTTGTCAGTATTATAATTTAAAACATTTTGGCAGAAGATATTTTTGGCTAAATAAGGAACAGAACGGATTGCTTGAGAATCACTCGTACAAGACGTGACGTGACGTTATAAATATTACACCATATAATAACATTTGTAATTGAATGAAGACTTCACATTGCCTACATTCATTAAGGTGTGTGGTCGTAGGACTCTCCTTTTCTAACAAGGAGGGCGGGTAGTGTGGTTTTTTTATAGAATAAGTGTGACAAACGAGCACACAGTCCACCTGATGGTAAGTTGTTGCTGTGGTCCATACATATATAGACGTTTATCTTCGTTTGCGAATTAAAAAGCAGATGTGTTGTCAGCCGTCAGGTCTAAGATAGAATGCCTCTTTTCCAGTGAAAAGGATATCCGGTTCTCTACACTCAGCATGCAAAACATAGCAGCATTAAGCTGCTATTTTATGCTGGTATCCTTCCCTGGTCGTGCCGATCCATTCCTGCTACAACTATAGCTGCAGCATGGCTCTGCCTCGTATAAAAAAATATTTCCTTTCACTTATTAAGGCTAGTACCTCCCTTTCACTTATTTCTGTCGCTAAAGAGCAATGCAGGCACTCCTGTGTTCCAATCTGAAGGGAATAGAGAGCCAGTTAGTCCTTTTCCATCTTTGTCCTCGGAGGTGACAATTCATCTGTTGCCTTTTTAGTTATAGGCTAGTGCAGGTGTCCATGGACTGCAGTAGCTACTTATGGTAAGTGGGACTTATATACTGTAAGTTCGTTTGTCTCTTATATAAAGACACCATCGCCACATCTCATCGCGTATGTGGGTGTTGTGAGTGGCGACTTAAGGAAAGCCCCGGAAGAATTTGTGGTTGCCGATAGCTAGTGGCATACACACCATGTACTTATATCAGTTAAAAAGACAGAATATGAAAAGCAACGTGAAGGTGTGAGGCTTATGCTGATGCGATTACCAACCCACTGACACCATGTTCAGTAGTGGACTTGATTAATTGATGAGCAAGTGAGCGAAGCGTATCTGGCCCAGGGGATCGAAAGCAGTACCAGGCCAATTGCGACTCAGTTGTTGCCTCTGTTTACATTTTTAGCCAAAAAAATTCCCCGCGTCAAATGCTATAGTACTCAGAACATCTATCTAATCCGTCGACTCATAGTTTTCAACAGACTTCAAAAAAGGAGGAGGTCCTGAATTCGACTTTATTTTTTATATGTGTTACCTCAGATCTTTTTTCTAGGTGAAACGATTTTGATAAGTTTTTTTTTATTTTAAAGGTGGTGCTTATCGTGTAGTCCCATATAAAGATCAAGATCTGAACAGTAATTTTTGAGTTATCCTTAATAATGCGTATTTAATTGACTTCGACAACATTGATGATGTTCTTTCTCATTTTTATTTAATATTGAAGTCGGTTGTACAAAATTTTTAATTTTACCACTTGTTTTACACTGTGATCTTACTAAAAACTATACGAATAAAACATTAAATGAAAACAATTAAAATTAAATTACAAAAATCATGCAATATTGAATAATATAATGTAGGTAGATCTACATTATATTCTTATGAATTAAAAAACTTATTATTCTACAGTTATGTATAAATTTCGATAAGTGTACAAGGACTTACAGGACATTAAGCCACATCTAGTCACACATTCTGTATTCGGTTAACCGAGACTTAGATAAACATAAGCGGCGAAGGTTCAACGCTTTGTACGATTCAATCAACGCTTTGCACTGGGGACCTAAAGATCAAATGGTATAAAGAGGGTCTTACAATAGAATTGATTAACTGTTTAATTAAGAATATTGAATGGACGGGTCGTAATAAAAGCAAATACTCTGATAATGTGTGTGTAACTTTGATTGGTTTAAGTTATACGAGTCGTAAGTGTCGGCTGCAAGCAATTCACACCTGCAGTCTACATAGAACAAAATGTCTTTAGTTGTGTTGTCATCCTCAAGAAGATATTTCTCAAAATACGCTGACTCTCTTTAACTTTAAAACAAAACATGAAGAAAGAATCAACCCAGATAGACCTTTAATTGAATAAAGAACTCGAACACACAATGGGCAGATTAAGTTATTAGTACATGAACATGTGGGAAATTCCAAGTTTTAAATAGCTTTGAAAACTTATCAGCGGTTCAATTTGAATGCGGTGCCATGCAATAACAGTACTTTTTTCTAAAATTAAGTTATCATTGATAACTACTAAACTTAAATATATATTGTTCTAATATATTTTATGTTTACTTACTTTACTGATTAAAAATAACAAATAATTTATCAAACAAAGTAATTCTGACAACATTATATGTTTACGCTCTTTTGTTTCGTTTTTGTTATTGATGAGAACCGTCTCTCAATTAATTTTAATAATTATTTGGAATTCTACCATTAAATTCTTTCCGTTTTGATAAATTTGTATAAATTTGTGGTTTGTGACATAATAGGTTTGGTGTAGCTCCGCGCCTTTTTCCGCAAAAATGCGCGGTTTTTATTTGTTCATTTGTTTTGTGCTTCGCATCTCGCCAGCTGCTTCCGATGGCGGGCTCGAAATAACGACTAGATGAGTGCAGACACTACACATTTCCAAAGCTGTAAAACAAATTTGCTATTTTACTTCATTCAAATCATATAATGATTTTGTACCATGCGTTTCAACAGAAATAGCTTATCAAGAGAGAAACGCGCAGTGGAAAACATATTTTTCTTGAAATGAATATTGCGTTGAATATTAGCGTGAACATTAGCGTGTGACTTATATGCCTCACGACTTGTATGCCTCACGATTAGCGTGACGTATTGGGCTCATTCTTAGGTCGGCTTAGAATAGACCAAACTCCACCACGCTGCCCCAATACACGTTGCCGGACTTTACATACCCTTGAAATGTTTGTTTTATTTCTTAGAGATGCCGGTTTTCACGCAATGTTTTTCTTCACTGCCGTGAGCATAGAAAGACAAGTTTGATTCTTATTAACAGTTACATTGGTACTAGCAGGGATTGCATTCGGGTTGCTCCCACATGAAATTCAAAGTGAGTAAGACATAGAATACACACACACACTCACAAATGCACATTTATTCAAAATTTATACACACGAAAAGTCGATTCACCAATCCTCCTAGATTCAAAAAAATATGAATTAAAATAAAAAATCTTCGAAAATTATAGAACTAATTTTAAAACATGGAACTGTTGATATCACGAAGTTTTTCTGAACTATTTAGTAACATTAACTAACTTATTTAAGTTTATAAATTACTTATTAAACCATATGGATAATGGTTCGAAATAAATGATTATTATTATTAATGTAGGTTTTCTTTTCTGTTTATATGTTTGTCTAAGTAGGTACAAACCATTTATTTATCCATTTCCGCTGCCAATCAACATTGCACCCGTGTGTTCCGTTGGTTAAGAGAGGTAGCATACAACAGTTATTAATGGCAGCAATTTTTTTTTATAGAATGTGGTGACAAACAAGCACACATTCCACCTGATGGTAAGTGGCTACTATGACCCATATACATCTACATCTATCCTCAATAAAGACTCAAAGTGCAGATGCGTTGTCACCCGTGAGGACTAAGATGGAATGCCTCGTTTACAGTTACAAGCGTCTCCGGTTCTCCACACTCACCATACGAAACACAGCAGTGCCAAGCCGTCATTTTACGCCGGTATTCTGTGAGAGCGTGTTCCTTCCCCGGTCGAGCCGACATAATAGAATAACGCCGATAATTAGCCGATATAATTGCTACATTATATTGAAATGCTCGCAAAGTTATTTGCTAATTGGTTTACTTTTATGGATTTTTGTCCTTCAATGAACACACATATATATATATGGACATTTATAGACCTAGAAGTAGGGCTTTGCAGAACAGTTGTCGTTACCTGTGACTTACAAAAAAACCGTATAGAAGGCAATTTTTGAATAAAAGTATTTCGACTTTGACTTTGTATTTTCTTTTGTGTTCCGAGCATAATTTTTTTGCACTCGTATCTATTAAATAAATTTGTACTTATGATGTCTCTACGCCAAAACCTGTAAATCAATTATTTTAACATAAAAATGTCTTCACGCACACTTCATTGTCTTTCAACAGATTGATGAAAACAACTTCTATCGGAAAAATAATTGATGAAAGAAATTGGTGAAGTCATCTGTTCTATACATTTCAAAAAAAAATTCACTGTCTCTCCATAATATTGAAAAAAACTGGCTTCTATTAAGTCCAGGGGGTTATTTGCGTACTACTAAGGCATACACTAAAAAATAATATTGTATGCCTTTCTGTCTGTCTGGGCTAATATCCGAAATATTTCTATCAATTCTAGGAGAGATCTAGACTATATTTTAGTTATTATTATAATATCATTAAGAGATCCTATACGGGCGAAGCCAGTGTCAGTCACTTACAATAAATAAAAATATAAAGAAATTGGTACGAAAAAATGATGTACTCGTATTATGTACGTTTTGCAGCAGACTGTTATATTTAATTAGAAACTTTAATTTAACTTATTTCATATTGCTAACTAATGCCTCAAAATACAGCAATACTAAATCTATTCAAAAAATACTGTTCACCTGAAAGTAAGTTTAAAACAAATAATACTATATATTTAAATACGGAAACCATACAAACGTAAATCTCAGTACCAGTTTTAAGTTAGACTTACAACAACAAACACATGTTCGCTTACTTTTCTATATCAAATCATCCAAGTTCAGTTGTTGAACTGCAAAATATTTTCTCTTGAGTAACAACTAAGAACCAACACGCTCGCTTGAAAACTCACGCACGCTCGTTTAAAATACGTCGATTCAATTTTGTGTTTTACATAAAATGTGAAAGCATCTGAGCTACTTTTATAACATTTTATATTCAAAATATACTTATTTAAATACATTTTAAATATATAAGTCTTCTGTGAAGTTTCTAGGATCTAACTTTTTCCTGTCTTACACCTCATTGCAGTTGGATAGGTTTCGTACTCTGATTCCTGACTTAAATATCGTTGCTTTTCCGTAGTAACTATTAAAAAAGCAAGCACTGCACATTATTTAGAGAAAATTAAAGACGTTTATATAATGATTTCTTATATTTACGCGAACACTACACATTTAAATAAAACTAATTTTACGGATTTTATCGCGTATATTAACTTATTTTACTTTCCCGACGTTTCAAGCACTTTACAGCACCCATGGTCACGGGGGGGACTGAGGTGTATGACGTCCCAATGTCATAGTTAACCACGGCTACCTCCAGATTAAAAATTATTAATTTTCGTTCCGATCTACGCAGTATGAACTTACAGTATCATGAAGTCTTGCAGTTGTATGCTTGGGTTGGGATTTAATTTTATTAATTATGGGATCCCAAGCAGATGGTAGCTAGAGAAGATGGCTGGGTGGAATCAGCTATGTGTTAGTTCTAACACATAGCTGATGTGAAGAATAGACGCTCCGGGAAGTCTGCAGTCTGTGAACACGTGCAGGATCGCCCCCGTCACTACATTAGATTTGATAGACCACAAATCCTCGCTAAAGAACACCGATTCCTTCCAAGGATGATTCGCGAGGCTATTGAAATCAAAAAACATCCTAATTTCAATAGAGAAGATGGCTGGGTGCTACCATCTGCTTGGGATCCCATAATTAATAAAATTAAATCCCAACCCAAGCATACAACTGCAAGACTTCATGATACTGTAAGTTCATACTGCGTAGATCGGAACAAAAATTAATAATTTTTAATCTGGAGGTAGCCGTGGTTAACTATGACATTGGGACGTCATACACCTCAGTCCCCCCCGTGACCATGGGTGCTGTAAAGTGCTTGAAACGTCGGGAAAGTAAAATAAGTTAATATACGCGATAAAATCCGTAAAATTAGTTTTATTTAGACGTTTATATAGCTCACAGAAAGTTTTTCAAGTGGCAACCTCATATCGGTAAGCGGGCGTCCCCCTACTAAATGAAGTTTGACCCTGGAAAGATATGCATGAATTCGATGGATGGAAGTGAAGGGCTTCTATAATACGTGGTAGAGCATTGCTGCAGCTATATTATGGTTGTAGTACTAATAGGTCAGCCCGACCGGAAAAGGATCACGCTTTCACAGAATACCAGCATGAAATAGCATCATTATGCTACTGGGTATCTTGTGGTGAGTGTAGAGAACTGTAGACCCTTTTAACTGGAAACGAGGCATTCCATACTTATCCTCAGGGGTGACAACGCATCTTGTTTCTTAATTAAGGATAGGTATAGATGTATATGGGCCTCAGCAACCACTTACTATCAGGTGGATTGTGTGTTCGTTTGTCATCCTATTTCTATAAAAAAAGAACTCAGTCAAATAGGTTGACATATTTAAAAGTCAGAACTTTGAAGCTTTTATCAGAGCCTTATATTCAAGCCTTGAGGACTAAGATGGTATGCCTCTTTTCCAGTAATAAGGGTCTCCGGTTCTCTACACTCACAATACGAAACACAGCAGCACTAAGCTGCTATTTTACGCTGGTATTCTGTGAGAGCGTGGTCCTTCCCCGGTTGAGCCGACGAATTCGTGCTACAACTATACCATAAATATAGCTGCAGCTTGACTCTACCACGTAAATAACGTTCGGAACATAAATTACGGCTAGATTTACTACTACCATTACTGATACATCCTAATAAAAATCCACTGCTGTACATAGGCCTCCCCTATAAATTGCATCCTAGAGGGATATTTGAGGGTTGGCAAACGAGACTTTATTATTTTGAGCTTATATCAGAAAGATGCCGCTGCCCTTCTCATGTGTCATTTCGATCAGTCGCCTCTTACGGCACGTACGAGATGATATGGGGTAGTGGATTTTTACACGCCACTACTGCATCGCCTAAGACTAAAAATAGGTACAATAATTTATCAAATATATTTCACCTCATACTAAATTTTTAATTTACATTTTTTTCTCCCTCTACATGTTAATTTCTATTTTAAGTATACAATATTTTATTATATACAATATTAAAAACTATAATAAAAAAAAAAACTAAGACTAGTAACTTTACTATCATACAGTCCTACTCCCCGCGGTATCGTACCAAGAACGCTGGCTGCGTTTCCCCGCTGAATGGCTATACTTAGCCTTTGAGCGAGAAAAAAACCAGCCCTCTTATCACCAGCAGCAACGACATAAATAAATGAAATAATATAAATTGTAAAAACTAAAAACAAAATCTGTAATTACGTAACTTTATTCAGTCTACTCCCGCTTTATTAAGTCATAAGAAATGGTTTTTATAAGCTCGTCAATGACTGACCTGAATTTCTTCATCGGCTTTTATTATGAAAATAACAGTAAGTATGCGCGACTCTACCGAAATGATTTGATTTTCTTACAACGTCGTTTGTGAAAATGAATTATGAAATCTTTCGGTGCGAAATGAAAGTCATTAGGACTAATCGAACGTAAAAATTCAGTGTAAATCAATTTATTTTCAAATCACCGTGTTCGTTTTCATTTGGATTGTTATAAATGGTATTGCGTAATAAAATTCAAACTAAATGTTGTGGATAAAAGTACATAAAATAATAATACAAAGCATACTAAACGACAGGACTAAAGCGAAAAGATCACGAAGATAAATTATACGAAAAAAACCGGTAGAGCTGTACATAAAAAATTGGTAAAAGGCAAACAGTATAGGAAAGGCAACAAAAGCAACAAGAGAATGTTTGTATATATAATTAAAACATATTAAGGTAAGGTAAGGTAAGTACAGATGCTGTGAGCAGCTAATTGCTCTGCAGTTTTAAAAAGTACAAGCCATATACTTCAACTAGACGTCACTTCTTTTGTTTGTTCACTATTTTTCGACTAATGCCTCTCTCTTTGTCTTAACTTCTGTTAAGTACCAAATGACAGGAGTACGTATAGAAATTTCATATTGATGGAAGTATATATGTGGTAGAGCCACGCCGCAGTTATATTATGGTTGCAGCACGAACGTGTCCGCTCGACCGGAGTAGGACCACACTCTCACAGAATACCAGCGTAAAATAGCAGCTTAATGCTGCTATGTTTCGTATGGTGAGTGTAGAGAACCGGAGACCCCTTTTTACTGGAAACGAGGCATTACATCTTAGTCCTCAGCGATGACAACGTATCTGCATTTTGATTCTTAATTGACCATAAAATAGATGTCTATGGGCCACAGCATCCATTTACCATCAGGTGGGCTGTGTGCTCGTTTATTCTATATAAAATAAACTTTTCAAATTTCAAAATTTTCTTTTAGTACTATTATAAATAATCAGCTACTATAAGAATAACCGTAGTAGGCTAACCGTGTAATGGCGACGAAATATTTCACCTACACCGTATCCTTCCGTAGGTGTCTTTAGAGGTAACAGAGAGAAACTTAACCAGAAAACCCAAAAACCCAGGTTACCAACGAGCTTGATAAGCGGGGTAAGTATGGAAATTGTTCTCCGCTTGAGGCAATCTAGGGGAAGATCTATTTCGACTTTTGATAGGCTGTGAAGGTAATCTAATAAGAACTCACTGATACCCGCGACTTAGTCCGTGTTGCTTGATATATTTGCCCCATTTCTCCGCGGCATGAAAACACACGTCACTGAACACGTAGTGCTTATACAAATCGTAGTTTCTTAAAACTTTAATAACTTTATTAAATGAAGATATCGCTATAAATATATGAAATGAGGATATCGCGAACATTTTTTTTAGATAAGGGTCAAGTGTCGAAGAAATAAAACTTAGAACACCTAATTGAAATCTATGCAGTAGTTTTTCCGTGATGCGCGCACAAATGCAAACCTCTATAATTTTATTTATATAGACAATGATTCTCTATGTTTGGCGTATGTGGACTATGAGAAAGCCTGTGATTCCGTCAAAATTTGGGCGGTGCTGCAGTCCCTTAAGCGGTGCCAAGTTGACTGTCGGTATATCTAAGTGCTGAAGTGTTTGTACAGTAGAGCTACGATGGCTATCCGAGTACAGAGTCAGAGTACGAAATCTATCCAACTTCAGAGAGGTGTAAGACAGGGTGACGTTATATCCTAGAAACTCTTCACCGCTGCATTGGAAGACGTTTTCAAGCTACTGGACTGGAAACGATGCGGTATTAACATCAATGGCGAGTACATCACTCACCTTCGATTTACCGACGATATAATCCTTATGGCAGAATCGCTGGAGGACCTAAGCACTATGCTCAATGACCTCAGTAGTGTCTCCCAACGGATAGGTCTTAAGATAAATATGGACAAAACAAAAATCATGTTTAACGTCCATGTCACACCTATGCCGGTACTTGTTGGGAGCACTAAGCTCGAAGTTGTCGACGAGTATGTTTACCTGGGACAAATAGTCCGACTAGGTAAGTCCAACTTCGACCGAGAGGTCAATCGACGGATTCAACTCGGCTGGGCAGCGTTCGGGAAACTACGACACATCTTCTCGTTGGACATACCTCAAAACTTATACGTCAAAACTTGAAAACGAGACTGTACAACCAGTGCGTGTTGCCAGTGATGACTTACGGATCTGAGACGTGATCCTTTACTGCTGGTCGCTCAGCGAGCTATGGATAGGGCTATGCTCCGGGTGTCTCTGCGTGATAAACTTAGAAATGAGGATATCCTCTAGAGGGATCTACTAACGGATTAGTAAACTGAAGTGGCAGTGGGCCGGCCATATAGATCGAAGAACCGACAACCGATGGGGAAAAAAGGTTCTCGAGTGGCGGCCACGTACCGGTAGGCGAAGTTTAGGGCAACCCTCCACTAGATGGAGTGACGTCCTGGTAAGACATGTAGGAAGTCGATGGATGCAGGTGGCTCAGGACCGTGATTTGTGGCATTCTTGGAGAGAGGCCTATGTTCAGCAGTGAAGGGCTGTTATTTTGATGATGATGAGACAATGATCTGCTATTGCATAGCAAAAAATTAAGTTTTATATGTGACAAACCGTTTACTGTCTATAAAACTTGTATCCACGTTGTTCGGTCCGGGCGGTAGCAAAAGCGTGTGATCCGATCGCACACAAACAAAATGCTTTATTTTACCGTTTTTATATTTATTTAATAACTAGCTGTGCCCGTAATGCGTTGCAATACCTTTTTTATTGGCAAAATTCGCGGGCGCGCGCAAACAATCGGATAAATGCCGTGTGCAACAGCTCACCAAAGTTTCGTCGTAATCGAATGAGTGTTATCGCATACGGGACAAACAAAAAAACATTCGTAATTATTTATTTATTTATTTATTCTTTTTTACATCTACCTTATAATAAAAATCTGTCGTGGGGTCAGCACATCAAAGAAATTAATCGCAAAGTTTATGCCTCGGCAGCCTCCTTGCGTAGATTACGAACTTTCTTCTTATTTCCACCAAAACTCTGCTTGCCAAATCCCTTCTCTTTCCTATTTTTGACTACGCAGACGTCAGCTATCTAGATCTCACCGAAGCTCAGCTCGATAAACTTGAGCGAATTCAGAATTTTTGCATAAAGTTTATATTTGGATTGCGCAAATATGACCATGTATCTCTTTTTCGTACTAAGCTCAAGTGGTTGCCAATACGATTTCATCGGAATGCTCATATACTTCATCTTCTCTATAGTGTTCTCTTTAATCCTTCTTACCCTTCTTACCTCAAAAATCGTTTTGAGTTTCTTCGTGATTCCCATTCGCGTAACTTGAGATCAGCAGAGAGTTTGAAGTTGAATTTGCCACTATACACTAGAAAATTTATGAACAATTCTTTTACTGTACAGGCCGTTCATTTATGGAATGAACTCCCATTGTCAGTAAAATGCGTACTATCCCTAGCGGTATTTAAAAAACTATTCAAGAATCACTACCTCGCACTTTAAATTCTAAGTTCACTTCCACACTAGTCATTAAATAATATATTATATGTATCATATCAATTTCATTTAATTAATTAAATAATTCAATATATGTGTATTTTATTTTTTGTATGTATATATGTTTGTAGTATGTGTATGTATAATATGTATTTATGTGTTTATTCTTTTTTATGTCTTTTTTTCTAACACACCAATTTGCCCTGCCCTTGTCATATTCATGCAATCCTGTCCATTCATTGGTTGTCTGGAAGAAATTGCAATCAGCAATAAGACCGCCTATTGCATACTTCTTTTAGGTATATAATTTCTGTAATATATGTATGGTGTGCAATAAAGAATATTAAATAAATAAATAAATAAATAAAGGGTGGACTTAATGCCTTGTGCCATCCTCTACCAGTCAACCCTGGATGATTCGAGAAGCTGTGGTAGGTGCAACACCACTCCATATATGAATAAATAAGTGAAAACATTATATCTTATAACAAAAAGCAAATAAATAAAATATTTTTAAACTATACAAACTTAATATCTACTTAGTAATAAAGAAAAAAAAAATAATATTAAATATATAAAAGTATACTTATATATACAAAATCTCTAAATAAATATAAAATAATATAACACACAAATAAAATAACATGATACATATTATACAAAATATCAATTACAAAGCGAAAGAGGGAGAAAAACAAAAATCGGATAAATCAGGTGGTTTATTCCTATTAAAGAATTCTTTTAAAATAATGTTTGTTACTGGTTTTTTTTTATATGAACAGGCAAGGCATTCCAGAGCAGTATGGACATCACAGTAAAAGAGGAATTAAACCACTCTTATGTGGTGGAATACGAATTTTAAGACTATTTTGGGAACGGGGAACTCTATCGTGAGTATTCTACTCTTGTTCTTGTGGTACTGAAAGTTATCCTTAAGATAAGAAGGATAATTTGGGTCATTTAAAATTTAATATAGTACTTGTAAAATTATGTTTAAAAATAGACAGACGCTGTTAGATTTTATACTGTTTTATTACTATCATTTCTAATACTCGTAATATTTAATACGAGCGACCCACCCACGTTTCGCCTAGATAGGATCCTTTAATGTGGCATTATTTAGATATAAGGTAATCAAAGCCTATTTATTTTAACAATTATTTGTTTTTTTTTAAAATCTCCAAAATTTTTGGATAAAATATAGCCTATAGCACTCTTGGCATTGTTCTCTATATGTTCCTGAAGTATCATTACAATTGGTTCAGCCATTTCGAATATTAGCCCGGACAGACCGACAGACAGACAGACAAAAATTTTAAAAATGGTTATTTATTCCTTATTGACATGCAAATCCCCTCGCACCCCCCCCCCTCAGCTCAATATAAGGCAGTTATTTATCGAAATAACTGTCTTATATTAGATGTAAATGAATAATAAATGAAAAGCTTAGAAAGGTTTGGTCTTGTTACACTTTTGTTAATGTAAAAGAAACCATTTAAGGAGAAGATATAATTTTATTCAAATAAGAAGGTGTCTTTTCATCGTGGTTGTATCACTTCGTTAAATAAGTAATTTAATAAAGGTAAACCGTTACGTCGCCCGTCGTAGCGCCTGCCGCAGTATTCATGTGGCAAAAATTATTACTATACATTTCGCTTAGTGTAACACAAATAAAATTTACTCCGGGGCGAAATGTATATTACTTTGAGGAAATACAATTTGTACGTGCATTAAAAGAACTAGTTGCAAGAGAAAATTCACGTGTGTTGAGTACATTGCTCTGTGGTATAAGGGAAGCCATTAACGCATTTCATCGCGTGAGTATTGCAAGAGGCGAAAAGGACAGAAAGACCTCAGGGGTTCCGATAAATAGCGGTATAACCAATTTGTGGTTATATCGCCATTGGTGTAAGACAATCTGATTATAGATTACACAATATCCCATTACGGGACCATCGCTGAACAATGACCCCTTCAATACATTACAAACTCAATCCTAAGCTTGTTGTCTTCTTATTATCTTATCATCAATGTTTGACTAGCTCATTAGTATAGTGGTTGTAAGTGCGGCTACTGACAATGTGGTCCGCTATGAGACAATCTATGGGGCAGGCCTATGTTCAGCAGTAGACTTTAATAGGCTGTAACAGTAACGGTAGTGTAGTGGTCCAGCCCTAGGCTGCTACGCTGTGGACCATGGTCTGGAAACATTAAGCTACTCGGTATACTTTAGATAATGTCTATGTAATAATCAAATATTTATTGCTGACTAATACTAACCCTATTAAGGATGAACGCAAGGATGAACGCAATAAGGTAGCTAAGTAGTTGTGGAAGCTATCTGGAATCAAAGTTATTTGTTTTGGGATTGAAATCAAATTGTATCCTCCAAATGTATCACAACGCTACTATTAAAGAAAATTTAAGCTAAGCTGTCTGTTCTGACTATTTAACTAACATCATGTCTAAGCGCTTACAAGTGGACGTAGTCTACACTGATTACAGTAAAGCGTTCGAATATACGCGATAAAATCCGTAAAATTAGTTTTATTTAAATGTGTAGTGTTCATTCATTCATTCATTCATCGCGTAAATATAAGTAATCATTAAGCGTTCGACCGTTTAGATCACGTTATACTTCTCAGCAACTCGAAGTAGGTATCAGCGGCGATGTGTTTAGGTGTTTTAATTATTATATTGAGAATCGTTGTCAGACAGTAGTAGTCAATGGTTATACGTCAGCAACTATGCAAATCCCTTGAGATATACCGCAGGTATCGCTATTAAGTCCATTGCTTTTTTCGATTTTTATAAATGATATAAGTTGCTGCTTCACTTACTTCAAAATAATCCTTTATGCTGATGACATGAAAATTTTATGTCCCATCACAAATACTTCTGAACTCCTTGGTCTGCAACGTGATCTTAATGAACTTGAACGATATTGTTAATGCCATAAACTTTACTTAAATGTATTTTATCCTTACTTTTACCCATAAACCCAATCCCACTGTCTTTCACTACAAATTACAAGACACTAGTATAGAGAGATTACAATCAGTAAAGGATCTTGGTGTATTTTTCGTTTCTAAATTACTCTTTGATGCACATATTAACAATATCATTAAAAAAGCCAATAGAGCACTTAGATTTGTTTTGTGATTTTCCACCAATTTTCATAATATTAAATATATAATACAATAATATTAAAGATACTTTATTGCGCTCTTTTTAGCAAATATTTAGAGTACGTCTCTCAAGTATAGAACCCAAGGCAAGTACAAAAGCGTTTTCTAAGTTTTCTGAAACTTAAGACGCAATTGGACACAAATAACTTTGTTTCGCGATGTAAAAAAAATCATATTTTGTCTCTGCACGAATGTAGGCGCATAGCAGATATGATTTATCTTTTTAAACTGGCAAATGGTAATGTTGACTGTCTGGAGCTACTGAGTTATTTAGGCTTTATAACAAGAGCTACCCTATTAAGAAAACCTCGCTTACTCCACGTGCCGCATCGCACTCGTACCCGGAATAAATAAAGGCAAAATTATTTTATGATACGTGCATGCAGAACTTTTAATGACATTTCCAATAGCGTTGACTTGGAGCTGTTTAATACCAGTGTTTCTCGAATAAAAAATATTTTAGCGAAAAAAAATTTTTTTTGTGTTTTTCTGTTTAATTTTCTTAATTTACTGCATTTGTCTTCATCGATGTTTCTCTTTTACCGACTAGAGTTATTGTTCTTAAGTTCATAATATTGTCTATAGGTGAAAACTATTAAATGACCTTTTAGTTGTTAGTCATTTATTTACTGTTAATTTTATCTGTAAGTTATCCAAAGAGAATAAAATATAATAAAAATAAAATAAGCTTTATTATGTATATATTATGTTTCAAAAACATGTGAATTCGGGCAGCGCGGTTGTCAATTCTTTGCCCTAAAACGCTCTTAGAAATGAGACGAGGCCAGAAGTGTGTGTGGGATAAGTATGATATATATATATATATATATATATATATATATATATATATATATATATATATATATATATTATCTTCACACAAAACACACACACACACACACACACACGCGCGCGCGCGCGCGCACACACACACACACACGTCTGACACAAGTGCCTTAAGGTGCTTAAAATGCGCTCCCTACCTTATGCAAATTGTTAAATGCTTAATGAAATAAAAGAGATTATTATAAAAGAAATTATAATATAGGCCTTACCTAACTTTGTAGACAATAGTCTGTTAATTTACTTTTACTTTAATCGAAGATAAATTTAGATATCTATGGGCCACATCATTCACTTACCTGGACTGTGTGCTCGTTTCTCAACCCCATTCTATAATAATATTATTATGTATATGTAACTATGTAAAGATATACTTGTCTTTTCGTGGCATTCCTTGGGGGAGTTCAGCAGTGGACTTATGAAAGGCTGTAATGATGATGATGATGACTATGTAACCCTTTAAAATCACATTAGCGAAAAGTATATTTATGTATTTTCCATCTAACAAAGGAAAGTTGGATCAAATATTTGCAACATTCCATGGCACATCTCAAAAGTGTCAGTACTGTACTACACTATATGAATAAAAGATACTTTCCGAGCGCGTCGTCGAGCTCGAGAGCGTTATTTTTTCATATCTAAATGAGCGACTGGAGGGAACACAAAAAATCCAAATTATTATTCCCAGTCCCTTGGCAGTTGTAAGCACATTACCTGCCGAAAACCTTCAACCTTTATTCATTTGAAATTGTAACTTGCAGAAAGGTCCCCATACATTATTGATGTGCGGAATAAAAACTTCTTATATTACTTGGTACATTGGATAAAGCTGTTAGGCTTTCAAAATATTTGTCTTCGAACGTTGATTGAAGAACTGATTTTGATGTTATTTGTGAAATAGGTGTCTGTTATAGTTGACTTTGTTCTTATAGTACCTTACAAAATTAACTGATACAAAAAAGAACACAGCCGAATTATACCTTATAGGATAGGGTGACAAACGAGCACACAATCCACCTGATGGTAAGTGTTTGCTGTGACCCATAGACATCCACATCTATCCTCAATAAAGAATCAATATGCAGATGTGTTGTCACCCGTGAGGACTAATACGAAATGCCTCTTTTCCAGTAAAAAGGGTCGCCGGTTCTCTACACTCACCATACGGAACGCAAGAGTGTTAAGCTGCTATTTTACGCTGGTATTCTGTGAGAGCGTGGTCCTTCTCCGGTTGAGCCGAACCATTCGGGCTACAACTATACTATTAATATAGCTGCAACATGACTCTACCGCGTACAAAATTTTTGATAATCGCTTGCTTTTTTTTTTAAATGTTAAAAAACAGTAGGCACGACGTATTTCAACACACCCTTGACCTTTATTGATGAAATAAGTACATCAATACTCATTTCATTTATGAATTTCTCTTTGATATTGTAATTCTACTTTTATATATTTTTCATGTTCTATTTTGGCTCATCCTAGATTATACAGATTTAAAATATATTAAAGGTCCTCACCATAATGCTTTTCTGTACGATTGATTCTTTCTTGTTTAAGAACGCCTAAAGCTGATGGTTAAAGGTATATTTTAAATTCGTCTACTTTATTTCTTCCACTTCTGGGCTGCCTTTCCAATAATAAGGATGATTTTCAATAATCGCTATACTTGGAGAACGGATTGGCGGTCGCAGTGCTAGAAGTCTTAGACCTTTAACGCTGCGCTCTGTCGTTAGACCTGGCTTTAAACATTTTTTATATCTGAAATGGTACCACCATCGCAGAGATCTGTCTGGCATTTCCCATTTTCGTTTACTAGGTCACTTTTACGACAACCTCGGGACGAAATGCGGTGATAAATTCTTTTACGCCGCAACGGCACGGCTAAATATTTCAATATTACTGGACGGAGCCGTTACAATATTTATTTGCATAACAAAGCAATACTTGGGTTTTTGTGAACAAATGTAATTTAACATAAATTTTGGAAATCTGACGTAGTCATTAGAGCAAATGGTTTAGGTACAAGCTGTTTAGATAACTAAATTTGTTTTTTAATATATAATAGTGTGTAAAAATATAAAATATTGAATATCTAAAATGTTTTATGTAATTCTACTTTTAATCGTTTATTCTTAAACGAGCTTTTGCAATATATATTTTACGAGTATATTACGAGTACAAGCGAGGCGCGGTCTTTATTCTCATTAAAATGTATGTTTTATTTTTTTACGATTGAATAAAAATTATAATAGTTCCCTTTATTAAATATAATATATCACAACCCTCATTTATTTTTTTATTGCATAATACATTCTTAAAAATTTCCGTATAGTTTAAAATAATAAAGTCAAACAAAATAAGTTGTAAAATTAAATATTTTGTACAAACGACATCAATATAAATAAAATGAGAATATCATCAATATAGTCGAAGTAAATTTAATACTCATTATTAAGGGTAACTCAAAAACTACTGGCCAGATCTAGCTCAATATCGAATTAGAATGCAGATACGTTGTCACCCGTGAGTACTAAGATGGAATGCCTCTTTTCCAATAAAAAGGGTCTTCGGTTCTCTACACTCACCATACGAAACAACCCATTCGTGCTACAACTTTACTACTAATATAGCTGAAGCATGGCTCTAACACGTCTAGGTGAGGTTGAAATTTAAAAAGAATCACAACATATTCTCCTTTACGACCCCACATATATTTTAATTTTCCTTAACTTTCTGTCGATTGGTAGCGACGTAACAGAATCCATCACTCTATTGTGACTTAAAAGGCGGCTTTGGAAAAT
Source organism: Parnassius mnemosyne (assembly GCA_963668995.1). NCBI lineage: Eukaryota > Metazoa > Arthropoda > Insecta > Lepidoptera > Papilionidae > Parnassius > Parnassius mnemosyne. The sequence continues at coordinate 27,878,286 of CAVLGL010000057.1, forward strand.
GCCAAAAAGATCTAATGGCTTCCGATGTATAAAGGTATTATCATCACGCCAGATGTTAAATACCCAGATCGGCAACGGAAAAGAGCATCAAAAGTGCGAGACGTCTTCGTCTTTGTTCTGAGATGTTAGTGCTACGTAGGTCACTCAATAAGTTTTGAGATATACAAAAAGTATTCTAGATAGTATTAATATTTATTTTACATCTTTTTAAAATATTCTCCATCATGCTCTATACAAAGTTCCAAAAAACTTGCCTTTTATTTTTTCTTTGACTCTTGGGAACAAAAAGAAATCACAACGAGCGAAGTCGGGGCTGTAGGGTGGGTGACTTAGAGTTTCAATACCAGATTCGTAAATAAATGCTTTTGTTCTAAGGGAGGTATGTGAAGAGGCGTTATCGTGATGCAGCATGATTCCCCGAAGCCAGGTCTTTGATCTTCTCTCCCGCACAGCTTGAAAAGATTTGGGTAATGCAACTGTAGTATACCATTCAGAGTTGACTGACTTACAATTTTCCAGCACTGACGTCGACAAATGTCCACTCCGGAAAAAAAAATTACCACCATTTTTTGCCGATGATACAAGATTTTTGAAGTTTTGTCGCTAACTGTCCTTCTGAGTAGACCCATACCGATGATTGCCTTTTATTTTCTCGTCACCAGTAACGATTTTGGAAACACGCCTAGATGCCCCGTTTTCAAAACGTAGACGCATTTCATGGCACCAATCCAAACGAGTCTATTTTTCGCTTTCGGAGAGCAAACGAGGGATCCATCGACAACAAAGCTTCCCGACTCCAAGATGTTGATGTAGGATGGTATGAATGCTCCCCGAACTAATTCATTCTTTTTTTAAAAACGATGCCTACAATCTTTTCGACGTCAGTATATGTGATTCGTGGGTCTTCTCGCACCAACATTTCAGTAGTCCATACATTTTCTGCCGTTACTGCTGTTTGCGGAGCCCCGGTTATTTGGTCATCTTTAAGATTAATTTTACCCCTTTTTAATTCAGCAAAACACCTAAAAATTGTTGCGCGTGATGGCGCTGAGTCCCCTAATGCTGATTGTAATCGTTGTAAAGTTAATTGTTCGATTAAACCAAATTTAAAATCATAATATATCATAGCGCGCAAATGTTTACGGTTAAGATGCATCGTTTTAAATGAAAAACGCGGGAAGTGTTGCAGAAAAATTAATAGAACTTTGTTTTTTTTTAATATTGAGCAATTGGCTTATGGAGTTCTATTTTTAAATAAATTTACTTTCTAGAATCATGTAACACGGGTGTGTCCATTTTTAAATTTCGAGCATCTCAAAACTTATTGAATGACCTACGTATTAGTCAGTTAGTTATAAAAAGGGAAAGGCTTTGATGAGTTTTACTGCGATTGCAAATCTTCCAAGCGTGGCGTTTAAGATAAATCCTGTCTACAACGGCGACCAACTATTATTGTATGGATTGTTAACCTGTTAAAACATGCAGGGAGTTGATAGGTAGATGATGATGGCTTATATTCAAAAATATACTCGTGATAAGATGTAATGATGATGATGATGCTTATACAGTCAGCAGGGAAAAACCATGTTTCGGTTTCATAAGTCATCACTGGCATCACGCACTGATTGTACACTTTTATGTTAACGTTAATACCAAATTATTACCAGTCATTACCAATGGATTTTACGGGTCGATATACAAGAACAATTTACTTATTTATTTATCTTTATCCTATTTACTTTGTGTTTTACAATGGGCGGACTTAATTCCTTGAGGCATTCTCTGCCAGCTAACTCTGAAAAAATAATATAAATAGTTGGCAGATGAAGACTGATGAAAAAATGTAAAAAGTAATAAATATAAATATTATACATATAAACACGTAATTATACCCATTAACAAATGTGTATTTTATAAATAACTGAAAGATGAATAATATTATCTCATGTGTTTGCCTTCAATTACTGGTGTCGAAACAGTGTTTTAATACATTTCTAAATTGTCAGCACTGTACTTCATATTACATGTTGAACATAGATACAATTCTCTACGTGGTAGAACTTTTGTAATAAAATTTCAATTGTATTCAGATTTAAGTTCTACAGAACCTATTGTATTAAAATATATTTATTATTATTGCAACAACAGGGAAAAGCGCTAAAAAAACTACGCATTAGAAAATCATAATGAGAAAGCTTTGCAGTCGTTCGTAATGAGAGTAGATGTCATTCTTATTTATGGAAAGGAAGTATTGAAATGACATCAGAACTTGCGTTTTGTCAATGTTTTTAAATATAAATAAAGTATATAAATCATAAATATAGATAAATGTTACTGATTTGTTAAATATTTAATTTTTATACATGAAAGAGGCTTTATTGCAGTAAAATGTAATGAAAAAGACTGTTAATGATTGTGGTAACATCGACTTTTCTGATACTGGCAAATTAAATGTCGTAAAAAGAATAATCGAATGTCTCTCCTTCCAGTCGGCGTGATGTAAACAGATGACCACGGGTTCAAAAGTCTCGTTACCGCGGGGGCGAGGGGATGGAAACAAAAGATGCTCGTTTCCTCCACTGTTCTGAAGCAGAGGTCGTCGGGGGGGTTTGAGCGGGGAGCGGGATCGTGACCCTACAATGGAGGCATTGTTTGTGCCCGGTGACAGGAAAAACTCCGACCTCCGTGTTTCCGTGAATTTTTTATTCCTTTCTTTTCTTTTTTCTGCACTTTTTTAGTTCCTTTGAATGCGTTAGGGAAGAATCAAAGTCGTTTGTTGATACCGAGTTTCGTTTTTCTCACATTGTAAGTATTAAAAACGACAATAGGTTTTGAACAATTCAGTATGAAAAATATCGCATTTAGAGATACGGCTTCAACGTCTTTGCTTTTTCAAGACGCAAGATTCAATATAGAATGGTAAATATGAAATACTTAGTAAGTTATTTGAAATATTTGTAAAACTCCGCGATCCGTAGCTCCCGGCAACGTAATACGCAGGCTAAGCCAACGGACGACTGTACATCCGACGGAAAAACTCCGTGCCTCCTTCCACTCACCCACCGCCTGCCCTTTCCGTACCCAGTCGCTTCACGATTCCTTATTTACCCGTTTTTCCTTATCAAACCGTGCCATTCGCAACGCATTACCGGAATCCTGTTGCTGAAATTGAGTATGTTTGATACTGAGTGCAAACACGTGATTAAGGGTTTTGTTTTGCAAGATTTTCTCTTTTCAATTTTCTAAATCAACGAGCTGAATTGATTACGGTCCCAGTTTAACATTCAGGTATATAGCCCAGTTAAACTCGTGATTTGTACAGCAAATAAATAATCGTATTAAAATAATAAAGCAGGGTGTCCCTAATCGCCTTAAACATCGAAACACAATTTTCCAGGCATATACATTAAGTCCTTTGCATTTTTTGAGCAACAAAGTTTAAAAAATTAAAAAAAATTATTTTATATTTTATTTCATTATATTTATTAGTTCACCAACGCTTGCCCACATCATTCCAATGTTTGTTAACATCATTTTTCACAACATCATTGGTAGTAGGGTTCTTATAAAATTACGTCTAAGCCTTAGGTCTAAGCTAAATATGACAAGCACTCACTGGTAAACACCACTTGCTCTAACAGTGAGTAAACACTAAACATTGATAAACAATGTTACAATTTTACATGTAAATTGAAAAATTGGATTTCAATTTTTAACATTTATTTTTAATAACATTTATTAATTATATTACAATAGGAAAATTATATACAATATTAAAAACTATAATAATAAAAAAAACTAAAACTAGAAACTTAATTATCATATAGTCCTACTCCACGCGGTATCGTGCAAAGAACGATTTTTTTTTTCAATTATAAATAAGACAGATTTCATTATTATTCGAAATCGTATTATGTTATTTTAATAAAAACCATACATAAACGTAAATTCAAAATGTATTTATGACAGTTTTCCTCTGCGTACTTAAATATTTAAAAATATATTAGTACAGAAATAACTTGCTCACTAGTATATATGATTACATCCAGTTAATAAAATAGTAGATCTATTTAACTCTTGAGTTACTCAAAGGTTAGGCTAAGATCTTAAATAAAAATTCGCTGGAACCACCACTGAAACTGTTGATCACAGTTGTAAGTGATTATATACACGAGATTCATTAAAGGTAACCAACAGAAACGATGACAAGTGCAGTCTGTGAAGACGCACTGGGATATCGCGGTGGACTTTTATATCATTTCAAAAACTCAAAAAAATTAGAGAATATAATTAACAGAATGAGGCGTTACTTTGCGGAAATCCATTATATAAACGCTTTTAAAAATTTACTTCGCAAATATCCGCGTTATAAAATAAAATGATGTGTCTTACCTAGTATGAAGAGCACCTCCCGCCCTCCCTCAATTGCGTGCACTATCCCCGTCACCACTAATCCCAGCACCGCTACTCTCAACACCACTACACTAGGCAAGACACACCACTGACGATAATACGACATGTGTTTCGCCTCTACACGAGGCATCCTCAGGTGATATAGACTCTACAGTGGCTAACCGCTAAGATAAATTAGAGAAGGCATGTGCTCAAATGTCAAACATATGCAGGTAGTTACTTTAGTACTTAACGACCCGTCTCGGCTTCGCCTGGGTAGGACCTATTAATGCGATGTTATCTACATTTAACATAAGCATCAAAAACCGTTCATTTTATCAATATTTTGATTTATTTAATAAAAATCACCAAGCTTTTTGATTCTTCGCATTGTTGTTTTTTTAGTTTGTCAAGTTTGATTACAATCGGTTCAGACATTCTGAAGATTAGCCCGGACAGACAGACAGAAATACAGATTATTCACGTATCAATGACGTGTAAGTAACCCTCTCAGCTCATCAAAGGCAGTTATATATTAAAGACAGACATTTCAATTTTATTTATATGTACGTATATAGATGTCGTTGTATCGTTTTATGAAATGATGTCTAAAAGGTTTGAGATTTTAACGGGCGCGGTTTCGTTCGTTCGGTTAGTCGTAATAATAATAATAATAATAAGGTGGACTCAGACCGAACTGAACGCTCTGGACAGAAAAGTCCACACTATAATGACGTCCCACAGGATGTGAGGACTATTCTTGCGAATAAGCCTGATATTGTGCTGATGGACCGGGCACAGTCAAGGATCTTTTTGGTCGACATTACCGACACGAGAACCTCGTGAAAGCCGAAAAAGATAAGCTGCCAAAATATCTGGACCTGGCTCACTAGGTGATCGACATTTGGGGTGGTCTGCCGGCCGAAATTATTCCTGTGGTCGTTTCTGCGAACGGGTTAATCCCAGTTAGCCTCTCGGGTCATCTGAGGCGACTGCGACTCCGTGACGGACCGCTCCAAGCTCAAATGCAGAAGGCGGTGCTCCTCGATACCGCCTGCATCGTCCGCCGGTTTCTTTCCCTTTCCCCCTAACCCTCGGCCGTTTGGTCTCCCCTGCCGAGGGCTTCCATCTGGTTGGGTTTTTTTATATATTTATGTATTTTTTATGTATTTATTCTATTTTATTGATATTTATGTATGTTTATATATTTCGTTTACAATTATATATTTAAACAGCCCAACCAGATGAGAAAACTTTATAGATAACCCCATAATAATAATAATTTCTTTATTTGCTTAGAAACACAGTATTAATAGGCTGGTACAATTTTGACAGAGCGCATATGTTTCGCCATAATGAAGATGCATGCAAATAACACATTGAATTCAAGAATATTATACATAATGAGATTACATATTCTTAAATTCAATGTATTATTTGCATGCTATTTTCATTTTAACTTGAAAACGAGACTGTACAACCAGTGCGTGTTGCCAGTGATGACATACGGAACTGAGACGTGGTCCTTCACTGCTGGCCGAATGAGGAAGCTCAAGGTCGCTTAGCGAGCTATGGAGAGGGCTATGCTCGGAGTTTCTCTGCGTGATAAACTCAGAAATGAGGATATCCGCAGTAGAACCAGAGTGACCGACATAGCCCAACGGATTAGTAAGCTGAAGTGGCAATGGGCCGGCCATATAGCTTGAAAAACCGACAACCGATGGGGAAAAAAGGTTCTCGAGTGGCAGCCTCGTACCGGCAGGCGAAGTGTTGGGCGTCCCCCCACTAGATGGAGTGACGACCTGGTGAGATGTGCAAGAAGTCGATGGATGCAGGTGGCTCAGGACCGTGCTTTGTGGCATTCCTTGGGGGAGGCCTATGTTCAGCAGTGGACTTGTGAAGGGTTACAGCCCTTCACAAGTCCACTGCTGAACATGATGATGTGATGATTTTCGCGGCGAGACATATGTATATAGAAAGAGGACTGTAATATGATCGTTATAAAACCAGTTCAAATAATTTCTCCTACTTATTCCATTTCAACGTACCCCAATACGAAGCTACAAAAGTTGAACAATTACCCAATTTTACAGACCGTCAATAATTTGCGAAAACGAGAAACGACATAGTGACGACGCAAACATTTCTACGTGTTGTAGCAGCCTGTTTAAATAAGCTTGACCTCGCCTCTCAACCTCATTCCTCTACATATGCAAGACATCTTCCTTTAGGAATTTTAATGCATGATGAATAAACCGAGGACAATACATATATCCTACTATAGTAAAACTATTACAAAACAAATTTTGATATACTGTTCTGATTACCCTTTACGACCATTGCGATATTACAATAGGTAGAATAATAATATTTAAAAATATGCTTGAAATTAATCAAGTGTTGAAAATCGGTCAGAATAACAAAACTCCGATCCTGAAAATATTTTATAAACGTTTCATAGTTAGCAGTATAATATAAACGGATTTGAATGAAATTTTGTATTCGGTTGCCGAGGCACTTTTTACTTACGGACACAAAGGCACGATTTTATATGTAAATTACACGTACAAATGAAAGCTAGAGGTTACTTTGTCCTATGTTTTAAGCGAGCAATTCCTCTATATCTTATTATATCTAATATGTAAAATTCTCTTCTTCTTCTTCTTTCTTAGTTTTGTGGCCCCTCTTTTTAGAATTCTGCCAATGTCAAGTCAGTCATGGGAGTGACAAGAGAGTGTTTACAATAGTTACAAGTTATTATTGTTTGTGTAGGTCTTCACAATCTACAACAAAAGACGCCACAAGTTTATAACCATCACCATGTTAGTAAATTACAACTTAATTTTATTAGTTCTAATATAATCACACAAAATATTTACAAAGGGAGTAAACACAAGGGACAGTAAGTATGAGAAATTAGTAGGACGAGGGAATGTAAAATTCTCTTGTCGCGGTGTTTATTACCAAACTCCTCCGAAACGGCTGAACCGATTTGTATGAAATTTTGTGTGCATATCGGGTAGGTATGAGAATCGCCCAACACCTATTTTTCAAACCCCTAAATGATACGGGTGACGCACGTCTAAATATTTTATTTCAATTTTTGATAAAAAAAAATTATTTTAATTTTATTATGATTTAGCATTAGAAAATACATAAAACTTCAAATTTTCACCCTTCTACGATCGACCCCTGTTTTTTTATTGCGATTTTTAAAACTAAAAAATATTTCCTAGAAATAATGTATATTATGGCAAAACAACGTTTGCCGGGTCAGCTAGTATATTTATATCAATGTATTTTCGAGTAGTTACAGCATAAGAGAATCCAATGCTTAAACGGTCGAAAACTCGTAAACGGTCACCAAGATAAATAAATGAAGCAGGGGATAGGCAGCAACATCTTCCCGATAACAGCTCATAACAATAAAAAAAAAACTGTGAACGGTTCCAACGATTCGGATGAAAGTTTCGTCCTCGTCCAGGTACTTTTTATTTACAGACATAATTTAATATATTTTATTTTAAAACTAAAGATATAATAAAGATATATAATGATAATATAAAATAAACGTTGATAAACATTTTCAGCTATGTAAAAATTTTATGCATAATACAAAGCTAAAAAACATTATTGTTACATTGTATGTTTGGTTACATTGTGCATGTAGGCTAGATACAAAACGTTTTAAATGGAATAAGCTCTAAAACAATTTCAATTTACCTTGCAAAACTGCATACCCACGTGCCGTGCGGGCACATAAACATCGGTGAGACAAAAATGCGCCACTTGGGGTTACGTCGACATCGTTCGTTGTTTTCAGTTCATGTAACGCTGTTGTTGTGCAGTTTGCAACACATCGTACAGAGATAAAAACACTTAAAACTCATTTTATAATTTAAACATCCCTTGCGTAAAGTCTTTGATCTATAGAAATAGAAATAGATTTTTTTTATTCAATTTAGATTATAAATAATACTTATTGAAAGTCACTCTTTTGTGTATGGAGAACTGTAATATCATAAATAAATTATGAGAAATTGTTTACGATTTAGCGGCGATATAATATGTATATTATTATAATAACATTTAATTTCGAATTCAAGTTTTACATATAATTTGAAATATAAATGTGTATGATAATATATGACTAAACTTCTGGTTTTTTAAGATACTAGCTGTGCTTGACAAAAGATGCAATGCCATTTTATTAGTAACGACGTCTTCAAAGTTTCATTGCAATGGCCTACAAGCGCATAGCGAACAAACAAAGAGACATTCATTTCACATATAAGAAGATAACTGTGTGCAACGATTCTATTTTTTTTAATCTATGTATTGCATTTTTGAATTTATTACCGTTGGCCATAGAAAAAAGAAAAAGTATAGTTTACATGATTTCATTAACGTGTTTTGTTATACCTTAATGAGAAATGTGAATATATATCTTGATATGAGTAACTTTCAATGAGCATTTGAAAATGACTCATATTAACAATTACTCTTAAACATGGTAAAGTATGGTAATAAATTACATATAATATGTTTTTTCGTGTAAATATTATACTACTTTTTGTATCATCAAAATCTATGCTGTATTACCTGAGCTATGACAATATCAAATATTTTCGCTCTCGGCATATGACATCACTTTTTGTCATAACGTCCTTTTAAATAAACTAATGTTAAAGCATATTTTAAAGCTTATAACTTAAATTAAAAATTGAATAAAAACCCGAAACTAAAGATACACAATAAAATTTACAGTTTTAATTTGTGAATTTCTCTATTTATTTTTCTATTCAATGTATGAAATATTAAAAAGCATTAAAAAGCCAATAGAATAAAAAAAATATTACTCAGCCTAGTGGGCCGTTTCCGAATAAAAAGGTGAACATACGAATAAATGAAAATACACGACTTTAAGAGAACTTTTTCATTTTATGAAATAGGCAAAAATAATTTAAATCGGTTCTTCCGTCCCCAAGCAATCAGTGAAGATACATTTAAAACATACAAGTCGAATATAGAACCTTCTTTTTTTGAATCGCATAAAAAGACAAAAACGTGGGAGATACGTGCATCTACACCATAGATATATCGACACCTGCAAGGAAAAACATCGTAACTCACTTTTTAGCGATTTTGAGTTACAATCATATTCTTAGTAAATAAAAAATTCTTTTTTATTTGCGCTCACCCCTGTATCTAAATTCATACGCGTTACGATTTTAGACAGTAGAAAAATGTTGTAAGTCAGTGTCCACTGAAGATGATAAAAAGGTATATTTAGTTACACATACTTACCTATGCCTGACATTAATTTATTACATAACAAAAATTGTAATACAAGACAGCCTCTTGTTCTTGGCAATTTTTTTTTGTATTAATAAAAGGTTTCATCGTAACCTTAGTTACGATGTTTTAATCCTTAAACAGAAAATAAAAATATCACTCCAAAGACTACATAAGAAAACGGTAGGTATTTTTTTATTATATTCAGTAACGTAAATATTAAAAAAAAGTTCGTGTGTATGGTACAACCAAATAAATACTGCTCTACAATAGGTCAAATTTTGACCTATTGTGTAGGTACCACGTTAAGTTTACTTCGAGCTTAAAATTTGTAATTAAATTTTCGGTCAATCAAAAAAACTAGTTATTAAAATTGAATTTACGCTCCTATTTTAGCTCCTTCTGTTTTACACCTGATGCCGATACAGAATAAATAAATGATGAACTTAAATAAAATTACAATAATGAACAAATAGAGGATATTTTGCGTGAAGTTGGTAAGTTTACCTACTTGAATACTATAACAACATTAAACTAAAGTTATAAAGATGTTTATATTTATTTTTAAAACCGATTTAATAATGTATGTTGTGTTTTTAGTGCAAAACCAAGAACTTAGTAATGCAATAGAACCTGAAATACGAGTCTATGAAGACCAAAGTGAAGTCAAATTAAAGCAGAAAAGCCTAGAATTTAATTACATATTAATACTAAAGAAAACAAGAAATATCCGGAGAAAGTTAACCCTGGAAGAACAACATTTTTGAATAAAGAAAATTGGAAGGCTGAAATACGTAAAAGAAAGAAAAATTCGGGCGAGGAATTTATAAATACAAAAGGACACTTAATAGCGAAAAAAGTTATGAAACCAGACTGTGGTGCTAATTGTTCACGTAAATGTCGAGAAGCAATCACAGAAAACCAGAGAAGTTTAGTATTTAAAAACTTCTGGGAACTGGGGGATCATAATAAACAAATGGATTATATTAGCCGATTTGTCAAAAGAGTCCCGAAAAAACAAGTTATTGCCAGCTCGGCCTCATCCAGTCAGCGCAAATGGTCTTTTGAATACAATTTGTTTACAGAAGGTCGAGAAATACGAACCTGTAAGACGATGTTTTTAAACACCCTCTCCATAAGCGACATGTGGTTGCAGATTCTATTTAAAAAAAATGATACGTCTGCTATAGATACTATTATATTATTATAGCTACAGATACAAAAACGCAACTGAGGCTGACAAAACTATGCTAGAGTATGAGTACGCTTTACATATTGCGAACAAAAATGTGGTCAGGTCTTTAAAAGATAGTGACAAACACCGAGCTAAGCACTCCAATTCTGTTGTAGCAGCTTGTTAAGATTTACAGAAAATTTTAAATACTCCTCATTCAGAAGTATCCGTATTTTACTACAAAAGAAAACTTGCTACATATAACTTCACGATCTATGATATGGGTAAACATTAAGGATATTGCTACTTGTGGGACTAGATGATCGAACGCAAAGGATATAACGAAATAAGTAGTTTTGTATTCGACTTCATAAAAACCAAGGTACAGGAAGGGTACACGGAGTTTAATTTTTATTCTGATAGCTGTGGCGGTCAGAATAAAAATAGGACAGTATTCGCAGTGTAAGCATATACTAGCAGAACATTTAATATAAATATAAATCATCACTTCTTTGAAGTTGGACATTCACAATCAGAGGGTGATTCGATGCATGCACTTATTGAGCGGAGAAAAAAAAAATTATCTACGTACCTCAGCAATGGGTAACTTTGATAAGGTGCGCTAAATCCAATGGTGAGCCGTATGAAGTAAACCAAGACACGATATTGGATTTTAAACAGCTGTTGCCATATTACAAAAATTGGGAACACGATTTAAACCATGTGAAAGTCTCCTGGAGTAAAATTATGTACATTCATTTTATCAGTAGCTTACCAAATATAATTAAATATCAATATGATTATCTGAGTGACAATGAAATGGCTATAAATGTAGCTAAAGATATTAAGACAATTTCTCTTCGGGCAGTTACTCGTTGCGCTAACAAGGAACCTCAGAACAGTGAACAAGAGATAACCATTACAAAGGCTTATAATGCACCTTTGCCTTTATCTACAGCAAAGTACAAAGATTTAATTAGCTTATGTAATAGCAATGCTATTCCAACAATATGTCATGATTATTTTATAAATTTACCTCATCTGAAAGCAACTCTACCAAATAATATGACTGATTCTGATTAAGAAGTATTTTGATTTAAAAGTATTATGTATATTTTAGTAAGTATATAAATTACTATATTGTTTGTATGCTAAAAATTATAAAATATCTTACAGAAACAAACATTTGAAATTTGAAAAAAAATCTTTGATGTTAATCAATGACATTTTTTAATAATTCTTTATGCTTAAATTTCATATGTTTGTTTCTTAAAGATATTTTAGAGTTTTTTATTGATTATATTGCTTGTATTTTTCATATCTGATTTTAGTAGTTAATAAACTGATTTTAGATATTAGAATACTTTCTGTTGCTTAAATTTGTAATGTTTGTTTATTTAAATATTTAAAAATTTGTTATTAATTGTGATATTCAGAATTTCATGGGCCTGACTATAATGCTTATCTTTAAGTTGATTGGATAGGTACCTATAACAGATCTCAAAAATGAAGCTTATACCAAAACACAAGAAAGAACGAACCAGAATTGGAAAAAAGATAATTTTTAATATTACATTTTCTTAAATATTAAAGACTTTGCGTTGGTGTGATAACATGATTTATTTTTTGCATTTTGAGATTATTGTAATTAAAATTAATAAAGATTTTCCTAATTAATTAAACATGTTTTATTCTTACATTAACTCTAAAATACATAAAAATATATGTTAAGCATTGTATCTCAGACTTACAATGTTTTTAACTTAATGAAGTAAATATTAATACACAAAGTTGAGTTGTATGTCTGAGTTACAATGTCATTTTATAAGGTTTATGTGATGTAATATGATTGTAACTCATAAAAGATAATAAATTACATATATTAATAACATATCAATGATATGAAAGTGTAGATTTTCTTTTGTAGACTCAAATTTTCACGGTGAGATGGCGATAAGACTTAATAGAAAGACTTAAGAATTTTTTAAATCTTTGACACGCTCTCCTGAAAAGTTGATAAAAATGAGTTACGATGTTTTTCCTTGCAGGTGTCGATATGTAGCAAGATCTACACTCATGGTAAACAAAGTTTTAAAAGCCTTAAAAATCTTATTATCTCATATTACACTAAACATCAACATGACATAAAAAGTTTATTTTATTAAATAACTTTAATCGTCCACCAAATTTTCACACGAATACGAATTTAAATGGCTTAATAAACCAAATACTTTGCAACGGTGACGCAATTTCAACTCGAGCCGTGTGAGGATTTCAGCTTAACTAAAATTGGGTACAATTTTAGCGGTGTTTGTCTCATTTATTCAGTAAATATAAAACTACTCGGCAAACTATGCCAAAGCACGATGAGGTTTTAAAATTGTTTAATTTTTTTAGTAAATTATTTGCAATTATATAAAATGTTGTAGTTTACTTATTTTGCATCAATTTTCAAACATAAGACTTTACAATGTGGTAAGTAAATTTTACAAGGTTTTAGATGTTTTAGAGCTAAGTTACAGGTATATTATGATTGTAATAATAATAATAATCTTTATTTGCATAAAACATTGTAAATATACAGATGTTTTATGTTTTATTGTTTTAGTTGTATCTATTGTGCTCTCATGTTTTGCTATTTTAATATAATATAGCATGCAAATTACATTTAAACAAAGACATTTAAGTAGTAGTAGTAATAGACCGGACAGCAGTAAAATTGTCATCTGTAACTTATGTCCTGTAGGATCAAAGACATTTAAGTAGATAAATTTTTAATCTCTTTGCATTTAAATTATGAGTACCTACATTAAACAATAAGACACTTTAAACAATAATTGATTTTATTATTAATGACCTATATGATATTAAAAATTAACAAATTAAGGACTGTCTTTTTCACGCTTTGCTTTAGTTTTTGTCTCCGGGTCAAAATGGTGTAACCCACGTTTCATTTACGATTACGAAAAGAGCGGAAAAATAATCTGGATCATCTTCAATTATTGCTAAATTTACCTTTGAAATGCCAACTCTAATATATAAAATATATCCAAATCAAGGAAGCCAACATAAAATTGATACTTTTGGATCCGATATCACTTCCTATTAAAAGGTAGAGAAAATTTAATGTCCATAAAGGACGACTTTTACGCTTACAATAGAAATAGAAGATACTCGTAATGATCAAAGTCAAGTTATTTTATTGTTTAATGGTAATTCGGAAAAAATTTACGCTCTTTAACGCGTGAATTGGCTTTCGCATGGAAAAGAACGCGCATGTAAAGATAGAAAAGGAGAACGAGAATAATCGCGCGCGCCGTCGGCTTGCGCGTCCCCTCGTACCTGTCATCGTAATTTACACCCACGGTTTTGTAAAAACGATTGTCGTTTTAAAATGTCATACATTAGATTATGGAGCAAGAATCTTCTTACAGAATTCTTTACAATATACAAGTCTAATGCATGCCATCTTATGTTCTTATGTTAAAATAATAAATATATAATCTATTATACACTTGGACCAGCAAACATAACTGCTTGTATAATATCCTTCTAACTTCTAACCCTTTTTTCAACTTCTTTAAACTCTAGTCTACAGAACGCACGTTTAACAAAACTGCGTGATTTTCATACACTCCAGGTCGCAGAAGTTTCCCGTACTTAATCACGCCTGATAAGCCTTTCAAGATGACACACGATACGACGCTCTTTTCTCTCTGAATAAAATACAGAAGTAATAACACATCAAATTGGATAAAAACAATCAGTCACAATTGAGCGTGCAAGCTTTCCCGCGTTCAATCGCGCACGCTCCGATCGTGAGTGAAAGCACGTGTCGTATAAAGACGGCTATTGTTGTAATGTTATGTAGTAATGAAATTGCCTGTACATGTCACAGTAAACAGCTAAGCTATGCCTCACTCGTCATAGTATAGATAATATTATGTGTTTAAGCCAGATACATAAACATATAACGTGCAAACATACCTTATGTGTATACTTACTTAATACAAAATATTTGGCTCTTACTGCATTTAAAAATTTATCTAGAATTCATAACTTCGAAAATTCTGTCTATGGATATTACTCCTTTAAACTATACTGGTCTATCAAAAGAACTTTCTCTTTGCTATAGAAAAAAAATTGAACTTTTGTTTTGCTTTTCGCCAATTAACGCCAATCCAAAGCAATAATCAAATTTTCTACAGAAGAAAAGAGAAGAAACTAAATGAATGAAAATTTGATTTGAGCAATCAATGAGTTTTCGGTACAGAAGGAAATACTATCAAAAGACTTGATTCGAACGCTATAATGCCTTTAATTACCGCCAATTAGATAAGTCTGTGATTTTAAGTAAATTTAAGCAAAGGAAAATACAAAAAAAAATTATATAAACCAAAGAGCTTGCAATCGACAAGTGGTTATAGCTCATGGTGCATCCCTCGTGCCTTTCTTACTATTATATTAACTTTCAATACCATTTTAACCGCAAAGCTTGAAGACGAAAGTCTTCTAACAGTGCGTCCTGCCTGTACTTACATTTGATGCCGAAACGTGGACACGAACAGTACGACTACTCCACAAACTCATAGTCACCCAGCGGGCAATGGAAAGTGCTATGCTTGGAGTTTCTCTGGTAGATAAGATTCGTAACGAAGAAATCCACCGGAGAACAAAGGTCACCGACGTAGCCTTCCATATTCGCAGGCTGAAGTAGCAATGGGCTGGTCACATTTGTCGCAGTAGTAGTAGGCGTGTCATAGAGTGGAGACCACATTTAGGCCGCCCTCTGGCTAGATTGAGCGACAACATGGGCAAGGTGGCAGGTAGAAACTGGATGCGTGTAGCCGAAGATCGGGCTAAGTGGCAAGCCTTGGGAGAGGCCTATGTCCAGCAGTGGACTGCTGCAGGCTGATCATGACCTTTTAAACCGTAATAAAACAGAGGCCACACTACAGCTAATACCTGGCAAAAAGAAGGTCGAACCTATCACCTAGTAAATATAATTAAATTTTAGGACGGTTTTTTAATAGAAGAGGGGACAAACGAGCATGTGGCTCACCTGATGGTAAGTATTGATCGCCGCCCATGAACATCTGCAACAACAGGGGTATTGCAAGTCCGTTGGCCGGCTTTTAAAAAAAGAGTAGGCTCCTATTTTGAAGGTTCCTATGTTTTATCGGTCCAGAAAATTCGCTGGTGGTAGTCGATTCCACAAGGAAGTTGTGCGAGAAACAAAACTTCTTATAAATTGCACAGTAGTGGACCGCCAATCAACCGGATGGTATGGATGGTATCGCGAGTTTTGATGTGACGTGCGATAATGAAATTGAGCAGCTGGAATTGATCCGAACACTTTCTAAGAGCACTCCCCGTGGTAGATGCGATAAATATGCAAAGAAAATTAACATCTCTTTGCACTGACAGTGGGTCAAGCCGGTCAGAAAGATCTCGGTCGTCGACGATTCGAGCCGTTCTGCGCTGGATGCGATCAAGTGGAAAGAGCTGGGATTTGGGAGCCTCGGCCCAGAGATGGGAACAGTATTCCATTTGAGGTCCAACTTGCGCCTTGTAAAGTTGCAAGTGGTGTGCCGGCTTGAAATACTGTCCCGATCTGCTGAGCACACCAAGCTTTTTGCCAGGCCAATTTGACCTTCTCTTCCTAGTGACTACGATACCGCACGTCATTCGATATGTCGACGCTGAGGATTCCGATTCTGGCTGAGGCAACAAGGGGAGTGACATGAAACTGAGGCGATACGATAAAGGGAATAAAAGAAATCTATTTAGAAACTCGATTGAATAGGCTATGTTATTAAACTAAACAAAATATTCTATAATAGGCTGTATGATCGTTGATCATGGCATTGTGGTTGTGTTTGTGGATATATATTTCGTGTTTATAATTTCGAGAATTAATTGAACTTGACTCTTGGCTTTTCTTTCGATTTACAGGACAGTAGTTGGTTGCGCCCACATAATGACAATAATGTGATACTTGGGTTTTGAGAGGAATACAATAGACAATGTAACAGACTCAAGCTGCTTTTCTAGATAACATTTTATTAATAATTGCAGAAATAATTAAAAAATCAAAAAGTTTGAGTTTTATTTTATTTTATTTAATAATAACTACAAAAAAGCATTATTTTGTGTCCTTTTCAATTTATTTAAACAACATATCCAAAGAACGAGTGATTTTGCGACAAAACCTACAAATAATAAAACATAAAATAAAAAAAACCCCAGGTCCTACAAAAATATGATTTTGTCATAAATAGCAAATTTTTAAATCTTCAAAATAAAATATGTTTGTCTTTTGTTCACGCCGGACCCAAGCTTGTATGGAACATCATGGTTCATCTCCTTTTTCATAAGGTCACATTAACCGTGTAGTGGTTGTGTAAGTATGTTATCCCAAGGGTGTCGTGAGAGGCGATAGCGGGAAAATGAAACAGGAGATGGGCAGCAGCATCTCCCTGACAAAAACTCAATTTTTTTTATATGAGAGGGGGCAAACTAGCATGCGGATCACTTGATGGTAAGTGACTAACGCCGCCCATGAACAACTGCAACACCAGGGAAGGAATCGCAGATGCATTACCGGCCTTTTAAAAATGAGTAGGCTCTTTTCTTGAAGGTCCCAAAGTCGTATTGGTCCGTAAAAATCGATGATGGTAATCGATTCCATAAGGAAGTCGTGCGAGGAAGGAAATATCTTTTAAATCGCACAGCGGTGGACCGCCAATCATCCAGATGGTGTGGATGGTATCGGGAGTTCTGCCGCGATGTGCGTTCGTGAAATTTGGCGGCTGGAATTAATCTGAACAATTCCTCAGAGCACTCCCCGTGGTAGATGCGAAATATAATGCAAAGGGATGCAACATCTCTTCGTAGTGCCAATGAATCAAGCCGATCGGAAAGGACTTGGTCGTCGACGATTCGAGCCGCTCTGCGCTGGATGCGGTCAAGTGTAAGGAGCTGGCACTGGGGAGCCCCTGCCCAGAGATGGCAACACTATTCCATGTGAGGCCGAACCTGCGCCTTGTAAAGTTGCAAGCGGTATGTCGGCATGAAATACTGTCCCGCTCTGCTGAGCACGCCAAGCTTTTTAGAGGCCAATTTGGCCTTCTCTTCCAAGTGACCACGAAACTGCACGTCACTCGATATGTCGATTCCGAGTATTCCGATACTGGCTGAGGCAAGAAGGGGAGTGCCTTGAAACTGAGGAGATACGACAAAGGGGTTCTTTTTAGCGGTAAACGCGCAAACTTGTGTCTTCTGAGGATTAAACTGAACTAAATTTAGTCGCCCCCAATCCAAGAATTTGTTCAGCAAAGACTCGACGTCAGACACAAGTTTATTCCGGTACTCGGCGACGTTTTCCAGAGAAATATTGGCACAGCCGGTGTATAGAGCATCACCAGTACTGTCATTCGCATAGCAATGAATGTTACCAGTTAGCAACATATCATTGATATGCAGAAGAAACAGCGTTGGAGATAGCACACAGCCTTGTGGAACACCAGGGTTAATAAGCTTGTAGTCGGAGCATGCACCGTCTACAACGACCTTGATGCTCCGATCTGCAAGGAAGCTGGTGATCCAATTGCACAATTTCTCGGGAAGCCCATAGGAAGGGAGTTTCGAAAGAAGAGCTTTGTGCCAAACCCGATCAAAGACCTTCGCAATGTCCAAACTAACGGCCAAAGCCTCCCCTTGGACTCTACTGCCTCCGCCCATCTATGGGTCAGGTAGACCAGAAGATCACCAGCTGATCGACCCCGAAGAAAACCGTATTGGCGGTCACTAATCAGCTGGTGATACTCAAGGTACCGCATGAGCTGGCAGTTAATAATGGATTCCATTATTTTGGAGAACAAGGAGGTGATGGCGATAGGCCTATAGTTGGACGGGTCTGAATTCGCCTTTTTTAGGGATCGGGTGGACAAAAGCTTTCTCCATGAATTCGGGACTACGCCTTGGGAGTAGGAGTACCGGAAAAGACGCGTTAGGACCGGTGCCCACTCCGAAGCACACGTCCTCAGCACAATTGAGAGGATTCCGTCAGGCCCACTCGACTTCTAGATGTCCAGGGAGAGGAGTGCTTTGAGAACCGTGCGCTGTGAGAACAGCACATTCGGCATGGAGCACTCACACAGTGGGATGGTCGGCGGTGTTTTCCCCCCGTCATCAAGAGTCGAGTTGGACACAAAAAGGGAGCCTAAAAGGTCGGCTTTGTCTTTTGCGACATGGGCCAGTGAGTCGTCTTCCCTGTGCAGAGATGGTAGTGATGGCTTACAGAAATTCCCTTGGACAGCCTTGGCGAGAGACCAGAATGCACGGGTTCCCGAAGGAAGGCGAACTAGTTTCTCGCCAATTCTGCCTATGTGCTCTGACTTTGCCTTGGCAATAACTCTTTTGAAGGACCTGGAGGCGAAGTCATACTTCTTTTCAAGTGTGCTGGTGTTTACATCCCGAGTCGCCGAAGCCTCAGCCCAGGCTTGATAACAATCCTGCTCACTGCGTAATGCAGTCTTACAGGAGCGACCAAACCAAGGCTGAGATCTACCTCCGATGGGTAGCACAGATGATGGAATAAATAGTTCCATTCCCTGTAGCACCACATCAGTGACAGAGTCAGCAACAGCGCTGGGATCATCCGGCGAGAAGCAAACCCGCCCCCGTAGGTAGGATGCATTCCGTCCCAATCCGCCGACCTATAATGCCAAACACGGCGGCAACCTGCAGAACGCAACTGCGATGGGAGCGTGAGTGGCCCCACACTCTGGATCAGACAATGGTCCGAAGAGCCAAGAGGGGCATCGACAGAAACCTGATATCCGTCCGGATGAGAGGTCAGCAGAAGGTCCGACAGGGAAGGTGTATGATCCTCCACATCTGGAATCCGCGTAGGCGAAGTAACCAGTTGTGTCAGACCACATGCCAAGGCAAAGTCATAAACAGATCTCCCCGCATGATCGGTTAAACGTGAACCGAGCCATTCGGCGTGGTGGACGTTGGGACCTGTTGTAGCAAGGAATCTGTAGCCATTTGGACGTGGTCGATGAGTCGGTCTGTTTCAGCATTACCGCTATGGGACCTGTGGCGTATGGAAGGAAAAGGTGTTCTGCCCAGGGAGCGGCCAACGCTCCGATTGTTAGTTTGGAGCTATTGTATATATGCTGCTTTAACTTCGGAACTTTGTTAGTGCGATTTAGGCTTCGATGTGTTTCGCTTGTGGCGCGACAACAGCGCTGCCACAGACCTATAGAGGCACCCGTAGACACGCGGATGGTTGTCGCTGTCTACGCGTTGCCAAAGGATGGACAGGTCCAAACCTTCAAGACTGCCGAGGCGTCGAGAATCGTCGTCATCTCTGACATACACGCAAACTCCAGCCCGAGGCACAAAAGAGTGCTCCAATTTGTACCCCGAGCAGGAGAGGTACGAAGTATCAGCCGGAGAGGACACCTGCATCTCGGTCAGAAAGAGCAAGGTCAGCTTCGCCGTCTTGAGATGGTAGTGGACGGCGTTTAAGTTCAAGTGTCCCCTGTCCCTGATGTTGCAGAAATTCACGGATAGCGTGGCAGGGGTCGCCTTGGTCGTGTTGCTCAGTTTGCCCCGAGCAGTTATGTTTTTGAGCGGAATTTTGCCCCCCACCCCCCCAGGAAAACGTGGGGCAGCCTGAAATCCCACGCTCAGGAGTGGAATAACATGGTCGTGGATGCTCAGCGAGGGATTCTCCAGGGGTGCTGGTACCAGGCAGAAGGGGTTCGCTTCCATGTTGATAGGGAGGGGGGGATTGGGCCTTCAGCCACCTGCACTCACCAGACGAAACGCAGAAGCAGAGCTTCTACTTCACGCCGGTATTCTGTGAGGTCGTGGTACCAACCCGGCTCGAGCTGGCCCATACGTGCAACAGCAAAAACTGCCACGTGGCTCTACCACCGTTAAATAATAAAAAATTGGTAAATCCAATTGGGCATGCCTTAAGCGCATTAAAAATATTACGTATAACATGATTATACGGATTTTATTAAAGTAGTTTAAATACATTTCGACAGTAGTATCGGCTTCAACACCCTCGAAAACCATGAAAATGACACCCATGATGAAAAAATTGGTACCTACTTCAGCCGCCATCTTGGATTTACATTTCGACAGCACTATTGGCTTCAACACCTTCGAAACAATGAAAATGACACCCATGATGAAAACATTGATATCTATTGCAGCCGCCACCTTGTATTTTTATTTCAACAGCACTATCGGCTTCAATACCCGCGAAAACCATGAGAATGACACCCATGATGAAAAAATTGACATCTATTGCAGCCGCCATCTTGGATTTACATTTCGACAGCACCATCGGCTTCAACAACCTCGAAAACCCTGAAAATGACGACCATGATGAAAAAATTAGTACTTACCTAATTTAGCCGCCATCTTGGATTTACATTCCGACAGCACTATCGGCTTCAACGCCCTCGAAAACCATGAAAATAACACCCATGATGAAAAAATTTATACCTATTGCAGCCGCCACCTTGTATTTACATTTTGACAGCACTATCGGTTTCAGCACCCTTGAAAACCATGAAAATGACACCCATGATGAAAAAGTTGATACCTATTGCGACCACCATCTTGGATTTACATTTCGACAACCCTATCGGTTTCAACACCCTCGAAAACCATGAAAATGTCACCCATGACAAAAAAATTGATACTACTTACTTTTAGTACGTACTACTATTATTTATTCTGTGCTTTTAAAATATTTTAATAAAAAAATCTCTTATTATTATTATAATCAAGTATTGTACTTACATACATATATATATATGTACTTACATACAAACGCCAGTAATTTTGTATTACACTTGTCCTCTATACAACTAAAGTCCTTTCACACATGAGTAAGAAATATGTTGAGGAGGCACCGCATCCCTAGCAGACTGTATATCCGGCGGATGTGACACCCCCTCCCTCGACTCGTAACGTTGACTGCCTCCTCTCCGTCCCACACTGATTTCCAATGGATTCCGTCGTTCGTTTTTTCGCTCCTTGTCCCCACTCACGTGTAATATATCGTATATGTACATATGTATATGTGTCACTTCAATTTCTTTAATGACAGATGTACGGTATTGAATACACATTATAATAAATATTACATGACACAGAAGTTCTTTTATACATATAATCAAGATTATCAGCAAAGATATTGCTAATAATCTTGAATAAAAAGCGTAATTCTTTTGCAGTAATACGAGTATATTTCAGCAATTTACAACAAACTTAAAAATTATTAGAAACTTTTGTTATAGTAAAAGG
Organism: Parnassius mnemosyne; assembly: GCA_963668995.1. Lineage (NCBI taxonomy): Eukaryota > Metazoa > Arthropoda > Insecta > Lepidoptera > Papilionidae > Parnassius > Parnassius mnemosyne. The sequence goes on from CAVLGL010000057.1 coordinate 27,900,487, forward strand.
CTTTACGCTTCCAACATGTGACGCTACGCAAGTATAAAATAAAAACAAAAAAAACCTTATATAAAATATCCAGAGTGGTCATGGAAGAAAAGTCTGAAATACGCGGAACGTATGGAACAGCGCCAATTAGCTTGCTAAGCGAGGACATTTAAGTAAATCCAGTGGACATTTACGAGCTGAGGGGAAAGATTACATTATTACATGAATATATTTTGTTTTCATCACCAATGCTGTTTCATCTAAGGGTTTAGCTATATTTTAGCTGACTTCAGAAAAAGGAGGAAGTTCTCAATCCGACTTTACGTTTTGTATGTACGTTATGCTACATCATCTTAATAAATAAGGTAGTCCCATAGAAATTTAGTAAAAACAATCCTTAAAAAGGGTCTCAAAATAGGGTATGAAATTTTAAATGTCTCTGTTTAGAGCTGGTAATATTTATTGGTTGATTTAGTTAAAAAATACGATAAAATCCATAAAAACTAGTTTTTTTAAACGTTAAAAAATTTGAATTGTAATAAAAGTAAAGCTGACTTTAATTAGAGCCCCAAATTATGAAGTTAGTTCTTTGAAGTCAGCTAATTTTATATGCGTCTTATCATTACTAATAATAATGTCCTCCAGTCCGAATTTCGGTCAAGGCGGCCAGCCTCAACGGAGACTAACCATCGGCGCAGGACAGGATTATAGTGCCCAAGTGTATGCGCAAGCACAGGTGCACTCTCTATTCCCTCACTCTCATAGTCCGATGGGACGGTAAACCGACACGACCGGAGAGAAATCAGACGCAGGACCAACGGCTTTACGTGCTTTCCGAGGCACGGGGGTGAGACACCGCCAACTTCCTGACTCCGGGCAGCTACTGAGAGTTTCTTGATGGAAAAGCTCAATAACTAATTTTTTATACTACTACACTATACTAACGAGGCAGTCAATTACTAAGAAGGTATTGGAACGATAAAACAGCACTGTTTCAATTCACGATGGCAAATTTTACACGTCTGAATTTTACTTCGTTTTTCAGACGTTCATATACCTCAGTTTGTTGTCCTCAATCACCGGCCACATGGTTAATCAGTACCTACTCAAAATTGCAATTAAAATATTTTATTGGTGCTTATGTAACTATCGCAAGTTCCTAGAGTCCTATAGAATATATAGTTCATGCAATATACCAACTAAAAAAAATTGAAGCTGGTGCCCTGTCCGTGAGCTAACATGTAATTTGTAAAACAAATAAAGTATTGAATCAAAATAATATTACGGATTTAATGCGTTCAAATGTGACTATTTTTCATAGTACATAGTCTCGTGGGCCGTGGGCCGTCTGCCGTGGGCCGTGGGCCGTGGGTGTAGTAAGAGGTGACACAAGAAAACAAAACAGGATATGGGCAGCAGCTTCTTCCTGATAACAATAAAAATTATAAAAACTTTATTTGTCATTCGCCTCACATAAATAATTAATGAAATCCCTAAGTTCCCAAGGTTACTTGGGAACTTAGGGATTTTACGCGCTGATGTAATAGATAACCCAGGTTTTCCGATCTATTCGCGATAAAATCCCTAAAATTAGTCTATTTAAGTAAGTATTCGTGTAAGTAAATATAATTCATAATAAGGTAACTTTTTGAACTTTAAAAAACTCTCAATAAAGACCAGAGTCAAGAAGTGGTAGCTTTAACGTGGTAGAGCCATACTGCAGCTATATTACTGGTATAGTTGTAGCACGAATGGGTCGGCTCGACCGGGGAAGGACCACGCTCTCACAGAATACCAGCGTAAAATAGCAGCTTAATGCTGCTGTGTTTCGTATGGCGAGTGTAGAAAACCGGAGACCCTTTTAACTGGAAAAGAGGCATTCCATCTTAGTCCTCACGAGTGACATCGCATCTGCATTTTGATTCGTAATCGAGGATAGATGCAGATGTCTATGGGCCACAGCAACCACTTACCATCAGGTGGACTGTGTGCTCGTTTGTCACCCTTATCCTATATAAAAAAAGTAGGCGGTGTTTCCCCGAACCCGTGCCTCGGAAAGCACGTAAAGCTGTTGGGTTTGCGCCTAATCCCTCTCCAGTCACATCGAAATGCCGTTCTATCGGACTATGAGAATTAGGGAATACAGAATGCACCTGTGCCTTAGCACACACTGGTGTACTATAAGTCTATCTTAAGCAGATGGCTAGTCTACGTTGAGCAACCGGTGATGACATGCCTAGCGACCCTAAGCTCACCGAAATGGCGACAAGTTCGACGGTGCTATCCTTAAGGATCTATCTCCGATAATTGTTGGTTGCTTTCCCCAAAGACGTCATCAAAACTCAAACAGTGTGGTGACAATGAACCTCCCGGGATGATCCTTCTCCTACCATACCACCTGCTAGTTGGAGACGCTCTGCACTGCCGGGCCCTGCCATTGTTCAGTGTCTAAGAATAGCATTATTATTTGGGGTATTTATAGAGTATTCCATCTGATTGGGCTGAATAAATATATTAAAGGAAATAATAAATAAACATAAATATATATATATAATATACTAACGTAAATAAAGAAATAATACATAAATAAATAATATCCCAACCAGTTGGAAGCCCTCGGCAGGGGAAACCAAACGGCCGAGGGTTAAGGGGAAAGGGAAAGGGAAAGATACCGGTGGACGATGCGGGCGGTATCAAGGAGCACCGCCTTCTGCATTTGAGCTCGGAGCGGTCCGTCACGGAGTCCCAGTCGCCTCAGATGACCCGAAAGGCTGACCGGGATTAACCCGTTTGCAGACACGACTACAGGAATAATTTCGGTCGGCTGACCACCCCACATGTCGGTCACCTCGTGAGCCAGGTCCAGATATTTAGTTTTATCTGCTTCGGCTTTCACGAGGTTCTCGTCCTATGGAATGGTAATGTCGACCAAAAATATCCTTGACTGTGCCCATGTGGTCCATCGGGACAATATCAGGCTTTAAGAATAGCATTATTATTGTTATAAAACTATTATTATATTAATTTATAAACTTGTAAAATAAAAAAATGTTTCCGCTGATACGTCGGAGGTGAAGACGAATTTAATGACTACCGCAGTTTAAAATCCGTAGACTTTTAGGCTACAAGATTTTACAAAAGAACAAACAAATATTTATACGTACATGCATACATATACACGAAAAACAAAACCCTCTCATATAAAACCACTGTGATTTTTCTTCACGAGTAACATAATATTAGTTTTAGCTATTCTTTTTCGTTATAAATATTTTTTACGTTATGTTAGCAAATTATTAATAAGTTATTATAATATTAGCAAGTAAAAAAAATATGAAAATTGATTTCATTTCAAACGACAAGTTCTTCAGTAATATCACCTGAACTTTGACATTTTCCGGACGGTACAAATCGATTTCGAGATTCGTGTATTATTATATGGAAAATAGAAAACGACGGTCCCATATGCTATTGAAAGGAACTTGTCGAGATTGAATATATTGTAAATAGGATACATAAATTAGATAGAGTTTCGAAAGGACGCAAGCAAATTTATGATGGATAACTTTGTAGATACAAACAAACGTTTCAATACGTTTGTATTCTTATTTTTAAATTGTATCAAAACATCCCATTAATAATTATTTAATTTATACCAATATATTTAGTTGTGGTGACGTTTTCAAACTACGGATTGTCTTAAATAATATTTTTTTAAAGTATTTATTTGTAACATTGGTAGAGCCACGCGGCAGCTTTTGCCATCTGTGGAATGACTGTGAATGCTTGTGTTTGGAGTGGGTCACGACAGTAGTCGAATGGCGGATTCGAACCCACGACCTTTCGACTTTCTGAAGTTTCGCGGTCCGCGTCCTGATTGCGTTGCCCCGGGTATTCGTAGGGCCAAATTCCGCTCAAGACAAAAACTATGGGAGAGGAGAGATACGAAGTAACTCTAACCGAGATCGACTCGGTGTACGAATCGGAACACTCCTTTGTGCCTCGGGCACATCTATTCTCGACGCCTCCTTCCTTGCTACAGTAGATCCCATCTCATCATCTCATATCATCATCCCACAGCAGAGATCGTGCTCCTTATCGATTTTAACGCCCATCACGCCGAATAGCTCGGTTCAAGTTTAACAGATCATGAGATCTGTTTATGACTTTGCCTTGGCATACTCGTATGGTCCTACACAATGGTTGCTTCGCCTACCCGCATTCCAGATGTGGAGAATCATGCACCTTACCTGTTGGACTTTCTGCTGACATCCCATCCGGACGGATATCAGGTGTCCGTCGACGCCCCTCTTGGCTCCTCGGACCATTGCCTAGTCCGGAGTGTGGTGCCACTCACGCTTACACCGCGGTTGCATTTTGCAGTCTACCACCATGTTTGGCACTAAGGGTCGTCCTACCCCTGGGAGCGGGTTTTCTTCTCGCCGAAAGATCTCAAAGTTGTTGCTCATTATGTCGCTGGTGTGGTACTTCAGGGCATGGAATTTTTATACCATTTTCTGTGGTGTCTATGGGAGGCAGACCTCAGCCATGTTTTGGTCGCTCCTGTAAAATAGCATCAACGTACCGGGATCTAAACACCAGTGCTCTTAAAAAGAAGTATAATTCCGCCTCTAGAGTCTTCAAAGGATTCATTGCCAAGGCAAGGTCAGAGTACATCGGCAGAATTGTATATATAAAATATCGTGGCAACTATGGCAACATCCCCCCATTAGGCGACCTATGAGGGAGACCTATGTTCACCAGTGGACTTTTAGAGGCTGAAATCGATGGATGGATATCATATCACCCACTGGGATTACAGGTGTGACTCTATGTGCGATATGAGAGATTGTTTAAACAAAATTTAAAAACTATTAATTTCATTTAAAAAAGTCTAATAACTTTTGAAAAATGATTTTGCATAAAAACTTTAACAGATAGAAAGTCATTTGTTTTTGTTTAAAATTATTAACCGAAAAAAAACTATAGGAAATACCAGCTAGATAGATGTGATGACTTTAGTCAGATGGCGGTATAACATGCTTCTTAAATCAGCTATAAAATAACCAGATCGGTTATAGAAAGCGATGTCAAACATGCGAGACATCTAGTTTATACGTGGTAGAGCCATGCTACAACTATATCGTAGCTGCAGCACGAATGGCCATCCATAAACTGGGGAAGAACTACGCGAGCATATAATACCATCATAATGCTACTGTGTTTCGCATGGTGAATGATGAGAACCGCGGACCCTTTTAACTGCTAAAGTGCCATAGCACCTTAAACCTCAAGGGTGAAAACGCATCTTCATTCTTCTAGAGAATAGATATCTCTATCGGTCACAGCATCCACTTACAAATAGGTGGACTGTCTAGTCGCTTGTCACCTGTCTTCTACAAAAAAAATCGCCATTAAGGCGTATTTCAAAGAGTGGACTTTTACAAGCTAGTGAAGAAGATTAAAATGCTGATGAGAAGATTTATTGGGTATCATTACATAATTCCTATTGTTTGCCTCAGAAGTTCTCTAAATTATTATTTTAATTTTCATTATAATTTACTTAATCTATTTCGTGTACGCGTATATGGATGTATACCTGAAAATGTCGGCTTACGAGTATAATTACATTAAATTGCTTGTAATTTGTCTATTAATTTTTTCTTATTTCAATTTCTTATAACAACAATATACCATCAAGCAATTTAAGGGAAATCTGTTATTGGCCATACTATTAGTTTGTAAAATCTTTTTTTTTTTTGTAAATTGTAAAATTTTTAGGTATACATCCATATACGACGCGTACACGAAATAGATTCAGTAAATTATAATGAAAATTAAAATAATAATTTAGAGAACTTCTGAGGCAAACACTAGGAATTATGTAATGACACCCAATAAAAGTAATCTAAACAGACAAATTAATGGAACCACTTCTACACCGGGAGACGTACCTATTCCAAATTGTTTAATATACGAATCTGTACTAATGCTGAAAGACGTTGTTTAAAAAAGGTGTTGGTGGGAAATTCTGTCCATGAGACTCATCTCCAGCACCATGTCAGAATAGTGACAGTAGCCTATTGGTTAAGGGAATGGACTTGGAAAAATGTAAAAAACTAGTCGCAAATAATGTATTATCGTCGGCGTAGCGCAAATTTGAAATCTTGTAGTTACACTAGCATTACTTTGTCTCAAATTATAGATTGATCATGGGCGACTCTACTAATTTAGTGAGGGCCTGGCCTGTAAGGGTTATTCCCTCATAAATATACATCAAAAGCAGCAAGATTTTTTTTTAATATCAACGTTTATGGAATTCTACAACAGGCACGCTATGTATTCTTTGAAAACACATTTTTAACAGATTAAAAATAACTAAATATAATATTAAAATAAAGGTTTTGTATCTTGGGACAGGTTTTCACTAACTCAATTCACGTTGTTGGACTTCAAAATATATTCTTTCAATTACACAGACATGCAATTTTCATTTACCGCCGAGCACATAGAAAAGATACACCTAAAGTTTCATTTATTTCATTGATACTGACTCGGGATAATAGCATACTGTGAAATTTAGAGTAACAATGGCGCTTTATAAAAAAAACTATAAAAATAATACATGTCGTTGCTGAAGTAATTAGCAGTTCGCAATGTTTTACCATTTTATTTTAAACTTCAATTGCTTATACAGCGAGTTTTCGAATCCAATACTAAAGAGAGCTAAAAAGAACCGATAAGCTTGAAAATAAATTCCTTTACGTAATGAACTATGCTTTGCTCCTCTATTTTTACGAATATCTGTGTACGTCGAAACGTTAATATACTGTATTGCACACTGCAAAATGGTATTTCGCTGAAACTCTAGATGCCTTTGTACACAACATTCGCATTCCGATTTTGTACGTACTTATATACGTGTATGTACGTCGTTCAAATAGCGAAACTCATACAGGCAAAAGCAATTTAGGCTGGTTTTGAAAACGATGCTGAAGCAGTCCATCCAAAAAGCCAAGTTGAATGTATTTTAGTTGTTTTAAAGGATTTATAGCGCATTACATATATTTTTTTTAATTTATAAACGTTATAAAATAAATGAAAATGTAGAAAAAAGCTTATCAAAAATTTTTATGTCAAAATGTTGATGAAATGCCTGCCTATTTGATAAAACGACGTTACGTCTACGGTACGGTACAATTCATTCGTCATTTGCAACACTGCAATATGAAAACATTAAAAAAGGACTAGCATAATACAAATAGAACCGCGGATGCGAAAAAAGAATTGTGTTAGTTTCAATTTGCTCGTGCAAAAAGTCCAAACAGTGTTTAGAGTATGTAGTTAAAAGGATGCACACACGAGCGTGTAACTCGAGGTTCTCATCTCATGCCCACGTCAATAATTGGAGCGGTTGTTCATGTGTTTTTTGTTTCTGCAGCACTGCTCTCGTCGGGGCCGCATTGTTCCTGCTGGGTGGGGGCACTCCCCGAGACCGGCACGCCACTGCCCACCCCCGCCTCTCAACTCCACGTAAAACGGTTCGTATTTTTCATTGTTGCTTTAAAGCCTTATAGGTTTTGCTTTATTTATGCCCTTTATACATCTCCGTGGAAGATAAATGCCTGGAAGGCGATGTTCTGTTTTTGTCGTGGCATAATGGTTTTACTAAATGTAAAAATTGTCGCGATTCACATTACTTATAATGATACATTAACGTACAATTCATAAAAGTTGTTATAGAAAGAAAAGTTTTTAAGTGTTCGTTTGTTTTTTTATAAATTTACTGTAATGGTTGTGATTATATTTTTATTTAATGTCACATTCGTGAGCTCTTTTCTAAGAAGGTTTTAGGCCAAGGAAGTGTCCACCAATCTTCCCAATGCGTGTTAGCGAGTTTCACATGTCTTCGATATATCTTTAGGTTTTCTCACGATGTTTTGCTTCCCTATCGAACACGTGCTAAATCAGCACTTAAAATTCCAATTAACAATTTCATTGGCACCGGTGGTGATCAAACCTGTGTGACTCTCTTAGTGTGAAATTTACAGTGAGAGCATAGCCCCTGAGCTACCATGGCTAAAATCTTAAATCATCTAATCAGCTAAATTTTCAATCGGTAAAATCTTAAATCAGCTAAATGTTAATTCAATATAATTTATCTTCTCACCACTATCCTTGGACAAGTAAGTTGTAGTATAGTCATTTATAACAAGGCAGATAAAAACATGTTCACTGGAGCGTTTACAGGTTACAAATATCTATACAGCAAGACATGTTATCCAAAGCTAAATATTATCAAACAACAATAGCTTTTATAACAACGCAATACAGTTTGTCTTACTTAGAACGACATCAAAACATTATCGTACGATCGTACATGCATTTATGTTTATAGGATTATCTTGTTTCTGTACTCGCTGATGGATTCTTGACAGTTTATGAAGCATTCATATTTGATATGAAAATTTAGGGATTTTTTGTGTTATAAGCTCATAAGCAAAATTTGTATAATATTTAATCGTAAGTAGAATTACTCATATATTGTAGTATTGTTTAGTGTTTTCCTTGTTAAATATATGAGATCGTTAAAGTCGCTATTATGGAGGCTCATCTTATTCTCTCAGTTAATGGGTTTCAACAAGTAATAGTCATCACACCTCAATACTAAATTCATCCCTGGTATTAACGAACTTTACACATCATCGAAATATATTATTTTATTTCTTGGTCATGCAGGTTTTCTCACAGTTTTTTTTATCATCCTATTCGCGGTATGACACATAAGACTACAATCAGGGCTAATAATTTTCTGCTCACCAGATGTCGCTAGTTGACACTGAGGTAAAGTTTTTTGTTACACAATGTCATTTAATTGAGATGTTGGTTTTTAATAAAAGTTTATCAGTTTCTAGAGTATTATATTAATACAGATAATAATGCCACAGTGGTTTACTCCTTAATTTTTTGCACATTTTTAACTTTTTTTAAATTTTTCTACTCGTATGAATTTCTGTGGTTTGGTTTATTTATTATTAATTAATTAATGTTATTAATCTTATTAATATACAATATAACGAATAGCACAGAGAAAAACAATAACCTTTACATTTTCCGAACAAATTAACTTCCCCGCTATGAAATCTGTCAAATATTATAACCTCACTTTCTAGTGGCGCCGCCCCTGGTGGCAGAAAAAGTCCTGAATGCCCTCATTAAACGGCATCGGGTGTTTCCAGTCAATTATTAGGGTAAGCAATTTATGACGAAGTACTATGAAAGAGAGTTAAAGTATTCGAGCTTGCAGTGAGATTGTTGAACTCTGGTCGGAATCATGGTTGGCTCTGTTTTGACGTTAGACGTTTGGTATCATTGTATTGTGATTATGTAAATATATCAGTATTGATTTTTTTTATAGGATAGGGTGACAAACGAGCACACAGTCCACCTGATGGTAAGTGGTTTATGTGACCCATAGATATCTACATCTATCCTCAATAAAGACTCAAGATGCAGATGCATTGTCACCCGTGAGGACTAAGATGGAATGCCTCTTTGCCAGTAAAAAGGGTCTCCGGTTCTCTACACTCACCATACGAAACACAGCAGCGTTAAGCTGCTATTATACGCTGGTTTTCTGTGAGAGCGTGGTCCTTCCCCGGTCGAGCCGACCCATTCGTGCTACAACCATAATATAGCTGCAGCATGGCTCTACCACGTAGAAAAACCGATGTCTTCTTTATATTCATATTTTTCAACTGACTTCAAAAAAGGAGCAGGTTCTCAATTCGACTGGTTTTTTTTACGCGTGTTACCTCAGAACTTTTTTCTAGGTGAACCAATTTTAATGATTCTTTTTTTTATTTTAGCTGGTGCTTCTCAAGTGGTCCCATTTAAATTTAATCAAGATGTGACAGTAGTTATTGAGTTATCCTTAATAATGCGTATTTAATTGATTTCGACTACATTGATGACGTTTTCATTTTATTTATATTGAAGTCGTTTGTACAATTTTTTTTTATTTTACCACTAAGCACTTTTATGCTATTTTGCAATGTTTACTAATAAGAAGTCGGTTATAGATATGATTATATCTTGATCCACTTCTATTATTTTCTACAAAATTACTTCAAAATGAAGAATATGACACAATTGTAGTGATTTCTACCGACAAACTATTACCACCATAGTTACACAATTGAAATACTAGCTCGAAAACTTTAATTATTTTTATAACACATCGTAATTGCTTATTACACCACCAATTTTTGCGCCAATCACCGTATTTCTTTCTCGGTATACGAGCCTACTCGGAGGTAGGTTAAGACATTCTTATAAGAAAGGTAGAAACTTCTGCAGTTAATATCTTGCAAAGTATTCGGAAGTTACCGCCGCGATCGAGATCGACCAGTAGGGCATCATTATTTAGGACGACTACCACAAATACAATGGAGTCTGCTGATAAGCAATATATTGTTATAAGAAAAAAAATTGTTAGCGATGCGATTACGAATGATACTACCTACTTAAATAAATATCATATCTCGCACGGATTACCAGCGTTATATATACTCACTCAAAACAGCAGCAAAATGCTGCTGTGTTCGTATGGTGAGTAACGAGAAACTGAGACCCTTTATACCGGTACTAATGTAGATTTTTATGGGTCATGTAACGTTAATTAGACTATGTACTAGTTTGTCACTCTTACATTTATATAAAAAAGATTCTTATTTGAAATAATCCAATAATTTTATTAATACAATTTATTAAATAATGGTGTCGGGTGCGATTACATGTATTATATAATGTTAACAACAGAAACCTTACCCACTGAGTAGAAAAAAAAAAATATATATTGCCCTAACCTAAATACAAGCTGACCGTGTAGTAACGGTGTTAGAATATCCACTATCCTATATAGTCCCATGGTCTCAAGATGTGTCAGAGGGACAAACCAGGAGACGGGTAGCAGCTAACAACTAGATTAAAGAAAAGATGCGGTTGATATACCGCCTATCATCGTGGCAATTATGGCAAGCATACCATATTTTCTATTGAACCTGTTCGGCTCTAGAACTCCTTACCGATGCACATTAGACGTGCACAAACAATTGAAAAACTTGTGAAAGCGCACTTCTTTCCTCCTAAAATAGTAAGATATTATCATTCCTTTATCTCTCCCGAAACTCACGTTGCTTACGGGTACAAGGGGCGCAGATCTTTTTTAGTCACCTGCGCGATACTTTATACTGCTAGAACGGGTGGGAAGTTAGAGTTCTACCCTCATTTCTTCATATTTTATTTATTTTTTACCCTCACTGCTAACAATATCCTCTCCTATTGTAAGCGATAAGACCACCAATTGTACCTTTTTGTTTTAAAATTGTATTTTTTCTTGGTGTACAATAAAGTATATTTCATTCGTTCATTCATATGAGGCAAAATGTTCCATAGGAGGCCTCTGTTCAATAGTTGACTCATGATAGGCTGTAACGGAGGAAATACAAAGTATGATAAGATAAATAAATGCGTGTCTCCCTATGGAACAGGAGTATGATAATGACCGATATAGAAATATTTTTGTACATATTATTTCACATTGATTACTTATCACTAATGTAGTTCCAATATAAAAGCTAATATTTGGTCGGGGAAAAAGTTTCTTTGTATTTTGTTTGTATAAAATTGAAGAAAAATCTCTTTGCTTGTAATGTTTGTATTTGGCTGGTTTTAAAATATATATATATATATAGAGAAAAAAAGTAAAAAAAACCACGTGTGACGTTTATGGACCTAATGCAGCACAGAACACAATTACTCTCTAACAAGAGTAATGCAGTGTCAGTAAGAGTAGCACAAGGTTGGTTCAAGCGTTTTCAGCTCGGGAATTTTGATGTCAAAGATGCGGCTTGTTCTGGTCGCCATCATACAAAAATAAATAAATATATATATAGATATAGATAAATAAAGTCGATGTCATTATTGAAAAAGTGGAGGACGATCGGCATATTAGTAGTTACAACATAGGTCAGGAATTGAGGATTGACCACAAAACAGTTTTGACTCATTTGAACAAGTCTGGAGATACAATAAAGCTCGATATTTGTGTACCACACTCAAACAAACCTAATGAATCGTATACTAATTTGCGATTGTCTATTGAAACTTAATGACACCGAACCATTTTTGAAAAGATTGATCACAGGTGATGAAAAGTGGATCGCCTACGACAAAAAAGTGCGAAAAATATCATGGTCAAAAGGTACTCAAGCTCCACAGACTGTAGTGAAACCCGGATTAACACGCAATAAGATGATGATGTGTGTATGGTGGAATTTGAAAGGCATCGTTTATTATGAGCCAAGCAAAACCATCGATTCGGATCTCTCCTACCAACAACTAATGAGACTCAAGCAAGAAATTGAGAAAAAACAGCCGGAATTGATCAACAGAAAAGGAGTGGTCTTTCATCATGACAACGCCAAACTACACACATCTTTGGCCACTCAGAAAAAATTGATACAGCTTGGTTGGGAAGTGTTAATGCATCCACCATATATTCCTGATCTTGCACACTCACATTTTCACCTGTTTCGGTCTTTTTAGAATTCTTTGGATAGTGTTAGGTTAACATCAAGAGAGGACTGTCAAAACTACTTGTCGTATTTTGTTATCAAAAATCCCAAAATTTCTACAGCAAGGGGATTCTGTCACTACCTACAAGATGGCAACAAGTTATCAAACAAAATGGCACATATATATTAAAATTAAATATAATTAAACTTTTAAAAATATGTCTTAAATATGTATATAAAATACAAAGAAACTTTTTCCCCTACCTTGTTTGTTGGTATGGTATACTCTGGTAAATTCAATCTACAACGAAAGAGAGCCTTATCCAGTGGTGCAACTTTTGCGGGCGATAAATAGTATATTAAAAGTAATTGAATACATATCGAACACCATTTTAAATAGAAATAGAGATAAATCAAATAAAAATAGACATGAGAAAGAGCAATAAATATAGTAAAAATTTTAATCACAAATAATTTTGTATTTAAATTTTCGCTTGTCAAAACCCTTATCAATAAAAATGTAGATACTTTTTGGTTATTTCTTCCAGTAAAAACGCTTTATTATTTTAATTCATTGGAAACCAAAGATATGTTTTTTGTAAAACCTACAAAACTACACGAACGTATTTTATCGATTAATTTAACACTCGTGTTTAATTTAAATCTTAAAATCTTAAAAATTCTGTCCATTTAAATTTAGTAAATTTAGAAAGCGTGGTAATGCATTATTTTAGCTGATTGTGATTAATTAATATCTAACGCCTACTATTTTGGTACGCACATACACATTCGTAAGGGTCGCTTGGTCGGCGAAAACATTGTTAAGTAAGTCTCACATAGAGGACCACGCGTACGCGTAATTGTACCTTATTTAGTCGTATTTGCAAAAACTGCAATAACGGTATACTCTTTGAAAAATAACCCTGTATATTAAATGTGATATTAAAGATAAAACTTTCGCAAATAAAAATGAGATTTGCATCAATAGCTCGCTATCGTTTACATTGTGATGTGCAGCTGTGTTCGAACAATATTTGTTTTGTTGAATCTACGGCAATGCGCTAGTGAAGCTCTGACGCGTGTGTGTAAAAGCTGTACCGTGGAGCTATATACGTATTTATCCATGAATGGTTGCCAATCGAGTGACTGCATTAATGACACTGTATTATCTGTTTATGCGAGCTGAAAATGGATTTTTAGCGTACGAACTAACACGACCCTTCTGTTCGGTTCGAAAAAAGGGGCTTGAAAATTTCACACGAGTGTTAAATAAATCGATATAACATCGTTCGTGTAGTTCGGGCGTAATTTTTCTCAGTTCATTGGTTTTACAAAGAACACATTTTCAGTTTCCAATGAATTAAAATAACAAAGCGCTTTTACTGGAATGAATAATCAAATAGTATCTACATTTTTATTGATAAGGGTTATGTCGAGCGAAAATTTAAATACAAAATTATTTGTGATTAAAAATTTTACTATATTTATTGCTATTTTTATCATGTCTTATTTTATTTAATATCTTTCTATTACTATTTATAATAGAGGTGCGTTATGTATTCAATTACTATTAATAAATTATTTATCGCCCGCAAAAATTCACTGCTGGATAAGGTCCTCTTTCGTTGTAGATTGAATTTACCAGAATATACCATAGAGACAATGTATTATTTTTTTTAAACTCTACCCCCACGCTATTATTTTTTCCAGTATCGTGGAGGCAGTTTACAAACATAAATTGCACGAGGACAAACATCCAGACCCGGAACAATTATCCGTAGGCCATACAAAATCCTTGTTCCGTGTAGGATTCGAACCCGCGACCCCCCGTGCAACAACTCATTGCTAAGCCACTGCGCCATGGAGCCGTGGAATAACATTACTGTTAAGTAATTAACATAGTAATCAAAATACTGTACAGAAATATTTCTATATCGGTCCCTATAATTCTCCTATCCCCTCTCATTCCATAAAAGGGCGCGTATCTATTTTTTATTTATTCTCTATCTTATTTTGTATTTCCTCCGTATGAGGCTGTTGTCCTAAGTCCTCAACAGTGGACATAGGCCTCATATAGAACATTTTGCCTAATATGAATGAATGAAATATGCTTTATTGTACACCGGTAAATAAGAGAAAAAAAATACAAATTAAAAAAAAGTACAATTGGTAGCCTTATTGCTTCGCTTACAAGTGATCTCTACCAGGGAACCACATAGCAGAGGATGTAATAACCTGAGAGAAAGGATAAGGGTGTAGGCATGTTATTTGAAAATACATACAACATATGTATAATTACATATTCAATAAATATATACATAATATAATAAATAAATACATTTCAGTTACAAAAATATAGAAATACATATACAAGAGCATTTGGGGTGCTAAGAATCTTCGCTAGAGGTTCGGTTGCCACCTACCTACAACCTACAACTCGACCTGGCAAAATACAACGCACGCACCCTAAAGGCTGACGAGAAGATCCTGGAGCTAGAAAACAAGATAGACAAGTTGCGCAGGGATATTATAGGATTATCTGAGGTCCGAAGAGAGGGGGAGGATATGGTAATTCTCGAATCTGGCAACTTGTTCTATCACCGGGAGGGCGACCATCAGATCGAAGGAGGTGTCGGATTTATTGTTTTCAAGTCTCTCGTTAACAACATTGTAAAGACTGAGTGTGTCGACGAGGGTTGCATACCTTAAAAAATTGCGAAGATATCATACATACACAATGCAAGTGAGCTTATGTAATTCAAATTAATTTGCCTGAGATATTTTTTAAAGCAGGAATTTCTAAAGTGGTCGATATCGAGCCCTATTAATTAAAACAATTTCTTATTTTTAATCTTTCAGGATACTGTATAAGTTTTGTAACGTGTACTAATTATTAATTACGGTTGATGTTTACTGAATTTTATGTCTATTTATTTTTTTAAATTTTGATGAGAAAATGATATCAAGTTTACTCACTTAACCAACCGCAAAGTTTTGAAATTGGTAAGTATTTTGTATCAATAGAAAAAAAACTATAGATATGATTTTAAAGTAATTTTACTATGGAGGTCTGAGGTGTCAGTTCATTTTAGAAAAGGGGTCTCTTTCACAAAATAGTTTGGGAATCCCTGGTTTAAAGAAATTATTGAAGATCCTGAATGTTATTTTCGAATCTGTCTCATTAGCACGTAATGATTTGTCATATTTTCAGTCATTTTCTGCCGAGCGTACATCAAATACTAAAAAAAAATCATAGAATTTGTGAATATGTGAAAATAAAACTTTTTACAACCTATTTTACATTAGTATTTATCTTTAAAGCAGCAGCAGGACGGGCTCAGCTGATAGGCGAATAAATATGTATGCCGGTGTCGGTGTTGTGATAAATTGATGTAAGTTACACGCCCAAGTCCATCTATCATCGCCGACTACGCCGGCACAAAGTAATATCTTTACTATACAATTTTAACGCTTTGCACAAGTCGGCGTTAACCGTTACACTTACCATACGGCGCGGCGGTTTAAAAATCTCGTAAAATACAATATTCCAGTTTTACGTATACACATGAGGTACTGCATATGAAAATCATGAGAATACATTTATCACTGCTATATATCTTTACTATATGTATACTTGTACTTGCCGTGTGGTGGCAGCTTTGAAGAATCTATCTCCCCATTTGGTCTCGTGGGTGCCGTAAGAAACGGATATGTGAATGGCTAGAAATACATTTTCGCCTCCGATAGGAAAGGGGTTTTATATTAAGATATATAGACTCCGCTAGATGTGAATTACCACACTTGAAACGTTGAGCGGGACAAATTGTGCCAGGTAATTCGCTACCAAGTCCACTAGCGATTGCTGTACTTATCAGTAGTGAACTGTAGAGAAGAGGAACGAAGATACCCGTTACAATACATATGAGATTTTTTGTTACAATAAAAATGACAGTCTTAAAAAGTTTGAGAATCCATTGTTTAAATAATTTCCGACTAGATGAAAATTTATTAGTGTAGCGAATGTGGGAGGAAACAGTAGTTGTCTTTCTAACGAACCAGAATTCGATTAAAAATATTGGAGGTAAGCACTAAATGCATAATGCATAAAACCACACGTAAAGTTATCGTTCAGGTTTGAATACAAATATTAAGCAGTCGTTTTTGTTATCTTACTGTGTGCACATAATGAAAATAACACACAATATTATTTCCTAAACTCACATATCACGTGCTCTCGATCACGGCCTGTCAACAATTTACACCTCATATAACACAAGGTTCATACCTACCGGGAAAGGACTAATAAATACGATTCCAAATTAAAATACAAATCAAAGTTATATATATATATATACCTATATATATACATATATATATATATATATATATATATATATATATATACATATATATATTTATATATATGTGTATATATATATATACAAATTAAATATACATATACATCCTTACCTTACCTTGCCGTGGTAGCTCAATTTTAAAAGCTAATTTACAACATGCTCGGCGGTGAAAGAAAACATCATGAGGAAATCTGAATATCTGAGGAATAACAAAAAAAATTTCGAAGACATGTGAAGTCCACCTACACGCATTGGAGGAGCGCGGTGGATACTTGCTTGCCCTAAAAATCCTCTCAGAAATGAGAGGGGACCTGTGCCCAGCAGTGGGACGTATATAGGCTGTAACTTTAACTTCTTTTATATATACCTTACCTATAATATACCTATATCACTCTGTTCTAGTGTGATTAAACAGCCTATATAAGGTTATAAAATGATAAGTCTGCTTCAGTATGTAGTAATTGACTGGTAGGGAATGCCATGATGCATTAAGTTCGATGTGTTTTACAATAAAAATTAAATAAACATTTAATTTTTATTGTAAAACACATCGAACACCTAAAGCATGCGGGTCCTCACTTACCTAGAGTGCTTGCCATGTTTTATAACTTATGTATAGAACATTCGTACTTGCCCGCGGCTCTGATGAGAACTGTGGTGGTGCCAATTGTAAAAAACAAAACTGGGGACATATCTGATAAGTCCAACTATAGGCCTATCTCACTTGCCACGATTGTTGCGAAAGTGCTTGACAGTTTGCTTAATGCCCAGCTTGATAAACACTTATGCCTACACGACAATCAGTTTGGCTTCAGGCCAGGTTTGTCAACGGAGTCGGCCATATTATGTTTGAAGCAAACTGTGAAGTACTATTCGGTTAGACGAACGCCTATTTATGCCTGTTTTCTGGACCTTAGCAAGGCATTCGATCTGGTGAATTATGATATCCTGTGGCAGAAATTGAAAGATACTGGACTGCCTGAAGAAGTAACTAGGATCTTCAAATTTTGGTATCGAAACCAGGTCAATGTAGTGCGATGGTCCGAAACCTATTCGCAGCCATATAGGCTGGAGTGTGGGGTACGACAGGGGGGCTTGACTTCCCCTAGGCTCTTCAACCTTTATGTGAATGCACTGATAGAGTTGCTTAGCACCACTCATGTCGGTTGTCATATTGACGGAGTATGCCTCAACAACATCAGTTACGCAGACGACATGGTGTTGCTGAGTGCTTCTGTTTGTGGCTTGGCAAAATTGTTGAGCATATGTGAAGGCTACGCCCGTAGTCACGGATTAATTTATAACGTTAATAAAAGCGAATGCATGGTCTTTCGGGCTAAAGGGAAAGCCTTGCCCTCATATATACCACCCATTAAGTTATACGGTACCCCGTTAAGGAGGGTGTCTCAGTTTAAATACCTGGGTCATATGGTATCCTTTGACCTAAAAGATAATGCTGATATAGAGAGAGAGCGCAGGGCATTGTCTGTTAGAGCGAACATGATCGCTCGCAGGTTTGCTCGTTGTTCGGTTCCTGTATAAGTAACGCTATTCAGAGCTTACTGCACGTCCTTTTACACGAGCAGCCTGGGGGTGGACTACACGCAGAAACAGTACAGTGCCCTGCGTGTTCAATACAATAATGCATTCAGGATGCTATTGGGTCTGCCTCGTTACTGTAGTGCGTCGGGTATGTTCGCGGATGCGCGTGTGGATTGTTTCTACACCACCATGCGTAAACGATGCACATCCCTGGTGCGCAGGGTGCGGGACAGTTCGAATGGCATCCTGAGAGCATTTTCTGACAGGTTTGATTGTCAGTACCTGAACCATTGTCATATGGTGCACGTGCTGACTAATCGGGCATGTCTTAGATATAGTTTTAGAATTACGTAAATAGTTTTAAGTTTACTAACATTACCTTTAAGATTTGTATTATTACTAACATCTATGATCCTTGTGGTCGAAATAAACGATTTTAATTTAATTTAATTTAATTTAATTTAACATATCTTTCAAAATAATTTAAAATTAAAAACTTTGTAAAAACAACCGGCTTCAATATATATTACTAAGAATAAAAAAGCTAGAAGCTTATGGTTTTTCTGGCCCTATTCTCGAGTGGTTAAGGTCTTATCTAGAAGGTCGAAATTATTTTGTTGTTGTTAATGTATTCAGTTCTTACATATTGCCCATCACATCCGGAGTTCCTCAGGGATCACATTTGGGGCCAGTTTTATTTAACATGTTTATTAATGATATTCCTCATTGTTTCTTACATTCCAATTGCTTTATGTATGCTGATGACTTAAAATTCTGTAAAATAGTTAATAAATCGTCAGATATGATACTTATTCAGGAGAATTTAATTAGACTTTCTAAATAGTGCGATTAATGGAAAGAATCTTAATCTAAAAAAATGTGTACATATTAAATTCACTCGCAAAAATAATATTTTCCCATCAGTTTATACCCTCAATGGTGTAGTTAGCCAAGAAGTAAAGACTGTTAATGACCTAGATGTAGCATTCGATAAAAAGCTTACATTTATACCACAACTAGAAAGTATAATTAAAAGGTCATCTCAATCATTAGGTTTTGTTATAAGAAATAGTAAAGAATTCCGTAATGTTACCACAAAAAAAACTTTTATACTTCTCAATTGTTAAAAGTATATTATGATATTGTAGGACAGTCTGGCGTCCTCATTATTCTACCCATAACCTTCGCCTTAAGCGCATACAAAAAACATTTTTATAGCATCTGGCCTTTTCAACACGGAAATCATATAAAATGCATCATATCTCAGACAGATTAGAGACATTTAAAATGGTTTCATTGTCAAAACGCCGGGACTTTCTGGATTTGCAACTAGTATATAAAATATTCAGAAATAACTTATATTGCCCTTTATTGCTACGTAAATTTAATTTTCGTATCCCAAGTAGATATCCTCGTAAACTCATTACTTCTCTTTCGCCGCCTCTTCGTATGGCTGTACTAGGATTTAATTCCCCAATACCCAGACTTTGCAAATTTTAAATACCTATAATAATGTAGTAGATGTTCACCACGACTCTTTTAACGTTTTTCGGCATAAATTTCATCAAAATATTAATGCTTCTTTGTAGCAATTTTTTTTTGGTATTAATTTAATAATTTTGTTTTATTTTTTATTTTAAGTTTGTATCATATATTTTTAGCTATTTGGTAACAGCTTGTAGGAAATGCTGTGAACACTAAGCATGCGGTGTTTACCTATTATTGAATGTGTATTTAATTTATATTACTGCCTTAGAATTAAGCATATGTATTAGTGTAACATTTGTTGGTGAACCAAATAAATAATAATAATAATAATTTAAAAAACTATTGTTCTAATTTGTAATTGGTGGAATAAATCAAGGGACCGCATGAGAAGCACCAGCTTTCAAATAAAAAAAGAATCATTGAAATCAGTTTAACCAGAAGAAAGTTATGAGGTAAAAACAGTAGGTACAGGTAGGTAATAAAATGTTAAAACGTGAAATCAGTTTCTATTCGACACAACTGTTTCAATGCCTAAGATCAAATTGAAAATCGACCCAATAACTTCGAATACTATTTTTTCTGCAGCACTCTCTAATACTGTACACATTTTTAAATATAACCCTAATCAAACGCTAACTTACTTAAGCGTGACCTCCGGCAACTTATATAAAATACGTAAGTTAGCCCTCTAACTAGGTGCTGCAATATAAGACATAGGTTAAAGTTATGGAATTTTATTACCTTATGCACATCATACAATAGCGTTTGGTGTGGTGCGGCTGTGGCTATCTACATGACATCGCATTGATTTATAAACCTATCTATACAAATAAATAAAATTGAAGTGTCTATTAGTAATGTTAAAATATAACAGCTTTTTTTACTAAATGCATATGAAAGTACATACGATACTAATAACAAAAAACATTTTTAAAATTTTTTGTGTGTCTATCCGTTTGTTCCGGCTAATATCCGAAACGGCTGGACGGATTTTGACGGGACTTTCACTGGCAGATAGCTGATGTTATAAGGAGTAACTTAGGATATTTTATTTAGAAAAAGAATTAGGGCTCCGTGCAAAAAAATTATTACCCATGAAATCATAGTAAATACCACGCGGGCGCAGTCGCAGGGACAGCTAGTAAAAAATAAAATTATCTTAAATTCATACTTTCATAACAGTTTACAAAAAATAGACTGCTATGTTATTCGCCTACGTATGATGGGGTATCTCACACGTATGGGTTTGATGAAAAAAATTTTTTTGAGTTTCAGTTCTAAGTATGGTGTACCCCCAAAATTTATTGGTTTTTTTTTTCTATGTTTGTGTGAAAATCTTAATGCGGTTCACAGAATACATCTACTTACCAACTTTTAACAGCATAGTTCTTATAGTTTCGGAAAAAAGTGGCTGTGTACATACGGACGGACAGACAGACATGACAAATCCATAAGGGTTCCGATTTTTGCCATTTGGCTTCACGAGTTCACGACACTTCAAGGTTACATTTAAGACTATTTATTCCATTTGATTTTAAGTGGCGATGCAGCCGAAGATAGTAAACGCACTGAGTTTTTTTTTATTAACAAAAATAATATATATATATATATATAGTGTATAGCGTGTCTTCATGGGAAAAAAGATGTCTGTCTGAACACGCATCAGGCAAAACCTGTGAACCGATTTGAATGGGACTTTCACTGGCAGATAGCTGATGTTATAAGGAGTAACTTAAGCTACTTTTATTTTAGGAAAATAATAAGGGTTCGGTGCAAAAAATTAAAACCCATGAAATCCAGTCGCAATAAATTCCACAAGGGTGAAGTCGCAGGGAACAGCTAGTCCGTAAATATTCTCAAAAAAAGAATTTTTCTTTTTGTAAGTTTGTATGCATATTGTTACGAAGTATTTATGGAAAGGATCGAAGAATATGTCTTCAAAGGCACTGGCTGTAAAGAATAAAAACTAGTACTACACATAAAAAGATGTAATAATTTTGCAATATCTTTTTTTATTTTCTACCCCGATATACTTTGCTACACATTTTTCTCTGTATCCATGAAAATTTCATGTAATATACGTGTTGAAACAACCACCCGTACCCGATATATAAAAGGATCCCCTCAAAAGTGTTCAAGGCAACAAAGTCTTTTTATAGGTTGGGTAGTTACTTACATCGAGGAGTTAGAAGGTGCTTAAGTGTGGTTTGCTGAAAGCGTGTCACTGTAAGTTCATTGTGTGAGAATGACGCATTGTGTGTAAAGAGTGCTCTACGTTTCTTTTCTAAAATCAATCACGCGGGCCTTTTATATAAAAATTGATAGGAAATTGTACTTGAGTCATGTTGCCCTGGTTGAATAAACTACAAACAGTGTTTTAAACTCAACCATGTTGAATTAAAATAGTCTGTATAATAAAATCATCTCTGTACAATAAAAACGATATATCGTCATCAGAAGCCACAAAACCTTTTTTTTTAACCTTTACCTAAGACTTAAGCGACTCTTACGACAACGTGGCTTCGATGTTTAAATATTATTAACATGACCTATTGATGAAGAGGATGGTTATTTTAATGATAATACTTATTAATTAAGGAAAATATTTTTGTTACAGATGTCAAAATTTGGATGAAAGATTATTCTTTAACGAGAGAAGATTCAATAATATCGGTAAGTGTCAATTCTCTAAACGTTTACAGAAATTAACTAGATCGTGAAGTCAAAGCTTATGATACCATCGGTACCATCGCATATATAAGATTTCTTCACTTAATTTATTTATGAACTGGTACGTGAATACTTTTTAATGACACCAAACGTTAGTTAGTATAGTCATTGTTATCACTTGATTACCTTTGTTGTAAGTTTATGATATATATCTATTTGTATTTAAAATATGTATATATGTACGTATATATATATATATATATATATATATATATATATATATGCGTATGTGTGTGTTGTGTGTGTATGTATATACTTATATATGTTTATTTTTGATACACAGCTCGGGTTGACTGGGAGAGAATGCCAAAAGGCATTAAGTCCACCTATTGTAATCCTTTGAGTTAATATGTACAAGTAAGAATAAATAAATAAATAATAACTATTTAAAAATACTCGTACTTAATGTATTAGTCCTATATTTTTTATATTATGAATTTCTTTAATTCTATATTTATGGATATATCTTTATAATGTTTATTTGATCCAGCAGAGCCCACAATAGCGATTGGTCTAGAGTCTAGACATAAATAAAAAAATTATAAGGAATTTATTTTCATATGTTCTAAGGCTCTAAAACAGATTTAACGAGAAAGAATGTGTTTTGTGCACATAACATATTTATAGTCAAAATTAAAGCGTTGGTAGCGTTTTTTTTTTTTTTTTTTTGCGCCCGAAGCAATTGGAAAAGGGCTACCACTGAGGGAGGCGGAAAATGCATTATGCATACCACGACAGCCGGTCTGTCCTGGTTATGTGGGACTCACTGCCTACCGGGGGACCTAAGTGATACCCACTAAAAACCGCCTTTGGGGACTGGCAACTAGCTCTATTAAAGCTGCATATGCCGTATCTAAAGCGACCCTCTTTTGGGAAAAGAGGGCGCAGACGGCTAAGTGCCGTTTAGGGACTGCCTACGAAGGCATATTATTAATTTTAACTAATTTTTAATTTAATTAGGATTGGCCTGAGCCGCCAGGAGGCAGTTCAGGTCGTTTGACAACTTATTTGGCGGGTCCAAGAGAGTGTTTCTCGGCCTGCGGACGCTATAGCGAGAAGGGAGTGGGGCGGTATAAGTAACTGCCTCACGAATAAGTGTGTTAGTATGCGACTCTGATACTTTAAAGAAGTTTTCAGAAAATTTTTTAAGACATTGCTGGATTGTTGGGATTTCTAAATCCCGGTGAAGGTCGGCATTACGGACGTACCAAGGTGCGTTCGTAGCTCGACGACAGAAGAGGTTTTGAACTACTTGGAGTTCGTTAATAATTTTATCGTTAGCGTGTGCAAAAATAGGAGCCGAGTAAGTCATAACCGGTCGTATACAAACCTTATAGAGGGTTCGCTTATTTCGTAATGACATTTTGCTATGTCTGCCTAACATACTGTTAAGCCGACCTAAATAGAAACGTGCTAGACGCGTTACTCTTTTGACATGAGACTCAAAAGTAAGCCTATAGTCAAGGGTGACGCCTAAATATTTTGCTGACATGTGCCATGGGACAGGGGTCCCTAGCATTCGTATAGGTGGAGTATTTTTCTTAAAATAAAGTGTTTAGCATGTAATGTAGGGTAAAAAACCCCTCTACGGAGTTTGCAACACGATAATTTTTCGCTAGCTTTTAAAGTGACTGCCGCGAATGCGCCATGACGAAGTATCCACTCGACGTACGCTAAATTTCACAACTACATGAAAATTAAAGGGTGTTTCATTTGAACCGTACTCGGGGAACGTATCTCATTATGTACGATGGAATAAATTGAAGGCGGATTATTTGTCAAACACTTGGAACCGAACGCGCCCGATCCGTTTCGATTCAATCTGCCCTAAATTAAATTGCAATCGAAAACGGTTGAGTGACGTAAAACCCGCTTGTGGAGATTATGCCTTATGACGTTGACAATTTCGGGTCGACGCTTTGATTTGATTAAAAAAAATAATTCCATCAGGCAGATAAATCCTTTTCAAAGATATCATCATTCATTTAGGCCTGTCAAAAGGATGAAAGTAGACACAGCCTGTATAGCGTATACTTCCCATTGCTGATCCTCCTCTTATTTCTGATAGGGTTATGGAACATTTAGTCCGTCGTCCTGCTCAAGTGCGGCCTTGTGAAGTTGGATGAAAGATTCTTTTTTATCGGATAGGGTGACAAACGAGCACACAGTCCCCCTGATGGTAAGTGGTTGCTGTGGCCCATAGACATCTACATTTATCCTCATTTGCGAATCAAAATGCAGATGCGTTGTCACCCGTAAGGACTAAAATGGAATGCCTCTTTTCCAGGAAAAAGGGTCTCCGGTTCTCTACACTCACCATACGAAACACAACAGTGTTAAACTGCTATTTTACGCTGGTAATTCTGTGAGAGTGTGGTCCTTCCCCGGTCGAGCCGACAAATTCATGCTACAACTATACTACTAATATAGCTGCAGCATGGCTCTACCACGGATGAAAATGAAAGGTTCCCGATAGGCTGCTTTTATGTTTTCAATTTTTATCTTCCATTACATCCAAACCTACTGCGGCTCTTATTGCATGCACACTATATAATTTGTGTGCACATACGTCTACGAGTTAAAAATTAAAAAAATATCAAACATTAGAATTATGTTATGAGCTTTATTTAAGCCTATAGCTTCTATGTGTTTCCGCTTGTTAAGAATTAGTCGCAGTCATCACATGCCTTAAATATTAAAAACCGACAATTGCCCCACACTGGGGCTCTTAAAGGTATTCTATGTTCTGTTACCTGACATAATCTAACTATGTTGTAACTATGTATTTTTTATTTTTTCTAATTAAAATATGACACAGTTCTTTGAACGATGTCATCCGAAGGGCTCTTGCCTCTATAAATGTTCCCTCGGTTTTAGAGCCTTGTGGAATATTTAGAGACGATGGCAAGAGACCCGACGGTATGACATTGGTCCCTTGGGAGAGAGGTAAAGCCCTAGCGTGGGATGCTACTTGCGTAGACACTCTGGCGGCCTCTCATCTCAGGGGTACCTCGTTTAGAGCCGGGGCGGCATCAAAGGCAGCTGAACTGAGTAAGTGGCGCAAATATGAGTCTCTGAGAGATGACTACATATTTGTGCCATTTGCTGTAGAGACTATCGGTCCGTGGGGTCCACGTGCGGTGAAGTTCCTAAAGGAACTCCATCCGCGGCTGGTCGTTGCTGCTGCTGATAAGAGGGCTGGTTCTTTCCTCGCTCAAAGGCTAAGTATAGCCATTCAGCGGAGAAACGCAGCCAGCGTTCTTGGCACGATACCGCGGGGAGTAGGACTATATGATAATTAAGTTTCTAGTATTTTTTTTTATTATTATCATATTTTTTAGTATTGTAGATAAAATTAAGTATTATGTAAAATTGTAAATAAAATTTAATTTAATGTAATTAAAATATTAGATAAGATCTACAAATTTGTATACCAACTTTATTTCACAAATATCAGCCGTTTCATAGCAACTATTTTTTTCCAAACCGCGTTAAAACTTTTACATTCATTACACCGACGATATTTTTTCATAAAGTTTTAAAGTTTTTGTACGCTTCGTAAGTGCTTTTAGAGTCGACCGACAGGATCTTCAGAATTTAATGAACATTACGAATCTCATTAAAAATTATTTGAATACTAATCTGAGTTCAATTAACATTTAATAACTTCTTTCATTCTTCTTCAATTAAGTTAAATGTGGATGAAAAGAGTTTAACCAACATACAAATATGTTAAATGATTGGTCCAATAGTTTTAAGAAAAAGTATATTACCTACACTGTATAATAAACACAGTAACAGTGGTAGAGCCACGCGGCAGCTTTTGCTATCGCACGGGTGGGCCGGCTCGAACCGGGGTGGTACCACGACCTCACAGAAAACCAGCGTGTAGTAGAGGTTTACCTCTGCGTTTCGCTTGGTGACTGCAGGTGGCCGCAGGCCCTTTTTACTGGAAATGAGGCATTCCATCTTAGTCCTCACGGGTGACAACGCATCTTCATTTTGATTTGTAATAGAGGATAGATGTAGATGTCTATGGGCCGCAGCAACCACTTACCATCAGGTGAACTGTGTGCTTGTTTGTCACCCTTATCCTATATTAAAAAAAAAACACTTTTATGTAAAGTAAACAAATTTTGAAACGATTTAATATTAAATAATGATTTATTTTGGATATTTATAACACGACGACGCCTTTGTTAACATAGGAAACTATCGGAAACTAAAACAGATCCTTATAGAGACAGGAGATATTACAAAGTCACAGGAGTACACCGCTCGCTACTGCACTCTTCATCATTAAAGGCACTTCCTTATACGTAATTTATAGCTTATGTGACTTATGATCGGCGTTAGAATTTTAAATCAGAAAGCTGGGAACAGCCGCAATGATACAACAGTAGCCTAAACGTTAAAAGTTTGGTCTGCGAAACAAAACATCGTGGGTTCTTATGAGACATTCAACAACCGTTTCGCACCACTCCTAAGGCCGCTTACGCATTTGATCTTGGCGTATTTCTTAATCAGTTTGTATCGAATACTTGTAATATAAAAATTTATGCCTATTTCGATCATATCGTAAAAACAGAAGGTATGAATAATGTTACGAAAACAAAATAAAATAACAACATCAGTGTGGTTTGATATAGAATCCGGTACAAAGTCAAAAAGAGCGAAATATGAACTAGAGCCTTTTTGTGAAATCTCTGAATTCAATTGACGCTTGAATCACTACTTGGTATAGAACACCAGGCCTAAAACATTCTAAAACCTTAATCTGGGCGCGTGATCAAAAGTCCGCTTCAGAAGCCCTAGGATTGACTAAGAAGAAATTACAAATTTTAGCAAAAGCCTAGACACTACTGGTTAAAAAGCACATGTCTATTCTGGGACTTACTCTCTTTGCAGATTGCTACTGAAAGCGCGCCCCTATTGGGAAAACTTAGCATCCATCTGGGATATTATTGAAAAGCTCAGGGGATGTAAAAGAGTTCACAACTGAGCCGTTACCGTTATCGTTACAGCCTATTAAAGTCCACTTCTGAACATAGGCCTCCCCCATATATTGTCTCATAGGGGGGTATTGCACAACTGAGCAAATGCAGCTATTCACTGAAAGTGTAGTAGCCAAAACAACGACCACATTAGATCATACTGCTTGCAATAATACTGGCTTTATAGTTATAGGGATTCGGGTCCTTATAAGATACAGAAATAGCTAGGCTACTTACATATTATTTCATTCAGCAATAGCTGTAAGCAAGTTGGATCTGTCAATACGCCAGCCCAGAGATTTCTAAATCCTGTCAAATGTGTTCAGTGGAATAAGTGTTTTTTTTTTTGTTTAATAACGATTTTTCCTTATTTTATAGAATAAGGGTGACAAACGAGCAAACAGTCCACCTGATGGTAAGTGGTTGCTGTGGCCCATAGACTTGCACATCTATCTTCGTTTGCAAATAAAAATGCAGATGCGTTGTCAGTCGTGAGGACTAAGATAGAATGCGTCTTTTCCAGTAAAATAGGTCTCCGGTTCTATACACTCACCACACGAAACATAGCAATGTTAAGCCGCTATTTTTACGCTGGTATTCTGTGAGAGCGTGGTCCTTCCCCGGCCCATTCGTGCTACAACTATACTATTAATATAGCTGCAGCATGGCTCTACCACGTAAAAAGCTTACCCTTTTATCTAAAAGAAAGACTCCAGTTTCTTAACAACACCCACTTCTTCAATCTCTGTACTTCACATATTTTATTACTGTTAATCTCTACTCTCTCCCACCATTCTGCGTATGTCAAACTCTTTCACTCTTACATCTCCTACTGGAACAAGTTGCCTGTTAACTTGCGAAGAACATTTAATATATTTTACGTGGTAGATCCACACTGCAACTTTATTATGGTTGTAGCACGAATAGGTTGGCACAACCGTGGTGAGACTACGCTCTCGCAGAATACCCGCGTAAAATTGCAACTTAATTCTGCCGTGTTTCGTATAGTGAATGTAGAGAACCGGAGACCCTTTTTTACTGAAAACGAGTTATTCCGTCTTAGTCCTCAGGGGTAAAAACTCCTTTGCATTTTGATTCTCAAGCGGGGATAAATGTAGATGTCTGTGGGTCACAGCATCCACTTACCATGTAGACTGTGTGCTCGTTTACCACCCCCATTTTATAAAAATATACTTGCCAAAATGTATATACATATCCGTAACCTACAAAACTGATTCCGCTTGCTGTATATATAACTATAAACATACATAAATAATACAAAAAATGGGTGTATAAATATGTATAACTGGTAGAAAAGGCTATAATAGCATTAAGCTCACCTTTTTGTACAGTATTTTTGTGCAATAAAGTATAAAATAAAATACGTAAACACAATGTACATAAATTTTCTGAAATGAACGTAAACATGAATATAAGAAAAATACACTATAACACGGATTCTTGTTCCCAGGTAATAGAAAAATACACACGCTGTGTATCTGCACACGACAGCTATATAGGAGCGAGGAAACCATATCGCAAAGGTAACTGTTCTTTGTGAAAGTAATTTCGCTATTTTCCTCAACGTTACTGTTTGTACAATATATCACAATGAAATGTTCCGGTACACAATTTTTAAATGCTGACTAAAACTTTCCTTATTTACAGCTCAAGTTCGACCATTAAAGTCAGCAGAGTTGTAGGTGCAGCTCAAAATATGAGTAAGTATCGAGACAAAGTGGTAAATTCTCTTACATTTTTCAGTATACTAAATACGAATTGAGATGGAAAACCAGGCGTAATAATTTTTATTATTCGAACATAATAATCTCTTAAGTAATAATAAATGAATGTGTATTTTTTTTCTGATTTACTTTAGTGAATTTCCTTGCTTGGCGGTGAAGCAAAACTTCGTGAGAAAGCCTGCGTGTTTGAAGGAATAATAATATTTTGAGGACATGTGTTGTCCGCCAACACGCACTGGAAGTCTAATTGCTTTATAAACCTTTCAAAAATTAGAGGAGACTTGTGCACATTGTGGGACGTATAAATTCACATCAACATCTGTACCAGCATCATTATAGCCTATCTCATTTCTACTCCTTCCTACATTAGAATCTCATAAAGTAAATTTACAACCTATAAACGTTCAACTCCTGGGCACGGGTATTCTCATTGCTGAAAGGGTTTAGGGCCATGCAAGTTGGTGAATTTCACATATCTTCGAAATATTTTTTTTTAATTTCTTAGAGCCATGCTGCAGCTATATTAATAGTATAGTTGTAGGTCCTTCCCCGGTCGCTCTCACTGAATACCAGCGTAAAATATCAGCTTAATGCTGCTGTATTTTTTATGGCGAGTGTAGAGGAACCGGAGACCTATTTTACTGGAAAAGAGGCATTCTATCTTAGTCCTCACGGCTGACAACGCATCTGCATTTTAATTCACAAACGAAGATAGATGGTATCAATGGGCCACAGCAACCATTTACCATCAGGTGGACTGTGTGCTCGTATGTCACCCTAATTCTATTAAAAAAATACAGGTTTCCTCGCGATGGTTTCCTTCACCGCCGAGCACGTAGTGAATTAGCAGTTAAAATTGCAATTAACAAATTCATTGGTGCCGGCGAGTATCGAATCCGGATTGCGCGCGTTCTGTGAAATTTGCAGCAAACGCTTAATCCCTGAGCTACCACGGTTCTGTGCCTGTGCCTCTTTTAAAGGAAAACTTGCTAGAATTGCCACTCTTGACAGGCAGGTTGGCGATCCCAGTAACAGATGTCTCGCACCCTTGATGCTGCTCCCCTTTGCCAGTCGAGGTATTTTGTGTGTGGTACGAGATAGTACCATCACCATCTATTAGAAGCTCTAAAGACTGTTTATTTTTTCTTAGCTTTCTTTTCGACATCCTCGATACTGGATGTAGGATGATCTAACGCCGTAGGTTTTTTTTTTCTTCTTTTTTGTTTTAAAAATACTAGTAATGCTATTAAATGTTAATAATATTCCCTTTAACCACTTTTTTAATAGGAGAGGGGGCAAACGAGCATGCGGCTCACCTGATGGTAAGTAACTACCGCCGCCCATGAACAACCGCAACACCAGGGGAATTGCAGATGCGTTACCGGCCTTTTAAAAAGGAGTAGGCTCTTTTCTTTCCTACTTCTGGTAAGCTTAAAATGCTTGTGTTAGAAGTGGTTCACGACAATATTCGAATGGCGGATTCGAACCCACAACCTTTCGAGTTCGCGGTTCCCGCCGTTACTGACGCCTCTAAAGTTACTTGGCATGATTAGGACTGATTCAGGCTGATCAAGAAACACGTATTTCGTTGAAAGGCCTTTATAGAGGGTTATTTGACGGTTCCATGGCGCAGTGACTTAGCAATTGAGTTGCAGCGCTAAGGGCCGCGGGTTCGAATCCCGCACGGAACAAGTATTTGTATGGCCTACATATAATTGTTCCGGGTCTGGGTGTTTGTCCTTGTGCAATTTAAGTTTGTAAACTGCCCTTACGATACAGGAGCAAAATCCTAGTGTGGAGGTTACGTTTTTATATAAAAAAAATTGCAATAACCGGCCAAATTTTCAGAGAAGGTTAAGAGTAAGTAATATAGGCAAATGGTGAAAAAAATTAATTTAAATTAAGCTCAAACATTCTGTCCTTTTTATCTTTTAAATTCAAAATGCGTGGTAATGCATTATTTTAACTGATTTTACTGCGCACGCACACATTCCTAAGGATCGATCGGTAGGCAAAAACGTTGTAGCCCATAAATCACGTTAAATTTGGAATAATTTCAAGGTTCTTTGAATCAGATTTTGAATCTTGAATCAGGATTCCGTTTACCATTCCTTTAATAGACGCCACTTATAAACCATTTATGCCCATCAATTGTGGCTTACGCGAGCTGATTTTTATCGTACATACTCCTAAAAACCTGTGAATTTTTAATTTAAATAAAATTAATTATATTTCAAACTCACCGAAGTTTTAACTTAATCAAATGAATGGTATAGGAATGCATTAAAGACGAACAAACAGACAAACATGTATTGATTTTTTGTCAATAATCTACGCGAGCGGGCACGTAAGAACTTATCAAACGTTCACGGATCGTATCGAACAGAGTAATATACATTTTATTACTAAAAAAAATTAAATATTAAAAAAAATATAATAAGATTTTGTACTAACATAAATACAAAATATTATTTAACGTTTAGCAGTTATATAACTAACTACTAATATTTTTATCGTGTGATGAAATAGCGATAAGATCAATAGCTTTCTTTTTCTTCTGCCCTAACAGTACCTTGACGGTACTGAAGGAGAAAAACAAGAAAAAGTAAGTTTTCTTTTACTGTTTTACAATTTTAAACAATTTTCTCTCCAATATATCGGCTAGCGAAGACAACGCAAAATTTCATTTTACTTCGCTCTTTTTTTAAATAGAACAAGCGGAAAAAATTTCTACGTTATCTGCGCGCTAAAATAAATAGCGGTTGTTTGCCCATACGTTACGAGAAAATAACAATCTTCCATTTATCCAGTGGGAAAAATACGACAAATTACCGGCCTAATTCGTTCCATTACGCCCTAATGTCGGTTAATAAAACATTTTGTTTGTGCGCCATCAAATACAATAGCCAACATCGAACCGCCCTTACGTTGGCAGAGTCCTAGCAATTTTAGTTCACTTTGTCTCCATTTCTGCCTGTTTTACGGGTCAAATAGAAAATGGAGGACGCAAACTGAAATGTTTGCCTAACAAATGTTAACCTAACATGGGATATTACAGTGAGACTTCCAAAGAGCATGAACAAATACAAGAGGTAAAATTAAAAATTTTGTACAATCGACTTCAATATACATAACATAAAATGAGGACATCATCATGTAGTCGAAGTCAATTAAATATGCATTTTTATGGATAACTCCAAAACGACTAGTCGAATCTTAATCAAATTTATATGGGAAAACGTGAGAAGCACCAGCTTTTAAATAAAAAAAAAAACATCAAAATCGGTACACCTAGAACAAAGTTCTGAGGTAACACACGTAAAAAAGTACAATCGAATTGAGAACCCCCTCCTTTTCTTGAAGTCGGTTAGAAACTAAATGATCTTTTACTATTTTCTGCAATTTAATAAGTATATAAAAATATTTTCAGTTATATTAAGTATACACCGTCTGGTGGCGACTTAAGAATCCATTACCACCATTCTTTGTGATTATGGAAAATACCAGGAAAATTATATGGCTCGTAGAAAAAAAGGGATAAAAAAGTTTGCAATTGTATTGTTCGTGAAGAAAACGCTTTACAAGGTTGCCACGCTTAAATATATGTGAAAAAGTCTAACAAATATTGCACCAATTTTTAAGAATGAGATATGGATTTTTTCATTACCTCTGAATGAGAACTTCGTAATAGAAATCACAGCTGATCTTATTAATTCACTAATTTAAGAAAGGAAAGGTGCAATATTTGTTACTTCTGACGTCTCATAAATATTTTACCAAGTTCTCATAAATAACACCGATAGTTGGTTGCAATTTAACAATTAGGTAACAAGTAATACAAAACATTATGTATATTATTTTACTCTAGAACAGAAAACAATTTGCTTGTATCAATATTTCACTCGCAAGAATACAAACCTTTCATTTCCGTCTCGTTTATGAGTTTCTACGCCTGTCAAAGGGGAACATATTGCGCTCTCGAGCTCGTATTTGAGCAACAAGAGCGTAATTCCCGCAGGTTTTGTCTTGCGGCAACATACGTCGCTGAGTGGAAAGAATGCCCGCATGCAAAACGGTTCGTTGCATTTTAAAACTTGCACATCCCACTGGCCAGTGAGAAAAAGGAAAAATTATGCTATTTGACCGAGAGAATAGAATTTCAAATCTCACTTGTTCTCTTGCTCGTGGAACATTCAAACAATAAGTGAAATTCGAGTTGAGCGCCAACTATTCCGATCACGTGATTTTCTTTACACTGATTTCGCTTGGGGCATTCACGAATACTAACGTTTTCGCAACGATTAAGTTGAATTTTTCTCTAGAGAATTCATGGCGATAAGTTAAGCCACTTGAAATATTGGAGTTTGCTCAATATTCTTTTGTTTTCCTTCTCAAGCTAGAATGCATTGCAATTCTATGCATTTCTTGATGTACCGAAAATTTTAAGTATATTATAAATTTCAAAGACCTATCAGAGGTATATCAACCTCACTAAAACAATTAATACAAATTATGGTTTTATGTTTAAAATAAACCTTTATAATAACTTCTCTAATTTCACGACCCTAAAAATTACATAAATTAATAATAATAAAGGAAAATATGCAAAAAAGTAATCGGATTTACGGAGTACTGTTCCTTGAAAATCCCGCGACAGTATTTGCAGTGAGAAAATGTTTAGATATCGCGCTGCAATCTAACCTATTCCCATTGTAACGCTGCGCTGTAATTTAAAAAGCTAGGTTGTAAATAATATATTAACTGCCTTGTCTTAAACAAACAACTATTCCTAGCGTTCCTGTGTACTCAGTAACCGTGCAGACACAAAGTCGCGTTCCACGGCATTCACTGTGCTTTGAGGGAATGAGACATTGCGATTCATTCTTGCATTTAAAAGGAAAGCTGTAATTTTACAGGCCTTTGTCTAGAACCCGCGCGGCACGGTAGCTTGTAGCAAAATATGCGCATTCAGAAGCAGTGTTTTTTTTATATTTTTCAAATGCTACGATTAAACTAAAACTGCGTAGTGAATGAATAGACGATAAAAGTGCAATTATAAGTGAATAGTTTACAAATAAATTTTTCTAACGTCACATTGAAGTAAATCAATTGCCCAACGTATTGTGTGAGGCGTGGAATTTTATTTCGGGCTGAAAATCGTTTAAATATCGTACGGCCTTATTCGGATAAAGCTTGACTAGGTCACTGCACTCTTGGAAAGTTCAGTGTATTGATTTTATTGCGCACGCCCGAAAATATAAATGGGATTTACCGCTGCACTAAAGTGCCACTTGATTCAATTTTTTCATCAAAAAATTTACGGTCTAAATGAAATGTTCACGAAACCCGACAAAACTTAATAATTTACCGTTTCCATTCATATTTAAATAGATATGTTTGTGTTTGTATATACTAAGCGATAAAAAGAGTAAGAGCTTACAATAAACTTTTTACTTAGTTTTCACCGTATCACGTTTAAATTTTCTGCTTCTTATATGGAAAGTCTCTTTAAAATGTGACTAGTAGAACCACTTAGGATTGAAGATATCCAAAGGATCTTCATAAAAATCATTTGAAGATGATAAGGTTTAAGGGTTACTCAGTCGAAAGGTTAACATTACAATGTTATTCAACATATTACCACACTACTATAATTTGGAGTTAACATTCGGTAACAACAACCTTTGTAAAGATTGAATGTGAATCGAATTTAGGTACGCTACGCAGCAGGCCTAAGCCTCCAGTTTGCCACATGTCATCATATCGTAGATACTTATTGCTACCCATGGGAAGTCGGGCGGGACGTTAGCTTAAGCATATTTTTGAATTCCTATTTTTATAAGGTATTGCTGCTTGTTAGCACCCGTAGTTCTTTACGTTCGTAGTTTCTTAGTCTTTTTAATGTGTGGTCATCATCTTTATCACCATTGGTCCGTAAGAGATGACTTCTGGACATGAAGCTCTCCCGTTTTCTCCGCTTGCCTTAATTTACACGCTTAACAGTTGGATTGGTGGCAGTAGATCAAGACGTATTTCAATTGTGACGCTGCTGATGCTATTCTTCGTCGGCGATGAGTATTTTACTCCTGATGTATATTAATTAGATGGTTATACTTTGAACTGACATCTTTCTAGCGTTTTCCTTAGACGCTCTAACGACACCCAAAGCGCAACGCATGAGGAAATAAAGGATAACATTCTCTTATTTAAAAAAAATGCATATTTAGACCTATAACTTCTGCTACAAGAAAATAACTTATGTTTTCCCTTTTAGGTCTTATCAAAAGGAAATCAAGGCAGAAGAGAATCGCTTACGCAAAGATTCCCGTTGAAATGTTTTTAAACGAACGGTGAGTAAACATTCTTAATTTTTATTTTTGGGTTTTCTGAACTGGAAATTCTGCTAACTTTGAACAAAGACAATATTTAGTCATTATAAATAAAAAAATTAAAAAATAGATTTTTTTTCTTTGACCACGGTGGCCGGTTTCAATGAGAATAAGATTATAGTGTGTGTGCAAGCACAAG
This sequence comes from Parnassius mnemosyne, assembly GCA_963668995.1. NCBI lineage: Eukaryota > Metazoa > Arthropoda > Insecta > Lepidoptera > Papilionidae > Parnassius > Parnassius mnemosyne. The sequence continues at coordinate 27,936,429 of CAVLGL010000057.1, forward strand.
TGTTCCCTCTATTTCTTCATTGTTATAGTCAGATGGGACGGAAATTCGACACGATCGCAGAGGGATCAGGCTCAAGACCAACGCCTTTACGTGTTCTCCAAGACTTCTTCAGGCTGCTACTGTGATTTTTGACAGAAAAACCCAATGATTGCTTTTTCCTTGACCAGAATTCGAACCCGGGACTACATGATCAGTAGTGGCGCTTAAGCTCACTAGACTAAAGTGACAATGACCTTATCTTTATGATACTATCTGGATCGTAGAAGGCACTAAATATACTATCCAGATGATTTTTCCCAACCCATTTTTCACCCATAAAGACAAATTCTCGATTATTGGAACCAGACTCTGGTTCCAATAATCGAGAATTTGTCTCGAAATTTGTCTGGTTACCAGAGGGAAGAAATAATTGAATAAATATACAACTTGTCTTAACGTGTTAGAGTCAAGCTGCAGTTAGGGTTGCAGCATGACTGGGGAAGGACCCCGTTCTTACAGAACACCAGCGTAAAATAGTAGTTTAATACTTCTGTATTCTGAATGGTGAGTTTAGAGGACTGGAGCCTTTTTTGCTGCTAACGAGGCATTTTATTAGGTCCTTACATATGAAATTGATGTTTTATATGGAAAAAACAAAACGATTTTTTGTTATCTAAACACTTTCGCCTTTTTATAGGAAATTCATGGATTCCTTTGCTGAAAAAAAAGTGGGAGCGATAATCAACAAAATCCATGAAAGCTGTTATGATTGCCTCATCGGAATTGATTTTTTTCCCTTGAAAGAAATTGTCCAAATCCTGGAAAAAGTGGTAATCTCTTGTAGCAAGGTCCGGGGAGTATGGTGGGTGACGGAGACATTCCAATCACAGTTTCTCTAACTTGGCGACCGTCTGTTATGCAGTATGTGGGCTAACGCTGTTCTGAAGCATCAGCGTGGACTTTTCCATCGTAGTTTGCAATTATTGACAATACAAATCTGCTGTAATAGTTTGACCAGATCTTATGAAGCTATAGAGGGTGACACCAGCACTGGTCCCCCAGACACTTATCACAGTACCTTTTTCTGAGCAAATTTTCGCTTGGGGCAGGATTTGGACGGTCTTTCTGGGTTCAACCATTGTGATGAGTATATCTGATTTTCGTACAGGATCCATTTTTAATCACAAGTAACGATATAACTACTCCCGTTATTGTGACAGTTGAGTAATTTAACGCAGCACTCGACCCGTGTTTGTTGGTGTCCTTCATTCAATTCATGCGGTACCAACTTTTCGAGCTTTTCCACTTTTAAAAATTTTTCAATTTGTTTCAAATGAATTAAAATTGTTTGATCACTCACACCGAAGCCTACCTCTAATCTGACGTGGTTTGCGATGGATCCGCTTCCACGATCACTTTTAATTCATAATTATCAACAAGGCTCTTCGGCCGTCCACGGGCTTTGTTCTGTAGGTCAAAATTTCCAAAACGAAAACGTTGGAACCAAAAACGTACCGTCTTTTCTTTTACAGTTGCTTCCCTTCTAGCTGCTTCTGCAGCGCTGGTGCCACGGTGGAAATTGTATTCGTAAATACGCGATTATTTAAGTTTCCCATATTGTGAACAAAACGACGTAAAAGAAAAATCATATGGCGCGAAGACAAATGATACACTAAAATCGAAACACAAATACACAAGCCTAAATTTGAATTTAGAACTCCTAACTAAACGCCAGATATTTGAGATCAAACTGCGCAGTTCAACAAAAAGCCAATTTCATAAACAAGGACCTAATATTTTAGTCCTTTAATCCTTTATTATATCCTTAAAAATCCTTATTTTATAAAAAGCAAGTGCAACCACCGCGTAAGAAAACTTTAGGTTATTCAGTGTGATTAGAATGTTTATTAATAAAATTAATTAAAATGAAATACCTACAAATTATGTACATACTTAAATTATTTATTCCCGCAATCAGAGATTAGAAGCATAAATACATATAACAAGTATGTTGCACAAAGAAACGAGAAACAACTCAAAAAAGTTTGAACAAGAAAACTTTGTCGCTACTTTTACAAAGATAATGCTAAATAATTAAGCACTCTATAACTTTTATCTTAGCTCACAATATGCGGTGTATCAACCACACCGACGTCTTAGTTACGTAATTACCTCGGGCTCAGACGCTCGACGCCGCTGGGGCGACGACCCCGACTCGACTTTGACCCACATCTTACTTTAATTTCGTGTCTCACCCTGTAGACAACATTACCTAGAAACGTAACTACCAGATTTGGAGAGGCACCTGTTGTACATTCATGCCGTATAACTTTTGAAATTAGAAGTGAATCAATCAATTTAATTAATTATAGAATTGACACATACACCTACATATTTTGTTGTCTTGTTTTTTTTTTTTAAAGCACAAGAGCATCATCATAGATCATAAATTAAAATCACCAGCATTTTCAGCATTCAAAAAATTTTAGCACATTTGTAGGTTGAAATTTTTAATATTAAGAGAGTTTATTTACCAAAATACAGTTAAGTTATAACAGCTTTAGTAATCAAAAGCCTACGATGAGTGATAAGGCTTTTTTCTGCATTTTTGTTCGTCTGAGTTGAAAAGAGGTGAACTTACTGCCATGTTCTGGTATGAAAAGCAATATAATTGAGGACCACGCTCTCACAGAATACCAGCGTAAAATACCAGCTTAACACTGCTGTGTATGGTGAGTGTAGAGAACCGGAAACTCTTTTTTACCGAAAAGAGGCATTCCATCATAGTCCTCACGGCTGACAACGCATCTGCATTTTGATTCGCAATCGAGGATAGATGTAGATGTCTATGGGCCACAGCAACCACTTACCATCAGGTAGACGGTGTGCTCGTTTGTCACCCCCTATAAAAATATAATTAGAGGCTGTGGGGCAATTCATCTTATTCCTCAGAGATGACAAAGCTCTTTCTCTCTTTTTCCCTCTAGTTGACTGCAGGTGTACGTCGGATACAGTAGATACATACCATACCATAGAATGTTTGAACTGGACGCTTTTGTCCGTCAAATATAAACATTATGCTTGTTCTGTAATAATATATTTAGCTGCTGTACCGATTCTGGAAGCTATTCTACGCAGGGTATGGAGTTATGAATTCGGTGCAAAGTCATCGCCCAAGAGCGCATTTATTTGACACTCACCCGTATTATAAGATACCATCACAGGAAAATCACAACATTCAGCATTATCATCATTATCATCATCATTACAGCCTTTCATAAGTCCACTGCTGAACATAGGCCTCCCCCAAGGAATGCCACAAAGCACGGTCCTGAGCCACCTGCATCCATCGACTTCCTGCATGTCTTACCAGGTCGTCACTCCATCTCGTGGGGGGTCGCCATACACTTCGCCTACCGGTACAAGGCTGCCACTCAAGAACCTTTCTTCTCCATCTGTTGTCGGTTCTTCGAGCTATATGGCCGGCCCACTGCCACTTCAGCTTACTAATCCGTTGGGCTATATCAGTTACTCTGGTTCTACTGCGGATAACCTCATTTCTAAATTTATCACGCATAGAAACCCCGAGCATAGCCCTCTCCATAGGTCGCTGAGCGACCTTGAACTTCCTCATACGGCCAGCAGTGAAGGACCACGTCTCAGATCCGTAAGTCATCACTGGCAACACGCACTGGTTGTACAATTTCGTTTTAAGGTTTTGGGGTCTGACGAGAAGATGTGTCGTAGTTTCCCGAACGCTGCCTAGCCGAGTTGAATCCGTCGATTGACCTCTCGGTCGAAGTGGGACTTACCTAGTCGGACTATTTGTCCCAGGTAAACATACTCGTCAACAACTTCGAGCTTAGTGCTCCCAACAACTACCGGCATAGGTGTGACATGGACATTAAACATGATCTTTGTTTTGTCCATATTCATCCTAAGACCTATTCGTTGGGAGACACTATTGAGGTCATTGAGCATGGTGCTTAGGTCCTTCAGCGATTCTGCCATAAGGACTATATCGTCGGCAAATCGAAGGTGAGTGATGTACTCGCCATTGATGTTAATATCGTATGCTTTCCAGTCCAGAAGCTTGAAAACGTCTTCCAATGCAGCGGTGAAGAGTTTAGGGTATATAGCATCATCCTGTTTAACACCTCTCTGCAATTGGATAGGTTTCGTACTCTGGTTCTGTACTCGGATAGCTATCGTAGCTCTACTGTACAAACATTTCAGCACTTCGATATACCGACAGTCAACTTGGCACCGATGAAGGGACTGCAGCACCGCCCAAATTTCGACGGAATCAAAGGCTTTCTCATAGTCCACATACGCCAGACATAATAGCAAATTGTACTCTTCGGACTTCTGTATAATTTGCCGAAGGGTATGTATGTGGTCTATGGTGCTATAGCTCTTTCGGAAACCGGCTTGTTCGGGAGGCTGGAAGTCGTCAAGTCTCCGCGCGAGACGATTCGTACTGACTCTCGAAAACAGCACGTAGACGCGGCTCAGAAGGAAAATCGGGCTGTAGTTCTTCAAGAGAGCGTTGTCACCTTTCTTGAAGAACAAGACCACCTCACTTCTGCTCCACGCTTCCGGTGTAATGCCACCATGGAGGACGGAATCAAAGAGCTTCTGAAGGACATCAAGTACCGGTCTTCCACCCGCTTTCAGAAGCTCCGCTGTAATTCCATCCTCGCCTGGGGCCTTGCCGTTTTTAGGTTATGGAGAGCCATTCTAATCTCGCTCAGACTGACGTCCGGGATATCTTCGGAATCGTGTCGGATAAGACTCGCTCTTGGATCGTTACTCACACTTGCGTGTGGCTCCAACGATGACGTGTGCAGCTGCCCATAGAACCTCTCAATCTCACTCAAAATCTCAGGTGCCCCGGAAATGAATCTGCCATACTCGGTCTTCAGTTTTGACAGCTGGCTCTTTCTGGCAGACAGATATCTGGCAAAGACTTTGGAGCCTTGGTTTCGCTTCTTCAATACAAGCTGTATTGAAGTTGCGGAAGTCCCGCCGCATGCATTTGTAGATCTGTCTGTTCAGTTGCCTGTATACTGTCAAATCTATTGAAGAATGTAGCTTCATCTCCCGTATAACAGCCATGAGATTGAGTGTGTGATCGGAGAGTTTTTGTGTTCTGCGGCGGGTCTTGCAGAACTTAGCTCTGACCGCATGAACAGTTTCCACGAGCTTTTCATTCATTCATATCGTCCACTTCATTGCAGTCTTCTAGGCACTGAAAACGGTTTTGCAACCGGAGCTGAAAGGTTTCGGGACTTTGGTACAGAGCACGAGGGGGACGGAGCGTTGACTTCATTAGACAAGATCTCTCCAACTTAACGTTTAGGTTCAGTGTGCCTCTAACCATTCGGTGATCGCTACCAGTTTTCACCCTCGCGATCACGGAGACATCACTGAACAGTTGTCGTCTGGTCGTCGTAATGAAGTCAATCTCATTTTTTGTCGAACCGTCGGGGCTCGATCAGGTCCACTTCCTGTGGGGCCGCTTCTGGAAGAAAGAGTTCATCATAAAGAGTCCCTCTTTCTCCATGAAGTCGGCCAGCTGCTGGCCCCTTGGGTTCCGTTGCCCTATTCCAAATTTCCCTACTTTCAGCTCACCGTTCTCTCTTGTGCCTAGTTTTGCATTGAGTCTCCCATTAACACCGTATAGTGGGTTTTGGAAGAATGCATGGCTCTAGAGATATCCTCATACATTTCCTCCACCTCCTCATTGGGGTGTGCCGAGGTTGGTGCGTAAACCTGTATGACCTTCAGCGAATACCGTTCGCCTAGCATTCGAACCTAGTATCAGTATACCACGCGATTGTCAAATAGTAATGTAAAGAACAAGAATTTCAAATAAAATCATGACTATTTATACAGCATCATATAAATAACGCCTAATAATTTCAAAATATGTGTGTATAATATATTTGCTACACTGAAAAGTTCATATTTCCCCAGCTTTGAGATCTACTTCAAATGTATTCCCGTTTTAATGTTTTCTTTCCATTACCTATGATTTGAAACGTTCGCAAAGGGTTGAATAAAATAACATTATAAGCTCAAAGGGTAAAGGCAGCGTTTTTATAACGAAATATTTGTATGCTCATTATTTTTAGACCCTTTTTTAATTAGACTCTACGTTGAGGCAAAGCGAAAACAATATAACAGATGATTGTTGTATAAAACAAAAATTCTAAATAGATTTAGCCTTTTTGCCGTGCGTTGGCAGGGTATAAGACGCCTTACTTCGTCTGACAGGTATCGTAAGAGGAGATTATCAAGTCTTTAATTCAAATTATTTCCTTCATTCTCTCAGTAGGAAGGATTTTAGCTTAGGCTAGATTAGTATTTTTATTATTATCATACTACTATTTTTTTATTTCTTTCTGTTTTTTTGACAAACGAGCACACAGTACACCTGATGGTACGTGGTTGCTGTGGCCTATAGACGTCTACATCTATCTTCGCTTGCAAATCAAAATGCAGATGCGTTATCAGCCTAGAAGATAGAATGCCTCTTTTCCAGTAAAATGGGTCTCCGATTCTCTACACTCACCGTACGAAACACAGCAGCATTAAGCTGCTATTTTACGCTGGTATTCTGTGAGAGCGTGGTCCTTCCCCGGTCGAGCCCACCCATTCGTGCTACAACTATACAATTAATATAGCTGCAGCATGGCTCTACCACGTAGGTGGTAACTAAAAATATAATATAATCATCAAAAATGTTTATTTGAATTTATTTGAATGAGAATCGTTATTCAAATATTGTCACCTCAGATTTATAAAGCCGTAAAAAGTTTACGCGCTCAGACGCCGTCGGTATCTGCTTTGCTAACTTTGTCGTGTTTAAGTGTCAGAACACAAAACTTTCACATTAACAAACAGCTTACGTCGCTAATTTCACTTCAGCTGGAACTTTATTCTATTTACTACGGATTTACTCTTATACAACTCGCTTATCTATATCCATTGAAGATTTACGTTTATATAATTTTTTACATATTCACATCGTTGCGTATATACGGATATTGTATATACAATATATGAATATAATATTTATTGTGGTACAGGCAGGTTAAAGCTATATTATGGTTGTATCGCGAATAGATCGGCTCAGCCGGAAAGTACTACGCTCTCACAGAATAGCACCGTAAAATAACAGCTTAATGCTGCTGTGCTTCGTATGGTAAGTGTAGAGATGTCCTCAGGGGTGGTAACGCATCTGGATCTTGGTCGGAACCAAGTTCTTTATCGAGCGGTACCGATTTGGAGGATAGGGGCTAGGCGAGAAAAAGTGTAAGATTTTTCCGTTACAACCCCGTAGTGTAGACGGCCTTGGCGGCTATATGGAAGCGATATGGAATAATATTCATCACCCTCGCACTTTTTCTTATCTTGCCATTAAAGTAATATTATTTTATTTTAAATGTAGAAGCTAGTAATTCATTTATTTGTATTTATTAATCAATAATATAATACGATTATCAATAATATTATACTACGAAAGGAAATTCGTTCCAACCGAGTGTACCACGACACTCACGCATGTTTTTTATAGAAAAAATAACTTGAAGTAATTCAGGCTAGAAAGGTTAGTATAAGTTATTACAGTGTGTAGAGCTCGTTAAAAATAATGATCTTACAAATTCAATCTTCTAATATTTCGTAATTTCAATTAACTTAGAGCTTATTTTAGTTAATTGAAGTTATGAAATATACAACTAAAGTTTAAACTTAATATTGCAATTTTAACACGAAATATTTTTATTACAATGCAAACAAAATAACAAACATAGTTACGAGTACATCTTTGTAATGAAAGCTTAACTTTCACAATGCCTGGTGCGAAGTTGGTTGCAGCATATTTTCTGAAGTATCTCGTCTTCGTATACAATAACGTTGCTTGACTTATTAAAAGTTAAGCTTTTATAACTTGGCTTTAAAACTTTTGTGAAAAATTCCATTCACTTTTACTATTTTCAATACACTATTTTCCTTCATTGAGAATTAGCACTGCGTTTTTAATACAATTTTAATGAATATACATTTAAAAACGACTTAACACATTTAAAACTAAATTTAACTTAGTCCTGAGATCAACAAATAAAGAAAGGCGGAAAGCTACGTACATTTCATATAACGCAAAAACCAAGCCAAAACCGTGCTAAATTTATTGTAAGAACACACTCCCGTACACATATGCATGTACATGTGTGTGCATCCAGCATTGAAAGTATACGAGCTGACAAAGATAGAAAGATGCGTGTCAAGAAATTGAACATGGTTTCGACATCTCTTGAAAATTACGCTCTTGTTCTTGTCTTCTTCTTGATAACTGGCTTTACGGCTCTGGGATCTAGCCCTTCTGAGCCTGAAGTTACAATATTATATTATAATAATTATTCTTCATAGTATACTGTTTCACAATATGTTGATGCGTCACATTGTGCAGCCCTTGGGAGATTTTGACGGTAACTTGAGCCAGCAGACAGTTGACGGTTGGCGATGGTATCTCAAGGCGCCTAAGCAGACAGGCACCTTATTTTGAGAATCACATCACTATCAGAGCACTTGTTTCACAGTTTCCAATAATAGTTCACATGCGCAGATACTTAATACACAAAAACGCACCACTTTCACATATCAAAGTCCACTTCAAACTATTATTTAAACAATAAAACAGAGGCAACAAACCGCCGCCGGTCAAGTTCCCGCCAAAACTCTCAAAAATTACGCTCTTTGTCGGTATGAGTCTTAGAGTATGGAAAAATCTAAGAGCGACTATAAAGGTACAGAACATTATAATAATACACTTGTTTTAAAAAAAATCCATAGATTTGCAGGAATGCTTATAATATATTTTTTTTACTATGTAGTTGAACTCCTTTTCTGTTCAATAGTCTTTCTGGTCTGGTCCGTCTAGTCCATCTGCACCACCCTCTTACCTATTCCTACCGCCAAATAGCAGGGAGTGTTGTTTTCCGGTCTGAAGGATACAGAGAGCCAGTATAATTGCAGGTTGTGAGCTGTGAACTATTTTATCTTAGTCCTAAGATGTGACAATGCAGCCTTCTTTATTTGAATTCATTTGCTTTTTTTAAATAATTTGTTTCGCCTTTCATAATACGTATGAACAACTAAACCATCTTATTCACGGTCCATCGTGTTCGCGTTTTGCGTCGTGCGTCGTGCATGACCTTGACGGGACGTGCAGAAAGATGGGCCGTGAATAAGACGCTTAAGGAGTGGAATAAACTGCCGGCGTCCGTCTTTCAAGCCAATAGTGAAAAGGCTTTTGTTACGCTAAGACAGCGTGATTTAATATCTAGGGCTTCATTACCACTTACCATGAGGTGGTATTGTAGTCTAGGACTAGCTTGTAATAAGTAAAAGAAAGTAGACTGCAGGTATGCATTGACTGCGGTAGACCTAGTGGACTTTATGTCCTTTTGTCATTTCAATTATATAAAAAGTAAAGTGATAAAAAAACTAACAGTATAAAAAAAGAAAAATACTTCTTAAAAATTATGACAATAGCCTACACAAATCTATTGTCTCTACCGAAAAGAAGATTTCATCATCATCATCATCATAACAGCTCATCATAAATCCACTGCGGAATGCAGGTCTCCCTCAAGCAATGCCACAAAGTCTTAATTATATAAAAACAAAGTATGTATCGTATTGATAATATAAAAGTAACTATAACTTCTGTAAATACGTTCTGTAGAGAATTAGGATTTTTATAATAATATTTTATAATAATAATATTTTTCTAACAATAAAAACAGAAGTAAAAACTAAACTTTTTATTAAAAAAAATATAGTATATGGGTGACAAACGAGCACACAGTCCACCTGATGGTAAGTGGTTGCTGTGGCCCCTAGACATTTACATCTATTCACGTTTGCGATACAAAATACAGGCGCGTTGTCACCCGTGAAAAAAAACATGGAATGCCTCGTTTCCAGTAAAAAGGGTCTCCCGTTCTCTACAATCACTATACGAAACACAGCAGCATTAAGCTGCTATTTTACGCGGGCATTCTGTGAGAGCGTGGTCCTTCTCCGGTCGAGCCGACCCATTAGTGCTACAACTATACTATTTATATAGCTGCAGCATGACTCTAACACGTATTAATTCGAATTCACAAAACTACAAAAAAAATCAAATTATAGTTTCAGAAGTCGGTGCTATGACATAAAGTATACAAGAAATATACTCTGACTTCTTAAGCTATTATGAGGATATTGTTTCATTATTATGTAACTTATTAAGTTAGATTATATATTTAGTTGTTTGAAATCGACTTATACTATTTATTAAAAGTTTAATATTTTGACCTTTTTGAATCCAAGTCTTTAAGTCTAAAGTATGTCACAGGCTCAAGGTGACAATTAGAATTTCATTTAAGTACTTACTTACTTACTTATCTTCACGCACAATCCCTGACGGGATAGCCAGAGAGAACAGATTGCCAAGTGTCACGATCCTTACATATCTCTTTCGCTTCTTTCAGATTCATTATCTTCTTCATACATGCACGTCTAGGTATCCGAGTACTCTTGACCCTACCCTCTTCGAGCAATTTGCTCACATGGTCTTCGAAAGTTAGTCTCGGTCTACCTCGACACCTTTTAATATTAACTTTCGCGCTATATATTTTCTTCACCATTCGGTCTTCACTCATTCGCTCAACGTGCCCAAACCACCGAAGCACGCCCTTATCAATTTTTGTGATAAGGTCATCTTTCAAACCTGCCATATTGCGAATCTCTTCGTTTCGCTTTCGGTCGGCCATAGTAACGCCGCACATTTTACGAAGAGATCGCATCTCCACTGCATTCAACTTACTTTTATGCTTCTTCTGGCATACCCAGGTTTCGCTGCCATATAACAAAGTCGGTACAAACACTGCGTTATGTATTGCAAGGCGTGCACTCTTCGCTACGCCTTGCCTTTTGACTAACGCAGTCAGGGCACCATTGACTTTGTTCCCGGCAGCGACACGCCTGTCCACATCTAAATCACATCTTCCATCCCGGCTAAAAGCACTCCCCAAGTATACAATTTCATTTAAGTAGTTTTATCAAAAACTTCATCCCCTATTTTACCCACCATTAGGGTTACCCCCCACCAGAAATATACCTACCTATTCAATTAAAATTATAAATTACAACACTAACTACGAGTAGAATACTAAGAAGATAATTGAATATCAATTCAATAAAGAAGATTTAATAAAAAGAATCATTAAAATCGCTTCCATCACAATTGAGGAATGTACCGCAAACATTACAATATATACCTACAAAAAAATAATATACGGTCGAATTGAGAACCAACTCCTTGTTTGTAGTCAGCTAAAACATACGATTGTTATGATCAACTTCTAAACACAACACAAAACACATTACTTACTTTATTATGCCACGTATAAAATGTTTCGTTTCACTGTGTTGGTAATTAGCGAAGGTTTTGAGTTAAAGGTGCGCTCGAGGAAAATAATTCAACTTTGTTATTACGACCCCCTGGGGGTGTAATTGGTAGGCCATCTTATCCCCAAGCACCTCCAGCGGTTTAGCGCCGGTGTAGATCCAGAAAGGCGCTACAAATTATACTGCTTTATTTTTAACTAGAATCAATTTGTTTCCGTTCGTAGGAGGGTTGGTGAGATCGTTATTGCCGCTTCAAGTAAAACATTGTTTTCTTTGACAGGTTCAACGACTGTTTCTCGTTCCACGCCAATGCTCGCGACTGTGTTGCCCGTGTTAACAAAGGTACGTATTTCATATTTTATTATTATTCATTTTAAATTGCTTTACAGCAACAACTGTCATTTAATTTAGCATATTTTAACATCAATAATAAAGTCGACATTGTCATTTAAACTTCATTGTAAATTAAAATACTTAATCGTGGTCAAAGAGAATATAATCACTACGTTTAAGAGGCGGGACTTCCATAGTAAAAATAATTGCATGAAATTACGCCAAGTTACTCTACCAACGTCAAGATATGACATTTAATTTTGAGAAACAGTGCTGACAACATTGACGAATTACAATAGTGCTGTAGATGTCTATCCTCGAAAAATTTTATCGATATAACCTCTATCGATATATTGTTTATCGATATTTTTACATAAGAAAAGTTAGATCTCTATACTGAATTATTTATGAGAAATAAAATTTTTAACGTGTGAATTGAGTAAAAATGCCGATGAGGATAAGAAATCAATGTATTTTACACACAGCAATTTGTATTTTTATCTCTACAATTAGGTACAAAAGTATTTATAAAGAAAATATAAAATAAAAAACGCACTTTTATACTAGTAATTAATTAAGTAAAAAATAAATGACGACTCCGTAGCGCAGTGGTTAAGCGTTTGGCTGCGGCTAGGCAGGACCGAGGCTTCCTTCCCGCACTGAACAATTGTTGCTATGCTGTAAAATAATTAGTCTGCGTCTAGATGCTCGTTTTCAACGTTAGTTTTTTTAAGGGTAAAAATATTGGGTTTTTAATACTGATTGGATTAAATTGCTTTTATGTGTAACAAATACTATGTACAAATCGCTAGGCTTCTTCACAGAGGCACCTATGTACATACTACTCGCAGAGATCATTTACTAATTGTCGCTTTCAAAATAAGTACTCATTATAGCTAATGTTTATTGATGAATAAAATAATGATTTAGTTATATAATCTAATTCTTGCCAAAATGTGACTTTAGAGGGATATTATCTTTTGCTACAATGAAATGAAATCTAATTAACATACACATAAATTGTGGAAGTTTAAAGTAAGTCCACTAAAGAAATAACAGTTCGTTTTAATTGGGTTCATATGCAATGTTTGTCACAAATATGTCTTAAGATGTGAATTTTTTCAATTGGTGCATGTGCCAGCTATTTCACCCATTGCTTGCATCTGAAAAAATAATATAAATAAAATCACATTATTATTGAACAAATAGAATGTTAGCAGTCAGAATTGACTTGTAGTTTCTAAGTATAGTTCGTTTCGGATTGCCAAACCATCGAACTATCAGATTTAGGAAATAGTGTGTTTGTATTTGTGCACACAATCGTACACTATAAAAACATGTCCTACATAGATGGCTAGTCCAAAAATATACTCGCGTTGAATATTATATTACTATTAAAGTTGAAATCACCACATACCTTTCATCATCTAAGGGAAATATTGTTACGAATAGCCTTTTCTTGTTATCATTTTTTCCGCTTCTTGCACCATTTAATTGGAAAGTTTTATAATGCATATTTAATTTCTTAACAATTCTGTAAATGAACAACGGCGCCTATAGCAAAATTAAAAGCAATCTTAATTAATAAAATATATACAAATATAATTGTTTGATTTGACATTTGAACCTATTTCATTTGACAATGTCGTTAATAGACATATCACGAAAAGCATAAAGAAGAGTAACCGTCATTAAAATTTGACCCCTGTAGTACATATAATTTTTACTATGGAAGTTGCACCAGCCTGATCGTGGTGCTACGCAGTGCTACGATATCGTTGGATTGACATACATTATGATAAAACACTAAAATATTTTTTTTAATATTTAAATAAAGATGGAAAATAAAACCACCTTAGGCTTTCAGCGAAGCAGGTCTCTCTCTCCCAGCAAAGAGAGTTATGAATATATTAAAAATTACTAAAAAAACTACAAATTAAACAAAAAAAATTACAAGTACGTAGTTTTTAGTTTAAATCATATCGCTACGCATGCCGGACGGATTGGCGATTACAGCACTATTGGATTGGTTTGTGTATATTACGTTTAGCCATAAACGTGATGGTTATACTATCTATTGAAAGCTGTGAGATTTTTCTAGTAATTTTACATTGGAATTTTAAGATACCGACGGAACGAAATGGAGTGATTGATTCTCTTCCAACATCACAATACGGCAAAAGCATACATAATCGGTATGTTCCGATATACACTGCGAACACTGCTCAGTGCCCTCACTGGTGAAAAATTCATTCCATTATGGACTGCCAGTATACTGCCGCAGTACCCTAGGGAAATATATGACGTCATAAATCGTCGCCATTTTTGTACAGTGAGCACTGGCGCTATCGAGGTAAGGTGCTTTCCGTACTTTGATCACGTGACCAAAAAACATAACAGCGCTAAGAGATTTAACATCTCCCACGAATGATTGTTATTACTATTAATTAATATTGTTATTGAAATAAACTCGGACATTAAGTTTTAAAAACAACAACATTCAAATAATATGTGTTTCTTGTTGAACAGAAAACGTGTGTATGATAAAGATTTTCAATTGAAAACAGTGTGGAAAAATGGGGATGACAGTATACTGGACTGGTATACCTCAAAACCTGAAAAAGAAATTGTAGAACCAGTGCGTGTTGCCAGTGATGACTTATGGATCTGAGACGTGGTCCTTCGCTGCTGGCCGTATGAGGAAGCTCAAGGTCGCTCAGCGAGCTATGGAGAGGGCTATGCTCGGGGTTTCTCTGCGTGATAAACTTAGAAATGAGGATATCCGCAGTAGAACCAGAGTTACCGACATACCCCAAGAGATTAGTAAGCTGAAGTGGCCACGGGTCGGCCATATAGCTCGAAGAACCGACAACCGATGGGCAAGAAAGGTTCTCAACCGGCGGACGAAGTGTAGGGCGTCTCCTCACTAGATGGAGTGACGACCTGGTAAGACATGCAGGAAGTCGATGGATGCAGGTGGCTCAGGATGCCCCCATTCCTTGGGGGAGGCCTATGTTCAGCAGTGGACTTATGAAGGGCTGTAATGATGATGATGATGAGTATACTGGACTGCGTTCCGTTTTAAACGGTAACCAGCATACTAAACTAAAAAAGGAACGGCTGCACAGTACTGAATAGACGTCACCTTACAGTAGTCACAGTGTATATCGGAACACACTTAACGTCATTAACTGTGTGGCGTACATAATGTCTTTGTCTTTGGTGAAAGGCAACTAAGGAAAGTCCATAAGATTTTATGGCCTCCGATATATTATCATATATCCTCATATAACCGACTCGTACTTCTATCAGACATTAAATACCCAGACAGACGACGGGAATCTGTGTAAATCCATATTTGGTTACCATAACAGTAGCCCGTGTCGGACAGCTATACTACCTTGTCATTATGAGCAACTGTGTGGCTCATAATGACAAGGTAATATATTTATATCAGACATCTATTTTTTAGGATGCTGATATTAATGTTTGTCACATAAACAACAATGTGGTAGAGCCACGCTGCAGTTATATTATGTTTGTGGCACGAATCGGTCGACTCGACCGGGGAAGCAACACGCTCTCACAGAATACCAGCGTAAAATAGCAACATAATTTTGCTGTGTTTCGTATACTCACAATACGTAGAGAACCGGAGACTCTTTTTCACTGTATACGAGGCTTTCAACCTTAGTTATCAGGGGTAACAACGCACCCATTTTAATCGAGGATAAATGTAAATGTTAATGGGCCACAGCACTCACTTACCATCAGGTGGTTGTCTGTGTGCTCGTTTTTCACCTTTATTCTATAAAAAGTAAACACTATCCTAGCGGTACTAGCTGCATAGGCAAAGGTCGATTCGCTACTAACTTTCATTGGTAGTTTAAATTACAAAATAATCTGTTACAAAATAAAAAGGCAACATAAATTATTTATATAAGTAATGCAAATAAACATCTTTTTAATGGGCTTTGCACGCAAAAGCCATAAAAATATCAGACGTTAGAAACTATTAAGCGCGCCGCAACTTGGCTGTCTGAAAAATAACTAGAGCTCCATAACGGGAGAGGTGATAAATATAATGGTTAGTTTCTTCTAGCAAACAAGTAACTGTGAAAGGAAAATAAACTAAATTTTATTTAAGTTAAAAAGCAATTTTCCTGTTTATGTACAAATTCTGTCTTTTTTACTTAATTCAGATAAAAAAACATAAGTATTATCAATGAACACATAACATAACAAACACTCGCGCCTGTCATCTTGAGGGGTAGGCAGAGACTACGGATTTCCATTTGGCACGCGCCTGACACACCTCTCTCGCCTCCTTCACGTACATAACGCACACATGCACGTCCGTTATGGGTACTCTTAATTTGGCCCATCTTCAATATATCGCCATTTTGGTCGATAAACTTCCATCTAGGGCGACCCTTGTCGACTCTGGCATTAACTGATATAACATAAATTAACCACTTACAATAAACTCTTTTTTTTTAAATAAACACAATAATAATAATAATAATACCTACATTGAAGCACGGATTTGTTATTCGGAAAAGGCCTTATTATATATAACACTTCCCGGAATCCATGCTCGGAAATGATCGCGCCAGGATACTGGAACCGGGCCTTCGTCGTGAATGTGATTATTCTTACAAATCGGTATTTATACATAGTAGAGTGTCGGCTCGACCGGGGAAAGACCACGCTCTCACAGAATACAAGCATAAAATAGTATCTTAAAGCTGCTGAATTTCGTGTGGTAAGAGTGAATATATATATACTAGCTGGCCAGGCAGACGTTGTTCTGCCCTCTCCGACGACCCTGTTTCCTATAAAAATTCATAATTCGCAATAAAAAAATATTGAAGGTCACTTATTGGGATAAAAAGTATCCTATCTCTCAAGTTGGACTAAACTGCACACAGTGTACAAAATTTAATTGAAATCAGTTCAATAGTTTAGGAGTTCATCGCGGACATACAATCTGACACGTATTTTTATATATAAAGATTACTAATTTTTTTTTGGAAACGAGGCATTCCTAAGTGATAACGTATCTGTATTTTGATTCTTAATCGAGGATAGACGTAGATGTCCATGGGCCACAGCATCCACTTACGATCAGGTGGACTGTGTGCTCGTCTGTCACTAATATTCTATTTTTTTTAAATTGGTCCATAATTATAGGATTTTTAGTAACTTGAATACAGCGCCACCTATCTTAACATAGATATAAACCATTGTCTAGACAAAATCTATAGAATAAAATCAACCTTATATTATAGTGATACACCGGGCACAGTCTAGGATAATTTTAGTTGACATTTGCTATCCGTATGACGAGAACGTCGTGATAATAATTGAAACAGAGGAAAATACAAAATGTCCGGACTTGGCTCACGAGATGACCGATATTATGTGAGGTGGTTTGCTGACTGAAATTATTCCTGTAGCTATGTTTGTGGACAGGTTAATCACGGTTAACCCGTTGGGTCAACTGAAGCAACTGGGACTCGACTGTATATAATGAATTTTTATGTACATTACTATATCCACTATCCCGATACAAGTTTACTGCTGAACATAGGCATCCTCCATACTTACAAATTAATTTTTTTTTTTTTTTTTTTATAGGATAAGGGTGACAAACGAGCACACAGTCCACCTGGTGGTAAGTGGTTGCTGCGGCCCATAGACATCTACATCTATCCTCTGTTACAAATCAAAATGTAGATGCGTTGTCACCCGTGAGGACTAAGATGGAATGCCTCATTTCCAGTAAAAAAGGCCTCCGGCCACCTGCACTCACCAAGCGAAACGCAGAGGTAAACCTCTACTTCACGCTGGTTTTCTGTGAGGTCGTGGTACTACCCCGGTTCGAGCCGGCCCATCCGTGCGACAGCAAAAGCTGCCGCGTGACTCTACCACTGTTATTAATAATATTTATAGATTAATTTGTAACTAAGACGGCTCCGTGGCACAGTGGCTTAGCAATGAGTTGCTGCACTAGGGGGCCGCGGGTTCGAATCCCGCACGAAACAAATATTTGTGTGGCCTACAAATAATTGTTCCGGGTCTGGATGTTTGTCCTTGTGCAATTTGTGTTTGTCAACTGCCTCCACGATACAGGAGAAAATCCTAGTGTGGGGGTAACGCTTTTAAAAAAAATATAGATACGATATATCTTCTATAGCCACAAAGTAGCAGAGCCACATGTATCCATTGAATACCTGTGTGTTTCATCAGGTCGTCACTCCATCAAGTTGGGAATACAAGTTGGGAAAACTTGATAACACTGAGCTTGCCAGTACGAGAATACAACTAGAGTAGTATTACTCTATTAATACATAAAAAGTAAAGTTACAGTTACATATATATATATATATATATATATATATATATATATATATATATATATATATATATATATATATATATATATAATTTATGTTACATTACAGAACAATACTGGCATGCACTCCTCTAGGGGTTTTCTATGTGAGAGTCGTTTTATTGATAAAAAAACTACTATATATTAAGGTACACTACAATATGTACCAAATATTATTATGATTTAAAATTATTTTTAAACAGTTTTGATTTACCGTAAATTTTTTGTAACTTTTAGTGGTAATTTATTAATAATAATAATGTTGGATTAACATGTTAGATTTCGTAGATTTACAGGCCTATTTCTGGAAACTAGGTATACTGAATTATTTGTAAGAATATCCAAATTTTAAACTTAAGTTTAAAATTATTTATATATTTGAACTTAAGTTTAAAATTTGGATATTCTTTGAAAAATAACCCTGTATATTTTGACAGATTATAATCATCATAAGTTTTAAGAAGTTCTAAGAATGGTCTGTGAATACCGCAGCGTTATAGTTTATTGTATAATGTGTCAAAATTTAATACGTTGACTGCTCTACTAAATATTCATCAAACAAATGTTACTAAAACATGCATTTTGTTATCTATCGCTGACTGACACTATTGTCTAAAAATGCACATGTCCATCCTGGGACTATGCAACTCAAGAATGTGTCGATTCTGTTCATTAACGGATGAAACACCTCTGCACATCCTAACTGATTGTGGACCCTTAATGCGCAAATAAAACACTTATCTGGGAAACTATGAACTTAGCCCAGAAGAAATGACATTGCTCACATCTAAGCAACTTCTTCAATTCGTTGAATATATAGCCTTAGCAACATTCACAATAGATCTTACAGGTCGCATTGATACTGTTCTTTCTAGAACTGCTTGGCTGCTTGCACAAAAAAAGTGGTTTTTAACACTTACCTGGTAACAAGTACTTCCATCTTAGTCGTCAGAGGTCACAATGTATCTGCATTTTTATTCTTAATCGAGGAAAGATGTAGATGTCTATGAGTCATAGTATTAACTTACGGTGGACTATGTACTCGTTTATGGTTAGGTACTTTTATAAAAATATTTATCCATAAATATACATATATGAATATTTGAACGTTAAGGTAATATGGATAAAAAGGAAATAATATATTAAAAAAAATCCATTTAAAGTTATTAGTCTCCTAGCGTATACATACAGAGATAAAACACATTACGGCCAGTGATTTACCGAACATATGTTACCTAGTTCAAGTAGCATAATGCGTTCTCACCTGCAAGTATTAATATTGTATGTTTTTCTATGTACACTATTAGTATCCCTACGAGAAAATGGCCAAAATAGGTTTCTTCTAACCACCGGAGGTACAAATATATTGCGATTTGCTCCTTCATTTTCTCGCAAGGTATTTTATTGCTTTGGGGTCGCTCATAAATTCCGTACTCACTCAGAGAGAAAAATAAAGTTCCGTTCCGCTCCCAGCAAATTGTTGCTAGAAATTTCTTATTAGTCTTTCTTGGCACATACGCCATTGTACAATTGTACATAAAGTCGTTCTGACTGAAAGTAATTATTTTTGTACACCATATATATCACGTAGACTAGCCAAATTAAACTTAAGCGTATATGTAACCGAACAAACAAAAAACTCAAGTATATGATACTTTTACGAGTAACTGTCCTTCTGTAAGCAGTAGGTACGGATGCTATAAAATCAATAACTACGCAGCGGAGCGTATTCGATTACGTGAACCATAAGTAGAAAAACTATTCTATTGTCGCAATGTGTTGTTTTAAAAATTTCCGCCATATCCAGACAGCAAGAGATATTAAAATAATAATCGCCACGCTTGTTAGGCTGATTGACATTTGCTCAACCTGATCTGTCACGCCTTAGACACTACTTATCATTGCCGATCTGGGTATATATTAAAAGTATTAATGGTTTCCTTTTTTTTTTAAATCCACAAGCTGATGGTCACAGATTTTCAAACGCAGCAATAAATCCAAAGATATCTCGTGAAATCCGTAGTAATATATATATAGAGATTTTATTCTGAATACTATATTTCGAATAAAAACCTATTTAATCTCACAACCATTAATAACGTAACACCTGATTCGCCTTCAACCAAGGCCAATAAGTGTATACCTTAGCGATTAACCAATGGGATCTCAGGTAAGATCCAAAGAGATTTAAATATATAGGTTTACTACTACTTAAATGTCTTTGGTCAGATTGAACCTACTAATGACAATTATTGTAATTTGAAACGAGCGTGATGCTTTGCAAACTAGTACACTGCATTCTGTTTTACATCCAATTAAATTTTCTCAATGGTTGCTAATGACTTTTAAATCTAATGTCAAAATATTGTGTCATGATTAACAAATAAAAATAGACTTGTTTATAAATTACATATATTATCTCTTCTAATATATAAAAAATAATGTTTGCTTTTTTGCAGATTACGGTAAAACTTTGTCAACTTATTGCTGGAACTTGCGCTAAGGTTATTGGCATAGTACAATTAACTTACAGGAGATGGCGCGCGTATCGTACCGACAAATTTAATTGAAATTTATATTTTTTTATAGTATAGGGTGACAAACGAGCACACAGTCCACCTGATGGTAAGTGGTTGCTGTGGCCCATAGACATCTACATTTATCCTCGTTTGCGAATAAAAATGCAGATGCGTTAGCCACCCGTGGGGACTAAGATGGAATGCCTCGCTTCCAGTAAAAAGGGTATCCGGTTCTCTACACTCATCATACGAAACACAGCAGTGTTAAGCTGCTATTTGACGCTGGTATTCTGTGAGAGCGTGGTCCTTCCCCGGTCGAGCCGACCCATTCGTGATACAACTATACTAATAGTATAGCTGCAGCATGGCTCTACCACGTATGAAATGTATCATTCAGCTTCAGCAAATGTATTATCATTCCTAATTAAACAATATAACTCTTCCATTTAAAGGTGAGGTATAATATTTGAAAAATATCATAGCGGGGAAGTTAATCTGTGCGAAAAATATAAAAGTTATTATTTTTCTGTACTAGCTATATTTGATATTAATAAGATTAAAAATAAATAAACCAAACCACAGATTTCATAAAAGTAGAAAAATTAAAAAAAAAGTTAAAAATGTGCAAAAAATTAAAGAGCAAACCACTGACGGATTGTTTTGTATATTAATATAATACTTTAGAAACTGAAAAACTTTTGTTAAAAACCAACTTCTCAATTAAATTACATTGTGCTACAAAAAACTTTACCTCAGTGTCAACTAGCGACACCTGGTCAGCAGTAAATTATTAGCCCTCATTGTATGCGGCAATAACGCGCCGGAAACCAGCGTAATGTAAAAAAAATTATTTTCTACTTTAACGTCACTCATTTAGTTTTTACTTTAAAGGATTGTTTTTCGAGTGTATGTATGTACATATACATATACGTATTTCTATTTTTTGTGTAGCCTAAACGGTTTGATGGTTTTAACATATAGTGTATATAATATTTTATTTATAGAGTATGTAATATTTGAATTTTCCTCTTTTCAGTAAACACTTTATGCAATGCAGTTTTTTAGTTTTTTTACCCTCTAGACTTGTTATTTAAATAACTACTTTGTTAAAGTAATTATACAAGGAGACATAGCACTATTATTATTTTATGAAAAGTGCATGATTCGTTAAGTAAGAATTTGTGACTATTGGTCGTTCTTCTTCTTCCTTCTTTAACTTCCAGTCAGTAGTGACATTCTACTGAGATATGGGCCTCTTCTAAAGCAGGAAGGCGGAGCATAATCGTCGGTGGAGTGCCAAGTGCAGTACTAAACGTCTCGCACCTTTGACGCTGTTCCCTATTACCTATCTGTGTGTTTTATTATTTTTGGGTATTTATATAACTTTATCATCTTTGGGCTGTATAAATATATAAATGAAAATGATAAATATACATAAATAACAATGAAATAAAATAAATAAATAAAAACCCAACCCGATGGAAGCCCTTGACAGAGGAGACCAAACAGCCGTGGGTTAGGGAGAAAGGGATAGCAACCGGCGAACAATGCGGGCGGTATCGAGGAGCACCGCCTTCTGCATTTGAGCCCGGAGCGTTCCGTCACGGAGTCTCAATCGCCCCAGGTGCTGGACTGGAACGGGCTAACCGTTGGCAGAAACAACTACATTATTTTATAGTTCTATTATCATCATTATACGAAATGGTATAGGGCTATACTGGCCTTTCCAATAGTCGCCTTTTACCATAGCTACGGGAATAAAGAGGGTTTTAAGGCAAGGAAATGTCCTAATGAGTGTTGGCGAACTTCACATGTCTTCGAAATATTTTTTCTTATTTCTCAGACATGCAGGTTTCCTCATGATGTTTTCCTTCACTGCCACTTGTGGTAAATCAGCATTTAAAATTGCAATTAACAATTTCATTGATGCCAGCGGGGATCGAATCCGGGTTGCTGGTGTACTATGAAACTTCCTTCACAAAGAACCATCTGGGTTACCACGGCTCCCGATATCACAAGGAAAATGTTTTTAAGATTATTATTACACTAGCTGTTCCCTCCGACTTCGCAGAGAACAGCTAGTGTAATAATAATCTTAAAAATCTTAAAAAAACGTGTTCACACAGACACCGTGTTAGAGTTTTATTATAGCAACAGATAGATGCAATGTTTCCCCCACCTCGCCTGCAGTGAGCCCGACCGCCCTGCGCTCGCCGGACCGCACAATTTTACATCGTCGTAACTTTTCAAAAATCTGATCAAATTACGTAGTTTAAAAGACAAAGTTTATCATCTAATTTGAATATCATAAGCGATAAAAGTATTTATTTTGATAAAAATCAATTTTTTACTGAAAAATGTGCAATGGAAATAAAGTATCAAATTTTATTGTTTGTGAACCATGCACTATTTTGGTTATAATTTCTTACACATAAAATATAGATATATATTGTTGCGAACTTTTTCTTAAAACTATTTAGGAGAAACAATTCCACCGTACATTATATTCGTATTCGTGTAACTCTTACGTTTTTGCACCCCACGCCAATATAGCTCGCAGATGACAGATTATTTTCAGACTTACTTAACATTTATCAATATATTTTGGCCAATTAACACAATATCTTTATGAATTATAGCTTATGTATTATTCTGATATATGGGCTATATTATTGTAAAGCTTCATTAAAATCCATTCAGTTGTTTTTGCGTGATATAGTAACAAAAATCCATACATCCTCACAAACTTTAACGTTTATAATATTAGTAGGAAATAGGATACGATAATCAGAAGATAATAATAGTTCTTCTATACAATACATACCAATGCCTTCTTCAAAGAATGTCACAAAGAACGGTTCTGACATCTGCATACATCGACTTCCTGCATCTCTAACCGGGACGTCACTCTATTTAGTGGGGAGCCACCCAACACTTCGCTTACCTGTACGAGGCTACCACTCGAGATCCTTATTTCCCCATCGGTTCCCGGTTCTTTGAGATATATATATATATATATATATATATACATTAAAGATGGGCCAAATTAAGAATACTCTTAACCGACGAGGATGTGTGCGTAGGTATATGAACGCGAAGGAAACGAGAGAGATGTGTCAGGATCGTGTCAAATTGAATTCTGTTGTCTCTGCCTACCCCTCTGGGTGAGAGGCGTGAATATGTATGTGTGTATTTATGATAAATTCCTATCGCGTGACTTGGAAGAACAACCTCCAACGTCGGAGGCAGAGTCAATTCGGATAGCTGGCTGTCATAATTTTACGCTATTTTCCGATGTAATTGAGTTTTTACAAGTTTAAAGCTATGCATTATGGTTGCACTATAAATTAGTTGCATCGGTCGGGTATGGAACACGCCCTCACAGAGTACCACAGTAAAATAGGAGCATCATTCTGCCGCCTATCACATAGTAAGACTAGATAAGAATAGGAGACGTTTCTTACTGGTAGGTCTTTTGTATTTAGTTTTTTAATCCACTTATTGTGATTGCGTGATCGTTTGTCACTTTAAATTGTATAATTTTTTAATAAATTTAGCGTTGCATTTTCAATTAGCCTTTTCAGATGACATATATATGTGAATTCCCACGTACAACGTAGTAACGTTCATGTTTTTATCGGTTTTGAAAACAATAAATTAAACAATTTATATACAAGCTAAACTAAGCTATTGTAACGAAAGCAATCATTTAGCATCAGATATTTATCGTATCGACGGGGCTTGATCTAAAGTCTAGACTGAGAAAAACTTTCAAAGAGATTTAAAATTCTAATTAAAGCTGCTGTCGGGTAACTTGACCACAGATATAAAGCTACTAATTGAAAAAGACTTTAATCAAAACCGTTGGCAGCGGTTAATAGTACTAGGGAAAGAGTGTCGAACCTTAACCCCTACCAACCTATAAAACCTATTAAAGCCTATAAAACCTATAAAAGCACCTAGTTAGAAAAATGTTGCTACAACTGCGACTAATTAAAAAGTTTTTCTATTTCTTATTTTCTATGAAAAGTGTTGTTTAATTCCAGACTTAAGGTGTTTCATTTGTGCATTTTTGTTGATTTTTTTGAATTTATTCTATGCACTGCAAAATGTAACAAATTACTAAAATTTATAGCTTAATATTTTTTCGTCAACTAATTGGATAAATACTTAATAATAATCTATATCTATACCTATATCTATATCCATATCTATATCTATATATATTATAAATCTGTAGAAAAATTGTGTCTTCACGATTCACATAAAAACCACTGAACGAATTTCAATGAAATTTTGTATGTTGACTGTAACTGACCGTCTATAACAACATATAGGCAACTTTTTATTCGCTTACGGAAGAGTAAAAAAGGTTTTGTTTTTCCTTTTCTTAAGTCATTATGGATGCTGATGGTTCTATTATCCTAAAGAGGATCGTGCCACCCTGGTTGGTGATATGGACAGAATAACGTCTGTCGGGCCAGCTAGTTCATAAAGTGATAATTCCTTGGGGGTCTTAAGTTCTAAGGGCTGTAATGATGATGATGATGTTGATAATGATAAGTGGATAGATGAATAAAGAATTCTAACATTAATGTATGCCATAAGTTGGAATCTCGGTGATAAATCAATAATATAATAGTGCAAAAGCGTTTGTTTTTATCAAGGTTCAAACTTACTGCTATATTTACGGCGTTGGACTTTTTATCTATTATAAACCAGTTCTTGCTACTATTAAATCTAGTAAAGATTATAAATGGTTTTCTTTTCTTCTCTTGCCTGCTAATCTTTTGCCAGAACTTTGTAATCGTTCGAAAAACCGATAAATCACGGATCGCCCCGCGTGTGAAATATTCATAGCGTGCGCATGAAATGCACAGTTCGAGCGTGCAAGGCGTCCAGTCTATGAGCATTTGTTACAAAGTATATTACATTGCAAGATACATTGCACTAATGTGAACGGCAAATTCTTTCATTTCATGTTACGTTTCATGTAACATTGCGTAAGTATGTACGCAGCATATAGTGTGTAATGTAATGCTGAAGCCTAGTGATCCAAAATGCAGAAATGCATTATCAGACCACTAAGATGGAATATGTCATTACTAGTCAAAAGGCTCTCCAATTCGCTACATTCACCATACGGAACACAGCACAGCACAGAAGCTTTTTGCAGCTATTTCACTCTGGTATTCTGAGAGAGGGTGAGAGTTTCACCGGTCGAGCCGACATAATAATACGCTGCAGCGCGACTCTAGCACTATATTAATATGTTCGTTTATAAGTTTTACAATTGTCCAATTCGCTGCTTTTTTCCAATTATTGAAAAGATTTCCAAACTTTGGAAAATATTAAATTGATGAAGTCCTGCAATTTTAGTAACGGCAACCAACACCACATTCTGTTTGAAGGTATCATCTTCTCCTAGGTTTGCCAACGTTTTTATATCAAATTTACAATTTTTTAAACTGTTAAAATGAAAGGATAAAAAATATATAGTATTTAGCCTCACGCCACGTTAAAAATAAACGTTTATTTATTGTTATTATAAGATATTAATATAGTATTTATAGATTATAGAATGAAACCACGATTTCACAAGTAAATTAAAGTCGTTCGAAGAACCGTGCCGCGTGCAACGAGTGTATGTGCGCAACTGCCCGTGGAAGGAATGAATCCGATAATGTACTTGTAGGTGCAGCGGTTGTTCGAGAGCGCTTCTTAATTAATTTATTTCTAACATGACGGTACACAAAAATCAAACAATATGCATAGTATATAAATAGTATTAGAGAACAAATAGTCACATAATAAATAAATATTTTATAAGGCGTCGCTTACAGTATTCTCATCTGGTTCTATTTATTTTGTTTATAGAGTAATGGTTACAAACGAGCACATAGTCCACCGGATGGTCAATGGATGCTGTGGCCCATAGACACCTACATCTATCTTAAGAATCACAATTTAAAATTTAAAATTTTGTACAACCGAATTTAATATAAATTATTAAGAAAAACTCAAAAACTATTGGTTAGACCTTGATCAAATTTGAACAGGTGAAGCACCAGCTATCAAATAAAAAAAGAATCATCGAAATCGGTTCACGCAGTAAAAAGTTATGAGGTAACACACATAAAAAAAGAAAAAACATACAATCGAATTGAGTACCGGCTCCTTTATGAAGTCGATAGAAAATGCAGACGCGTTGTCACCCTTGAGAATTAAGATGGAACAATGCTCTACACTCACCTTACAAAACACAGCAGTGTTAAGCTGCTATTTAACGCTGGTATTCTGTGAGCATGGACCTTCCTTAGTCCAGGATGTGGTGATTGATTACTTCTAAGATTGATTAACTTGATTACTGGTAAGATCAACTCTCGCAATTCAAATTACCAGTTAAGTGTTAACAACAAATTAACTGTATCAGATCAGGACGTAGCAATGGTTTTTGAGAAATATTTTACTGATATTCCGATCTTGACCACTAAGTCACTAAATTCTTCTCCTGCCGTCGCCGAATCATTACTTAAACATAATGTAAATGTGTGTACAAAGAATTTTACATTTCATAAAGTGACATCAAAAGATATTGTAAAATATTTTAAAACTATTGATGTTAAGAAAACTGCGGATCTGTGGGGGATTTCCGTTAAAGTTATTGCGTCTATAATAGATACAATCGCGCCTCATTTAGCTATTATTTTTAATACTAGTATCGAATCTGGTGTGTTTCCTGATTTAATGAAGCATAGTAAAGTAATACCTTTATTTAAATCTGGTAGTACATTAGACCCCGCCAATTTTAGACCTATTTCTGTACTACCAACACTTAGTAAGATTTTTGAAAAAATTGTTCTTGATCAAATGTTAAATTTTTTTAATATAAATAATTTACTTCATAAAAATCAATTTGGTTTCACAAGGGGTCGCTCGACAACTGATGCCGGTGTTGAGCTGATTAAATATATCTTTAATGCATGGGAGAATTCACAGGATGCTTTGGGTATATTTTGTGACCTATCCAAGGCCTTCGATTGTGTTCACCATGAAACATTAATCAGGAAACTTCAACACTACGGTGTAAGAAGTGATGCCCTTAAATTAATTATTTCATATTTAAGTAAGAGAACGCAAAAAGTTGTCATTAACCATATGAGCTCTTCCGGATCGATGGTACAAATGGGCGTGCCTCAAGGCTCAATTCTCGGCCCCTTTCTGTTTCTTGTATACATTAATGACTTACCTTACATAGTAGGGGATAGCCATGATATAGTATTATTTGCAGATGACACTTCTTTAATTTTCAAATTAAGTCGACAGTTACTAAAATATGACGAAGTAAATAATGCTATATCTAAATTAGTAAATTGGTTCGATGTTAATAATTTGCATTTAAATGGCACTAAAACAAAATGTATGAAATTCGTGACTCCAAATGTCAAACAATTAAATACTAATGTAATTTTAAATGGGGAGAAACTGAGTCTTGTAGATACCACCATTTTTCTTGGAATCACACTAGACGCGAAGCTTCAATGGAGCCCCCATATATCAAAACTAGCAAGCAGACTTAGTTCTGCAGCATATGCTGTAAAAAAGATTAGAAGTCTAACCAGTGTTGAAACAGCTAGACTAGTTTACTTCAGCTACTTCCATAGCATAATGTCGTATGGTATTTTGCTATGGGGACACGCAGCTGACACAGAAATTATATTTGTTTTGCAGAAGAGGGCCATAAGAGCAATTTATGATTTAAAGCCTAAAGAGTCGCTGCGACAAAAATTTAAGGAAATTAATATATTAACTTTGGCCTCTCAATACATTTATGAAAATTTAATGTACGTACACAAAAATAAAAGTAGTTTTATAAAAATAAGTGATATTCATTCTGTAAATACTAGGAACAGACACAAGCTAGTAGTACCAGTTACTCGACTCCATCGAGTCAGTAATTCATTCTTGGGGCGATGTATACGCTTTTACAACAAAATTCCAGAAAATATACAAAGTTTGGCCTGTTCAAAGTTCAAAAACTTTATTAAACTAAGTTTGTATAAAAAGGGTTATTATAATATTAAGGAATTTATGGATGATAATAACCCCTGGAAATGAGGTGATCGCTACCAAGCTATTTCTAATTTGTTGTGTTGTTAATTTGTGTAACATCATGATTGTAAGCTGTTATTTAAAAAAAAAAGTCCCGCTGGGTTTCTTGCTGGTTCTTCCCAGGACAGAGGTTTTTTCCGAACCAGTGGTAATCAAACAAAAGAATGACTTTCAATAAGTATTATTTATAATCTATATTGAATAAAAAAGTTTCTGTTTCTGTTTCTGTTTCTGTTTCTGTTTCTGTTTCTACCAACATTCGGCAAGTCAGACGACAAGTAATAGTCATGAAAATTATATCAGTCAAATTGTTCGAACACCAAATCTTAATTTCAAATAATTGAGCCAATCCACTAATTCACTAATAAATTATGAATCCCTTTGAACACACTTTGAAACGGACTTGAAGAGGCAATAATTCAAGTTATTTACAACAAGCCTTTAAGAAATTGAAATTAAAATAAATAGGCTTGTAACTATTATTATATTCTAAAAATTGTAAATATTACAAAGGAGATGCCATGTATATGCTTAGGGTTAGTAATGACATAAATACATATAATTTGCACATGAACAAACATGTGTATCGCATTAGATCCGGAATGGTTACTATTTGTACCGAACAAATACTGGTCCAGTGGATTCGAACTCGCGGCCCTTAGTGCTACAATCATAAGCGCTCTACCAAACCATCCACACAAAAACGAACCTTTGCCACGGAAAGTCCAAAAAGCCGATATCGGTTCTTTTTCTTTGAAGTAAACATCCTTCTGAAATAGGTTTAAAAAAGTGACTATTATATTGTGTTTAAAAGCATTAAGTACTTATTGATATTTTTGATGTGTAAGATCTTTCCTCTCGCTTTACTGCAATCTGTGGCAGTGATTTCGTGAAAAGGGACGGAAGTATGTAACAGGAAGCAGGGGAAGCGCGCGCTATTTGATTTGACCAATAAGCGCGCGATGTGATAGAGTTGGCCGTCATATGGTACCACCCATTGTCAGAGAGGTTGATATTGTCAGCCAACAGTGTGTGCATGTGTGTGTCGAAAAAAAGAAAGGTAAATAGATAAGGATAATACATCAGTTATGTGCTTAACCTACGGTGTTGTGTTTAAAGTATGTTTTTTTTTATAGAATAGTGAGCAAATGAGCATGCGGCTCACCTGATGGTAAGTGACTACCGCCGCTCATGAACAACCGCAACACCAGGGGAATTGCGTATGCGTTGCCGGCCTTTTAGAAAGGTTCCTAAGTCGTATCGGTCCGGAAAATCGCTGGTGGTAATCGATTCCACAACGAAGTTGTGCGAATGAGAACACTTCTTCTAAATCGCACAGTGGTGGATTGCCAACAGGGGCGTAGCTACCGCCGTATCAGCCGTATCAATGATACGGGGCCCCCGGGCTACAGGGGCCCCGAACGTGTGTAAACAAAAATTCCAAGGACTTCTATGGGACAGGAAAGGCTATCACTATCGTCTATAGAAGCAAAAAATTTAGAACAACTGAAATCGTCTTCAGCTATGAATGCCGCTGAATCGTCTTCAGCTATTTTCGCTGAACAAAAGGCAAGAAAAGTTTATACTTGATTTTAATTGTTTGAATAGCTTAGTTCCTAGGAGTCTTAATTGTAAGTAATAACGAATATCCCCGTGTAGTGGTGGGTAAGAATACTCACTACCCCGTGAGTGCTTCCCGTGGGTGTCATAAGAGGCGACAGAGGGAAACTGAGGCAGAGGATGGGCAGCAGCATCTTTCTGATAACAGCAAAAAACCATTAAAAAATCTGCGGTTGCCAACCCGCTCGCCAAACGTTGCAACTATGGCAATATAGGTACCTCCCATGAAAGTAACGAAAACACGGCCCCCAGTCCCCGGCGGCCCCGCTATTCCTGGCTACGGTGGTGACCATGGTAACGGCGGTACAGGGGATGCTAAGAATCTCCGGTGGAGGTTCGGTTGCCACCTACGACGACTCGACCTGGCAACTTATAACGTACGCACCCTGAGTACTGACGAGAAGATCCTGGCGCTGGAAGAAGAGATAGACAAGTTGCGCTGGAATATCATAGGATTATGCGAGGTCCAAAGAGAGGGGGAGGACACGGTAATCCTCGAACCCGGCAACTTGTTCTATCACCGGGAGGGCGGCCATCTGTCCCAAGAAGGTGTCGGATTTATCGTCCATAAGTCTCTCGTTAACAACGTTGTAAAGATTGGGAGTGTGTCGACGAGGGTTGCGTACCTTATACTCAGAATCACCAAACGGTATTCGTTGAAGGTCATGCAGGTTTACACACCAACTTCGGCACACCCCGATGAGGAGGTGGAGGAAATGTATGAGGATATCTCTAGAGCCATGCATTCCTCCAAAACCCACTATACGGTGTTAATGGGAGACTTCAACGCAAAACTAGGTACAAGAGAGAACGGTGAGCTGAAAGTAGGGAAATTCGGAATAGGGCAACGGAAACCAAGGGGCCAGCAGCTGGCCGACTTCATGGAGAAAGAGGGACTCTTTATGATAAACTCTTTTTCCAGAAACGGCCCCACAGTAAGTGGACCTGGTCGAGCCCCGACGATTCGACAAAAAATGAGATTGACTTTATTATGACGACCAGACGACAATTGTTCAGTGATGTCACCGTGATCGCGAGGGTGAAAACCGGCAGCGATCACCGAATGGTGAGAGGCATATTGAACCTAAACGTTAAGTTGGAGAGGTCTCGTCTAATGAAGTCAACGCTCCGTTCCCCTCGTGCTCTAATCC
Source organism: Parnassius mnemosyne (assembly GCA_963668995.1). Lineage (NCBI taxonomy): Eukaryota > Metazoa > Arthropoda > Insecta > Lepidoptera > Papilionidae > Parnassius > Parnassius mnemosyne. The sequence continues at coordinate 27,968,003 of CAVLGL010000057.1, forward strand.
AAAGTCCCGAAACCTTTCAGCTCGAGCTACGAAATCGTTTTCAGTGCCTAGAAGATTGCAATGCAGTAGACGAAATGAATGACAAGCTCGTGGAAACTGTCCATGCAGTCGGAGCTAAGTTTTTCAAGACCCGCCGCAGAAGAATACAAAAACTCTCCGATCACACTCTTAATCTCATAGCTATTAGACGGGATATGAAGCTGCAGTCTTCAGTAGATTTGACAGCACTGAACAGACAGATCTCCAAATGCATGCGGCGGGACTTACGCAACTTTAATACTGCTCGTATTGAAGAAACGATCGAGTGGAACCAGGGCTCCAAAGTCTTTGCTAGAGATCTGTAGATCTGAGATCCAGATCTGAGACTCAGATCTGAGATCCAGAAAGAGCCAACTGTCGAAGCTGAAGACCGAGTGTGGCAGCGTCGTTTACGGGACATCTGAGTATTTTGAGTGAGATTGACAGTTGGAGCCAAACGCAAGTAGTAAGTAACAATCCAAGAGCGATATTAGAATGGCTCTCCAGCACCTTAAAAACGGCAAGGCCCCAGGCGAGGATGGAATTACAGCAGAGCTTCTGAATGCGGGTGGAAAACCGATACTTGAAGTCCTTCAGAAGCTCTTTAATTCCGTCCTCCATGGTAGCATTACACCGGAGGCGTGGAGCAGAAATGCGGTGGTCTTGTTCTTCAAAAAAAGTGACTACGCTCTCTTGAAGAACTACAGACCGATTTCCCGTCTGAGCCGCGTCTACGTGCTGTTTTCGAAAGTCATTACGAATCGTCTCGCGCGGAGACTTGACGACTTCCAGCCTCCCGAACAAGCCGGTTTCCGAAAGAGCTTTAGCACCATAGACCACATACATACCCTTCGGCAAATTATACAGAAGTCCGAAGAGTACAATTTGCTATTATGTCTGGCGTATGTGGACTATGAGAAAGCCTTTGATTCCGTCGAAATTTGGGCGGTGCTGCAGTCCCTTCATCGGTGCCAAGTTGACTGTCGGTATATCGAAGTGCTGAAATGTTTGTACAGTAGAGCTACGATAGCTATCCGAGTACAGAACCAGAGTACGAAACCTATCCAATTGCAGAGAGGTGTTAAACAGGATGATGCTATATACCCTAAACTCTTCACCGCTGCATTGGAAGACGTTTTCAAGCTTCTGGACTGGAAAGGATACGGTATTAACATCAATGGCGGGTACATCACTCACCTTCGATTTGCCGACGATATAGTCCTTATGGCACAATTGCTGGAGGACCTAAGCACTATGCTCAATGACCTCAATAGTGTCTCCCAACGGATAGGTCTTAAAATGAACATGAATAAAACAAAGATCATGTTTAATGTCCATATCACACCTATGCCGGTAGTTGTTGGGAGCACTAAGCTCGAAGTTGTTGACGAGTATGTTTACCTGGGACAAATAGTCCGACTAGGTAAGTCCAACTTCGACCGAGAGGTCAATCGACGGATTCAACTCGGTTGAGCAGCGTTTGGGAAATTACGGCACATCTTCTCGTCAGGTATACCTCAAAACTTGAAAACGAGACTGTACAACCAGTGCGTGTTGCCAGTGATGACCTATGGAACTGAGACTGCTGGCCAGATGAGGAAGCTCAAGGTCGCTCAGCGAGCTATGGAGAGGGCTATGCTAGGAGTTTCCCTGCGTGATAAACTTAGAAATGAGGATATCCGCAGTAGAACCAGAGTGACCGACATAGCCCAACGAATTAGTAAGCTGAAGTGGCAATGGGTCGGCCATATAGCTCGAAGAACCGACAACCGATGGGGAAAAAAGTTTCTCGAGTGGCGGCCTCGTACCGGCGGACGAAGTGTAGGGCGTCCCCACACTAGATTGAGTGACGAATTGGTAAGATATGCAGGATGTCGATGGATGCAGCTGGCTCAAGACCGTACTTTGTGGCATTCTTTGGGGGAGGCCTATGTTCAGCAGTGGACTTATGAAGGGCTGTAATGATGATGAATAACGAATAATCAATAATATATAACAATTTTAATTCAAAGCAAAAACGCTTGTTTTGTTCTTTTTATGAAATCTGTACTCTTCATTGGGGCCCCCCAACAAATTTTGATACAGGGCCCATCTAAGGCACGCTACGCCACTGATTGCCAATCATCCAGATGGTATGGAATTAGTCCGAACAATTCCTCAGAGCACTCCCCGTGATAGATGCGATAAAATACATAAAGAGATGCAACATCTCTACGCAGTGCCAGTCTATCGAGCCAATCAGAAAGAACTCGGTCGTCGATGATTCGAACCGCTCTGCGCTGGATGCGGTCAAGTGGGAGGAGCTGGCACTGGGGTGCCCAACCTAGAGATGAGAAAATATTCCATGTGAGGCTGAACTTGCGCTTTGTAAAGTTGCAAGCGATGTGCCGGCTTGAAATACTGTCTCGCTCTGTTGAGCACGCCAAGCTTTTTAGAGGCCAATTTGGCCTTCCCTTCCAAGTGACCATGAAACTGCACACTATTCGATATGTCGACGCCAAGGATTCCGATGCTAACTGAGGCAGCAAGGGGAGTACCTTGAAACTGAGGAGATACGACCAAGGGGTTCTTTTTAGCGGTAATCGCGCAAACTCTTCTGGGGATTGAACTGGACTAGATTTAGTCGCCCCCAATCCGAGACTTTGTTAAGCAAAGACTTGACTTCAGACACAAGTTTGTCCCGGTACTCGGCGACGTTTTCCCGAGAAATATTGGCACGGCCGGTATATAACGCATCACCAGTGCTGTCGTCTGCAAAGCAATGAATGTTGTTATAAACACTAATTTATATGTGTTAACAATATTAAACATATTTGCAGTTTATAATAAGTATCTGAAAAAATTGCAAATCATCGATAAAAAATGCAAAAGATTAACAATGAATAATTATTCGAATAAATATTTCAGTATTTTACTTTTTTAAATTTAGATGTTAATTTCTGTCGTTGCTCAATTGATATTTTTAATTTAGAATTTTAAACCATTTTTTCATATAATGTTAATGTTGCTTATTACAAAGGTGATATGTCAGATGTTACATATCCTATGCGACTACTATACGGCTCGCTTGTTTTTTTTTTTTGTCATTATGTATGTATTTATTCTCAACTGAATGAATCACTAACGTATTATATAAATTTCATTGTTTGTTTTTGTGTACTGAAGTGACAAACGAACTTATAGTCTACTTCGCGATGAATAAGGTGGAATGCCTTATAGCCTGTAATTAAACTGGCTCTCTATACTCTTCAGCTCGGAACATAGCATTGCAAGCACTGTTATTTGGCGGCAGAAATTGTTAAGATACTTAACCGCGAAGAGGATTCTTACCACCTCGTAAACTCTTATATGAGATAAACGATAACATGATTAGAAATAATAACACTAATGACTTTTGTTTGCGACAATATCAAACTTCAACACCTAATACATTTCAAAAAAATATATGTAACGTGAAGTGAAATATTTGTACCCCTTTGTAAGCAAATTGCGCGCACGGATGAAAGTGAGACTTGGCATAGTTACATTTTACGAGTATATGGAGTAGAAGTACAGAAAGCTAAAATTTGAATATAATATGTGTTACAAATACATTAAATAAAATTAAATGAAACAGTCATTGTTTACATTCATACTGCCAATGACAAACACAAAGTGGTCTGTGGTCAAACAGTCTTATAGAGTAGAGATTGTCGCCAATGAATTTCAAAATGTTACCAACAAATAATTACTACTTAATTTTGTGCAATTTCAAATGTTCCTTTTTCAATAGTCTGTGGAGTATATATTGAGGCTAAAAGGCGTTTATTTTATATATTTGTATATGAGATATTTATGTTTTAAGGTGCAGTTGAAAATAAAATATATTTTGTTAAACAAACTTAAAAATTTAATGAACTACGGTCGAATTTCACTAGTAATTATAAATCACCCTGCTTAAATAACGCCAATAGCGAAGCACCACGTTGAAAAGTATACTCAAACGGAACATACATACAAGTACATATACCAACTTCTTCTTCTTCAACTTCAAAACTTCTGTGATGTGTAAAAGGTGAAGTTCTGTTGTTAATGGCGATAAAACTACTTCAAGGATACGTCTAATTATCTCGATAAAGGCAATTAAATAAAATATATTTCTGTCTTGCTCAAACAACGCTGTAGTTCACTGATTAGTTAGCGTTCTATTTTTTAGAATACGCTTTTTCTTGAGAATTGATTTCTTATCACACTTATCGTAATGACAAGGAAAGTCTCATATCAAGTTCTTTTGTATTCAAGAGACTGCAAAGAAGACTCTTATCGTCCACATAGAAGAATTAAGACGAGTATAATTATCATCACTACATGTATTCTAGAATAACATGCGCTACGCGCTAGATCTAGATCTAGGTCTATCTTTTCAGTATCAATGAATTGCCTACCACAAATTTCCATAATAATTGAGAGATTTGCCGAACCAAATATTTCCGGAGTTACTACTCTGAAAATTCTACGTGGATGCGTCGAGAACTAAAAGCATCTGGTACTCAATTTATAAGTCCACTTAAACGTGAGATCATACATTTTCGTAATAAATATTCATGCTTGATATGTTTGTATCCTTCATATCTATATACGATACACTTTTTCGTATCCTTCATATTGATTAATTATAATTTATGTAATTAAATTATAGTTACTATTACAGCCTATTAATAGTCGTCTGCTGAACATAGGCCTCCCCATTAGTCAGTTACCATAGTAGCAACGCTTAGCAAACGGTTTGGTGACTATAGTTTTTATTTATTGTTATTAGGTAGATGCTGTTGCTCATTTGGATTGTTTCCCTCTGTCGCCTCTTACGACACCCACGGGATGATATGGGGTAGTCGATTTTCTTACACCGCCACTACAAGGTAAAGTATTAACCAACAATGATATCCAATCCTGTTGGTGTACCATTTTAATTTATCAATAATACGTATATTTATTTGTGTGGGCAATAAAAACAAAATCATGATGATGCTGTAATATTAAAGGTAATTTGACAAAAATTCAAGCTATAAAAGCATTCTATAAACTAGTTTTACAAACAATAAATGTAATATAACGAAATTTATTAACAAAGGGCTTCGTACAATATCGTTCCAATTATTTTATATTATTGGAATATTTTACAATTTATTATTAGAAAATAAACAGCTTCTAATATATTTGCTTCAAAATTTAGAAATGTATTACCATGTTATCGACATGTTTTTACATTTACATAATATTTGATTAAGGTAATGTTAGCCATATGATAAATCAAAATTAACAATAGATCTATCCGCTCTCTTAAAAGCATGATTTGTGTAATCTTTTACATATGTAGCACTGTATGCAGTGACCTAAAACATTGAAGATCGCTTGGGGAATTTATTATGCATAGTCAGACGTTCAGCATAGTAATATCTTCGAACATACGTTTCTGAATAGCTTATAGAACATTTTTCTGACTCCGAAACAACGGTTGTTATACAAGAATCTAGTTTGCTGTTTCGAAGATTTACATTCTACTTTAAATTCATGCTTCTACCCTCCATCTTTTTGTGAATTTATTATTGTTTATAGCATCGATGTATATTAAGATAATGTTCTAAGTAGTTTAAAACAAAACTTTTTTGAAATATACAGTTATTAATTTGATTAAGAGCGGTATAGAAGAATTCATAATCCCTTTTCATCCTTTGGGTTTTGTAGTTCTCGCCTTAAGTTGATTCAAGACAAATCTCGTGGATGAACATCCTACGACGACATCACTAAAACCTGCCAATAAGGAAGATTAACAAAAACTTAAAGTTTTAATAGTTAAGAAAAACTATCATCTAAGGGCAAGTCATATGGTACTGCGACCAGATGACAAACTTAGCGAATACGTTAAAAGAAGTGACCCTTGTTGAGCAGTGTAGATACTGTTTATAATATGTTCTCTCATTATTCCTATCTACAGAAAAATATTATATATATATATATACACACACACACACACACTCATATATATATATATATATATATATATATATATATATATATATATATATATATTTAAAGATGAAGAACAGAATGTTTTTGTAACCACTGATTTATACGTTTTCATCACCGGTTACCAGTAGTAAGTGTATTTTAAAGATGCAATGATGCAAAATTTTGTATTATAATAATTTTAATTAATATTGTTATATAGTATCTAGTCAAACTTTGTACGTGTATGGAACAATTGTTCATAAACAATAAGTTAATGCGCCCCGCGGTTTCACCCGCGTATATCACGCGTCTGCGCCTTGCGACATGCAAACTTCGAGAGAGACATCACGACGGACGGTTGCTGAATTAACAAAGATTTAAAAAGTGAAATATGTTACTAAAATTACATGGTTAACGTAATTGGTGGTTATGCATGATACAGATACTGATGCGAATAATGTGGCCTATTTTGTACCGGTGTTACTATTTTACATTTTAACATGAAAAAGTAGTTATTGTGACATAACTGTAATAGTTAAACATATGGTATCGCAGACTTTTTTGCAGATATTGATTTCCTCTATAAAACTGAAGTACATTACTTTGCTGTATTATCAATAGTTTCCGCAGCGTACGCGATATAAGGATTCTTTTTTGGTATTTTTTTACACCTTTTTGAAAATATTATATAGCCTATGTTCATCAGGGATAATGTAGGATTCTAATGGCGAAAGAATTGTTCAAATCGGTCCAGTAGTTTCGGAGCCTATTCAATTCAAACAAACAAATCTTTTCTCTTTATAATAGTATAATAATAATAATAATGTAGATCGTTCATAAACAATACGTTAATGCTAAAACCAAGGCCAATTTTTGAGCCCGTTTCGGAACAATCCTGAACAGTTACTTCACCAAAAGGAAACTTTCTAAATTGAAATAGTTCACCGGATATTTCCCGCTTTGGCATCCGTCTTTGTGGAGGTGGGTGCCCCCCTCCCCCGGCGGAATGGGAGAATAGGACATACTTTGTTTTTTTTTTCTTTCTAAAACATCAAAGCTCGTTTTATGAAAATCTATTGTTCGTAGTTTCCACGGCAAAGTTGCAACTAAAATTAAAGCTAAAGTGGGTCAAAATTAGCGTTTTAATGGATATAAAATTTTTCCTCTCTTGCTTATGAATAACATTAATACAAAATTAGTGGATCCTCGATCTTTAGGCAGCGCCCTGCAGCTTTCTGACTAAAACTGCATGGAACCCGAGCATAGCAGTCTTTGCTTCTTATTACGATAAATTTAATATATTCTAAAGCAGATCTTCATGATTCTTACAGTACCTAACAATATTGAGGAGTTGGAACCCGGAGTGGCATAAATTTCATTGTCATGAGAACTAAACATGTTCTACAAATATATTATAAGAAGAATCAGTTAAAAATTAAACCGTTTAATAAATAAAACTGTCTCTAAAATAGGAAATTTGCTAAGTGTGGGCACGCTTAAATAGGATTTTAAGATTTTAATATTTTAGTGTTAACGTTACTTTATTCGAAAGTAGTAATTAGAAGGTGACAGAAACTAACTGAAACAAGAGATGGGAAATAGAATTTTCCTCATAACACAAACAAAGACAGCGGTTGCTAAACCGCCTACCAACCGTGGAAATTTGGAAAATATACCCCCCCCCCCCACGCTGCTATAGGAAATCTATGTGGGAGACCTAAGTTCAGCAATGGACTCTGATACGCTACAATGATGATGATCTTGATTAAAAAAATTAAAATGGTTACAGTTTACTTTGAAGCTCGCTATGTATATATTCGTAACAAAGATTTATGGAAAACTCCAATAATTATATAAATAGAAAAAATATTGCACCTCTGGTATACATGTATGGAAAATACTTCAAAAATTATTTTTAAATATTTTCTTATCTTAATATATAACGAAAATTATAATCTATAATGAAAAAATATACTCCAAAACTAATGTGACATTACTATATTAATAATTGGTAAATCCAGTTGGGCATACCCTAAGCGCAGTAAAATAATTACGTATAACATTATTATATGGAATATTTTAAAGTAGTTTAAATACATTTTGACAGCACTATCGGCTTCAACACCCTCCAAAACCATGAAAATGACACTCATGATCAAAAAATTAGTACCTACTTCAGCCGCCATCTTAGATTTACATTTTGACAGCACTATCGGTTTCAATACCCTCGAAACCCATAAAAATGACACCCAAGATGAAAAAATTGACACCTATAGCAGCCGCCACCTTGGATTTACATTTCAACAGCACTATTGGCTTCAACACACGCGAAAACCATGAGAATGACACCAATGATGAAAAAAATTGATATCTATTGCAGCCGCCATCTTGGATGTACATTTCGACAACCCTATCGGCTTCAACTCTCTTGAAAACCATGAAAATGACACCCATGATAAAAAAATTGATACCTATTGCAGCCACCATCTTTGATTTACATTTCGACAGCACTATCGGCTTCAACACCCTCGAAAACCATGAAAATGACACCAAAGATGAAAAAATTTATATCTATTGCAGTCGCCATCTTGGATTTACATTTCGACAGCACTATCGGCTTCAGCACCCTCGAAAACCTTGAAAATGACACCCATGATGAAAAAATTGGTACCTAATTCAGCCGCCATCTTGGATTTACATTTCGACAGCACTATCGGCTTCAGCACCCTCGAAAACCATGAAAAGACACCCATGATGAAAAAATTGATACCTATTGCAGCCGCCATCTTGTATTTACATTTCGACAACCCTATCGGTTTCAACACCCTCGAAAACCATGAAAATGTCACCCATGACGAAAAAATTGATACTACTTACTTTTAGTACGTACTACTATTATTTATTCTGTGCTTTTAAAATATTGTAATAAAAAAAATCTCTCATTATTATTATAATCAAGTATTTAACAAATTTGGTTATTCGAATATTATGTATATGTACAGCGATCTTTTTGAAGCACTGCAAACAGCCGAAACAATATCCACTCACGACGGCGACTGACGCCGAACTGAGTAAAGTACTCTGTGGCTGTAGCTCGGAATGCGGCTTCCGCCTATTTAGAAAAATAATTTACATACAAGGCTACCAAACCAACGAAAATTTCGCCATTTTGGAGCCGAAAAAAATTTATTACAGCTAAACAAAACAAAATTACACTGCCATTTACATTCAGTGGCTTCCCACATGATAGATGAAGAGATTAAAAAATAGATTGAGTTGATATTTTCAAAAGTTATCGTGTTTACAAGCGTGCTTTGCGTAATTGATAAATCCACACCATAAGCCACTAAAACCCCTTTTTTTATTTAAAATTAGCAATTAATCGATTTAAAAAAAATATTAATAACTTCAACAATCATTTATCTTTGTAACAATGTGCTTTTTATATCATTTATATGTATAATATGATTGTTAGATACGATTTCATTCGATAAAACGTTGGAATCTTAATTTTTAGTCGATAGTAGAACATACCTTGCGCTTTCGCTTAAGGCATGCAATAATTATTTTTTAACATTGTCTTGCTAGAAATTTTATCTTCAACAATGTATCACTGTTGATTATTCTATTTGCATAACCTAAACAGTTCATTAATTCATCAACTCACCATTATAGCCCTTCACAAGTCCACTGCTGAACATATGCCTCCCCCAAGGAGTGCCACAAAGCACGGTCCTGAGCCACATGCATAGATCGACTTCCTGCATGTATTACCAGGTCGTCACTCCATCTAGTGGGCGGGGGGGGGGGGGGGGGGGGCAACACTTCGCCTACAAGTGTAAAGCTGCCACTCGAGAACTTTTCTTCCCCACCGGTTGTCAATTCTTCGAGGTATATGGCCAGCCCATTGTCATTTCAGCTTACTAATCCGTTGTCTGTATCTCATTTTTAAAAGTATAAAAAGTATAAAACTTGTACTAAAAAAAAAACATTCAATTATTTAAAGCGATGTCTTTAAAATCTATCGTAAAATATAAAAAAACAAAGAACCTTACCAAACTCGTCATCGCAATATTACGTTTTACAGCGGATCTCTAAATTTAAACACGTTGTTACCTACACAAAAAACGCTGAATTCCTACCGTACACAGTCACAAAGTGAATTCTTTTTGAAAACATTCACTTTGAAAACGTAACGGCGGGTGTGAATAATGTTATTCCCTTTACATTTAAATTTCAGTTATATGGTGCTCATTAGTGAAGAAAGCGGGCGGATTTCGGCCGCTCAGGCGAAAGCGTTTAAAACGGTCTCCGGGTGAGAAAGTTTTCTTTTCTTTGATATATTAAAGCAATTTATATTTTTCAAATTTAATGCGGCCTTTCCTTTGTAGATTCACGACCAGAGTTGGTTTACACTTTTATCGAACAAGCAGTTCAGCCAGGAGCTCAGGTTGCGTTAAAATGCTCAGCGGTTGGAGAACCACCACCTAGATTCAGATGGACATTGGATGGACAACTAATTCCACCTCATCACGGGTATGCTAGTTGGGTATAAATGACGAAGATATTGCGTAACATACATACAACACACATACTTTTCTTGAGACGGCTAAACGATGTAATAATCATATCTTTACACTCATTATTATGTGCATAAAATGTTTGCAAAATGTTTTTAAAAGTGATCATTTCTATTTAAGTTTTGGTGTGTATGACGTCATCACCGAAGGGAATTACATTATTTAATTCTTCCCTCCCGTTTCCACTATCGAACAACTGTCGGCGGGTATCTACCTTTGTTGTAGATATTCCACACATTGAAACCAAACGTTACTTCGTCTATTGTAATGTATCTAAGGGAGTGGAATAATTTTCCGGCGTCTATCTTTCCGTCTCATTACAATATCAGTGTCTTCAAAGTTAAATTGAATAGGCTTTTGTTACACTAAGATAGTGTGATATACCATCTAAGGCTTCTTCACCGCTTGACACTAGGTGGGATTGTAGTCAAGCAAAGGCTTATATTAAATTTTAAAAAATCATAATGAACTATTTTTGTCTTATTAACTGTTCATTTGAGAGTTGTTATAATCGCTCCAATAATATAAAGTTCAAGTTTAAACGTATCACCACGTGTTCAGGTCCATAGAGTCCGATTCTACTGTTTTTAAAATGATGTACATATACTGTGTGAGATGCGAGGCGTGGCGTACGTTAATGTTTTTTTATCATCCTGCAAAACTCTACTAAAAATTATCATGTAGTCTCCAAACCAATTTCATTCGATGCTTAAATAATTTATATTTAGATAATTTATAATTTCAAACGACTTCAAAAAAAGGAGGATGTTCTCGACTGTATTTTTATGTGTGTTACCTTAGAACTTTCTTCTGGATGAATCGAGTTTTTATAGTTCTTTTTTTTTTATTTGAACGCTGGTACTTATCACGTGATCCCATTTAAATTTGATCAAGCTCTGACCAGTGGCTATTGAGTTATCCTTAATAATGCGTATTTATTTGATTTTGACTACATTGCTGATGTTCTCATTTAATTGAAGTCAGTTATACATTTTTTTTTATTTTACCACTTGTTAATCTAACTTATAATTATTCTGCAAATATGGCCATAATGAGGGCAAATCAAATCGCAGGTACATCCATGTTTCCTATAATTTCTGTATACTAATATAATTTTCTTTCCAGAGCTGTTATCAGTGAAGGCCATGAAAGTGGGCCGGCTGGAATAGGTTCCAGTAACAACTACATTCTATCCACGCTATCACTGAGCAGCGCTAGGGTTGAACACGGGGGTCGGTACGAGTGCCGCGCTACGAATAGCCACGGATCTGTAGCTCACGCAGCACGCTTGAACGTATATGGTAAGACTTTTAAAGTGAAATAAACTTAAGGTGAAAGCTCCAGGGTGGCCCGCGAAATTCAAATTTTCTTACGTTTATTGCAATTTGTAGGTCAGTGTCAGGTTGTATGTTTAATAAAATATGATTCGCAACCGTAACGAGTATGTGTTTACAGAATTATCATCATTAAAATCACCAAAACAACCCTCCAAGTTCATATAATTCCTTTGAATGAGTTTTTCTGGATATAGCCATACAATAGGATTATACAAACTTAGGGGGTTGTATTGATGATTATAATGATTATAATTCTGTAAACACATACTCGTTACGGTTGCGAATCATATTTTGTTAAACATTCAACCTGACCCTGACCTGCAAAGTCCAAAAAACGTAAAAAAATTTAAATTTCGCGACCACCCTAGAGCTTCCCCCTTAAGTTAAAAATAAAACATTATTATTTAGATATTTTATTTACAAATAGGATATTTAGGTAAACTCATATTCATATCACTGCATAAAACATTTACTAAAGTACTAAATATCATCATCATCATCATTACAGCCCTTCACAAGTCCACTGCTGAACATAGGCATCCCCCAAAGAATGCCACAAAGCACGGTCCTGAGCCACCCGCATCCATCGACTTCCTGCATGTCTTACCAGGTCATCACTCCATCTCGTGGGGGGACGCCCTACACTTCGCCTACCGGTACGAGGCCGCCACTCGAGAACCTTTCTTCCCCATCGGTTGTCGGTTCTTCGAGCTATATGGCCGGCCCACTGCCACTTCAGCTTACTAATCCGTTGGGCTATGTCGGTTACTCTGGTTCTACTGCGGATATCCTCATTCCTAAGTTTATCACGCAAAGAAACTCCGAGCTTAGCCCTCTCCATAGCTCGCTGAGCGACCTTGAGCTTTCTCATCCGGCCAGCAGTGAAGGACCACGTCTCAGTTCCGTAAGTCATCACTGGCAACACGCACTGGTTGTACAATTTCGTTTTAAGGTTTTGAGGTATGTCTGACGAGAAGATGTGTCTTAGCTTCCCGAACGCTGCCCAGCCGAGTTGAATCCGTCGATTGACCTCTCGGTCGAAGTTGGACTTACCTAGTGGGACTATTTGTCCCAGGTAAACATACTCGTCAACAACTTCGAGCTTAGTGTTCCCAACAACTACCGGCATAGGTGTGACATGGACATTAAACATGATCTTTGTTTTGTCCATGTTCATCTTAAGACCTATCCGTTGGGAAACACTATTGAGGTCATTGAGCATAGTGCTTAGGTCCTCCAGCGATTCTGCCATAAGGACTATATCGTCGGCAAATCGAAGGTGAGTGATGTACTCGCAATTTATGTTGATACCGTATCCTTTCCAGTCCAGTAGCTTGAAAACGTCTTCCAATGCAGCGGTGAAGTGTTTCGGGGATATGACGTCACCCTGTCTTACACCTCTCTGCAGTTGGATAGGTTTCGTACTCTGGTTCTGTACTCAGATAGCCATCGTAGCCCTACTGTACAAGCACTTCAACACTACGATATACCGACAGTCAACTTGGCACCGCTGAAGGGACTGCAGCACCGCCCAAATTTCGACGGAATCAAAGGCTTTCTCATAGTCCACATACGCCAGACATAGTGGCAAATTGTACTCTTCGGACTTCTGTACAATTTGCCGAAGGGTATGTATGTGGTCTATGGTGCTAAAGCCCTTTCGGAAACCGACTTGTTCGGGAGGCTGGAAGTCGTCAAGTCTGCGCGCGAGACGATTCGTAATGACTCTCGAAAACAGCACGTAGACGCGGCTCAGAAGGGAAATCGGTCTGTAGTTCTTCAAGAGAGCGTTGTCACCTTTCTTGAAGAACAAGACCACCGCACTTCTGCTCCACGCCTCCGGTGTAATGCCACCATGGAGGACGGAATTAAAGAGCTTCTGAAGGACTTCAAGTACCGGTTTTCCACCCGCTTTCAGAAGCTCCTCTGTAATTCCATCCTCGCCTGGGGCCTTACCGTTTTTAAGGTGCTGGAGAGCCATTCTAATCTCGCTCAGACTGACGTCCGGGATATCTTCGGAATAGTGTCGGATGAGACTCGCTCTTGGATCGTTACTCACACTTGCGTGTGGCTCCAACGATGACGTGTACAACTGCCCATAGAACCTCTCAATCTCATTCAAAATCTCAGGTGTGCCGGAAACGATGCTGCTACATTTTGTCTTCAGCTTTGACAGTTGGCTCTTTCTGGCAGACAGATCTCTGGCAAAGACTTTGGAGCCTTGGTTCCGCTCGATCGCTTCTTCAATACGAGCTGTATTGAAGTTGCGTAAGTCCCGCCGCATGCATTTGGAGATCTGTCTGTTCAGATGCCTGTATGCTGTCAAGTCTGTTGAAGAATGTAGCTTCATCTCCCGTCTCATCGCCGTCAAAGTACTAAATATACATACTCATAATTACACAAATATTTGTATATAAAGCATATCATCCTAAATTGCAAAATAAGTAAAAATTAATGAAAATTACATAAAAATAAATAATTACATAACAATTTAGCAAATGTTAATTTGTTACATATTTATACTTTAAATATATAATATATTTTATCTAATATATAAAAAATATTTTTTATTTGTTCGTATTTTATGGACTGCCATGCCGTTCATAAGATTGCGCTAAAACTTTATCAACTTATTGCTTGCACTTCCGTGAAGGTTATAGGCATAGTACAATTAAATGACAGTAGGTGGCGCTCGTGTCGTGCCGACAAACTTATTTGAAAGTTATATTCGTTTCAATGAATGTATTATCTATCATTCTTAATGAAACAATGTAACCCTTCCAAATTATAACCACATTTTCACAATTATTTTTTGTAGCAGCGAGTAATATCTATAATTTATTAAAAGCAGTAACAGTAATTAATCAACGTTTTACGCAGCATGTCATTACCGATATCTAAATATCTAAAAACCTTCTAATGTGTGTTAGCATTTTTTTGTTGACAAGATAAATCGTGGGATTGTTCTCTATTAAATAAGGAAAATGTCTTCATGCAGGGCCTCCATATATCCGCGCGATGAATCCCGTTAAGGCTGTTGCGGGATCGGATATTACTATTTGGTGCCCATATTATGGATTCCCGATAGAGTAAGTGTAGAATAACTTTATTTTGAAAAGATATTCTAATATTCATTATTTCATATTGTTGCTTGATGTACAAAATATTTACATTTTCTTAAATTAACTTCAAAATAGTAATAAATCATATACAACATTTAGTTATGTGATAGGCAATAAATATGTAGTTTGTATACGTAGAGCCTATTATTTATACAGTAGAACACCGTCGATACAATTTTCCAAACTGATTTTCAAGACTCTTGGATGGCAAACAACTTCATCAATTTATGTAATATGTATGTATGTATGTGTAGCAAACACCTTGATAGGCTATTTATTCTAGAGTTTGTCCGGTCATAAGTATTTTTTTTTTTAGTTAAATGTTATAACGAAATACCAAGAGAGTTGTACATTATAAAAATAAATATATACATTTAATGATCTCAGAGTTAGAGATTTTATTTTAAATAAATAAATATTAGTATGATCTATAAAATGAAATGGACCGATACGACTTAGGGTCCTTCAAGAAAATAGCTTACTCCTTCAACGCACCTGCAATTCCCCTGGTGTTGCAGTTGTTCATGATGGGCGGTAGTCACTTACCATCAAGTAAGTCGCATGTTTGCCCCTTCTTCTATAAAAGAACTGTGAACTACATTTTTCACATTAGTTGTTACATTCTAAGTATACGGTATACGGTGACGAAAAACACGTACGCCAAGTATACATTAGTAATCTTTGATTTACGCTATTATCATGAATATTGTGTCAAGTTTAACGCAAATTAAGATTTATTATTAAAAATGTGAACTTACATGAGGATATTAAATGAAAATACAATTAAAAAGTACGCCTTAATTTTTTCCTCTAATTGAAATATTGTTCTGTGGGCCGTCACATTGAAGTATGTATGATGATGACAGGTCAGTAAAGTGGGAAGGTGGTGCTGGAGCTGACCCACGCTATCATCAAGTTGACGGTCAACTCACAATTACAAATGTGGACCGTAATAGAGATAAAGGAGGCTGGATATGTTCAGTTTTAACCCCGGGAGGAGAGTTAGCCAGAAGAGAGGTGAACGTTACCTTAGTCTATTATATATTTCATTAAAAATTAAATTTCGAAAAATAATTTTAATAAAATATTCGCTTTTAAATTAAAAAAAAATTAAATTTTCCTTACGTTTAGGTGCAAGTATCAGTTGTGTCACCGCCCGTCCTCTCCCCGATAGTGTTTCCACCTGGCTTGAGATCAGGCGATCGAGCTCAGTTGACTTGTACCGTAACGTCCGGTGATATGCCTGTTTATTTTTCGTGGCTGAAAGATCAAATGCCTTTATCGAGTGTGCTACAGGTAAATATAATATATCACTTCGCCATCTAAATGAAATTTTCGTAAATATGTCTAAGTGATATTCCTATATTTCTTTTAGGTTGACGAACGTGGAGCAGAATTTTACAGTATGCTTTTATTCAAAAGTTTAACAGCAGCTCACAGTGGCACTTACACCTGTGTCGTTACGAATACAGCTGGTAAAGCTAATACGTCGGCTGAATTGGCTATAAAAGGTAACATATAAACATTTAATACTAACTGAATTTACTTTATTTTACTTCACCGTAATACTTAAACTATTTCTTTGACAGTTCCTCCGTACTGGCAACTTGAACCATCAGATAGTGCTGTTTTACTAAATGGTTCTCTCACTATAAGTTGTGAAGCTCGAGGTCACCCCAAGCCTACCATATACTGGACTAAATTTTCTGGTATTATAAATATAAAACCAACGATACAATTATTTTTAATAGACAGTAATGATTTTTAATACTGAATTTTATTTATAAGGTAGTACAGAAACCACATTGGGTGGAGTATCCGATCCAGTTGTACTGAATAACGGTTCATTAAGATTAGAAACAGCTCGAGCTGAACATTCAGGACGGTATCGGTGTAGAGCAGATAACGGAGTTCCCCCGCCATTATCAAAAACACTCACTATACACGTTAATGGTAAAAAAGTACTATATTTAATTTTTATTTATATGTAAACTTATAAAATTACTTTAATAATAATTATATTTAATAGAGCCTGCGCGATTTGAAACACCGTCAGTTAATGTGACAGCAAAACTTGGGGATACTGTTCGGCTTGCATGTGTAGCACGTGGGGACACTCCTCTAACAATAACATGGAGTAGCTCGGGACGCGCCCTTCCAAATTCTGATTATAGGTACGCGGCTTACTCCTTTATTACAAAGCAACCGTTACCCGTTTTACTTTTTGAATAATAATTTCTTTTTAGGATGAGTATTTCTGAAACACGAAGCGCAGAAGGATTGAGGAGCGAGTTAGTTTTAGAACGAGCTGACAGAAGAGATTCTGGTGTTTACCGATGTCAAGCATCGAATCCGTATGGCCGATCTGATCATTTTGTTCATCTTGGTGTTCAAGGTATGGCCAAATTAATAATAACAAAAATTAAAAATAAAACGTTCATATCAAATTATTTTGAAACAAGGATATAATTGTTTCCAGAGCCACCAGAACCACCTGCCAACTTTCGTGTATTGGAAACAACATCTCGTTCAGTTCGTTTACAATGGCGTCGACCGTATGATGGAAACTCTCCAGTACTCGGATACGTAGTTCAGTATCGAAAACATGATTCTACTAATCCCGATTCTTGGAGAGATGCTGATACTCACAATGTATCGGTATCTGCTCATTCAACAGATACATATACAGAGTAAGTTTCCTTGTGTTTTGAAGTTACACCTTGTATCATTCGAATATTTTAAGTTTACTGCTGTTCTATTGTCATGTATTACTAAATGTAATGTTATGTAAAATAAATGTATAATTACTAATTAATATTAAAATGTGATTTAATTTATTTAATATCTAATAAAAACAATGGTTACTAAATGATGATCAATATTTTTGGTCCTATGTTATAATAACTCAATAAAATGTTTGATCTCGGACATGAAATCTAAAAAATAGTATTTTGGAACCAGAACCGTACCGAAACAGAACCTTTATTAGAAACTAATTGAAGAAACGTTACGAAATTCGTAACTGCTTTTCAATCTCTGGCTATTAAAGAATAAGGAAAATTATATTTTTATGTTGTTAGATTAGTTGTTAAACAAGAAGCTATAACTTATATTTTGTATTTTAGGGTAGAAGGTGCAACGATATCCGGTCTGGAACCAGCAACAGCTTATTTAGTGCGAGCAAGAACTGTTACAGCACAATTTGCTTCGTCTCATACTCGAGCACTCCTTGCTTTGACTTTACACGAGCCACCAGCACGAGCGCCGATCAGTCTTCGAGCATCTGCTCAAAGACCTGCCACAGTTGAATTGACCTGGCAGGTATAAAAATATATTATCTACGTCTGAATTTATGTATAATCTAATTCTTGTACCTACATTTCTTACTGCGAATAAAACAAATGAAAGTCCACCTGCGGGTAAGTTTAAGCTTGACAGTTTCCTTGTCCACTAAATAGATACAATAATTAAACAATCGAAATATTCATTTATGATTCCTGGGACAGGGTTAAACACTTACAACTATCTTTAAAAATAGGCTACATAACCTTCACAGCCTTGCACTGTCTGGCTATGGAATAAAGTTACGATGTCTGATATCATAACTATATATCATATAGTTTATGTTACGCTTAATAGAATAGTGAAAACGGAATCAAGTTTTAATAAAATTGATTCCGCAGTATATTTGGACCATAAAATCATAACAACAACAAATAGACATTAAATAGTTAAAACGGAACGAAACGCATCGTTACCTATTTTTTAAATAATTTCACGTTAATTTAACTAAATTATTATATATTATATAAATTACTTCATAGTCCCCAATGTTGGATTTTAGGCTCCACCCACTTCTTCTTGGAACGGTGAACTACTTGGATATACAGTGTGGTGGTGGCCATCTGCCGATGGATCTCTCTCAGGTGGCGCCAATGTCGGCATGGAATTTGCTACAGTTCGAGGCCAAATCAATAAATACACCATCGAAGGTCTCGAACACTACACACGGTTAGTAACTAGAGCAACAATACAAATAATTTAACTGGAAATTAACCCACAGACACAGAATAAATAATAGCCACAGAGTATAGTCATTAGAATTATTTTGGATATAAATATGATTGGATATATATGTAAAAATATCTTAAAATAATATCCAATTATAGATCTAACAGAGCTTCAAATGAAGGCTCACTTTAGAATTTTTAATATCGGTTGCAGATATTCGATTAGCGTTAGAGCATTCAACAGTGCTGGGGCAGGTCCAGCTACTGCCCCTGTAAATACTTTGACGCAAGAAAGTGGTAAGTTTATATACCTACTTACTTACAATATGGTTAATGTAATGTTTGGAAAAAAATTGAGACTAATATTTAAATAAAGACACGAACAGAAAGAAAACAAGAATTTGCATTTATGCAAAGCAGTCTGTCTACCTTATAATTATTACTGTTATAGATGTCAGACAAACAATATTAAAAATAAATTAAACTGCGTGTTTATAATTTTTTTTTTGTGTATGAAGTACCAACAGAAGGTCCACGGGCAGTGAGATGTCGTGCAGTATCACCACAAAGTCTAAAAGTTGAGTGGTCACCTCCGCCAGCACACGCTCACCATGGAGCTTTACTTGGGTACAAGCTACTGTATCGTCCTGAACATAGTGAGTTGTATGAAGCATTAAATAAAAATACAATTATTAATCTTTCTTCTTCTTAGCGTATGAACGAACTATAATTCATTCACTAATTAAAAATAGAACTTTTAGTTTAATCATAGCGATAAAATTTTGCTATATAACTTATTTTTTTATGTAAAGTGAATCCATTTTATAAAATTAAACCTTTGGTAAAAGATACGGGAGATGGACAGCAGCATTGTCTTGATAATTATTCAAAATAATAAGCGAGCCAACTATGGCTCCGATGATTCCATCCACGGAGAAGGCCTATCTTCAGCAGTTAACTTTAGATATGCTGTAATGAAACAATGAATTAATAAAATTCATTAAAAGAAACTTTATTTATTGCAATCTAAGCTAAGTGATGGCAGTTGTTTGTCGGCAGCGATAGATTGGCTGGAGTGGGAGGTACGTGGTGGTGGTGGTCAAAGTGCTGTAGCGGGAGCTGAAGTGAAACGGGTGGCGGGTGTTGAAACGCTTTTGCTTGCTCTTAGACCACACATGAACTACACAATACAGGCCTTAGCATATACTTCCGCTGGGGATGGCGTTCCCGCTCATCCTATCCATTGCACCACACACCAAGACGGTAAGAGTCTTGATGTAATTTCTCAAAATCTTATGATATTCCAATATTTTATAGTTTTATGTTATTGTGCTTCTTTTTAGTTCCTGGGCCCCCAGCTGCGGTTAAAGTCGTAGCAACTTCAGTGTCCTCACTAGCGGTTAGCTGGTTACCGCCAAGTCGACCCAATGGACCGATTATATATTACACTATTTTCTACCGTGAACTTGGCAGGTATTTTAAATACAATCACTTCAGTTTTGAACTATCTACTAGTTCTATTAAAAATGATTTTTAATAAAAAGTTAAAGCCGACTAACTAAACTAACTATATAAACTAACTACCTAAACTAACTAACTTAACTAACTATTTAAATTAACTAACTTTCTAACTTAACTAACTATCTAACTAAACTAACTAACTAAAGAGAATAAAATAATTATATATTCTGAAGTCCTTGCTAAGACATAGTGTAAGTAAAGTAGAATTATATCCCCGCTTCCGAATATGAAATGATACAATAATTATTTTTAGTTTTTTAAATTTTTATTAAAAGCTATTTTAACCCATTTGAGTGGACTAAGGAATATCTCAATCTTAATTTCTTCTAAATGGTTACTATCTATATAATTTCTAAATAATCAATGTCCCCTATTTTGCTATTCTGGAATTTTTTCTTCAACTTTGTATGAAATGAAGTAAAACCTATGTAATAAAAAATAATCATTAAAATCGGTTCACATTTTACGAAGATATCGTATATAACATAATTACGAAAAACATACAGTTGAATTGAACGAAACCTCGTGAGTTTTTAAGTCAACTGAAGATTGGATTACGTCATAAAACTGTTAAATAGGGACCGACCCCCACAAACAACGACTGTTCAAGCCGAAGACGTTGAATCTTCTGTGGGCTTGGGAGGATCAACTGAACTAAGATCTCTATCAGAGGGTGCTACGTACGAAGCTTGGGTCGCAGCTCACTCAGTGGCAGGTGAAGGTGAACCATCTGCGCCTCAACCAGCTACAACGACCTCAAGGGGTAAGCGATTTACTATTATGGGATGATATTATACAACGATATTACCATTATAAAACGTGAAATAAAATTGTAATGATATGTGAAGTCATGACTTCACATGAGTTTATTTCTCCAAATTCATTACTATATACATAATGTGAAATTCTTTAACTCCTTTATAAGCAGTGTAATGCCGACGTAAGAGAACCCACCACCCCATTTTGGCCCGTGGATGTTAGGGATCCAAAAAGAACTCATGGTTCTCGGTTACCCCAGATATAAAATGTATAGACCGGTAACGAAGGGCAGCGTCAAAGGTGCGTTGAACTGTCTTGTTGGTTTAGTAGTTACAAGCGCTACTGCAAATTATGTGATGCCGTGTTCAAATCCCGGGTTCGAGTAAAATCAGTTTTTGGATTTTTATATCAAGAAATTCACAGTAACACCCCAGTGTAGGGAGTAGGCGATGTTTCACACTCAATCCTCGAAAAGTACATAAGGCCGTAGCTCTTGCGTCTCGTCTCTGGTCGTGTCAGATTTCCGTCCCATCGGACTATTAGATTAACGGAATAGAGAGTGTATCTTTGCTTGCGCTATCCTGCGCATATTTTGGCTAATCTCCGTTGAGACTAACCTATTTATTTTTAACGACGAAAAAGAGGGGTTATAAGTTTGAGCACTATGTGTGTCAGTCGGTCTGTCTGTGTGTCTGCTGTGGCACCGTAGCTCTTAAACGAGTGAACCGATTTAGATTTAGTTTCTTTTTTGTTTGAAAGGTGACTTGATCGAGTGTTCTTAGCTATTGTTCATGAAAATCTTCTCAGGCGTTTGAAGATCATGTTTTTAATTATGATGATGTCAAATAATTGTGCTATATATCTAGAAACTATAATTATCAAAATAATCATTATTGTTGAAATTAAATACCTAAATAACTTTCTCCGCCACAATGATAAATTGTTGTTGTAGCAACGGTCAGGCTCCTGGCATTTGGTGTATGGGCCCGTGTAAAATGCGGCAACTCCTTGAGGCTCGCGTGTGCATGGCGCGGCGAGCCCGCACCGCGAGCACGTTGGTTGCGTGGCGATCGACCCGTCACACACGATCCACGGACGCATTTGACGCCGCATGGACATCTAACTATACATGGTAACGATTCATAATGGAAAATATTACTTAATATTAATATTAATGTAACGCCTTCGGTATTTAAATACCAGAAAAATATCTAGATATTACTAGAAGTAATAAAATGTGAGCTACATTACAGCCTATATACGCTCCAAATCTGGGCACAGGCCGCCTCTCATTTCTGATAGGGTTTAAGGGCTAGGAAATGTCCGCCGCGCTGCCCCAATATGTGTTGGCGGACTTCACATGCCTTTGAAATGTTTTTTCTAATTTCTCAGACATTCAGGTTTCCTTACGATGTTTTCCTTCACCACCGAGCACGTGGTGAATTAGCACTTAAAATAATTACAATTAACAATTTCATTGGTGCCGGTGGATTTCGAACCCGGGTTGCTCGCGTAGTGTGAAATTTACAGCGAGTGCTGAGTCCCTCAGATACAACGACTCCAATAAAAGGTAATGAAATAAGTAATCTTGATTTTTATGAGGGAGGATCCTTAAGGGAAATACGTAGAATTTATAAAAAAACTTTCTTGTGTTTTCTTTTTTCAAGCATTGTACAATTACAATTAATCATACGAATTATTTTGAAACGGCTTGGTAGTAGTAAGTTCCCATATAAATGTTAAACGAACAAAACGTTGAGACTTTCTAATTTGATCGTAAACTTTATTGTCATAAAGTTGTTGGTAATTAGAGTTGCCATTTTCGCTAATAATGATTGATTACACTCCACGGTATTATTATTTTATTAAAAGCAATCACTAAATTTATATTTTATCATAAGTTTTGTTTAGTTATTTTCTTTCGAAGTTTTAACTTGAGGCCCACATTTTTTAAAATGATAATAAATTTTACCATTATCATCTAAATTACTCACTACTAAAAATTCTAACTTTCTGTTATGCTAACGTTTATATAACATTTAGCTACTGTTATCATCAACATCATATATTTAGAATCACACATTAATTAAACGCCTTGCGACACTGACCAAGAATGGTAAGAAGTATGATAGGGGTCTTAGTGTAAATTATTAATAGAGTTATTACCATAATAAAGCGATTAATAAATAACTCTAATTAATATTTTTAACATAGAAATATATTTATATTTTTAACAGAAGTGGACGCAGCCACAAGCGGAAATTACACGTGTGCTGCTCGTAATGCTTTTGGATCCGAAGAAGTAACATACCGCGTAGAATGTGCATCCCCGCCGTCCGCTCCCACCCTTACATTGGAGCACGCCGCACATAAAGAAGCTAAACTTACCTGGCGGACTACGCACCACCCAGCTGCTCCGCCACACGGTAAGCTTTTAAAACACATTTTATTATGAATATTATTTGATATTTTTTTTTTTAATTTTCACCAACTAGATAATATAATTTAATATTTAGAGTCATGACAACAAGGTGGTAGGGATCCAATTAACTGTACCACCTTCAAGCAATAGTGAATCCGCTATTACATATGTACATATACGTAGTAGAGGCATTGTGACCAGTGTAAAATAACATCATAGTGCAGCTTTGGTAAGTGAAAAGGTAGTATATATAGTATAAGGAGGTGATGGATCTCGACCTTCGAGGGTAATAACGCATTTTGATTCTTAATCAAGGATGGATTTTTTAATTAAATTATATTTGTATTGTAATGTCTACTGTTATAATAGCTTAGAAATGTTCGTCTGTATTATTTTCCGACTTATCTAAATTGCTTTTCATGCCCCATTTAATAAATTGTATTTATGTAGAAAGAACTCGGAATTCACAAATTCAAGGCTGACACAATAAAATTCATCTACACACATTTGACTTGGTAAAGCCACGCCGCAGTTGTATTATAGCTACAGCAGGAATATGTCGGACCGACCGGGAAAACACTATGGAGGGCATGGTGCTTCCCCGGTCAGCCGGCTGGTCGGTCAGCTGGAATACCAGCTGGGGTGTCTATAGGCCACAGCATTCACTTACTTAATCTATAAAAACTAAAAAATTTATTTAATTTTACGCATAGGTTTTACCATTTGGTGGGTACGCATTCGGGATGACACTGGTGAAGGGTTGGAATCTATCAATTCCCGCGTTGAAGAGGAACGAAGACTGGAAGCCGGGGGAGAAGCAGCTAGTGTTATTCTAAGAGCGCTTTCGTGTGGAGCCACATATTCCGTCAGAGCAGTAGCCCACTCAAGAGCCGGTCCCTCACCGTCTTCTGCTCCACTATTAGTCCGGACAAAACCACCAGGTATAATTGTGGTTTTTATAATTGTTGTTGTTTTAAAAATTGACATCTATGTTTAACATTGAGTGAACGTGAATATGTTTCTAAATGTTTAATAAGTTCGAAAGTAATAGAATATAATACAATAGAACAATTTTTATTCAATAGATACAAGAATACTTATTAAGTCATTTAAGCATTCCACTGGTTCAAAGAAAAATCTCTGTCCTGAGAAGAACCAGCAAATACACTACTACCTACCTACCAACCAAACAACTACCCTACAATTAGTACGAAAACATATAGCATGGTAGCGATCACCTCATTCCCAGGGGTTATTATCAATCATATATTCTTTAGTAATATTAAACCTTGCTAAACATTCTTGCTTAATAAAAATTTTAAACCTTTTGATAGATAAGGCCTACATTTTTTTTCTATCTCGTAATTTCCTTACTATCTCGTATTACGACAACTTTTAATATATTTAAAGTGATTTCTTATAAGCGCAATTTTTACCGACTTTAAAATGGAGACGGTACTCAATTCGACTGCATGTTTTTTTATGTGTGTTACCTCATTACTTTGTACTGTGTGAACCGATTTCGATCATTCTTTTTTTATTTAAAAGCTGGTGCTTCTCATGTGGTTCCATATAAATTTGATCAGGGTCTCACCAATAGTTTTTGAGTTATTTTTTATAATTTATATTGAAGTCGTCTGTACAAAATTTTGAATTTTAAATTATGTTTCACAAAATCTAGTACTAGTTTGGGAGGGAGGGGGAGAATCAAAAGAAAACAGTGACCAAAGTGCTGAAGCGGCCGTATGGAGTAACAGCAGTGCTTTGGCAGTGGATGCGCGAAGAGCAGTACGTTGCGGGGCACGACTTGTCCGCTTGCAATGGCGACGAGCTGACGCTGGAAATAACGGTATCTGGAGGGACGCCGACCTTACTTCATTGCACCATCATCGTGAAGTGAGCATTTTTCAAGTTATAACTCTTTTTTATGTATATTTTATATTGCAATAAAAGTCTAATATGTTGTAAAATGCTCGTGGACCAACACCATGCACAAAATAAGCCAAAAGCCGTCAAACAATGACATGTATATTAGAAAATTCACGATACCATCCTCACCAATTGGATGCTTGACAGTCCACGACTGTGCGTTTTACTTGAAGTTTTCTTCCTCGTACAACTTCTCTGTGGAATTGTTTACCACCGGCGATTTTTCCGGACCGATACGACTTAGCGACCTTCAAGAAAAGAGCTTACACCTTTCTAAAAGGCCGGCAACGCATCTGCAATTCCCCTGGTGTTGCGGTTGTTCATGGGCGGCGGTAGTCACTTACCATCAGGTGAGCCGCATGCTCGTTTGCCCCCTCTTCTATAAAAAAAAATATTATTTGGAAAACAAATATTTACTTCCAATAACTGGTGTCTTTGATGATTTCTCTGCGTGATTATGCACGTTATGTAGTGGGCGTATCACTACCCGTTACCACTACTACTCACTATCTGCCAAGTGTGCCACCTATGGAATGTATCCTCCTATGAGTCAATCTGTGGTCGTGGGTACATTAAAAATCCACTGTTGTTATATCTTTTGATAGGCTTCAAATAAAGGGATGAATTGTGGCTATGTAAACGTAAGAATAATATTATGATTTTTATGCTAGACCTCTGCCATTTAGACTAATCAACATAAATTATGATTTATTTTTATTAGTGACCTAAAATGCAAGTTCTTTCTAATTTAGACGCTAGTTTTTCACCTAACAATAGTTTTGTTTCAGATGTAAACATATTATTATATTCATTGTTGCTCTCTATATACTGTATTTTTGGGTGGAAAGAATTTTTTTTCTTTTATCAGGTCGTTGTAAATGACTTAACGGCAGGAGCCTGGTACGCTCTTCGTTTGTGGACAGCTACAGAGTCAGCCCGACATCAAGCTATAATTTACGCAGCAACCACAACACCTTCTGGGGGTAAAAAACCTGATTATCACATGTTATTTTTCTTATTATATTACTTACTTATAATGTACACACCAATAGCAAATATAAAGATAAAATCTATACAAATAAATAAAATTGAAGTGTCTTGTTTGTAATGTCAAAATTACAGTTTTTTTTACTAAATGCATATGAAAGTAAATACGGTACTTATAACTAAAATACAATTTTTGTCTGTCTGTCTGTTTGTTCCGGCTAATCTCCGCAACGGCTGGACCGATTTTGACGGGATTTTCACTGGCAGATAGCTAATTTCATAAGGAGTAACTTAGGCTACTTTTATTTTAGAAAAATAATTAGGGTTCCGCGCAAAAACATAAAAACCCTAACACGCGAGCGAAGTCACGGGGAACAGCTAGCAGTAAATATAATAGTGATAGATAAAAAGCTGATATGGTTTCAGATTGTAAAAAAATGTATCTAAGTTCTCAAAGGCACCAGTAGCCTTCTTTGTTCTTAGTTCGTTTAGAGGCTGTATTCTTACACACATGTAAACTCTCATCTCACTCTCATCTCGTCTCATTTGTCACTAGGTTTTCAATAAAACTCACCAGAAGAACATGACTATATTAGAATGGATAGTAATAACCTACGCACCATCGATGACTTCGTTTTATTCTTGAGATGGTATTAGACCATGTTAGGGTCCGCTGAGCCAATACATTTAAGCAGACTTCATTATCAATGAGATTACTATTTTTATTAATCCTCAAACTTGCAGGTTTCCTTAAGATTTCTTGCACCGCCCATTTAGTGTTAAATCAGCAATTAAAATTAACAATCCCATTCCCATTCTGTCAGTGATCGTACTCAGTTCATTCGCGTATATTACTATGGAATTCTTAGGCAAGTGCTTAAAACTTAAGCTACTACGGCTCCCATGCATAATCAACATTATTACATCTCTTCACAAGACCACTGCTGAACATAGGCCACCCCAAAGAATACCACAGAACACGGTCATGAGTTACTTTCATCCATATCTTCCTGCATGACTTACCAGGTACATTTCACTTACTGGTACGAAGCCACCTATTGAAAACCTTTCTACCCCATCGGTGGTCGGTTCTTCAAGCTATTTCACCGGCCCCTAGTCACTTCAGCTTGATGATTTTTTGCGATATGTCGGTCACCCTGGTTCCACTGCGGATACTTTCATTACGAATCCTATCACTCAAAGAAACCTTAAGCTTCTTAATATGGCCAACAGGTTGTACACTTTTGTTTTCAACTCCCGGGCGGGTCCAGTCCATACTTTCTTTATTTTTTTTTATAAACGTTACCACCACACTAGTATTTTCTCCTGTATCGTGAAAGCAGTTTACAAACATAAATTGCACGAGGACAAACATCCAGACCCGGAACAATTATTTGTATGCCATACAAATACTTGTTCCGTGCGGGATTAGAACCCGCGGCCCCCAGCGCAACAACTCATTGCTAAGTCACTGCGCCACGGAGCCGCCCGTAGCGCAGTGGCATGTACTGCATATACGTGCATATGTTGCATACATATTGATATTAAATATACAACTTGATTAATTGACTTCCACACAGAAAAACTTCGTCGGCCAGTAGCATTTCAAGCAGAAAGTGGATCCGTGCCAACTGTTGGTGGTGCAGCAGACACGGACCGAGTGTTGGGAGCAGTTTCGCTTGCTTTTGCAGCGCTCGCAGCTCTCGCAGTAGCAGCATTACTTCTTGTGTTGTTGGCAAAACGAAGGTACGTTATATAATAATTATTAAAAAACAATTAATGTTTTTAGAATATTACTGACATTATAAAGTAATCTTCATTTATTACAACCTTTAAAAATTCTTTATAGGTAAGGCCAGTTAGATTATAAAATAAATTATGCTTAACGGTTCCCACCATCATCAATAAACAATTTAATTTGCTATGGATTGAGCAGGTAGTTTGAGGTGATTGAGCAGGTTCATATGTATAACCTAATATCAGCGAATTACACGAATTATAGCAGTTGTTATTACACATATGGCAGTATGTGCCTGACCAAATAAACAACCTAATTGTTTCTTATTCGTCCCTATTATAGTTAAATACTAAACAGAATTCCATCAATATAAACCATATTGTCGACATCATCAAATACAAAGCCTAACGTTGGACCAACATAAAAGGTTCATTATAATCGGGACTCTTGACAAATAGATTGCCAGTCCCACTACCAAACATCTTGCACCATATAAAAGGTGATATTAATAAGCAGTTTCGGAATTTCAAAAGTAAGAATTACAGTCTATATATTCGAGTATATATATATAATATGTCCTTTTGCCGTCCACAGGTTACCTCTCATTTCTGAGAGGGTAATAGAGCCAATCATTCCCTCACGCTGTTACAGTATGTGTTGGCGAACTTCGCATATTCACAAAATAATATATACCTCAGACATTCAGATTTCCTCAATAAGTTTTTCTCCAGTACGCGTTAAACTATTAATTGTGCAGTGTTAATTTAATCATCCATTAACACTTACGATATTTAATTATTTTAGCCCTAACCCACTTATACGACACAAAATGCGGATAGATAGATCGAAGGACGTATGTTGCGTAGTATATGGTAAAGGCCTAGTTATGTTAGGTTTAGTAATGGACTTTGGATAAAGATGATGATGATAATGAGATAGAGATAAATAGAGATCAATGTGCCAGCATTTTTGAACGTGGTAGAGCCGCGCTGCAGCTATATTATGGTTGTAGCACAAATGGGTCGTCTCGACCGGGATAGGACCATGCTCTCACATAATACCAGAGTAAAATAGAAGCTTAATGCTGCTGTGTTTCGTATGGCGAGTGTAGAGAACCGGAGACCCTTTTTACTGGAAAAGAGGCATTCTATCTTCTAGGCTGACAACGCATCTGTATATTGATTTGTAATTGAGGATAAATGTAGATGTCTATGGGCCACAGCATCCACTTACAATCAGGTGGACTATATGCTCGTTTGTCACCCTATTCTATAAAAACAGCTTGCGCTCCTACTTCAATCAAATACTACAATTTTACCATAAGATTAAACCATAAAATAATTGCGTAGTAACAGGAAGTAATAAACGACAAAGATATGCTCATAAGAGACCAGGAAGTAAATACGCAAAGCAATTTTTATACGCGATCAATTAGCTTTGCGCGACATGTTTCCAATTCGTTGGTCACGATATAAGGTTTGGTTCATTAGTTTGGTCCAGTAATGTTTGTAAAACGATAAATTATATTAATTACCCACTTAGATCGGTTTGAGTCTAAATTTGAGCATAATCCATACATATAATCCACAAAGGGGAATGCCCACCGTTCATAGACACTTCGGCCATGGGTGCCCACATATAAAAGCATATGGGAATGATAATATGCAATTAAAATAATGAAATGGTTAAGGAATTGGTTTAAAAAAAGTCCGGATTTTTAAGATATAAAGATTTTTTATTTTGACAAGAACAGTTTTTAACAACAAATGACTTCGTATTTTCGTGACATTTAAACCATAATTGACACAGCGTAAATGTCCTTTTAAATAAGTTGCTGAGAGCTGGGAAGAACTCTGGCCGGTGTAAAAGCTGGGGTCATTGTTAACAGTGGATATCGAGTCCAAGTTCATGCAGAGGTAAGAAGTGGGAGCGGGATCCATTTTAAGGCCGTGGTCAATAGGGTGAGAAGAATTATCGGAGTCCATTTAGAAAGCTATTCGTTGCTTAGATAACAAATCCGCGAGAAAACAAACAAAATAACACAAATGCAAAGGAATTCGATTTGTGACTATTTAGTTTGATAATTATGACATGGGCCTAGCTGTCAGATTCGATGATGCCAAATAACAGATATAAAATCGATAAATAGATAGTGATTTTTTATTCGATTTATAATTTAATAAAAAAGAATAACCTTTGATTCGCTTTAAGTTCTGCACACCTTTTAAAATATGTTTTGTTTAATTTATTTTTAAATTAGTTTTAAATGTTTTTTTTTTTAAGAACAGATAAGAATAACAGTTAAATTGTGCAGTAGCGTTTTTGTTATGTTCTAAAGAGTTCATGGTAAATCAACTAGCAATTCGCTTTTTTAATTATCATAACATCACAATAATTATCGAAAAATAATATTACCATTATAATAATGACGCCACAAAAAATCGATTGAAAAAACAGAATCGCCTTTTTAACGAGATTTGTGATTGACAACACTTTTTATTTATCCACAAACTAATGACTTGCGGATTTACCTAATTTCGTTTTTATCTTTTCAGTACTTTTTTTTTGTGCAAAAATATTGCAATCTTTTTTGGATACATAAATACCGCTATTAATTACCATAAAAAGAGAGTATTTTTTTAACAAATGCAAATTTTTGGGCGTTTCATGGCCAGAATTGGGCATTCCCCTTTTTACATTATGGAGTACGAGCTTAAACTTTAGATTGTCCCTGAAAACCACCCTTAGTTGTACATATAAAAAACTTATTTTAAGGCAGACGATGTTATATTATATTAATCTGTTTCATCAACATCTTCGTAATCCGCCACACGTCTACTGCCGAATAGTCTCCCCCAAATACCGCTACAAATTACAACATACCTTTAGATCTCCACTTCATCTAGTGAGTGTCGATATCTACAACTATCATCGATTACGAACCAAAATAGAGATGCGTTCTTTTTTATATAGGATAGGGTGACAAACGAGCACAAAATCCACCTGATGGTAAGTGGTTGCTGTGACCCATAGACATCTACATCTATCCTCGTTTGCGAATCAAAATGCAGATGCGTTATCACCCGTGAGAACTAAGATAGAATGCCTCTTTTCCAGTGAAAAGGGTATCCGGTTCTCTACACTCACCATACGAGACACAGCAGCGTTAAGCTGTTATTTTACGCCGGTATTCTGTGAGAGCGTGTTCCTTCCCCGGTCGAGCCGAACCATTCGTGCTACAACTATACTACTAGTATAGCTGCAGATTGGCTCTACCACGTATAACTCACCCCTAAGTACTAAGATGACATGCTGTTCTCTACACTCATCAGTCGAAACAAGGCTAAATTAATTTTCTGTTTCATGCTGGTATTCTGTGAGAGCGTGGCTCAAGACCGGATTCGTTATGCACCTATATACATATATATATATATATATATATATATATATATATAATGAATTTTATAACGTTTTTCCAAAATTTTACCAGTTCTAAATGAAAAATAACCATAAATAATTAAACAGATTCGGTACTTCGTTTCTTTAGCACATTATGGCCATGTGGTGGACCAGTTGATGAAGAGACACGGCGGTGCAGTCATTCAGTTGCCAGCACTGACAAATCTGTTTGTCCAGAACAGCAGAACATACGAAATTGTCAACACGATTACAAACACGACAAACTATCGCCGGCCTCCGGTAAGTGTCGACACGCTTTATGCGGTTATAACAATAAGGCTTTAATTTTCTTTGTTATTTTATGATAAAAATAAAATCATAGACAGTATGGATAGCTCCATGTAGCATTGGTTTAGTAATGAGTTATAGCTCTGTAGGCCGCGGGTTCTAATCCCGCACGGAACAAGTATGGCCTAAAAATAATTGCACCGGGTCTGGTATTTGTCTTTGTGCAATTTAAGTTTGTAGACTACCTCCACGATAGAGAAGAAAATCCTAGTGTGGGGTAACTTTATTAAAATACAAATAAAATAAATTGATTACAAAAGTAATGTTGTGTATATTTTTAATATCATAGGAATAATGTTTGTTTTATTTTACGTAATATAAAACTAACCTTATAATATAATAATAGAATAAAGAAATCGATAAGATAAGAGAGAAGAAACTTTCAATATCAATGTCGTATAAAAGTCAAGGTAAAAAAATATGCAACGTTAACACAAAAGTGCAAACAGAGATCTTACAATTTAACAATTATAGTAATTTTTTGAACAATTATAATGTTAATGTTTTGAACAATTATAGTTTTTTTTTTAACTAACATTAACTATTAATGGTAACTGTTTAGATGTGTATGAAATAAGTCCGTACGCTACATTCGCCGTGGGCGGAGAAGCAACAGCTGCAACTTTAGACCACACGCTTCAATTCCGCACCTTCGGGCACCGCGACAACGACGCTCCGCCGCACCGTCCCTGCAGGAAGCATCCGCAACGACATCGTGATCGCGAAGGTTTTCTTTAACTTCTAAAGTGTAGCCATATTTTCCAATCTGACATGAGATTTTGAGATACTTATACCCATTATTTGGTAGAATATTCAAGTTTCAAACATTTACTTCATATATCAATACACGCACGCGTCTAATCCATGTACCAATCGATAATAATCGATGTACCAAACATAAATTTTCAACACTTGTCGTGTTGTGTAATGTTATAAGTGTCTAGGCTCTGTACTTGCGAGTCCCAACCGAGTACCGGCACGCTAAGGATAACTCTTTCGAAATATGAATGCCTTCTGACAGACTCCTAAAACGGCACGTCGGTGGACTAAAAAAGTTTGCCGGTAATGTTGAAAATGAAATTGAAATTTCCTTCCTTCCTGCTTGTCATGGGCTTCAAAATTTTTAATGGGTAGAGAGGATTTGCCTGAACTACCAGGTGGACAGATGATCACAGAACCAGATAAGCTTTAAAATTAAAGTTAAAGTTACAGCTTATATACGTCCCACAGCTGGGCACAGGCATCCTCTCATTTCTGAGAGGGTGTTAGGAGAAGGAAATTTAAATGAAAACGAAAAAAGGAAAAGAAAAATTGGAACAGAGCACCTGTTCCAATGCATGTTGGCGAACTTCACATGTCTTAGAAATATTATTTTCTTATTTCTTAGACATGCAGGTTTGCTCACGATGTTTTCCTTCACCACCGAACACTTGGTAAATCAGCTAATAAACTTAAGCCCGTAAAAATTATTATTAATGCTTTATGTTCCGCCTAACACGAAAAACTGGATATTAAAAAGAAATATCTTCCATAGTAGAAAAGCATCACTCGGACTGCGAGCTGCAGCAGCTGAGTCGCTACGAGAAAGTGCGGCCGCGACACTGCGCTGGCACGTCGTATTGTGTACCCCTCTCACATCATGGTGAGTGGCATTTTCAATCTGTTTAATCTTTTCAACACGAATATAAAAAATTTATCGCTGCTTCGCCATCGGTCTGTAAACAGTCTACTGCTGGTAGTGTCCCTCTCATAATTAGAGAGGGCTTGCAGTAATACAACCTCTTATTAAAGTCAAAACCTACATCAGTTTTTAGGATAGGGTGACAACGAGCACACAATCCACCTGATGGTAAGTGGTTGCTGTGGCCCACAGACATTCACATCTGACCTCACTAAAGAATCAACATGTAGATGCTTTGTCACCCGTGAGAACTAAGATGGAATGCCATTTTTCCAGTAAAAAGGGTTTCCGGTTCTCTACACTCACCATACGAAACACAGCAGTGTTAAGCTGCTATTATAAGCTGGTATTTTGTGAGAGCGTGGTTCTACTCCGGTCGAGCCGGCCATTGTTAACGGTAAATATTATTTACCGTTACCGTTACAATCTGTTAATTTATTTACCGCTATTGCCTTTTATAACACCCACGGGACGTTATAGGGTAGTGGATATTCTTACCCCGCCACCACATGGTGGAACTGTTATATAACTGTAAAGAAATTCCTTTTCTTGTAAACCAAAAATATTTGAATACACTGCATAAATGTTTTTAGGTGACTAATATTACGTTCAATTAATGATGAACTTGCTAACACGATTGTAGCACAATTGGGCGAAATTTCATGTATAG
Organism: Parnassius mnemosyne; assembly: GCA_963668995.1. Taxonomy (NCBI): domain Eukaryota; kingdom Metazoa; phylum Arthropoda; class Insecta; order Lepidoptera; family Papilionidae; genus Parnassius; species Parnassius mnemosyne. Next base: position 28,002,512 of record CAVLGL010000057.1, read on the forward strand.
AAGGAAATAAAAAGTATTTCTTAAGCTCACTTAGAAATAAAATATCACTGCTGCAAATACTACGCATTAGGATGCATGTCTGCTGACGCATTTTTGGAAAGATTTGATATATTGGATTTTACAAGGCTAACAAGTGACCGTGTCAACAGTCATACCAAAATTATCTTAATGTTGCTATGCCGATTAATTCTTATAAAACAGGTGTAAAACAAAATCATTAAGCACCTACGAATATTATAAAATAAAAAATGAAGCTACATCTCAAAACAAACTTAACCTAAAATTTCTCTTTTTTACTGAGTAATCTAAGTTTCAATAATTTTTTTAAAGCTAAGCGAACCTAAAATAGATTTGTTATTACTAGTAAACTTTTAAATAAAATCTCATCTTTCTAAATTCGATTTCATCCTGTCGTTACCGATCCTCATCTAATACTATCCAATCGAGAGCAACCCTCTTTAATATTATATATTTAGTAGAGTAAATATATTGTAAAAAATATTTTTTGTGTATTTTTCTTATAACATCAAAATGTTATTTTTACACAATCAATTTATCTTGTAATGACATGTACAATGACTTGAAATGACAGCATATAACACAAATAATTGTTTCATTGAATAAAGATGACACAGGAAACACAAATCCTTTTACCATCACGTCATTACGTGGACTACGAGTATGTGTTCGTTTGTCACCTTACTTATTCTTTACCATGGCACATTTACCACACTTATTCTTAAAAAAAAATGCTGTGGCCGCCTATAAACACCTACATCTATCCCCGATTAAGAATTAAAATGTAGATACGTTGTCACCCCTCTATACTCATTATCATTTCACGTTGTGAGAGCGTGGTTTTCCCAGGTCGAGATGACCCATTCGTTCTGTTACCATATTATTAGCTGCTATATAGCTGCAGGTGTTACTCTACCACGTAAAACATATACAATTAAGTCAAACGTAAAAAAAGTGAGTGGAAGTAAAGATTTATTTCTTTATAATATGATTGATGATGTCTATTGGCTAAGCGGTTGGCTGTGACACCACTGAGCCCCGAGCGTAATAACTGTCAGTGGGTTCGTAATAATCCACTATGAGGTACGCCAAAAATATTTAATGGCTCCCGATAGCTTATCGCCGAAGAAGATTAGTCAGTTTTTACCATCAGTCAAGTGTAATGTTCCTCTGCAAGATGCAGGAATGTACAAGCTTTATTGTGAATATGGTCTCTCTTATATAGGACAAACTAAAAGATCCATAAAAACCCGCGTTAAAGAACACATAGCTGATGTGAAGAATCGACGCTCCGGGAAGTCTGCAGTCTGTGAACACGTACAGGATCGCCTCCTGTCACTACATTAGATTTGATAAACCACAAATCCTCGCTAAAGAACACCGATTCCTTCCAAGGATGATTCGCGAGGCTATTGAAATCAAAAAACATCCTAATATCAATAGAGAAGATGGCTGGGTGCTACCATCTGCTTGGGATCCCATAATTAATAAAATTACATCCCAACCCAAGCATACAACTGCAAGACTTCAAGATACTGTAAGTTCATACTGCGTAGATCGGAACAAAAATTAATAATTTTTAATCTGGAGGTAGCCGTGGTTAATTATGACATTGGTAAGTAATACACCTCAGTCTCCCCCGTGACCATGGGTGCTTTAAATTGCTCGAAACGTCGAGAATATAAAATAAGTTAATATACGCGATAAAATCCGTAAAATTAGTTTTATTTAAATTGACTTGATGACATTAGTAATGTACTTTTATTTTGATTAGTACCGCCTTACAAATAAGCATCAAAAGCTACAGAGTATCTGTTCTGTAGCTTTTAACGCTTATTTGTAAGGCGGTACTAATCAAAGTGTGATAAATTAGTAAAATAAATTACATTCACAAAAATATATTAAGCAATTAATATAAACAGATTGAATTTTTCAAATGGTCGTACATAACCAAATCTGAAATTACGAGAACAGAGAAAAATTCTCAAAGAAGTCTCAAGCCGGGATTTTATGAAAACTAAAAAAAAAAAGAAAAGAAAAGAAAAGAAAACTTTATTTGACATCACAAAGAAAAAAAAAATAAAATAACACGAGATATAAAAAACAGGGTTTTTGTAAAGTCAAATTAGGTCCCTATTTCAGCTAACAGCTGCTGAACTAGATGACAGCAGCGCTGGTTTTCAAATAGAGCCTAATATTGGCTTCACGGACGGTCATACATTACCTAAAGCTAAAACTAATTAAAATTAGATCAAAATATTCAGTGTGGGGACAGAATCAGCATAATAAGAGTTATTATTTGGAAATAATAATACATTGTTTAAGCAATCATAAACATACAATTACATATGAACCCATATATATCTATACATCCATACACACATGTACACATACATGATCAAGTGCTCAACAACTCAACAACATGAAATATATCGTCTAATCTTAATAAAATAAACATTTGAATTTAATTGAACACTAAGAAGATTTAACAACACCATCAACGAAAAGAAACGAAAAGAAACGAAAACAGAAAGTGATCTGAAAATTAGTGTGGAGATAAAAAATAAATAAATACAGTGAATCTTACAGTCATCATATCTTTTTAGTATTAAATGGAGGCCCTTTAAATTGTATACGTAAAAAAAGTAAATTTTTATTTATTATTTGTGATTACAGTCTTGTTTTAAAATTAATATCAGTTTTTTTTTAAATATTCCTATAGTTTTTAGAGCACGTATTGGTGGCGGCAGATCGTTCCAGCAACGAGAAGCTGCATACCTGAAGGACCCTCTAAATGCCATTGTTCTATGTTTCGGAATAACAAAGACCTTAGTACATTTACGTTTAGGATATTTTGATTGTTCGCTAACCCACACTAATTTGTCATATAAGTACCGAGGAGTTTTTAATGCAATTATTCCAAATAATAGGGTAGCAAGGTGTAATTTTCGACGCGATGACATTTTTAAAATGCATCATCATTGAAATAAACCTGTAATTTATAGTGTTCATCACATTGGATTCTAGACTCTGTGAGATTTTCTAACATTTCCTCGTAGTATCGGTTTTGGCTATCCGTGCCATGCCCACTTGAAAAATTTACACTGCGCATCTCAGAGTTTAATTAAAAATATGCTCTTGATCATCGAATGAAAAAGGCGGCTAACATAATATGTAATCAATAGACAGATGTAAGTAGGTAATTAAAAGTAAATTTCAATTCGCCTCTGCGCCCAACCTGTGGTTTGGATAAAACATTACATTATCAAGTCCCGTAACGTCGAATATGTCGTCGGCGCGGGGTTTAGTAAACATTCGAGCCCGTTTTTCACCTGGAATTTTATAATTAAACAACTGTGCATCTACTATTTTAATTTTAACTAAATACTTATAAACTATGATACATAGTTTTTAGAGAGTAAGAGGACTGTCGTATTTGCCACAAAGAATTAGTGTTGAAATTATCTTGATTTCGTGTTTTTCGGTTAACCGTTTAGGTGTTCCTAAATTTTATGCTTCTTTTTTCATTTTGTTAACAATAGTTTCGCCTGGTATACCAAAGTGCTTATAGTATCAAGAAGGCCTCTTCTAAGTTTACGTAATGTGACGGGCAACTACGGATACCTATCTCTACATTAAACATTTAACATTTTTCTTTCTCACAGTTATGGCGCCTGGTTGTCGCAATTTAGAATTTTGATTACTGTCATGTCTTTAAGCAGCTCGCAAGATTAAAGCAAATCGATTGACGTAAGAGGCATACAAATCTGCCGACGCGTTTAGTCTCTGGAGCATCACAAAGGAACAAACATACATATCTGTACATTTTTTTTATAGGATAGGGTGAAAAACGAGCACACAGCCCACCTGTGTGTATTGACTGGTAAACACATTACCGTCCTTAGTGTCGCGGAGTCTGGTAAAGAGGGAGGCTAATGTCCAGCAGTGAACTTTTATGAATCGATAAAGAAAAAGAGATTTATTATTGAAGGATTGAAATAAGCTAATTCCAATGAAAGACAATCTAATACTTACATGACTTAAGCTTAAAAACATAATCACATGTTATTAAGGCGCTGTACATAGTCAAACTAGGCTTTACAAAACAGTTTTTTTAACAAAATGTATACATTTTAGAGCTGCAAAAAAAATATATGTTAATCTTGATCACATTTATGGGTGGACCATTGTTTTCAAAACACATTTTCGGTAAATTTTCTCCATAGAAAAAAATCATAAAATAGCCATTGGAATTGATTGTCTATCAATTGTAACTGCAATGGACATTATAGATTCAATAATTTAACACATCAAATGCATGATACATGAAATTTTTCGTAATTACTGCTATATTGTACCGAGTAGTGGCGGTGTAAGAATATCCGCTACATCATATCATCCCGCGAATATCGTAAGAGGAAAAAAACTGAAATAATTGATGGGCAACGCCGCCTTCCTTTACATAATAAAAAACATGCGTGAGTGTCATGGAACAATCGGTTGGAACGAAGATCCTTTCGTTGTATATTATTATTGATAAACGTATAATATTATTGATTAACAAATACAAATAAACCTATTACTAGCGTCTATTAAACTGAAGCGTCATTTAAAATAAAATAATATTTCTTTCATGGCAAGATAAGAAAAAGTGCGAGGGAGATGGACATTATTCCATCTCGCTTCCTTATAGCCGCCAAGGCCGTCTACGCCACGTCAGAAGGTGTCGTGACGGAAAAATCTTACAATTTTTGTCGCCTAGCCCTCATCCCGTCATCCGCTAAATTCGTACAGTCCGATAAGAAACTTCGTTCCAATAAAATGCAGTTGCCGACCCGCCTGTCAAGTGTGGCAACTATGGCAAAATCCCCCTATATAAAATGGCATATGTCCAGCAGTCGACTTTTATAGACTGTCATGGATGGATGAATGCTGCATTATTCATTGCGAATAAAGTAGCGTTATTTTAATCGAGAGTATTAAATATTTTAAACTTTTCTGTTCTTGTTTCTCATTTACATAAATAATAATTTACCAAACTTATTTAAGGATTTACTAATAAAGCATTCTACACAAATTCATTGATATTAAAGGAAAAATATCTAGCGGTTTTATTACATCTCTCATTGCTTTCTATTAGTTTAGAATAATTATTAACAGATTTAAGAGGATATCGCAGTATAAGATATAATATAACAGGTATAAGAAGTTAAAAAACAGAAGTGATTTAAAATGTAGGTTTTTAACAGATTTATTGCTGTCGCGCTTTGCTCTAACGACCGAGTTAGACATACGAGAGAGACAACTTAAGTTTGGACTGATTTCATACATAAATTGGGCTGATTTTAACTTGTTTTTCAAGAATTATATAAAAAGGATTGAGGTGACAGTCTGTATGTTTTTATTTTATTCCTTTATGTACGTTATTTTTTTCTAATAATGGTAATATAACTGGACAGTTTTAGTAATTTTAGATTATCAAATAATTTTAAAAATTTCATTTTTGAGAAAAAAAAACAAACTAACAACATGGCATTGATAGACAGAGTGTATCAAAATAATGCTCTAGTGTCATTACCCGGGCAGAGAAAATAGAGAAATACGTTTGATTGGACTAAATGCCGTAATTTTAAGGTATATCTATACGAGTATTATCTTGAGTATAATACGACGATAAAAAACTATTTTTATTTCCCTGCAATTTATTATTACTAACAAATCAATTAGTTGTAATTCTTCCTACAAGCTGTTTTAATTGTAAATAATTCATCACTAAAAAATAAAATTTGATAATATTAGAGATGTGGTATATGGGGTTGTTAACATAACACGATGCAGCCTACTAATAAAAGGATATGCCTTTGGGGATCGACTGATAGAAGAATATTCATACAAAAATTCAGACCCATGTTCATGGACAGGCTAACAAACAGCTTCACGACCAGCGCAAGATGATCGGCTCTGCCCTCACGGCCCCTTGTGGTGGATATAAAAAGGCTTATATTTAAAATGATGATATTGAAAATTGTAATTTCATTATATTATGTAAATGTAATAAATTATCATCCCAACATCGTATTAATAAGCTCATAAATTATAGGTGGCGGAGGTGGCAGCACCGGTGGTGGAGGTAGCGGAGGAGGTTTCTCCGAAGTATACGCTGGCGATTCCAGTGTCGAATCCGGGCCTGGATCTCTTTCGCCACGCACACATCTTGAGCACAGCTAGCGCCGCAGCAAGCGTTCAGAAAGGACGTAAATCATATCGGATAGGTACTAGGTGATCATGAAATATCATGCGAAAACGAGTACACATTACGAAAAGTCTTTAATATAGGATCTCTATGTGATGATCAATGCTCTTTAAAAATTAGCTCAATTGTGGTATTGATATTAGATATTTTAAATCTTTACTTACTTCATATTTATTATGAGTAAATAGAAAATGCTCAATCATTTATTTTATAAAATTTCTTTTTTATATTTTAAAGATTTAACACTGCCACGTAACAAATAAAAAAATAACAAATACATAAAGGAAAAGAAAAAGAAAAATGTCACGAGTGTTTACATACTTTGAATCTACATTTTAAAGTACATTCCAATTACGTTTTGAATAAATTAAAAATAATTGTAAGCCATTTTCGTTTACTGTTCATACATATCTTTTCTAAGAGCTTTATTGCTGATTAGTAGATATTAAATTGCTCTTATACAACGAGTGTGATTGTACACACGAGTATGTTCTTGACATAAAACTTGGACAAAGACTATACTAAATTAAAATGAGAGACGAGAATACAATAGACACTGATGGAGTATTTTAAATAATGTATATGTTTTAAATTATATATCAGTTTTCATTAATAATGAGGTTGAATCACACAGAACTGGGTAGATGACGCCATTGCTACCAAAACTTGATATAATTTGATAACTTGATAAAATTTTCATTTTTAAGTTAATAGAGAAGAAGAAGTACAGGGTTCGAATCCCTGGTCGAGCAGAAGTACTTGAGTTATTCTGTCAAAAAACTCTCAGCAACAAGCGGGAGATTAGACGCACGCCGCTGCGCTGGTCCTGCGTCTGATCTCCCGCTGGTCGTGTCGGGCTGCCGTCCCATCGCACTACGAGAGTCAGGGAATAAAAAGTGCGCCTGTGATTGCTGCTCTTGCTTTCTCTTTATTTAATATATATAAAAAAATAACACACATTTTTTTATGGAAACTGTTAATTTTAACAAAATTGTTTATTAAACGGCATAGTCATAATTGTCCAAGAAAAAATAGCAGCTTAACGCTGCTGTGTTTTGTATGGTGAATATAGTGTAGAGCCATGCTGCCGCTATATTAGTAGTATAGTTGTAGAACGAATGGGTCGGCTCGACCGGGGAAGGACCACGCTCTCACAGAATACCAGCGTAAAATAGCAGCTTAACACTGTTGTGTTTCGTATGGTGAGTGTAGAGAACCGGAGACCCTTTTTACTGGAAAGGAGGTATTCCATCTTAGTCTTCAAGGGTGAGAACGCATCTGCATTTGGATTCCTAATTGAGGTAAATGTAGATGCCTATGGGCCACAGCAACCACTTACCACCAGGTGGACTGTGTGCTCGTTTGTCACACCCTTATACTATAAAGAAAACAATTGAAAAATGCGAAACTTCACTGTTCATAGGTATACTCGTATATTAAAGTAGGTACGTAATTTTTTTACTGCCTTAATTAATTATTTCCTTAATTAACGGAATTGCTTTCATTTATAATACATGTAATTAAAATTTGGAACACAAACTCTAATTTAACTGCTGTTACATTATCCAGAACTCATAATAACTTTTCCCGTATTTAAAACAAAATGTATTTATAGACACACACATTTATTTCGTTCCCAATCAAATCCCGACGTTTAGGGTGTTTTGCTGCACCTGTTTTTTATGGAAGGACGTCTAGAACTAATAATATAGGTTAAAGTTAAATAGTTTCATTCAATGTGTCATTATCTGTTTTATTACAGGGTTATTTTTCAAAGAGTAGTCAAATTTTAAACTTAAGTTCAAATATATAAATAATGATATACCGTTATTGCAGTTTTTAAAAATACGAGTAAATAAGGCGTCTACTTCTGTTTGAAACTATCCCAAATTGAATGTGTTTTATGAGCAACAACTACGCGTACGCGCGCTCCTCTGTGTTTTTTTTTATAGGATAAGAGTGACAAACGAGCACACATTCCACCTGATGGTAAGTTGTTGCTGCGGCCCATAGACATCTACATCTATCCTCTATTACAAATCAAAATGCAGATGCGTTGTCACCCGTGAGGACTAAGATGGAATGCCTCATTTTCAGTAAAAAGGGCCTTCAGCCACCTGCACTCACCAAGCGAAACGCAGAGGTAAACCTTTACTTCACGCTGGTATTCTGTGAGGTCGTGGTACCACCCCGGTTCGAGCCGGCCAATCCGTGCGACAGCAAAGGCTGCCACGTGGCTCTACCACTGTTAAATGTGTGCGATTCAATTTACAACGTTTTTACCGACCGAGCGACCCTTACAAATGTGTGCGTGCGTAATAAAATAGATAGTTATGAATGACAATCAGTTAAAATAATTCATTACCACGCATTTTTAATTTAAAAGATAAAAAGGACAGAATGTTTCAGATTTTTTTTAATTAATTTTTCTTCACTATTTGTGCTTATATTGCTTATTCTGAACCTTCTCTGCAAATTTAGTCAGTTATTGTAAAATAACCTTTATACTATTGTTTTTGGATTGTTAAGTAATAACATTTAACTCGTATTTTTAGATGTTTTGCATCCTTCTTACATTTCCCTGATAGTATCCTTTTAATGTGTCTCGAAATAACAAACAATTTAAAGACTTTATTTTATTTTACTCAGCATTAGTACCTATGTGTAGTTTTATAAAATATTATGATCTTCATATGGACGCATATGTATTTAGTTTTATTTATATCCGAAAAAACATACTAACATCATTGATATTAATAATAAAAATTTATTTTATTTCCGCGAGTATAATTATTTTTACAAATTTCATCGCGTTATATTTCACGTGATTTCAATGTCGTTAAACGTTTGCAGTGTTTAACCAGCACGCACGTCTCATCACGTCATTTTCGTTGTCATGATCCCCCGTTGGGAATTTAAAAAGAGTTGAAATTACTCTATAAAATGCGCATAAAAGTTCATAGTTTCATTTATAATTATTTTATCCTGAGAGATGCGTACACAAATACCCGTAGACACCTAATAATACGAATTATATAATAGATAGGCTACTTCTTCGTCACTCTATTAGGTGCTGGGTGAAATTTTCTCAGCACTTCCCAGCAAGTTTAATTATAAATACTTAGTTAAATAATATTAATTAAGAAAGTAGGAGAAATACTGCTGTTTTGTGTGAAACCCTAAAATCCTCAATTATGAACACCAATGAACCGATATCAAATGATTTAACAAATAAATAACAATAATGTGTGTAAGATGTAAGGCATCTGTATTATTTTTTTCTGTAAACGCGTCTATATGTACATTCAGAATCAGTATACATTTGTTAATCCAATATTTATACCAACACTAATACTTATCTATAAGAATTTACTGTGTTTGACTGCCATTTTGTAATAATAATAATAATAAACTAGTTGTTTTGTACATCATACTCAAACCATACTACTAAATAGCCGTTAACTATATCACATTTTCTGTAAAGTATGTATTAATGGATGTTTTGCCTATATTTTAACACTGTCCTATTATATTGAAAATAGTATAGTCAAAGATGTTAAAGATGTTCAAAATAAATTTTTAACATCTTTAATATAGTATTTCTCTGCAAAGTAACGCCTGATTCTATTAATTATAATAGCGTATTCGTAAAATAAGCACAGTACAGTAAAGTTTCTTTCTCGTGAACAGAACTATGCATCATAGCAAATCTGTAACTCTATGAAAGTGGTTAGAAAACATGTAAATATATATTTCTAGTCAGACTGACTTTCTACTTTGTTAAGAGCTTAAAAATGTAAATACATATTAAATAGATACCATCAAAGGTCTAGTCAATTTTTATTAAATGTTTCTTGACAATATAATTGTAATATGTATATAATATATGGTTCTATGTGGAATTTATTTAATATAATATATGTTATTTATCGCACATTGTTGTTTATTTTCTAAAGAAAGATACGATATCAATTTCCAATCAGCTCTTAAAGATGAAATATGGCACCAATTTGCCGCTACAAGCAAATTAAATGCACGGGCCTTACGATAGTCGCTATATTTGTCAATATAATAAATGTACTCGTAAATTTTACAAACATGAAAATTCAAGTTCGAAACTATTCAATTCTACACACACCTGATCGCGTATATGGTTTTCCGAATTCAAAAGATGAGTTCGGAGCGCTTTTCTAAGAGCAGTGAATATCGTACTTATTAGAATTTCCTCTCAAGACGACAAATTAAACCAAGTCTTTTCAGCTACCGAATAAGTGTAGAGGCCGTTTCTCAGTCACCATATAAAATTTTCGTAATATAAAACATAACATATGAAAGTTTAAAAAGATAGTATAAATAAAATAGTTCCATTATTTCACTTTTATATTCAGTCAGGTTATAAAATATATGTTGTACTTTTATTTAAAAAGTATAATTATAATCTATACTATATTTCCACTCCTGGCACAGGCCTCCTCTATTTGAAATATATTTGAAAGCGTTTTAGGGCAAGCAAGTGTCCACCGGACTACTTCAACGCATATTGGAGGACGTCACGTGCCTTCGAAACTATACTTTTAATTTCGCAGACATGCAGGTTCTCTCACGATAAATTTAACTTGATGATTGCAAAATAAGTTACCGCTACAGCCTATCAAATGTCTACTGCTGAATCTAGGCTTCCCCATAGTTAACTGCTGTCGCTATAACTAAATAAGAGGGTGGTATACCAACCCAGACAAACGTAAAGTCCGGGATTGGTTCTCATTGCGCTGCGCTGGCGCAGTAATTTCGGAAGTAATCTTTTTGCTTATGTCATGTTACTATGTTTTCTATTTGCTTTGAAATCAGTTCAACATATCGGTACGCGATTATTGCGTAATGCTGGTGTATAACTTGGAAGACATCGGTGAAAAAATTTTATTCCGAAATATACGCGTTTAGTATCACACCCTTGGATACTGGTCTAGTAAAACGGAAAAACGCAGCGTAGATTGTGTTGTACTGCATAAGATTACCCACTACCTTATATTATTTTGTCGAGGGAGGCAAAAGAGGCGACAAAGGGACATTGAAACAGCATTTTACTGATAACAACTCAGTAATAATAAAAAAACTGAAATTGCCTGTATTTATAATCCACTACCCTATATTATACTGTCAAAGGAGGCAAAAGAGGCGACAAAGGCAATTTTTTTTATAGGATTAGTGTGAAAAGCGAGCACACAGTCCACCTGATGGTAAGTGGTTGCTGCGGCCCATAGACATCTACAAGTATCCTCGTTTGCGAATCAAAATGCAGATACGTTGTCACCCGTGAGGACTAAGATGGAATGCCTCATTTCCAGTAAAAAGGGCCTCCGGCCACCTGCACTCACCAAGCGAAACGCAGAGGTAAACCTCTACTTCACGCTGGTTTTCTGTGAGGTCGTGGTACTACCCCGGTTGGAGCCGGCCCATCCGTGCGACAGCTAAATCTGCCGCGTGGCTCTACCACTGTTGATTAGTTGAAACAGCATTTTACTGATAATAACAACAATAATAAAAAACTGTCATTGCCAACGCGCCTACCACGAGTAGCAACTACGAAAAATAGTTTCCCTATAAAGCAATCTATGGGGGCCTATGGTCAGCAGTGTTTTCCTGATAACATCATCATCATCCTTACAGCCTTTTTATGCCATTACAAGTCCACTGCTGAACATAAGTCGTCCCCAAGTTATGCCGCAAAACACAACCTGAGCTACCTACATCCATTGACTTTGACGGCTCCGTGGCGCAGTGGCCTAGCAATGAGTTTCTGCGCTGGGGGCCGCGGGTTCGAATCCCGCACGGAACAAGTATTTGTATGGCCTACAAATAATTCTTCCGGGTCTGGATGTTTGTCCTTGTGAAATTTGTGTTTGTAAACTGCCTCCACGATACAGGAGAAAGTCCTAGTGTGGGGTAACGTTCTTTTTTTTTAAGAACAAAAAAATTAAATTAAATCGACTTTCTGCATGTCTTACCAGGTCGTCAGTCCAGTTAGTGGGGGTCCCCCTACACTTCGCTTACGTTATCATAAAATAACTATGATTACCAACCCGTCTGTCAAGCTTGGCAACTATAGTCTATGGCAAATATCCCCCCTGTGAGGTACTCCTAAACTATGGGAGAAGCATATATTCAGCGGTGTATTTGTGAGTTTTTAATAGGGTGTAATATATATACAAACATATATATACTTACAAAATAAAAAATAAAAAACTTAAAACTTAAATTATTATATATACAGTCAGAATAGAATATTCATACAGCCCTCCTCCCTGTGGGATCGTGCCAAGAACGTTCGTTGAATGGCTATACTTAACCTTTGAGCGAGAAAAGAACCAGCCTGCTTATCACCAGCAACGACGACCAGTCACGGATACAGATCCTTTAGACTTACAGAACTTCACCGTACGTGGACCCCACGGAACAATAGTTTCTACAGCAAGTAGCACGTATATGTAGTCATCTGTATTCATTCATACTACATCTCTGCAGACTCATATTTGCACCGCTTACTTAGTTCAGCTGCCTGTAATGAATAGAAAGACTTCTTTTAAAAAAACCTAATTTTACGGATTTTATCGCGTATATTAACTTATTTTACCCGATGTTTCGAGCACTTCACAGCACCCATGGTCAAGGGGGGACTGAGATGTAGGACGCCCTAATGTCATAATTAACCACGGCTACCTCCAGATTAAAAATTATTAATTTTTGTTCCGATCTACGCAGTATGAACTTATAGTACCTTGAAGTCTTGCAGTTGTATGCTTGGGTTGGGATTTAATTTTAGTAATTATAGTATCCCAAGGAGATGGTAGTACCCAGCCATCTTCTCTATTGAAATAGGATGTATTTTGATTTCAATGGCCTCGCGAATCATCCTTCGAAAGAATCGGTGTTCTTTAGCGAGGATTTGTGGTCTATCAAATCTAATGTAGTGACGGAGGCGATTCTGTACGTGTTCACAGACTGCAGACTTCCCGGAGCGTCGATTCTTCACACACAGAAAGACTTCTGTCCTGCAATGGATTCTAAAATATTATAAGAAAAATTAATTTCATTGTTATGGTAATGCTGCTATAATTTGTGTTTCAAAAAACTTTTTAAAGTAAGCCAGTGTTGCGCTTAACCATTTAGAGCCACATAGTCCGATCAGACAGAATTCTAATTAAGCACTAACTCATAATATGTAAAAAAACCTAATGCTACTCCACTGAAACTACCTCAGACTAGATAGTGAAAAACCGTCACGCCTTAACGTGCTGCAAAAATAGTTGATTGGATTCGCTACGTTTCAGTCGACATGAGTTATAAAAACTATTCATGCACCGGCATTAGTTCATGCCAAATGATGTATAAGTTTGCCGCAAATTATTTACACAGTTCGCATAACTACTGCGTTTGGTTTCAATCATAAAATTAATTATAATTATTAAAAAAATGAAAACTTAAAAAAAATACTTAAAATTCTATTAGTTGAAAAAGTTTAATACTCAATACAAGAATTTATTAATGATAAAAGTTTGTTTCCTTTTTGTGTTTATTTATAAAATTGTTCTTTCTTTTGTTTTTTATTTTCTTTTGACATTCACTTAAATTATACAATCATGATTTGGTGACTGACTTCTAAATAAGTAATAGTTTAACATTGCAGTTATTATTACCTAATTATATTTTTTTTTTATAGGAGAGGGGGCAAACGAGCATGCGGCTCACCTGAAGGTAAGTGACTACCGCCGCCCATGAACAACCGCAACACCAGGGGAATTGCAGATGCGTTGCCGGCCTTTTAAAAAGGAGTAGGCTCTTTTCTTGAAGGTCCCTAAGTAGTATCGGTCCGGAAAAATCGCTGGTATTTTAGCTATTCGGAAAATTTAGGTCCATTTAATTATTTGTATGTCAATTAATGGTAGATCATATAGGGCACAATAAGCAAATGTTAACATCTTTTAATGTATTACTTGTGATTGTGATCAACAAATAAACGTATTATTATTATTCTTATGACAGGAAGAAAACTTGGCGTCATAATTCGAAATTAAACTACATCGCAAATTAAGTCCAAATGTGGGCTAATTAAGCAACACAAAACCTAAATTACTTCTTCTTCATCATCATCAGGCCGTAACCAGCTGGCTTACACAGAAATTCGAGGAAGTCAGAAAATTGGTGCAACGCGGCCTAGTCTTCCGTGACCTCAAACTTTCTCAGGAAGAAGAATATAGGCCTGTGCCTATATTCTTCTTCTATGTGTGTATTTCGGCTGTAAAGTAAGTTTTTTCTGTTATGTATAAAAAAGTTAAAAAAATAAAAAATAAAGTATTAAAAATAAATACTAACTAATCACATTAAATAATTACTTAGTACCTTTTTCCCCTTAGAATTTTGGTAGCAAAATAATATAATACGTATTTTATCTATATCTATATCTATCCTGACTGACTGATCTATCAACGCACAGCCTAAACCACCGAAGTTAGAAACTTGAAGTTTTGACTTCAAGAAAATTGATTGAATTGGAAATTCTTTTAAGACGTAGGCGAGCAGTAAGAAAGGATTTTTTGAAATTCGACCCCCAAGGGGGTTAAAGTTTGTATGGAAGTCTGTCATTTTTCAAGTTATATCCATGAAGCTCAGTATTTAGGCTTTAAAATAAAAACAAAAAAGTACGTATTTCACAGTTTTTGAAAATTCTAACCCCAAACGGGTTAAATAGGGGTTGAATGTTTGTATGATATTCTTTTATTTTTCAAGTTATGTTTATGAAATTTGGTATTTTGGCTCTTGATTAAAAATCAAGAAGTACATACACTTTTTGAGAATTCTACCCCCGAAGGGGTAAATAGGGGTTGATAATTTATATGAAAGTCCGACATTTTACAAATCATGTTTATGAAACTTTTTATTATGACTCTTGAGTAATAATAAAGAAGTACCTATTTTATATTTATTGAAAAATCTATCCCCGAAAGGGTAAAATAGGGGTTGATAATTTGTATGAAAGTCCGTCATTTTCCAATTTATGTACATATATGAAACTTGGTATATTGGTTTTCGATTAAAAACAAATAAGTATGTATGTTCCTGACGTCACAGCCCATTATTCTCCCCGGCACGTATCGTCGGCCAGCAAACCTCAAACCAGTTTTACGAGCGCTTCGCGGCCCCACCACCATCATGGACACAACACTACAACGCATGCATTACGGCCACCTCTTATACCAACCAAAAATTTACCTATACACACACAGTCTACATCATATTGAAGTACTTATTTGAGTCAAGAATCCCACTACCACAAGTCGAGCTTGATACTCTACAATTTATTTCATACTTTTTGAAAATTCTACCCCAAAGGGGGTTTAATAGGGGTAGAATATTTGTATGAAATTCCGTCATTTTCCAAATTATATTCAAGAGATTCAGTATTTGAGCTATTGATTTAAAATAAAGAAGTATGTGTTTTACATTTTTTCGTTTCGTTTATTTTCGAAAATTCACTCCCAAAAGGCTTAAATAAGGCTTGGAAATTTGTATGAAATGCCGTCATTTTTCAAGTTATATTATAAGTGGTAGAGCCATGCTGCAGCTATATTAGTAGTGTAGTTGTAGCACGAATGGGTCGGCTCGACCGGGGAAGGACCACGCTCTCAGAGAATACCAGCGTCAAATAGCAGTTTAACACTGCTGTGTTTCGTACGGTGAGTGTAGAAAACCGGAGACCCTTTTTACTGGAAAAGAGGCATTCCATCTTAGTCCTCATGGGTGACAACGCATCTGCATTTTAATTCGCAAACGAGGATAAATGTAGATGTCTATGGGCCACAGCAACCACTTACCTTCAGGTGGACTGTGTGCTCGTTTGTCACCCCGTCGTATAAAAAAAAGTTATATACACGAAGTCTGGTATAGAGGCTTTAGATATTTTTTAAAAGTACGTAATTTGTGAGCAAGTTCGAGTTGGACCAGCATACAAAGGGTTCCGTACCAAGACAAGTCTTTTTATAAGTATAGATGTAGGATTATACAGAATGTTTAAGAGTAGTTCGCGCAAAAACAAAAGTTAAAGAGCCGCAAAATCAACTTCAATTAGGATTAGACATTCTAAATGATTTATTTCTTAAAATAAATTTAGAAATCTCACCGTTAGAAAGTAAAATATGCGCCTTTTCAAATGGGCGTCGACGACACAACATTAGTCTAAAGATTAAAGATATTGCTTTGGAAGTGGTAGATAACGTAAAATACCTTGTTATGTGGTTGGATCGCACGCTACGGTGGAATTAAAATATAAACGAAACATCTGAAAAAGTATTAAAGTTTTAAATTTATTTAAAGTTTTATCAGGCCCGAGCTGAGGGTGGCCACCCTAAACATTTACGGAACCTATATATTAGTGTTATAAGAAGTCGATTAGTTTATGATTATACGAGCTTTTTGTATGATAACATTCATAAGACTTATTTATTTAAATTAGATAAAATTCGAAATCAGTCAATGGGAACTATAGGAGGTTACATAAAAAACATCCCTATTCACGTCATGGAAAGCGATCTCAATTTAAGCCCATTACATTTAAGAAGACATTACCTTGCAAGCAAATTCTAGTTAAAAAATAAATTCGTGTTAAATAACTCTTCCATTGATCTTATCTCTAGCCTATCCGATATCATTCAAAACAGGTATTGGAATAATAAAAAAGAAAACCCGTTAACAATAATCCATTCTAAGTTCAAATCATTTGTAATATATTCAAATTCAGAGTTAGGTATGATTTCTCTGGATCAGTGGATCACTAGTTTAAACATTCAAGATTTTTTAAAACCAAATTTAGATGGATCCCCAAACCCTTAACATCAATACCATGAATTGACCTTGAAAATATAAATACTCTAAATATTTAAACAGTGGTAGAGCCACGCGGCAGAATTGCTGTCGCACGGATGAACCGGCTCGAACCGGGGTGGTACCACGACCTCACAGAATACCAGCGTGAAGTAGAGGTTTACCTCTGCGTTTCGCTTGGTGAGTGCAGGTGGCCGGAGGCCCTTTTTACTGGAAATGAGGCATTCCATCTTAGTCCTTACGGGTGACAACGCATCTGCATTTTGATTTGTAATAGTGGATAGATGTAGATGTCTATGGGCCACTGCAACTACTTACCATCAGGTGGACTGTGTGCTCGTTTGTCATCCTTATCCTATAAAAAATGTGCATTAATTTCTTAAACGGACATCGTACCCGACTTACCTGAAGATATTTACAGATGATTCGAATCTAATTTCGGAATCGGGGCTTCATTTTACGATATACTGCACGGTATGGCTATGGAGTTAAAAATCAATGGCAGTATTTACAATAATGGAATCTGAGCATGTGGCAATCTATGAAACTTTACCTAAACACAATCAAATAATTATAATTCAAGGAGTGCGCTTCAACACCTTGCTCAGTGTACTGCGGTTTTCCGAGGCTTACCAGTAGCATATGCGATTTTATAGCTTCTAGTAACATTACAGGCTGATTCCAGAATAGTATATTTACAGTGGATACCTTCACACATTGGCTTAGAGGGTAATGAAAAAGCTGATATCTTAGCCAAGCAAGCTATCTCTCATGGCGTTGACATTGATATTACCCTTCATTTCAAAATTACATACTTTTATTTAAAAAAAAATGTTATGATCTCTGGAAAGAATATTTTGACGAAAGATCAAAAGAGAAGAGTATATGGTACCGTACGATCCAGCTGCACCCAATGCAATCAACCTGAATAGAAAACAGTATTATGTAGACACGACACTGTAACAGCATTAAGTCTCAGATCTGGACACATTCCATTCAATAAATTTTATACTGGATGCGAAAAACTACCTCACCTACATACAACTACACAATTGTTCATCTTGTAATATTATCGATGATGTTCATCACATTTTGATAGAATGTGCCCAGAACTCAAAAGCAAGAGCAAATCGTAATTTACATTTGTCCTTAATTGGTAGTAGTAATTGTATTTTATCGGACCCGTTACCAGATGATGCCAAAAAACTATTTCTTAATAATAAATTAAGTAATTAGTAAATATAATAAGTTTATTTGTTAGTAATTATTATATTTAAATTTTTTTTCCATGGCGTCATAATCACATCAGCGACAAAGCTCTTTTCCTATGAATAAAAAAAAGTTAATTATAGGGGTCTTTTAATTTTTTACTTTTTTTATAATTTTTTGTTATTACGGCAATAGAAATATACATTCTGTAAAAATTTCAAGTATTTACCTATTATAGTCATCAGATATACCCCGCTGATAAACGGACGGACGGATGGATGGACAGAGGAGGCTTCGTAATAGGGTTCGTTGGCACTCTTTGTATGCGGAACCCTAAAAACGTAGGTGTGGGTTTAACAGTTTTCCAAAGTGCGGCATTTTTAAATTATATATCCATGATAATTGGTAAGTAATTTATTTTTGGGTTAGAATTCAATGCGACTCTAAATTATTTTTGAATACTAATATACCTACACACTACTACTACTACATCATCATCATCAACAGCAGTAGCAGCAGCAGCAGCAGCAGAAACCTAGCATCGACTCAATACTGAGTGCAGGTATCCTCTCAGATAAAGATTATAGGCCATATAATGTTTCCTTATATTTACGCGAAGACTACACCTTAAATTAAACTAATTTTTACGGATTATATAGACGTGATGAAGCTACATTCTTCAACAGATTTGACAGCATACAGGCATCTGAACAGACAGATCTCCAAATGCATGCGGCGGGACTTACGCAACTTCAATACAGCTCGTATTGAAGAAGCGATCGAGCGGAACCAAGGCTCCAAAGTCTTTGTCAGAGATCTGTCTGCCAGAAAGAGCCAACTGTCAAAGCTGAAGACCGAATGTGGCAGCATCGTTTCCGGGGCACCTGAGATTTTGAGTGAGATTGAGAGGTTCTATGGGCAGCTGTACACGTCGTCGTTGGAGCCGCACGCAAGTGTGAGTATAGAGCGAGTCTTATCCGACATTATTCCGATGATATCCCGGACGTCAGTCTGAGCGAGATTAGAATGGCTCTCCAGCACCTTAAAAACGGCAAGGCCCCAGGCGAGGATGAAATTACAGCGGAGCTTCTGAAAGCGGTTGGAAAACCGGTACTTGAAGTCCTTCAGAAGCTCTTTAATTCCGTCCTCCATGGAGGCATTACACCGGAGGCGTGGAGCAGAAGTGCGGTAGTCTTGTTCTTCAAGAAAGGCGACAACGCTCTCTTGAAGAACTACAGACCGATTTCCCTTCTGAGCCGCGTCTACGTGCTGTTTTCGAGAATCGTCTCGCGCGCTGACTTGACGACTTCCAGCCTCCCGAACAAGCCGGTTTCCGAAAAGGCTTTAGCACCATAGACCACATACATACCCTTCGGCAAATTGTACAGAAGTCCGAGGAGTACAATTTGCCACTATGTCTGGCGTATGTGGACTATGAGAAAGCCTTTGATTCCGTCGAAATTTGGGCGGTGCTGCAGTCCCTTCAGCGATGCCAAGTTGACTGTCGGTATATCGAAGTGTTGAAGTGCTTGTACAGTAGGGCTACGATGGCTATCCGAGTACAGAACCAGAGTACGAAACCTATCCAATTGCAGAGAGGTGTAAGACAGGGTGACGTCATATCCCCGAAACTCTTTACCGCTGCATTGGAAGATATTTTCAAGCTTCTGGACTGTAAAGGATACGGTATCAACATCAATGGCGAGTACATCACTCACCTTCGATTTGCCGACGATATAGTCCTTATGGCAGAATCGCTGGAGGACCTAAGCACTATGCTCAATGACCTCAATAGTGTTTCCCAACGGATAGGTCTTAAGATGAACATGGACAAAACAAAGATCATGTTTAATGTCCATGTCACACCTATGCCGGTAGTTGTTGGGAACACTAAGCTCGAAGTTGTTGACGAGTATGTTTACCTGGGACAAATAGTCCGACTAGGTAAGTCCAACTTCGACCGAGAGGTCAATCGACGGATTCAACTCGGTTGGGCAGCGTTCGGGAAATTACAGCACATCTTCTCGTCAGGTATACCTCAAAACTTGAAAACGAGACTGTACACACAGTGCGTGTTGCCAGTGATGACATATGGAACTGAGACGTGGTCCTTCACTACTGGCCGGATGAGGAAGCTCAAGGTCGCTCAGCGAGCTATGGAGAGGGCTATGCTCGGAGTTTCTCTGCGTGATGAACTCAGAAATGAGGATATCCGCAGTAGAACCAGAGTGACCGACATAGCCCAACGGATTAGTAAACTGAAGTGGCAATGGGCCGGCCATATAGCTCGAATAACCGACAAACGATGGGGAAGAAAGGTTCTCGAGTGGCAGCCTCGTACCGGCAGGCGAAGTGTAGGGCGTCCCCCCACTAGATGGAGTGACGACCTGGTAAGATATGCAGGAAGTCGATGGATGCAGGTGGCTCAGGACCGTGCTTTGTGGCATTCTTTGGGGGAGGCCTATGTTCAGCAGTGGACTTGTGAAGGGCTGTAATGATGATGATATAGACGTTTAATTTTAACTTTTTTAATTTCCGACGTTTCGGGTACTTTACAGCACCCGTGGTCACGTGGGGGCGGGAGGACTGCCCCAACACTTCATTTAATTATTATAGACCATAGTTCGCCATACCGGCCCAATGCAAATTGAGAGACTTCACACACCTCTGAGAAAATTATGGAGGACTCTCAGACGTTCAGCTTTCTCCACGATGGTTTTCTTCACCGTTGAAGCACGTGACATTAATTACTTCAACGCACATAAATATAACTCCAAAAAATCAGAGGTGCGTGTCCGAAATCGAACTCGCGAACCCAGAGGCTCCGTAGGCTGCACATAAATGTATAAGTACCGATCATGCGGGGAGATCTGTTTAAGACTTGGCCTTGGCATATGGTCTTACATAGCTGGTTACTTCCAGATGTGGAGAATCATGCACCTTCACTGTTGACCTCTCATCCGGGCAGATATCAGGTTTCCGTCGACGCTCGATTAGGCTCGTCGGACCATTGTCTTGTCCAGAGTGTGGTGCCACTCATATTAATGTCGCAGTTGCATTCTGCAGACTGCCGCCGTGTTTGGCACTATAGGTCGGCCGATTTGGATAGGACGCGGTCTTTTTTTGCATCCTACCCTTGGGTTTGCTTCTCACCGGAAGATGCCAGCGTTGTTGCTGATTCTGTTGCTGATGTGGTACTTCAGGGTGTGGAACTTTTTATTGCATTCTCTGTGCTGCCCATTGAACGCAGATCCCAGCCATGCTATGGTTGCTCCTGTAAAATAGCATCACGCTATAAGCAGGAGTGCTACCGGGCCTGGGCTGACGCATCAACGTCTCAAGATGTAAACACCAGCGCTCTAAAAAGAAGTATAATTCTGCCTCCAGGTCCTTCAAAAGAGTCATTGCCAAGGCAAGGTCTGAGCACATCGGCAGAATTGGTGAGAAGCTAGTTCACCTTCCTTCGGGAACCCATACATTCTGGTCTCTCACCAAAGCTGTCTAAGGGAATTTCTGTCAGCCATCTCTTCCATCTCTGCACAGAGAGTACAACTCACTGGCCCATGCCGCAAAGGAGAAAGCCTTATACACCGGCCGTGACAATATTTCTCGGGAAAACGTTGCCGAGTACCGGGACAAAATTGTGTATGAAGTCGAGTCTTTGCTGAACAAAGTCTCGGATAGGAGGCGACTAAATCTAGTCCAGTTCAATCCCCAGAAGACACAAGTTTGCGCGTTAACCGCTTAAAAGAACCCCTTTGTCGTATCTCCTCAGTTTCACGGCACTTCCTTTGTTGCCTGAGCCAGTATCGTTTTAGAGGCAAAAGTAATCACCGGATATGCTCAAGGGGAATCAGTTTTTTATACCACGAATACCTTTAATACCATCAGATTACACCTTTGAGCTCAATAGATTACAATTTCCCTGAAAGTGTGCTTCGCTATGACCATTAATAAAGCACAAGGGTAGTCACTGGAAATGGTTGGATTATACTTAAGGGAGAGCTGCTTTTCTCACGGGCAGTTTTATGTGGCCTGTTCGAGAGTAAGTGCAGCAAGTAGTCTGGTGATTTTAACACACGAGAGCCGTGCGACAAATGTTGTATACAAAGAGATCATTAAATAAAAACAAACATTCCTTAAAAATATATTATTTATTATCATGTAGGCATATACGTGGTAGAGCCATGATGCAGCTATATTAATAGTATAGTTGTAGCAGGAATGGATCAGCTCGACCGGGGAAGGACCTTGCTCTCACAGAATACCAGCGTAAAATAGCAGTTTAATGCTGCTGTGTTTCGTGTGGTGAGTGTAGAGATCCGGAGACCCTTTTTACTGGAAAAGAGGCATTCTATCTTAGTCCTCGCGACTGAAAACGCATCTGCATTTTAATTCGCAAACGAATATAGATGTAGATGAGTATGGGCCACAGCTACCACTTACTATCACGCGGACTGTGTGCCCGTTTGTCACCCGTATTATATTAAAAAAGGAAAAAATAAGAAAGCAATAAAAATGTCAAAATATGCACAATATTTTGTGGATCCGCGTGGAATTAGCGTGAAATGTGAAATTCAAAAGGGTATTCTGATGGTATTATATATTCGTGGTATGAATAATGAATGGTGTGGTATAAATTTCCCCTTGAGCACATAAAGTGATTACTTTGGCCTTTAAGGAAAAACTCGACGGGATAACATAACATTACTGCATCATCAACTTGGAATAAATACTTGCATAAGCTTTATATATCCCCTATATAGGTAGGCCCTTTGCAATGAGAAAATTTCATAATCTCATAGAAAATCAAAAATTTTAGGCAGACGAAGTCGCGGGCGATAGCTAGTTACCGTTACAAAAGAAATTAGGTCACCATCGATATGTTATTAAAGTACCTAATTAAATAAATGGGCTCAAGAGTAGCAAAAACCTTATGTGAAATAAAGACTAAAAGCTTTCAACAAATTAGCTATTTTTTGTTAGCCATAGTATGTCACGGTAATTATTTTAATAACATAAGTATATTTTTATATAAAAAAAAAAACATTCACCTCACCAGTACATTTTCCTCAAGGACTTTTACATGCATAAATAGCATACGAACAATACTTGTTCCATTATGAGAATCGAAACCGCGGCCCGCAATGGTACAGCCGAATGCTTAGCCACTGCAATTGACATATCCAAACTAATTTTGTGTTGTTTTTTGTCTTTATTTTTGCGATTTTAAGAGTGGAAACTGTCGATTACCACATACTCCTGCATAGTTCTGCATTCTCCTGCAGAGTAAACCTGCATGTCTGAAAAATAAAAGATATCCAGAACATGCAAAGTTCAGCAGCGAGCACTAAATTTTAAATTTACATGTCAGCGTCATTCTTTGAAAGCGTTTTTTGATTTAATATAAAATGTGTATTTTTAATTTTTTATAAAAATTATGATTAACAGTATTATTTGTTAATTACGCTCACATGTATAACTTCCGTACTTCTGCTTATACATTATTTTTATAATAATCATATATAAAGCATATTTTTACTTTACAATAAAAATCTATGTTAGAACGACTTACACTGGATTTGTTTCGTAGATTAACTTTCCCTTACACCTCTTTTTGCACTCATCTTGTAAACTGTAGACACTACATATGGGTTAAACGAACTGACAGTCGACCTGGTAAGTGGCTACTGCATGAACACCTGCAGTCAACTTTAAACAAAATAGGCTACAGATACGTGGTCACCTCTAAGGTCTAGAATGGTATCGGTGGGTATAGGTATACTTTACTTAAATCAACACGATTTTTATATGATACCCGTAGATGTTATTTTTGTTATAAATATAGGTCTAAATTATAAACAATAGACCGGACATTGTCTTATCAGAAGTAGTGGTACCATTTTAATACCACGAACCCTAAAAGACCATGCCATCATAGGTCTTACCTATAAAATTGCCGTTCTGCAATACAGGCCATGTCAAATCAAAATATTTTTTTACTTTTTTTTACAAATATGGAATATTTTTTCTAAGTTAGTCATTTGTTTATTGAATAGAGTTATGTTTTCATCGCATTTGAATATTTTTCGTCATCATGGATACGTAAAAAAATCGAGTAATTATGGAGTATGAGAACTGCTGCGGAGCGAATACTACAAATGTACGCACCACCTGTTACTGATTTTCCCGATTCCGTTCTGGAAATTTCGACCTAAAAATGAATTCCGTGGTCGTTCGAAAACTTTGCTCAACAATAACGAATTAAAGGCGAGTGTGAAAACTGATGATACTCAATCTACTACTGAATTAGCAGCAGTTTTCGACCTTAGCATCAAAACAATATTGGTCATTTGCGTCAAATTGGCAAGGTAAGAAAACTTGACAAATGGGTACCCTACGAACTCAATGATCGGTAGCTGCAAAGTACGCGACGTGATATGCCTTGCACTGCTCAGCAGATACACAAACGAAGGAATTTTGAAAAGCTTTGTTACTTGCGATGAAAAATGGATTCTGTTTGATAATCGCAAGTGCTCAGCAAATTGATTGGATCCTGGTTCAGCACCTAAACAATGCCTTAAACAAAAACTTACTCCTAGAAAAGTAATGGTCATAGCTTCTTACCAAACGGGATGAGCATTACTGCAGATGTGTAATTTGAAAAATTGAACACAATCATGGAGAAGTTCAGACAGCTTTGCTCAATCGCTCGTCCCTGCTACTCCTGCATGACAACACACGACCTCATACTGCACAACAGACGGTCTCCAAGTTACAAGAGCTAAAAGGTTGTAAAGAACGAAGGTTGGAAGCTCTCCATCATCCGCCGTACTTACCAGACCTTACGCCTACAGACTTCTACTTTTTCCAGAATTTGGATAACTTATTGGCGGAAAAAAATTCAATAGCCGAGAGGCAATACAAAATGCCTTTGAAGAATTTTTTGCCTCTCGTCCAGCTGATTTCTTCAAGAAGGGTATCAATAAACTGCCACTGCGTTGGCAAAGATGCATCGATTGCATGGGTGATTACTTAGATTAATAGAAATAAAAAATATAGAAAAAAAAATTACGTTAACATATTTCATAAAAAACGACAATTTCATAGCTAAAGACCTAATATTATAAGTGGGCAATATTGTTTATTGAACCATTATATTAATAAAATATATACATAAAAAATATTTTAGACTGAATAGGTGAATCTGGTTGAGGAAGAAAGCTAAATTAATTTTGAGTACATTGACGCAAACTTGTATGATAAAGAAATTGTAGTGTAATCTGTCTCCATAAATACGTAAACATATAATATGTATATGAAAAGAATGATATAAGTATTGGAAAAGACTTATTATCTGTATAAAAGATTTTTAGTCGATATGGTTATATTAGCTTTTTATTAATTCAGTTCAGAATCCGTATTGATGAATGTTCAAATAATCCCTTACGGCAATTGAAATTTATCTCGAAAGAGAGATATTGCTTTGCTCAATAGAAAACTTTTACTAATTAATAGAAAGAACAAACTGACCTAATTAGTACAACCTTAAAAGGACGTATCGCACTGCAGAAACGCTTTTGATAGAAGGGGTAAGATATATCAATTTTAGGCGTTTTCCCTCAAAAGTTTTTAATCAAACGAGTGAAAAAGTAACGCAATATAATTTTATTTTAAACTATGTATATTATTATGTACACTTACAAGTTTTATAAATTTTTTCAGCGATATATTTGAAAATATAACAGATCACACTATTAATAAAGTATAATGTATTTCGTTCAAATAAAAAAGTCAAATGAAATTAAACACTATAATAATGAATTATATATATTTTGAAATTGGTGCTTCATTTGAAAGTACTTAGCTTTTCATTGTGTGACCACGTGTGACCTCTTAAAACGAAAATTTTAATATTAAACCTCACTCTATATTTGAGCAACTACATAACATTACTGTGCCGAATTTGAATTATATTCGTGAAATGGTGTTGAAGATATGTCTGTAACAGATTAGACAAAAATAATGCGCAGTTCAATTAGTGAGTGAGTTAAGGAGATACAACAAAACAAAGAATTGTATTAACCTGAAAGGTTATCAATTTGACGTAAACATCAAAGAGTTTAATTTGACACACTCATCCTCACCATTCCCATCCGGATGGCCCCCGTCTCCAACTAAACTACACTAAATTCGCTTTATATAAGTTAATTCTAGGATAACGATGATCTATTGAAAATACTCTTTCTCTTTCATGTCATCCTAAGATAGCATAAAATTTCATTGTATAATTAACGTAATATTTAGTACTTTTATTACATAAATTATACATTTTAAATATGTTCCCTTAAAACATATTTAAAAATAGAAACTTACTTTGAAGTGGTATTAAACTTCAAGAAGTGACATTATTTAAAACTTTGTTTCTTATCCGATTTTTCCGAAGACATTAATCATACTGTTTGACGTTCTACCAAGAAACATTTTCGAAGATACTCCTTTAAGTTTATAAATGTGGACAACTTTATAACAAAATATTTTTTATTAAAAAAAATATTTACGTGTTAAAGTGGACAGTGGACTAATTTACGTCAGTAAATTAGTCCACTGTCCACTTTAATTTACGTCAGTAAATTAGTCCACTGCTGGAGATATTTGTCATACGCTGGAATGTCTTGTTATAACCACAAAGCTGACATGTGTATTATCAGATTCCTTAAAATGAATATTTTAGCATTATTTGAGAACAAAATTCTTAACTCATTTTCAACTTTTACCACCCATAAAAATATAATGTCGTATTCAGACTAGCAACGCAATGCAATCGCACTACGTAACATCAACTATATGGTATACTATAATCAAAGAATGCTTTGTATTAAAGCATTTTACTATAAGTACTAAGTTTTATAAAAAAAATGCGTAGAAAGACAAAACGGTTATTGTATTTGCCTCTATTATTTTGTAGTTTTACTATTTTTATTTTTGTGACAATAAACAAATAAATTAAACAATGTTTTATTTGCGTTCCATGTCTTGCAAATACTCATCATCACATCATTTCATAATTATAATTTGCAGTTACTTAAATACAGGTTAGTTTTGAAGGAAGGTAATTAAATAGATTTGGGTTAGAAGTAAAAAAAAAATTAAATTCAACGTAGGCGGTGTCAATTATAACTTTTTGAAGCAAACTTTCAGACATCGAATAGTCACTATTTATGTTTACTTTCTTACTTTATGTCATTTGCAATTTTTACGAAAAAAATAGCACTGTGTCCTTATTTTATAGACGTGGTAGAGCCACGCTTTGGCGATATTAGTAGTATAGTTGTAGCACGAATAGGTCAACCCCACCGGGGAAGGACCATGTTCTCACAGAATAGCAGCGTAAAACAGCAGCATAACGCCGCTGTGTTTCGTTTGGTGAGTGTAGAGAACCGCGGATACCCCTTTTACTGGAAACGATGCATTCCATCTTAATCCTCACGGGTGACAACGCATCTGCAATTCGATGTGTAGTCGAGGATGGATGTGGATGTCTATGGGCCTCAGTAACCACTTACTATCAGGTGGACTTTGTGTTCGTTTGTCACCCTTATCCTATAAAAGAATTTTAAAGAAAAACTGATTTGTTGTATTGTTCAATAAATCATTAATAATGTAATAAATTATTACAAGCTTAAAGCTTAAAAATTACTACGCATCACTCGTATCACTGAAAAAATCGTTCAGGAAGATGAAGGAAATAATCGTAAATATTGTGAACAATGTGTAGTATTTGCAAAAATTTCTGGAGTTAAAATTGCTACTAGCACACTTGTTGTTATGAAAAATCAAATAATTTAGGAGGTTTGTGGCATGGAACACTTGTGCAAGTTTATCTTGACGTTGAACTATTTTTGTTACCGTCCTTTTCTATTTCTTTGCCCAAGTCCATGCAGGGCCTTTGAGATCCTTTTGCTCTATAATTATTTCCAAACAAAATCGGGAACAGAAACTAAAAATTCTGTACAATACAACGGCGCTCCGGGTCGCGGTTTCGAATTCCGCACAGAACAAGTATTTGTCGTTCCTTTATTCATTCATAACAGTCTATCATGGCCTACAAATAATTTTGCCGTGTTGTTTGTCAATGTGCAAGTTATATATTTAAAACACCTCTATAATACTATAATAGTATATAATAATATTAAGTATGTAATAGTAATGAGGGTTATTTATTTTTAAACAGAAGAAAGAAACAACAATTTAAACACATGAAAAAGTTAATATATAAATTATATGTTTTTTTTTTTATAGGATCGGGTGACAAACGAGCACACAGTCCACCTGATGGTAAGTGGTTACTGTGACCCATAGACATCTACATCTATCCTCAATAAAGACTCAAGATGCAGATGCCTTGTCACCCGTGAGGACTAAGATGGAATGCCTCTTTGCCAGTAAAAAGGGTCTCCGGTTCTCTACACTCACCATACGAAACACAGCAGCGATAAGCTGCCATTTTACGCTGGTTTTCTGTGAGAGCGTGGTCCTTCCCCGGTCGATCCGACCCATTCGTGCTACAACCATAATATAGCTGCAGCATGGCTCTACCACGTACAATGTACCGAAACCGACGCCGAAACCTTATTTTCGGCCGCGGTCTTAGCTTTGGCCGAAACTGAATTCGAAACTTGACTAGTTACTGAGATTAAGTGTACTTTTTACACATATACAGATAGTTAACTCGTGTCAATGAAAAAGAAAAAATAACAAATATGTAATAAAAATAATCTTAACAATTTATTAAACAAATGATGGTGCCAAAAAAGCCGTACCGTTCATAATACAGCTACAGATCTAATAATAAGTTCACTAAATAATATACACATCCAATTTGGAGTTCAATTTGTGAGGTTTATCCGATAGCTCAGGGGCTTAGTGCATGCCGTAAATTTTACAGTACGCGAGCAACACTGGTTTAAGCGCCACCGTTACCTATAAAATTGTTAATTTAAGTGCAGAAGAAATATGCATGTTTAAGTACGCCAACATGTACCAATGACGTAGCATTGTTTGCTTCCGCAGCTATAGCTAAAAATGCCGCCCCTTATTTAATATGTAGTAAAATTAAAATATCAGTTTTCTCATATTTTCTGCCGACTTCCAAAAAAGGAGACGGTACTCAATTCGACGCGTATGTTTTTTTTTATGTGTTTTACCTCATAACTTTTTACTGGGTGGAACGATTTCGATGATTCTTTTTTTATATGAAAGCTGATACTTCTCGTGTGGTCCCATATGAATTTGATCAAGTCGGCTGTACAAAATTTTTAATTTTAAATTATTATGCATATATATCTATGATCATATGATAATGTAATAGCAGACTAAAGAATGACTCACGCTAGATCGTGTCGGGTCCGAGTCGAGTGTCGGCCGTAGGACGGTCAACTAATATAACATATATATTTGTATGGACACACTCACGCTATACCGAGCGGTAAACGAGTGACGGCCGAGCAACAGACAACGCTCGGAAACAACTCGGCTCGGCTCGGCCATTTCCTTGTAGTAGAAGACTTATCAGATTCTTCATCGTCCAGAGTGATCGCGATAGCCACTAATTCTAGATCGTCAAAATTCAACATGATTGGACTCTAGTTACAACACTATTTTTGCTCGGACGAGTATACTGCATCACGGCGCAACGGTATTTACTCGGTCGAGGCCCGTCTTTGCGCGGGTGTAGCACCCATGTGATGCGTATGGCCCAATTGATTTTACTCAGAAAATTTAATTACGGACATGGTATAATATATATGTCTATGGAATATTGGTGATAAATACGATTGCCGTAACAAAATCTCTGATAGTGTACGGGGTATGCAGATGGTCGACCGGCGCACATTAGTGATTTTCTCATAGACAACTTACGATGTGCGTCCGGCCTAATCCTGTCTGGCGTAGATGGCTAGTTTCTGTTGAGACTGGCCGCCGTGACCGAAATTCGGTCTGGAGGACATTATGTTTATTCTTTGACTTTTGTAAAGGGTTGTCTTTTAAAATGAAATTATATACATTATTTATATTTTAAAAATAACTACAAAAAATATATAGCGGAGGAAGGCCGCTTGATTTAAAATTAATTGTATGCGAAGTAACCTCGTCCGTTCGGTCCCCTGAGTGAGCACTATTGAAATTATTAAGTAGCATTTATTATTCTCATGGATTTATGACGTGCACAGAGGTGAATAAAAACACCGAAAAAAGATTGCATGTTCTGAAATTAAATTTTAAAAAATACACAAGGATAGTGCGACAGAATCGTTTTTCCTTATACTTGGCGTCCTGTTCCCGGTGGACGTTCTATATAGACTATTAATTTTTTTTGTGACAATGAAATGGATGTGACATACAGACGGTTTATGGAAAACATTGAAAATATGTAATATAAAAATAATGAAATATTATTTCAGTCTCTAAGTTACAACATTATGAAAGACTTTTTATAGAAAAAAAACTGAAAATTTCTTGTAATATTTCTTTTAAAAATTATAAAATAAAAATTCCTATACTCAGGAATGTGAGGGAACGCGACTCTGAATAAAACGACGTTATCTACCAAATTCGAAGTAGGTAGATAATATTTTTATCCTTTACAAGTCTTATGATGAAGCTGCTTTTTGCTAAATAATGGGTCTAGAATTCGAATCCCGATACAAAAAAAAATATATTTCTCTCCTCATCAGCCCCTATAAGTCCACTGCTGGACATGGGCCTCCCTCGTTGCTAGAAAAATAAGCCACCTTGATAATTACGCTTGGTGGACGAATTAAGAGTAACGATCGCTGTACTAAATGTCTTGCACCATTGATTCTACTTCTACGCGCTGATGTGGGTATTTCACGGCATTAACGAGCTGATCTGCTATATATTGAAAGTTTATATATAAGTAAGTATATATATAAGCTTTAATGTATTTCTAGTATTTCTCATAGTCTATGTTTTAAAGGCAAGCTGCAGTTATATTTACTGTATTGTCGCACAAATGGGGTGGCTTGACCGGGGAATAAACACGCTCTTATAGCCATATGAAACACGATAGCATTAATCAGCTGTTTTATGCTGGTATTATGTGAGAGCGTGGTCCTACGCCGACCGAGCCGATCCATTCGTGCCATAACCATAATATAGCTGCAACGTGGCTCTACCAAAGTCAAAAATAACTCATATACCATAATATATACTCATCTATAATAATCATAATATGTCTGCATAGAGCCAAGAACGAAAATTACAAAATCGGTAGAAGAAGTGGCTCTGTGGTCGAGTTATTAATAAATGTTAAATTAACGCTGTAAAAAAAAAAGTACGGAGTGAACGCAATCATCAAACAAGCCTCTGAGAAGAACGTTAATGGCAGACAGGCAGACCGACACACTGGTAGACATTGAGGTGTTTCCGAATAGCGTATGGAATATTGTTGGGCAAAGTTGCAAGAAAAAGCTAGTTAAACACTAAAAAATCACAACGCAATCATCTCATTAACAAGTTGATTTTTGCGCATGTTTTCCAGGTAGGATTAGAACAAAAGATCTGCGACGTAAGAACTAGGCTACGTGATACTTAAATAGTTACTGAACTTATGACTTCTTAATACCATTTCCGAGATGAACTAACCCTTAACAAAGCGTTTTGTACAATATTCGCCCCAACCCATTTTCAGAGCTTATTTAAACTTGAAATTGATCGTAATTTAATTTTGTTAAAAAGCTTTTACTATCTTAGCCTGTATGGTATGCATTACGTAACGGATTTCTTTAGTTTTCACCCAATTTCAGACGTCAGAATAACCCATGCCAAAATAATAATTTCGAGACTATAACCTAGTATCTCACAAAGATTAAAAGCACTCATGGTGATTTTTTTTTTAGTTTCAATACTAAATGATTACCTAGGTAAGTAACAACGAATACTGACTTTATTCCAGCAGTGACTTTTGTGGAGATAATCCAGCTTACTATGAAACCGCCTTCATTTGTTTAACGTCGGAAATAAATTTCTTCAAATTACTTTCATAGCGGATCCATAATAAAAGGATTATTCTCATAATTTTATAGAAACAAATTATGTTAAAAAGGTAACAAAAATATTTATTTTCGTTACATAATACTGTTACCGTTACAGTTACAGCCCATGAACTGGCGCTGAACATAGCCCTCCAACATAAATTGCCTCATAGGCAGGATATTTGCAATTGTTCCCACGCTTGGTTACTGCCCATCTCTTTTGTTTTGGTTTGTTTCCCTCTGTCGCCTCTAATGACTCCCACGAGACGATATGGGGTAGTGGATTATCTTACCGCCTATAATTATATAAGAGCCGTGGTAGCTCAGATGGTTAGCGCTCGCTGTAAGCTTCACAGTACTCGAGCAACCCTGGTTCGATCCCCGCCGGCACCAATGAAATTGTTAATTGCAATTTTAGGTGCTGATTTAAGATATGCTCGGCGGTGAAGGAAAACATAGTAAATTTTGTCCTAATAGCACATTAATAATTCTTGTTGGGAGAAGAGGCAATGTAAACAAAAATCAATTTTTAAAATATATTGATAATCTAAATACTTTAAATGTACATAAAATTATCTTGTTTACATTGCCTTACATACAGGGTTGGCCGCAGGAAAATAAAATAAGATATGATTTAAATTTATTAATGAATAACTTTTCATGTAATAATAATTTAAACTTGACATTTAATTGTTACAATTATAATGATAGAATTTATTTAATAGATATAAATAATTTAATTAACAAATTTTTGACTAGAGATAGGTATTACCTATCAAAATATAATTTAAGACAGATAGCAAATGTGCTATCTTATTATTTATATATTAACTCAACCAAGGACTTGGCTACACAGACATCTGCTTCTTTTGAACAGTGTAATGACTTAATATGCAATTTGGAATCAGTTCCAAGTAATTTAAATTAGAAAATGAGACAATGAGGTAATCTCTAGCAGTTATAATAACTTAAATAATTTAGAATGTGGCTTACAAATCTTTAATTGTATGACTCCACAAAAGATAATGAAAATTGTTTACACCTGGTGCATCAAAATATACAAGGCATGATAGGCAAAGAGCTAGAAATTGAGTTGTTCTTAAATAGCAACAATATTCATATTTTATGTACATTGGTTAAAAGCTTATAATTTAATGTTTAACTTCAGTAACCACCAGGTGGTCAGTTCTTTCAATAGAAATACGGTTTTAAGAGGTGGATCCTTAATATTAGCTAGTAAATTATTATCATGTAAAGAACGTAAAGATATTGTGAGCCTCTCTGTTGAGCGAACTGTAGAAATGGCATGTGTTGAGTTTGAGCACCTCATTGTTGTGAGCGTCTACAGACCCCCATGTTGTACATATGATGCTTTTGAAAACATAAGTCTTTGCTAAGTTTAATAAACAGAATAAGTCTGTTGTAATATGTGGAGACTTTAATATCAATCTCATAGAAGCTTCCTCCATCAATATTAAATTTAGATCATTGTTTAAATCATATGGTCTTTTTAATTTATTTATAGAGCCAACGCGTATTTCTCAATCTAGTGTAACATGTATAGATAACATTTTTACAAATGTTAAGCCGTTGCATAAATGTATAATTCAAAAATTAAGTTCTGATCACTGTGGACAAGTAGTTTCGTTACCTTATGTTCACAAAAAGCAGGTAGATGAGAAACTTGTGTCTGTTCCAGTAAATGCACGTCGCTTGGAGAAATTTAGAAGTAACATAGTGAAAAAACTTCCATCACTTTCATACCAAAATGATCCTAATTTTTTGTATGGAACATTATTTAAGCTTATTTGCAATGAATTTAATAATACTTTTACTTCTAAAACATTCTCCTTGAACAGTCGGAAGTCATTCAATGAATGGGCGACAGTAGGAGTCCATAAGTGCAGGCATAGGTTATATGATCTTTACAATGAATGGTCATATAATCATAGCGTCGAATTTAGGGAATATGTAAAAAAAATATTCAAAAATATTTAAAAGAGTGTGCTCTTTGCATTTGAGCAACAAAATTAAGACGGCTTCCAATAAAATTAAAATGACATGAAGTATAATTAATAGCAAAACTGGTAAGATCAACTCTCGCAATTCAAATTACCAGTTAAGTTTTAACAACAAATTAACTGTATCAGATCAGGACGTAGCAATGGTTTTTGAGAAATATTTTACTGATATTCTCTTTTACTGAGAATCATTACTTAAACAAAATGTAAATGCGTGTACAAAGAATTTTACATTTCATAAAGTGTCATCAAAAGATATTGTAATATATTTTAAAACTATTGATATTAAGAAAACTGCGAATCTGTGGGGGATTTCCGATAAAGTTATTGCGTCTATAATAGATACAATCGCGCCTCATTTAGCTATTATTTTTAATACTAGTATAGAATCTGGTGTGTTTCCTGATTTAATGAAGCATAGTAAAGTAATATCTTTATTTAAATCTGGTAGTACATTAGACCCCGCCAATTTTAGACCTATTTCTGTACTACCAACACATAGTAAGATTTTTGAAAAATTGTTCTGGATCAAATGTTACATTTTTTTAATATAAATAATTTACTTCATAAAAATCAATTTGGTTTCACAAGGGGTCGCTCGACAACTTATGGCGGTGTTGAGCTGATTAAATATATCTTTAATGCATGGGAGAATTCACAGGATGCTTTGGGTATATTTTGGGACCTATCCAAGGCCTTCGATTGTGTTCACCATGAAACATTAATCAGGAAACTTCAACACTACGGTGTAAGAAGTGATGCTCTTAAATTAATTATTTCATATTTAAGTAAGAGAACGCAAAAAGTTATCGTTAACAATATGAGCTCTTCCGGATCGATGGTACAAATGGGCGTGCCTCAAGGGTCAATTCTCGGCCCCTTCCTGTTTCTTGTATACATTAATGACTTACCTTACATAGTAGGAGATAACCATGATATAGTATTATTTGCAGATGACACTTCTTTAATTTTCAAATTAAGTCGACAATTACTAAAATATGACGAAGTAAATAATGCTATATCTAAATTAGTAAATTGGTTCAATGTTAATAATTTGCATTTAAATTGCACTAAAACGAAATGTATGAAATTCATGACTCCAAATGTCAAACAATTAAATACTAATGTAATTTTAAATGGGGAGAAACTGAGTCTTGTAGATACCACCATTTTTCTTGGAACCACACTAGACGCGAAGCTTCAATGAAGCCCCCATATATTAAAACTAGCAAGCAGACTTAGTTCTGCAGCATATGCTGTAAAAAAAATTAGAAGTCTTACCAGTGTTGAAACAGCTAGACTAGCTTACTTTAGCTATTTCCATAGCATAATGTCGTATGGTATTTTGCTATGGGGACACGCAGCTGACACTGAAATTATATTTGTTTTACAGAAGAGGGCCATAAGAGAAATTTATGATTTAAAGCCTAAAGAGTCGCTGCGACAAAAAATTAAGGAAATTAATATATTAACTTTGGCCTCTCAATACATTTATGAAAATGTAATGTACGTACACGAAAATAAAAGTAGTTTTACAAAAATAAGTGATATTCATTATGTAAATACTAGGAACAGACACAATCTAGTAGTACCAGTTATTCGACTCCATCGAATCAGTAATTCATTCTTGGGTATACGCTTTTACAACAAAATTCCAGAAAATATACAAAATTTGACCTGCTCAAAGTTCAAAAACTTTATTAAACTAAGTTTGTATAAAAGGGGTTATTATAATATTAAAGAATTTATGGATGATAATAACCCCTGGAAATGAGGTGATCGCTACCAAGCTATTTCTAATTTGTTGTGTTGTTAATTTCTATAACATACATGATTGTAAGCTGTTATTTTAAAAAAGAGTCCCACTGGGTTTCTTGCTGGTTCTTCCTAGGACAGAGGTTTTTTTCCGAACCAGTGGTAATCAAACAAAAGAGTGACTTTCAATAAGTATTATTTATAATCTATATTGAATAAAAAAAAGTTTCAGAAAATTCTATATTTCTATTAGCGCCTATAAATCAAGAGTCCAACGATTTGTCGCATAAAATCGTATCTAACAATCATATTTAACATTTAAATGATATAAAAAGCACATTGTCAGAAATATAAATGATTGTTGAACTTATTAATATTTTTTTTAAATCAATTAATTGGTTTTTTATGTAAAAATAGCAATCGCGTTTGATATTGTCGGAAAAGCCAACATAAACAATGAATTGCTAGGGTTGTCAGAATGGGAAGTAATAAAAAATAAACAACTGATTTAATTTTATTTCACTTTTAAACAAATTAATAACTTAATCAGATAATTAGTGTTCATAAATAATAAAAATAGGTTATAGGACTCACAATTTTTACCGCACTTGTAGGGTGAACCACTTTAATTTGCGTGACAGGACAAGCGTAGTGGCCGTTAGCCGAACGGGAGCGCTCCACCCGCGTCTCGCCCCGCACAGCACCGCACTATTGCCCCGTCTAGACGCATTCGATGACTAACTGTTAGTGGTAGTTAGACTGTGCAATTAGTGTAAAAGATTTAGATACAGCATGGTAGCGACCATCTCATTCCCACGGGTTATTATCAATCTTGTACTCTTTAAAACAAATTTTGATTAATAACATTTTTAACCCTTTTAATCATTAAGGTCTGCATATTTTATAGGACTTTATTGTAAAAGCGTATACATTAAACCGTGAAGGAATCTTCTCTCGAGTCTTTAGAGTCGAGTAACTGGTACAACTAACTTGTGGTTGTTCCTAGTATATAGAGAATGCACGTCACTATTTTAATAAAACTATTTTTGTTTTTGTGTAAGCTAACTATGAGTTAAATAATTGTCAATAATGTTAAACATTATTTAACTGATAGTAAACTGTCAATATTCTTGTACCGTGTAGTGGCGGTGTAATAATAACCTTTATGCCATCATATCATCTCATCCTGAAAATGGCGAAAGAGTTGACAGAGCAGAACAAACTAGGAGATGAGTAGCAACGTTCTCTTATAACAACTAGAAAATAAAAAGTTGCTCTTACCAACCCGCCTGTCAAACGGTTACAGTCAAATATATCGCTTATTTAATTTAATATAAACCTTAGTAAAATTAATAATTTACTGACTTCAAAATAAATGGGGTCTGCTAAATATTTATTATAAGGAATTTATGATAAGTAAACAATTACTATAAATAATATGTGCTATACTGCAAACCCGATAACTGATTTTCGACACACGGCACATGATCATCCTGTTAATGAAACGCAGTTTTAGGATATTATTAATATCCTAAAAGGTTATTACTAGATCAAGCATACTATTTACACACTGCCAGAAAATGAAAGCTATATTGAAGTTGACGACACTTTGAGTTACTAATTAAAAATATGTTTGTCCTTTTCTTTTTTCAACTTAATAGCGTTTAAATTGTACAAAACTTATACGTTAGAGCTGAGATTCCGAAATACTCAAGGTATATTAGATAATAAGTATTTAAATTAAAAATTAGCTATCAGTTGAACCCTAATGGTGGCAATCAGACAACTCAACTGCTCTTGATACGTACGATATTTTACGTGGTAGAGCCATGCTGCAACTATATTAATAGTGTGGTTGTAGCACGAATGGGTCGGCTCGACCGGGGAAGGATATCTCTCACAGAATACCAGCGTCAAATAGCAGCTTAATGCTACTGTGTTTTGTATGGTGAGTGTAGAGAACCGGAGAACCTTTTTGCTGAATAAGAGGCATTCTATCTTAGTCCTCATGGCTGACAACGCATCTGCATTTTAATTCGCAAACGAAGACAGATGTAGATGTCTATGGACCACAGCAAACACTTAACATCAGGTGGACTGTGTGCTCAATTGTCACCCTTATTCTATAAAAAAAATTACTATACGTACGATAAGGTAACTAGGTCGCGTAGCGTTGGCTAGATTAACTGTAGGTAAGCCGTACGTATTCCCCAAAACAAACGTGGCACAAACATCCCGTACAAAGAAAAATAATGTAATATAGGTGTATATAGTTGAACAGTATAAAAGATCGATCTATTAAATATAATAATTAATGTTCGACCGAAACAGGATTTTTAGCCGAAACCGACGCCGAAAAATTTTCTTCGGCAGCGGTCTTAGTTTTGGCCAAAACCGAAATCGAAACTTGAAATATCAAAATTTCTATTGTATAGTTACTGAGATTAAGTGTACTTTTTACACATATACAGACAGTTAACACGTGTTAAAGAAAAAGCAACAATAACAAATATGTAATAATAATAATCTTAACAATTTATTAAGCAAACTAGCTGTTCTCCGCGACTTCGTACGCGTGTTAGGGTTTTTATTTTTTTACGCGGAACCATAACTATTTTTCTAAAATAAAAGTAGCCTAAGTTACTCCTTATGACATCAGCTATATGCCAGTGAAGGTCCCGTCAAAATCGGTTCTGCCGTTTCGGAGATTAGCCGGAACAAACAGACAGACAGACAGACAAAAATTTTAAAAATTGTATTTTAGTTATAAGTACCGTATTTACTTTCATATGCATTTAGTAAAAAGCTGTTATTTCGATATTACAAATAGACACTTCAATTTTATTTATTTGTATAGATAATGGTGACAAAAAAGCCGTACCTTCATAATACAGCTACAGATCTAATAATAAGTTCACTAAATAATATACACATCCAATTTGGAGTTCAATTTGTGAGGTTTATCCGGTAGCTCAGGGGCTTAGCGCCTGCCGTAAATTTTACAGTACGCAAGCAACACTGGTTTGAGCGCCACAGTTACCATTTTTTTTATAGGATAAAGGTGACAAACGAGCACACAATCTATCTGATGGTAAGTGGTTGCTGTGGCCCATAGACAGATGTCTATGGGCCACAGCAACCACTTACCATCTCTCATCTATCTCGATTACGAATCAAAATTCAGATGCGTTATTACCTGTGAAGACTAAGATGGAATGCCTCGTTTCCAGTAAAAAGGGTCTCCGATTCTCTACGCTCACCATACAAAACACAACAGCATTAAGCTGCTATTTTACGCTGGTAATCTGTGAGAGCGTGGTCCTTCCCCGGTCGAGTCGACCCACTCGTGCTACAACCATAAAATAGCTGCAGCATAGCTCTACCACGTACAAAACCTACTATACTACTACCTATAAAATTGTTAATTTAAGTGCAGAAGAAACCTGCATATTTAAGTTCGCCAACACGTACCAATGACGTAGCATTGATTGCTGCCGCTCGAGGCAGCTATAGCTAAAAATGCCGTCCCTTAATTAATATGTAGTAAATTTAAATTATTAGTTTTCTCATATTTTTATGCATATATATCTATGATCATATGATAATGTAATAGCAGACTAACTCTCTTTTCGGAATGTCAGAAGACGGACTCTACCTACATTTTGTTCTCTAGACGCCGCATACCATCAAAAATTCCGCGAGTGTGTGATGCGCATGCCCCAGTTGTTTTTACTCAGAATATTATATATATATTATTTACGTATTTACTTGTCTATGAAATATTGGTGATAAATACGAATGCCGTAACAAAATTTCTGATAGTGTATGGGTATGCAGATGGTCGTCCGGCGCGCATTAGTGATTTTCTTATAGACAACTTACGATGTGCGTCCAGCTAATCCTGTCTAACGCAGATGGATAGTCTCCGTTGAGACTGGCCGCCGTGACCGAAATTCGGTCTGGAGGACATTATCCTTTTACTTGTGTAAAGTTTGTTTTTTAAAATGCTTTATAAATTATTTATCTTTTAAAAATAACTACAATAAACATACAACATGTAACAAAAACATATTTTTCGAGTTTTAAAAAAAAAAGTTATTTCTATACGTTTGAATACTGATCCTGATAACGTAGTTAACGGGAACCACAGGGTTTTTGTTACATGTTGTATAGCGGAGGAAGGGCGCTTGCTTTAAAATTAATCGTATGCGATGTAACCTCGTCCGTTCGGTCCCCGGAATGAGCACTATTGAAATTATTAAGTAACATTTATTATTCTCATGGATTTATGACGTGCACGGAGATGAATAAAAACACCGAAAAAGATTGCATGTCCTGAAATTAAATTTTCAAAAATACACACGGATAGTGCGACAGAATCGTTTTTCCTTATACTTGGCGTTCTGTTCCCGGTGGACGTTCTATATAGACTATTAACTTTTTTGTGACAATGAAATTGATGTGACATACAGACGGTATATGGAAAACATTGAAAAAATGTAATATAAAAATAATGAAATATTATTTCAGTCGCAAAGTTACAACATTATGAAAGATTTTATTAATAGAAAAACACTGAAAATTTCTTGTAATATTTCTTTTTAAAAATTGGACAAATTCCATAATCAGGAATGTGAAGGAACGCGACTCTGAATAAAACGACGTTACCTACCAAATTCAAAGTAGGTAGATAATATTTTTATCCTTTACAAGTCTTATGATGAAGCTGTTTGTCACTAAATAATGGGTCTAGAATTCGAATCCCGATACAAAAAATATATTTCTCTCTTCATCAGCCCCTGTCAGTCCACTTCTGGACATGGGCCTCCCTCGTTGCTAGAAAAATAAGCCACCTTGATCATTACGCTTGGTAAGCGAATTACGAGTAACGATCGCTGTACTAAATGTCTTGCACCATTGATGCTGCTTCCTCGCGCCGATCTGGGTATTTCACGGCATTAACGAGCTGATCTGCTATATAATGAAAGTTTTAAGCTTTATGATCATTCTAGTATTTCTCATTTTCAAGGCATGCTGCAAATGGGTTGGCTTGACCCGGGAATGAACACGCTCTTATCGAACCACCACCACCAGCATAGAACTGGAAAAAGGTCATTTCATCTGAGTACTCAGGGGTGACAACGCATCCACATTCTGATTTTTAATCGAAGATAAATGTCTGGATGAAATGCTGCAGATGGGCAGTAGTGTCTTCCTAATAACGACTAAAATTAAAAAACTTCGGTTGCCAACCTGCAACCTGCGTGGCAACTATAACAAATGAGGTCTCCCTTATATATTACCCCTATGAGGTAATATATGAGGGAGACCTGTGTTCAACAGTGGACTTTAATAGGTTGTTATGATAATCAATGTTTTTTTATAAAATAAAAGAGACAAATGAGCACACAGTCCAGCT
The DNA here is from genome assembly GCA_963668995.1 of Parnassius mnemosyne. Classification (NCBI taxonomy): domain Eukaryota; kingdom Metazoa; phylum Arthropoda; class Insecta; order Lepidoptera; family Papilionidae; genus Parnassius; species Parnassius mnemosyne. Next base: position 28,044,119 of record CAVLGL010000057.1, read on the forward strand.
GATGGTAAGTGGATGCTGTGGCCCATAGACAACTACATTTATCCTCGATTTAGAATCAATATGCAGCTATGCGTTGTTGCCCCTGAGGACTACGTTAGAATGTCTCGTTTCCAGTAAAAAGGATTTCCAATACTCTATACTCGCCACATTAAGCTGCTATTTTACGCTAGAATTATGTGAGAGCGTGGTCCTACGGTCGGCACGGCCGGGGTAGGAGTCATACCCCGGCCGTGCCGACCCATTCGTGCTATAACCCTAATATAGCTGCAATATGGCTCTAACGCAGACAAAAATGACTCATATCTCATAATATATACTCACATATATATCAATCATAATATGTCTGCATAGAACCAAAAACGAAAATTATAAAATCGATAGAAGAAGTGGCTCTGTGGTCGAGTTATTAATAAATGTTATATTAACATACAGAGAGGTGTAAGACAGGGCGACGTTATATCCCCGAAACTCTTCACCGCTGCATTGGAAGACGTTTTCAAGCTTCTGGACTGGAAAGGATACGGTATTAACATCAACATATTAAACTAAGTTTGTATAAAAAGGGTTATTATAATATTAAGGAATTTATGGATAGTAATAACCCCTGGGAATGAGGTGATCGCTACCAAGCTATTTCTAATTTGTTGTGTTGTTAATTTGTGTAACATACATGATTTTAAGCTGTTATTTAAAACAAAAGTCCCGCTTGGTTTCTTGCTGGTTCTTCCCAGGACAGAGGTTTTTTTCCGAGCCAGTGGTAATCAAACAAAAGAGTGACTTTCAATAAGTATTATTTATAATCTATATTGAATAAAAAAAAGTTTCTAAAGTTTCTATAAGAAACAGAAACAGAAACAGAAACTTTTTTATTCAATATAGATTATAAATAATACTTATTGAAAGTCACTCTTTTGTATGATTACCACTGGTTCGAAAATAAACCTCTGTCCTGGGAAGAACCAGCAAGAAACCCAGCTGGACTTTTTTTAAAATAACAGCTTACAATCATGTATGTTCCACAAATTAACAACACAATAAATTAGAAATAGCTTGGTAGCAATCACCTCATTTCCAGGGGTTATTACTATCCATAAATTCCTTAATATTATAATAACCCTTTTTATACAAACTTAGTTTAATAAAGTTTTTGAACTTTGAGCAGGTCAAATTTTGTATATTTTCTGGAATTTTGTTGTAAAAGCGTATACATCACCCCAAGAATGAATTACTGACTCGATGGAGTCGAGTAACTGGTACTACTAGCTTGTGACTGTTCCTAGTATTTACAGAATGAATATCACTTATTTTTGTAAAACTACTTTTAGTATTGTGTACGTACATTACATTTTCATAAATGTATTGAGAGGCCTAAGTTAATATATTAATTTCCTTAAATTTTTGTCGCAGTGACTCTTTAGGCTTTAAATCATAAATTGCTCTTATGGCCCTCTTCTGTAAAACAAATATAATTTCAGTGTCAGCTGCGGTGTCCCCATAGCAAAATACCATACGACATTATGCTATGGAAATAGCTGAAGTAAACTAGTCTAGCTGTTTCAACACTGGTTAGACTTCTAATCTTTTTTACAGCATATGCTGCAGAACTAATTCTGCTTGCTAGTTTTGATATATGGGGGCTCCATTGAAGCTTCGCGTCTAGTGTGATTCCAAGAAAAATGGTGGTATCTACAAGACTCAGTTTCTCCCCATTTAAAACTACATTAATATTTTATTGTTTTACATTTGGAGTCATAAATTTCATACATTTCGTTTTAGTGCCATTTAAATGCAAATTATTAACATTGAACCAATTTACTAATTTAGATATAGCATTATTTAGTTCGTCATATTTAAGCAATTGTCGACTTAATTTGAAAATTAAAGAAGTGTCATCTGCAAATAATACTATATCATGGTTATCTCCTACTATGTAAGGTAAGTCATTAATGTATACAAGACACAGAAAGGGGCCTTGAATTGAGCCTTGCGGCACGCCCATTTGTACCATCGAACCGGAAGAACTCATACTGTTAATGACAACTTTTTGCGTTCTCTTGCTTAAATATGAAATAATTAATTTAAGAGCATCACTTCTTACACCGTAGTGTTGAAGTTTCCTGATTAATGTTTCATGGTGAACACAATCGAAGGCTTTGGATAGGTCACAAAATATACCCAAAGCATCCTGTGAATTCTCCCATGCATTAAATATATATTTAATCAGCTCAACACCGGCATCAGTTGTCGAGCGACCCCTTGTGAAACCAAATTGATTTTTATGAAGTAAATTATTTATATTAAAGAAATTTAACATTTGATCAAGAATATTTTTTTCAAAACTCTTACTAAGTGTTGGTAGTACAGAAATAACAGCATATATTTCTATTAGCGCCTATAAATCAAGATTCCAACGTTTTGTCGCATAAAATCGTATCTTACAATCATATTGAACATTTACATGATATAAAAAGCACATTGTCAGAAAGATAAATGATTGTTGAATTTATTAATATTTTTTAAATCAATTAATTGCTATTTTTACATAAAAAGTGGTTTTTTATGTAAAAAGATTAACTGTAGGTAAGCCGTACGTATTCCCCAAAACAAACGTGGCACAAACATCCCGTACAAAGAAAAATAATGTAATATAGGTGTATATAGTTGAACAGTATAAAAGATCGATCTATTAAATATAATAATTAATGTTCGACCGAATCAGGATTTTTAGCCGAATCCGACGCCGAAAAATTTTCTTCGGCCGCGGTCTTAGTTTTAGCCGAAACCGAATTCGAAACTTGAAATATCAAAATTTCTATTGTATAGTTACTGAAATTAAGTGTACTTTTTATACATATACAGACAGATAACTCGTGTTAATGAAAACAATACAATAGCAAATATGTAATAATAATAATCTTAACAATTTATTAAACAAACTAGCTGTTCCCCGCGACTTCGTTCGCGTGTTAGGGTTTTTATTTTTTTGCGCGGAACCATAATTCTTTTTCTAAAATAAAAGTAGCCTAAGTTACTCCTTTTGACATCAGCTATCTGCCAGTGAATTAAAAAAATTAGCCGGAACAAACAGACAGACAGACAGACAAAAATTTTAAAAATTGTATTTTAGTTATAAGTACCGTATTTACTTTCATATGCATTTAGTAAAAAGCTGTTTCTTCGACATTACAAATAGACACTTCAATTTTATTTATTTGTATAGATAATAGTGACAAAAAAGCCGTACCTTCATAATACAGCTACAGATCTAATAATAAGTTCACTAAATAATATTCACATCCAATTTGGAGTTCAATTTGTGAGGTTTATCCGGTAGCTCAGGGGCTTAGCGCCTGCCGTAAATTTTACAGTACGCAAGCAACACTGGTTTGAGCGCCACAGTTACCATTTTTTTTATAGGATAAAGGTGACAAACGAGCACACAGTCTATCTGATGGTAAGTGGTTGCTGTGTCCCATAGACATCTGTCTATGGGCCACAGCAACCACTTACCATCTCTCATCTATCTCGATTACGAATCAAAATTCAGATGCGTTATTACCCGTGAAGACTAAGATGGAATGCCTCGTTTCCAGTAAAAACGGGTCTCCGATTCACTACGCTCACCATACAAAACACAACAGCATTAAGCTGCTATTTTAGGCTGGTATTCTGTGAGAACGTGGTCCTTCCCCGGTCGAGTCGACCCACTCGTGCTACAACCATAAAATAGCTGCAGCATGGCTCTATATATATATATATGTCTATGAAATATGGGTGATAAATACGATTGCCGTAACAATATTTCTGATAGTGTATGGGTATGCAGATGGTCGTCCGGCGCGCATTAGTGATTTTCTTATAGACAACTTACGATGTGCGTCCAGCTAATCCTGTCTAACGCAGATGGATAGTCTCCGTTGAGACTGGCCGCCGTGACTGAAATTCGGTCTGGAGGACATTATCCTTTTACTTGTGTAAAGTTTGTTTTTTAAAATGTTTTATAAATTATTTATCTTTTAAAAATAACTACAATAAATATACAACATGTAACAAAAACCCTGTGGTTCCCGTTAAGTACGTTATCAGGATCAGTATTCAAACCTATAGAAATAACTTTTTTAAAAACTCGACCATATTTTTTTTATTTTATTTAAAAAATATATTTTATGTGGTTTTATTACCTCTTACTGACACTAGCCGATGTTAAAGCTAAGTAAAGCGGGGTCTTTGACAATCCTCTTACTCCCCAGACAATGCAGAGGTAATAAAACCACATACAACTTGCATACAGTTATTTTTTTTTATAAAAAAAAAACATTGTTCGAGTTTTTAAAAAAAAAAGTTATTTCTATAGGTTTGAATACTGATCCTGATAACGTACTTAACGGGAACCACAGGGTTTTTGTTACATATTGTATAGCGGAGGAAGGGCGCTTGCTTTAAAATTAATCGTATGCGATGTAACCTCGTCCGTTCGGTCCCCGGAATGAGCACTATTGAAATTATTAAGTAACATTTATTATTCTCATGGATTTATGACGTGCATGGAGGTGAATAAAAACACCGAAAAAGATTGCATGTCCTGAAATTTAATTTTCAAAAATACACACGGATAGTGCGACAGAATCGTTTTTCCTTATACTTGGCGTTCTGTTCCCGGTGGACGTTCTATATAGACTATTAACTTTTTTGTGACAATGAAATTGATGTGACATACAGACGGTATATGGAAAACATTGAAAAAATGTAATATAAAAATAATGAAATATTATTTTAGTCGCAAAGTTACAACATTATGAAAGATTTTATTAATAGAAAAACACTGAAAATTTCTTGTAATATTTCTTTTTAAAAATTGGACAAATTCCATAATCAGGAATGTGAAGGAACGCGACTCTGAATAAAACGACGTTACCTACCAAATTCAAAGTAGGTAGATAATATTTTTATCCTTTACAAGTCTTATGATGAAGCTGCTTGTCGCTAAATAATGGGTGTAGAATTCGAATCCCGATACAAAAAATATATTTCTCTCTTCATCAGCCCCTGTCAGTCCACTTCTGGACATGGGCCTCCCTCGTTGCTAGAAAAATAAGCCACCTTGATCATTACGCTTGGTAAGCGAATTACGAGTAACGATCGCTGTACTAAATGTCTTGCACCATTGATGCTGCTTCCTCGCGCCGATCTGGGTATTTCACGGCATTAACGAGCTGATCTGCTATATAATGAAAGTTTTAAGCTTTATGATCATTCTAGTATTTTTCATTTTCAAGGCATGCTGCAAATGGGTTGGCTTGACCCGGGAATGAACACGCATCGAACCACCACCACCAGCATAGAACTGGAAAAAGGTCATTTCATCTGAGTACTCAGGGGTGACAACGCATCCACATTCTGATTTTTAATCGAGGATAAATGTCTGGATGAAATGCTGGAGATGGGCAGTAGTGTCTTCCTATACTAATAACGACTAAAATTAAAAAACTGCGGTTGCCAACCTGCAACCTGCGTGGCAATTATAACAAATGAGGTCTCCCTCATATGTTACCTCTATGAGGTAATATATGAGGGAGACCTGTGTTCAACAGTGGACTTTAATAGATTGTAATGATAATCAATGTTTTTTTATAAAATAAAAGAGACAAATGAGCACACAGTCCAGCTGATGGTAAGTGGATGCTGTGGCCCATAGACAACTACATTTATCCTCGATTTAGAATCAATATGCAGCTATGCGTTATTGCCCCTGAGGACTACGTTAGAATGTCTCGTTTCCAGTAAAAAGGATTTCCAGTACTCAATACTCGACATATTAAGCTGCTATTTTACGCTAGAATTATGTGAGAGCGTGGTCCTACGGTCGGCATGGCCGGGGTAGGAGTCATACCCCGGCCGTGCCGACCCATTCGTGCTATAACCCTAATATAGCTGCAATATGGCTCTTACCTGTGTTAGAAATGAGGATACTGGAAATATTGTTGTCTGTACAAAAGTGACTCATATCTCATAATATATACTCACATATATATCAATCATAATATGTCTGCATAGAACCAAAAACGAAAATTATAAAATCGATAGAAGAAGTGGCTCTGTGATCGAGTTATTAATAAATGTTTTATTAACATGCAGAGAGGTGTAAGACAGAGTGACGTTATATCCCCAAAACTCTTCACCGCTGCATTGGAAGACGTTTTCAAGCTTCTGGACTGGAAAGGATACGGTATTAACATCAATGGCGAGTACATCACTCATCTTCGATTTGTCGACGATATAGTCCTTATGGCAGAATCGCTGGAGGATCTAAGCACCATGCTCAATGACCTCAATAGTGTCTCCCAACGGATAGGTCTTAAGATGAACATGGACAAAACAAAGATCATGTTCAATGTCCATGTCACACCTATGCCGGTAGTTGTTGGGAGCACTAAGCTCGAAGTTGTTGACGAGTATGTTTACCTGGAACAAATAGTCCGACTAGGTAAGTCCAACTTCGACCGAGAGGTCAATCGACGGATTCAACTCGGTTGGGCAGCGTTCGGTAAACTACGACACATCTTCTCGTCAGACATTCCTCAAAACCTTAAAACGAAATTATACAACCAGTGCGTGTTGCCAGTGATGACTTACGGATCTGAGACGTGGTCCTTCACTGCTGGCCGTATGAGGAAGCTCAAGGTTGCTCAGCGAGCTATGGAGAGGGCTATGCTCGGAGTTTCTCTGCGTGATAAACTTAGAAATGAGGATATCCGCAGAAGAACCAGAGTGACCGACATAGCCCAACGGATTAGTAAGCTGAAGTGGCAGTGGGCCGGCCATATAGCTCGAAGAACCGACAACCGATGTGGAAGAAGGGTTCTTGAGTGGCAGCCTCGTACCGGTAGGCGAAGTGTAGGGCGACCCCCCACGAGATGGAGTGACGACCTGGTAAGACATGCAGGAAGTCGATGGATGCAGGTGGCTCAGGACTGTGATTTGTTTTGGGGGAGGCCTATGTTCAGCAGTGGACTTATGAAAGGTTGTAATGTTGATGATGATATTAGCGCTGTAAAAAAATTTCGAAAGGAACGTAATCACCAAACAAGCCTCTGAGAAGAACTTTAATGGCAGACAGGCAGACAGACACACTGCTAGACATTGAGGTGTTCCCAAATTGCGCATGGAATATAGTTGGGCAAAGTCGCAAGAAAAAGCTAGTCAAACACTAAAAAATCACAATGGAATCATCTCAGGAACAACTTGATTTTTTGCGCACATTTTTCAGCTAGGATTAGAACAAAGATCCGCGACGGAAGAACTAGGCTACATGATAATCAAAAATAGTTACTGAACTATTTTGATTATCATGTAGAACTTCTTAATACCATTTCGGACATGAACTAACCCTTTACAAAAGGAAAGCGTTTTGTACATTATTCGCACCAACCCATTTTCAGAGCTTATTTAAACTTGAAATTGATCGTAATTTAATTTTGTTGAAAAGCTTTTACTATATTGACCTGTATGTATGCATGTACGTAACGGATTTTTTTAGTTTTCCCCCCAGTTTCAGACGTCAGAATAACCCATGCCAAAATAATAATTTCGAAACTATAACCTAGTATCTCACAAGGATTAAAAGCACTCATGGTGATTTTTTGTAGTTTTAATACTAAATGATTACCTAGGTAAGTAACAACGTATACTGACTTTATTCCAGTAGTGACTTTTGTGGAGATAATCCAGCTTACTATGAAACCGCTTTCATTTGTTTAATGTCGTAAATAAATTTCTTCAAATTACTTTCATAGCGGATCCGTGGTAGTCAGTAATACAAGGATGATTCTCATAATTTTATAGAAACAAATTATATTAAAAAGGTAATTCAAGTTAAACATTTATTTACATTACATAATACTGTTACCGTTACAGTTACAGCCCATGAACAGGCGCTGAACATAGGCCTAGAACATAGATTGCCTCTTATGCAGGATATTTGCAATTGTTGCCACGCACTGCTAGCTACTGCCCATATCCTTTGATTTGGTTTGTTTCCCTCTGTCGCCTCTAATGACTCCCACGAGACGATATGGGTTAGTGGATTATCTTACCGCCTATAATAATACAAAACAATAATAAAACTAAAAACTATTATCCTCATATTACTAGATACTATTAGAGTGCTATGTGAGAATTTTAGTTTTTAGATTTTATAAGCGATATAGTGCCAAGAACGTTGGCTGCTTTCTCGCTGAATGATTTCATTTGAATAAAATTAATGAAATTTAAATTAATTAATAATATTTCGAGTACATGTAACTCCACCAATACGTATTGGGACTAAGAGTTATGTTAGCTATGTTTGCTTTTTTTAATTTTTATTGCATGTTATAATTCATTATATTTCATGTACACAGAGGATGTTTTAGCACAGAATGTAATAATTTAGCATGGATTATTTTGAAATGGATGATAGAAGCGAATACACTAATTTGTAGTAGTAGTAGTAGTAGTGCCGCCTTCTCAGATATTTCTACAGCCAAGCAACTCCGCACAGCTGTGTTCCAGTTTGAAGAAAATTAACTTAGTATAAGTATAGAGTGTGCGGCATTTTATCTTAGTCCCCTAGGATGACAATGAATCTGTGACATTTATTGTTTGAGTTTGTTGACAATGAGTTTTATATTATTATCTTATATTCGCTTATGAAATTTTGTATAGCTTTTCATACTGTATTAGTACTGAATAAACATCATCCTTTGTTTCAAATGCATTGCACCTGCTGCATGACGGTACACATATCTAGTCAACTTTGTTTGAATTTAGTTAAAGACGTGAATGAGCTACATGGACATATTTGGCTGCATTTTTATTTTTCAAATTAAGTTATTTATCCCTATACCGGTGCCAATGAGCAGAGATTTCCCGACGCATCACCAGTTAAATGTGGTGTTCATTTATTGCATGCCTAGCGAAAAGCGCGTAGGTATGTTCTACTAGCTCCTAAAAATCAAGGTTCCAACGTTTTGTCGCATAAAATCGTATCTAAAAATCATATTGATAATATAAATAATATAAAAAGCACATTGTCAGAAAGATAAATGATTGTTGAACTTATTAATATTTTTTTAAATCGATTAATTGCTATTCTTACATAGAAAAGTGCTTTTAGTGGCTTATGGTGTATATTTATCAAGTCCGCATGGAGTGGTAAACACGATAAATTTTGAATATATTAATTGTTTATCTCAATCAATTTTTAATTTTTAATCTCTTCATCTATCATGTGGAAAGCCATGGAATGTAAATGGCAGTTTAATTTTTTTTTGTTTAGTTAAAATTAATATTTTTCGGCTAGGAAATGTCGAAATTTTCGGTGTTTTAGCAGCCTTGTATTATTTTTTTTTTTGTAAATAGACTGCAGCAGTCTGATTGCCTTACTCAGTTCGGCGCGGTTCGGCGTCAATCGCCATCATGAGTGGATACTGTATTGGTTGTTTGCAGCGGCTCAAAAAGATCGCTGTACAAATACAAAATATTCCAAAAACCAAATTTCATACATATTTGATTATTATAATAATCAGAGATTTTTATTACAATATTTTAAAAATACAGAATAAATAATAGTAGTACGTACTAAAAGTAAGTAGGATGCATAGACATATACTGGCATATTTTGGCGACAACTTGAGTCAGCAGAAAGCTGATAGTTGGCGATGGTATCTCAAAGCGCCTAAGCAATCATCATCATCAAAACCTTATCTTGAGAATCACATCACCATCAGAGCACTTGTTTCACCGTTTCCATTAATAGTTCACATGCGCAGACACTTAATACACAAAATCGCACCGCTTTTACATATCAAAATCCACTTTAAACGATAATACAGGAGCAGCAAACCGCCGCCGGTCAAATTCGCGCCAAAACTCCTACGTCTAGGACGTTATGGAGTTACCTGAATGATGATAGGATGATCATATGAGCATTATGAGTCGTGCACTTTTGGATTTTCCAAACTTTTTTTAAATTGAAGTTTGAGATAAAATTATTGGAAAATTGGAAGTATAATAATAAGGGTATTAGTGAAAGCTTGTGTGTATTTAAATTACTTTAAAAATTTCCCTATAATCATGTTATAAGTAATTTTTTTAATGCGCTTAGTGCATCCACAATTGGATTTACCAATCGTTTTTAGTATATTTACTTCAATTTCTAACTTACGGGTGACCAAGGAAGACGTAGGAAACCTTCTTGTAGAGCGATTACTGCTTACTTCTACTTGGGCTTCCTACTCTTTGGGCCCTACCTGTCAGTGGCGGCAGATGCCGTACACCAGACAGCAAAAATATTCTATATATATATCTCCCAATGGACTTGTGATTAGAATAATAATTACTAATTCAATTTTTTTATTCAGTATAGATTATAAGAAGACTTATTGAAAGTCATTTAAGTTTTACCACTGGCTCGGAAAAAACCTCTGTCCTGGGAGAAACCAGCAAGAAACCCAGTGGGATTCTTTTTAATAATTTACAATACAATATTTTATACAATTAACACAGCCAAAAAAGAACATACAGTCAGTCATCGCGTTTGATGTTGTCGGAAAAGGCAACATAAACAATGAATTGCTAGGGTTGTCAGAATGGGATGTAATAAAAAAATAAACAACTGATTTTATTTTTTATTTCACTTTTAAACAAATTAAATAACTTAATCAGATAACTAGTTTTCAGAAATAATAAAAATAGGTTATAGGACCCACAGTTTTTACCGCACATGTAGGGTGAACCACTTTAATTTATTTGCGTGAAGGGACAACTATAGTGGCCGTTAGCCGCTCGGGAGCGCCCCACCCGCGTCTCGCCCCGAACCACACCGCATGATTTCCCCGAATAGACACCTTCGATGACCAACTGTTAGTAGTAATTAGACTGTGCAATTAGTATGAAAATATTTAGAAACAGAATGGTAGCGACCACCTCATTCCCAGGGGTTATCATCAATCATATACTCTTTAGTAGTATAATAACTAAATAGTGATATAATAATATCCTGCAATGAATGATGACGAACGAATGAATCCCAGGCAGATAACAAATATTGACATCGAAGAACAGGAAGACTCACCTACATATTTACACAGATAATGACCGCGCACGGATGCTTCGGTGATTATTTGTGTAAGATCGGACACGAAGCGACGACGAACTGTTTCCACTGCGATGGGCAGGACCAGGACTCCGTATCCCATATGCTGGCAACATGTCCCGCATTGGAACGGGAGCAGACGGTCCTGGTAAGCCGGATCGGTCAGAACCTCTCCCTGCCAGCAGTCGTGTCAGCGATGCTGAGTAGGGAATCCGCGTGGAGGGCCATAGCCGCCTTCTGTGAATCCATTATGGTCCAGAATGAGGCTGCTGAGCGGTGTCGGGAGAGGACAGATCCCACTCGGACACGACATCGCCAAGGTGTTCGTCACGGCCCTCCCCTTGATGATGGTATTCCCCTATCAGAAACGGAGCCTCGGGGGTTACGGGCGCTCGGAGCGGAGGCCCCGAACGTCTAGTGAAGTAACACCTAAGGAGGGCGGTGACTCGGAAGTGGTCTCTGGCATCATGATACCATTGCGAGGGTGCTGGGGGCAGTACGGAGTGCCCCCGGGACGTGCTTTAATAAAGCAAAGCAGGAGGGGGGTCCGATTGCGTTCCGAACGGAGATCCCGGGACCCTTCATATACGCTGATGACCACCGTGGGGTTTTGGTCGGTAGGATTCCGGCATAACCTTTCTGTTGCCCCCGGTAGGTAAAAAAAACCCCATAAACATCTACATCTATCCTCGATTAAGAATCAAAATACAAACGTTGTCAACCCTGAGGACTATGATGAAATGCCTCGTTTCCAGTAAAAAGGGCCCCCGATTCTTTACCCTCATCATACGAAACACAGTAGCATTAAGCTGCTATTTTACGCTGATATTCTGTGAGAGTGTGGTCCTTCTCCGGTCGGGACGACTCATTATAAATTATACATATAAAATAATTTTATTTTCATAACAACTTTACCGCTAGGGTGTTTTTGTAGACATTTGTAAAAATATTAAATGTTTTTAAAATAAGACAGGGTTCTATGAGACGACAAAAACTTAACATCCAAATACGCTTTTTGCTATAACTCTTAGATAACATTTAACTGCAAATTGCTTAAGGAACAAATATTATATCTAGTACCTACCCAGACAAACTTCTGCTCCTACTCCTATACAACGGAACTAACCTATTTGCGTACATCAATCCAAAATATACCAGGTGTATAGTTTACAAGACGTCAGTAAAAAAATTGTATTCCAAAATCTACGTGGCAAACCCGTACTACTGCGCCAGTACGCATACTGGTGCCGCGGCCGTCATGCAAAGTCGACGTATGAGTGTCGTAAAGGTGTGTGTGGGTGGCGGCACAGCCACAGTCAAGTCGTGAGTGAAGAAGTGTGAGACGCATGGCAATGCGATCGCCACTCCACTTGCTAGATGTGGCATTTCTGGCAATCTCCTACCTAAAACTGGAGAAGTCTATATGCAGCTGTGGGTTTTTTAATAATGATAATGAATATATATTAAAAATAAATGTCTTAATAATCTAACAAAAATACAGCCTATATAACTCTCTCTCTCTCTCTCTCTATTCAAATTCTTCACTGAGTGCATGACGGCACTTGAAATTCTTACGCGGTATTGCATTGAGAAATCGTTTAATAGGTATAAAACTTTTTTGGTAATTTTAGTTTCATTATTTATACCGCAGCTGTCCAGTGCTTGACATAAGTCTCCCAAGTCACTCCATTTACCCACTTACCCAGATCTTCATGCAGTGCTTTTTCATCTAATCATTTTCTCATTTTCAATCATTTTTTTTATATTTTTGGATTGTTGTTATATATTTATTTATAACTACCTGCTCTTGCCAAAACTTTTCTTCAAAAAGTACGATACATGCGTATTCAAATGCAACATTCTAACATCATGGTAAATAAAAAAATGACTTTTAATAAGTATTATGTAATAATCAATATTTAATAAAAATCATTCTATTCTATTCTATTCTATTCCATTCATCCTAACTTCAATAGAGAAGATGGATGGGTGCTGCCATCTGTTTGGGATCCTATAATAAACAAAACTAAATCCAAAGCCAAACATGCCACTGCAAGACTTCAAGATACTGTAAGATCTTTCTGCGTAGATCGGACCAAAATAATTAAATTAATATTCAAAACCTGAAGCTATCCGGGCTAACTATGCCATCGGGAGGTCAAATATCTTAGTCCCCTCAATTAATTAAAAGCGATAAAATCCGTAAAAATAGTCTTATTTAATACAACGTTGTGTCACAATTTCAAAGCAATCGGTGAAGAACGTTGCCTTCTTTACCTTTGAACAAACATTTACCCTTTTTTTGTATTGTATTTATTTAACTATTTATAACATTTTCTTTAATATATAACATTTTTTAACGCCGCCATTGGTGTGGTAGCAAATAAAACAATATTGATAAATTTTTAATTAAAGGAAATACTACCACGCGAGCAAAGTCGTGTCAAGAGTTTAATGCCTCCAATCCTTGACAAACTGCTCTTTAAAACTTAAAAAGTATAATAATATCTAGCTAAAAGGCAGGTAAAATCAAGCCTTAAATTTTCTTTTAAGTTAAACAAATTTCTCAGTGGACTGGACATTCTTGATCTTCGGGGCCAGTTACGAAATTCGAATAAATTCCATTATGAGGTATTACGGGAATGGGGTCTTTGAATAAATGCCTTCGAAGATACCGTATAGAAAACATCTTTGTTATAAAATTTATTGCAGAAATAATGGAATTTATTGGTATTTATATGTATTATGACTGCTATCGACATAGGACGTTACACATGACCTTTGTGTTATCTAAACATTTTCATTTTAAAACCTATCCGTTATCCGTTGGTAAGAGTTTTTGGGTTATAATGTCACCCCGTCTTACCGGCAGTTGGATATATTTCGTACTCTGTTTTTGTACTACTGTACAAAAACTTCTACGCTGCGATATACCAACAACTTGGCACCGGTAAACCTGCCCAAATTCCAACGAAAGGCTTTCTCATAGTCAACATATGCAAGACAAAGCGGCAGATTATACTCTTCGGTTTTCTGTACAATTTTCCGAAGGTTGTTATGTAGTCTTATTGTTGTTATTACTAAAGCCATGTTGTGTGTGACGTGTTTATTTTGTTTAGTGGTCGCGTTGTGGCAAAATTCTGCCGTAATTCATAAGATTTTTACTAAAAATCTTTTTAGGTTTTACGAGCTAATATACAACAGGGTTCGCCCCGGTGCCCTGAGGCGGTATGTTCACAACATCATGTTACACCCTGATGCCACTCAGCCCTCGGCACGGCCTCACCTTGGCTGGGGTGTTTGGAGGAATGCGCCACTTATTTTAGCTTGTAGCTTGCTTGTGCCTTACGAAACACAGTTCCGGGTTTGATTTTGAAGTTATCCTTCTCCTAGACAGGTTGCAAACCAATGCTGTTGAAGCCTTACTCGCCAAATTACACAAGTCAAAGTTAACCAACCAATGCTACAGACTCGAACAATTCAACCTCAATATCATAATCGAGGACTCCAAAAACCCCAGTACAACAAAATTTCAGATGGATTGGAGCAACAGAATTTATAATCACCATCTTATTTTTTATTCTCAGCAAGTTCTTTCATTTGACACCCATATTGTAAGAAATCATAAAAAACTTAGTCCGCCATCTTAAGAAGTCTGCCATATTAGATAGAGTGACATCACTTTATTTTTCGAGTTATTCTCAGCAAGCCCTTTCATTTGATACTCATATTGTAGGAGTGCATTAAAAATAACTAGTCCGCCATCTTGAATGTTCCGCCATGTTGGATTTAGAATGACGTCACACAGCTAACCATGCATCGTCATCCAAATGAAACGCATATACATAATTTCAGTTCAACCGATTGAAGATATCTGCTTCAAAATTGAGTTGCAAGATTCCACCCGAACAAACATAGTTACATTGCAAGTTAAATAAAAGCTTGTAAAAAGCTAACCATTTGGTTCGAATGCTTACTCGTCTCGAGCACAGGTGCAACGTAGCCAGCCTTTCGATTTTATACAGGATACACTTCGAAGAGTATTCGCAGGAATCGCATAACTTAATTACTCTTTCTTCTTTCCAACACCGGACCACCAGACGCTCGGCTGTTCACCACTCTTTTGTTGTCGACATACCACGTATGCGAACCAGATAGCTTGCATAGTCATTCATTATGTGTGCAACAAAGAAGTGGAATAATTTGCCAGCAACTGGCTTTCCATCCGATTATAATTTGGGTGTCTTCACAGTAAGAGTGAATATGCTTTTGTTAAGCTAAACCTTAACTATCTTCGGCTGCATCTCTCTTACCATCAGGTGGGATAGTAGTCAAGCACTGGCTAATAACAGTAAAAATATCAATCACTGGATAATAACAGTAAAAAAATCATCTTTAGTCCTCAGGGTGACAAAGCATTTGCATTTTGATTGTTAATCGAGGATACAACATGTAGGTTTCTATGAGCCATAACTTACGAGTACACTTGCCATCAAGAGAATATGTGACTTTGTCAGCATTACTTCTATAAATATTTTTTTTATAAAACAGAAGTAACATAGTCCACGTGATTGTAAATGCCTACTGCGGCCCATGGATCCAATCGAATCCCATCTGTAACCAACTTTAAACAAACAAACAACAAAAAAGCTAAATGTGCGTTGTCATCCTTGAGGGCCAAGGTGCAATGCCTGATAGCCTGTAATTATACTGGCTTTCTATATCAGGCTGAATGGAAAACGGCAGTGCAAGTACTGCTATTTGCTGTCAGATACAGGTAACAGGATGATACCTTCTTCTATTTTTAGTTTATTGATTTCAATTTTTGGAGTGAAAACTTCTTCAGCATCGTTGTGATTGGAAACTCAATGAAACGACACTAAAAAGAGACAAATTTGATAAGCCTACGAGAGAGTGAGATAGAATCTATATTAATAAACTTATATAATATAATATAATAAAGGAGAAGAGGTTTTTGTTTGTTTGAACACTCTAATCTCTGGAACTACCAGTTCGATTTAGTAAATTCTATCTAGCATTAGGCTACACATCTAAGCTAGTCTTAAATATTGATTTGTGTTAAGCAAGTCAAAAGAAAATGCGCTCCCGAACTGTCGTAATGGTTAGTGATACGTAAATACTATGTTCTACAAAAATATAGATTTTTCCCCCCATCTAAAAAAGTCCGCAATACCATAGGCCTATTTCTTATACATAGGCCAAAATAATCAGAAGCTCTTTAATTCCGTCCTCCATGGTGGCACTACTCTGGAGGTATGGAGCAGGAGTGGGGTGGTCTTGTTCTTCAAGAAAGGCGACCATGTTCTGTTGAAAACCCTCCTGAGCCGCGTCTACGTGCTGTTTTCGAGAGACATTACGAATCGTCTCGCACACAGAATCGACGACTTCCAGCCTCCCGAATAAGCCGATTTCCAAAAAGGCTTTAGCACCATAGACCACATACATACCCTTCAGCAAATTGTACAGAAGACCGAGGAGTACAATTTGTCTTGTGTGTATGGACTATGCGAAAGCCTTTGATTCTTTCAAAATTTTAGCGATGCTACAGTCCCTTCAGCGGTGCTAAGTTGACTGTCGGTATATCGAAGTGCTGAAGTGTTTTCACAAAAGGGCTACGATGGCTATCCGTGTACAAAACCAGAGTACGAAACCCATCCAACTGCAGAGAGTTGTAAGAAAGGGTGACGTTATATCCCGGAAACTCTTCACCGCTGCATTGGAAGACATTTTCAAGCTACTGGACTGGAAAGGATACGGTATTAACATCAATGGCTAGTACATCACTCACCTTCGATTTGCCGACGATATAGTCCTTATGGCAGAATCGTTGAAGGACCTAAGGACTATGTTCAATGATCTCAATAGTGTCTCCCAACGGATCGGTGTTAAGATGAACATGGACAAAACAAAGATCATGTATATCGTCCATGTCACACCTATGCTGGTAATTGTTGGGAGCACTAAGCTCGAAGTTATTGACGAGTATGTTTACCTGGGACAAATAGTTCAACTAGGTAAGTCCAACTTCGACCGAGAGGTCAATCGACGGATTCAACTCGGCTGGACAGTGTTCGGGAAATTAAGACACATCTTCTCATCAGGTATACCTCAAAACTTGAAAACTTGACTGTATAACCAGTGCCGGTTGCCAGTGATGACTTATGGAACTGAGACGTGGTCCTTCACTGCTTGCCGTATGAGGAAGCTTAAGGTCGCTCAGTGAGCTATCGAAAGGGCTATGCTTGGAGTTTCTCTGCGTGATAAACTTAGAAATGAGGATATCTGCAGTAGAACCAGAGTGACCGACATAGCCCAACGGATTAGTAAGCTAAAATGGCAATGGGCCGGCCACATAGCTCGAAGAACCTACAACCAATGGGGAAGAAAGGTTCTCGAGTGGCAGCCTCGTACCGGCAGGTGAAGTATAGGGCGTCCCCCCACTACATGGAGTGACGACCGGGTAAGACATGCAGGAAGTCAATGGATGCAGGTGGCTCCGTGCTTTGTGACATTCATTGGGGGAGGCCTATCTTCAGCAGTGGACTTGTGAAGGGCTGTGATGATGATGATAAAGCTAAAATAAGGTATTTTGTGACAAAAAATTGAAAATTGAAAAGTAACTTATGAGCGTTATTATTAAGTATGGCATATTAAGCCTTACGAACGAAAGTAACTTTGCTCTTTATAGCATGTTATTTGGACGCATAGTTTAAGAGATAATGAAAAACTTAAAAATAATTCAACACTCGGCCACTCAATGAGAACTGAGAGAAACCAGCAGTGAACGCCTCTATAGAGGACGCGGGTGATACCGCAGGGAATGGCTAGTTCAGTATAAAGTGTTTCCCATTATCTGGGTCTCCTCTGTGTGCGGTTTAATATAACTGTTAACTTTTTTATAGGAGAAGGGTGACAAACGAGCACACAGTCCACCTGAGGGTAAGTGGTTGCTGTGGCCCATAGACATCTACATCTATCTTCGTTTGCGAATTAAAATGCAGATGTGTTATCAGCCGTGAGAACTAAGATAGGATGCCTCTTTTCCAGTAAAATGGGTCTTCGGTTCTCTACACTCACCATATGAAACACAGCAGCATTAAGCTGCTGTTTTACGCTGATATTTTGTGAGAGCGTGGTCCTTTCCCGGTCGAGCCGACACATTCGTGCTACAAATATACTATAAATATAGCTGCAGCATGACTCTACCACGTAAATAACTGTTGAAATAAATAAATTAAAAAATACAAATTTATTATCATATCATCATCATCATCATCATTACAGCCCTTCACAAGTCCACTGCTGAACATAGGCCTCCCCCAAAGAATGCCACAAAGCACGGTCCTGAGCCACCTGCATCCATCGACTTCCTGCATAATCTTACCAGGTCATCACTACATCTAGTGGGGGGACGCCCTACATATAAATATATTATTATCATATAAATAAAATTAATTATATTGAATAAAATTATCATATTCAAACTATTCTTAACAATACACGATTTCATATCTTACCTATTTAAGTATATTAAATTAGTCGTGTGGCCATAACCATCTAATGTCTATTTTACGGACCACCTTGAGAGTCAATCAATGTTTGTTCATAAAATGATTTTACCTATAGAATGAAAGAGACGTCGCTATTACATAGCAAATTTAGTCGAAAGAAAATATTCTTTTTATTTAATCACTAAAATTTAGGCTCTACATATCAAAAATAATCATTAGCCTTTACTTCCTATAAAATGAAACTTATATTTTATTATTACACTTGTGGTTGAAAATTATTAAATGAAATAAACCATTTGCTGTGGAATTTTATTTGTTTTATATTTCATTTCATTTGAAGATTTCTACCGCGTGTGAGAGCTGCACAGATATTTTTTTTTCTTTCAGAAAATAGCTACAACTTAAAGTAGGAAAGTAATGGCATTTCTACGTATAACTCATATTTTACTACATATTATGTTTTCATTCAATGCAGTAGTAGTTGTAAGTAGTAACAGTTTTGAGAACCATAAATAAAGCCTTAAATTTGAATCGACAATTTAATAAAATACCAAAACCGAGCACTTGTCGAGAACTAAATAAATCCCTATTTATAAAAAATTCATGAAAAAATTAAAACTTGAAAAAGAGCTCTATTCAATTTGCGGCGTACAAAATACAGTTGTAGTTTTTTTTTTAAAGGAGCGAAGTTTAAAAGAGGGAACGAACGAAAAGTGAACGAAAAAGTGCAGCGGTGCTTTATAGCTGAATGGAATGGCGTCGAGTGTCTAGAAGCTCGTGAATTGCGATTACTCTCAACTTCTTTTGTTCCACTGACCAAATATGAAGACGTAAAGTGAATTGCAGTCGGCACTTAAAATATCCTCATTTATTGTGGTTTGGACCATATTCTTTTAACTGTGTACAATACAATGAAAGCTCTGGATGAACAGAAAGATTTTGTAGATAAAGAATAATTTACCATAAATATTATAAAAGCTCGTCTTCTATTTTGCCACTATCACTATTGCTATGTTGTGTATTTTATTTGGATTATATGCACCTGCAGAGGGATTTTGTAATTCTGGTAAAAATCGTTGTTGGCTTTTATTTTACATTTGGCGTTTTTTTTTTCGTATATTGTATCGATTATAAGGCGACAGAATTGTTAATATTATGTTAATATTTATTTTAGTATTACCTGCCATGCCTTTAGAGTCTTCATATAAAGTTTTGCACTTCTAGCAGATCATAAATGTTTGAATTTCGAATGTTATATTTTTTAAAATATAAGATTCTTAAAATGATTAAAAGACTTCTCCGCAAAATTGGACAGCTCGTCTTCAAAATGTTTTTAGAAGGGAAGCACCTCATTTGAACACCGTAAGGCGTTGGTACCTACTAGCTACTATAAGGCGACTAATTAAAGAAATCCAGCGCATATGAAAATACATAGGAAGAGATTTTTACATCAACATTTAAAAGTTAAAAACTTTATTACCGCTAGATTCCTCATGATTTCTTTCCATAATTAAAATGGTCTCGAGCTGACCGGTGTAAAAAAAAGTTGTTAAAGTATGATCACGGACGTTCAAATGATGACGTCGTGACAGTAAACAAAGAAAATTGAGGCAGGCAAGAAGCGTGGGCAAAAAAACTATTGCGTTTATTTCTACCAGACAGGTCCTGTCCGCACTATACCACTAAATAAGCAAAAACAACACAATTAATGCTGAGTGGTGCACCAGAATTTATTTGCCCAGTGTCTTCGAAAAATAAAAGGGAAAACGACCAAGAAGTCGCATCCTATTGCACCATAACAATGCGCACACCGCAAACAAGACAAAGTCATTTTAGGCTTTTGAAACGGTGGAGTTCGTGACCTATTCCGCAGCCCAGACCTCGCACGCAAAAATCAAAGATTTGATGACAGGTTTGACATTTTTCAACCAACTTCAAAAAGGAGGAGGTACTCAATTCGACTGTATATTTTTTTATGTGTGTTACCTCATAACTTTTTTCTTAGTGAACCGACTTTAATTACTCTTTTTTATTTGAAAGCTGGTGCTTTTCATGTGGTCCCGTTTAAATTTGATCAAGGTCTGCCCAGTTCTTTTTTTTTTTGAGAAGTTGGTTGTACAATTTTTTTAATTTTACCGCTCGTTGGAGCCAGAAGAAGCCGTAATAGCTTTCAACCAGTACGTGAAAACATACCCTTAGGTCCTTACCAACGGTCCTTATGTTTTCAAAAATGATTTAAACAAATGAAAGGAGTGTTTAAAATGTAACAGATAGCAGATAATACTTTGAAAAGCAGTAAATTCTCTCTCTACTCCTTTGCACTCTTCCTCCTTTTTTAAGAAATCCTTTACTGTAACTGTTATACGTTTGTGGAACTCTTTACCTCTCCACATTCGTCGTGCTAAATCTTTTCACACTTTCAAAAGTCTTGTTAAATCGTATTACTTAGATACGATAAATTACTTTCCTTTTTCGTACTCTTTTCATTTAATCTGTTGTATGATATTATATAGAATCTTCACTTATCTTTATTTATATGTATTTTCATATTTTTATTTTGTACGCCCCCCTCTATTTTTAACTATTCTTTGCATCAGTTCACTACGCTAAGGTTGTCTGGAAGGGATCACTTTCAGAGTGATAAGACCGCCTGTTGTACATATTCTAATTTAGATTTAAATATACTCGTTATTTTGTTTTTTGGTGTACAATAAAGAGTAAATATATAAATAAATAAATATATTAGCTTACATGTAAATTGTTTTATTCGTGAGTTACACAAACAGTTTTTAGTGTCCTCCAAGTATTGTTATAAATGGCTCATATTCATTGCTTTTGTAACATAAATATAGTTTCGAAAATGCTTATAGTTACTAGAACAAATTCCCATAGGTCATAACACTATTAAAATACGTATGTACCTAAATATACTGAATAAAACTGTTTCAATAGCTGTTAACTGTTAGACAGTTACGCACAGCGAAAGCAAGCTGTATGGGGACGATTCGAGATATATTAAATAGCAAAAACTCTTCATAATAGTTTTTGTAATGAGAATATCCACATTAGAACCTGAGTAACCGACTTAACCCTACGCCCAATTACTGATGAGTAAGTTAAAATGGCAATGGGCCGGCTATAGAGCTCGAAGATCTGATAACCAATGAAGAGCTGATAACTGATCTCGAGTGGCAGCCCGTGTGGAGCGCAAACTAGATGGAATGATGAATTGGTAAGTGACGCAGGAAGTCGATGGATGCAGGTTACTCAGAACGGTGCTTTGTGGCATTCCTTGGTTGAGGCCAATGTTCAGCTGTGTACTAGTGGCGGACTGTAATGATGATCATGATATTTACGCAACGATAAGGGGACTTTTTACTAAAGCCGATATTACACGGATCAATTTCGGTTCAATACTGCTATCAATTTCATTACTTCAATGACATAGAGACATCTAAATAGATTTCAATGCGATTGCGCAACCTCATTGAAAGCTTAAATTCACCGAACGCTTTCAATGCAATGGTAGCAATATTGGTCATTGTTCAATGCGGTTGAAACGTGTATACAAGAAGATTGAACGATGGCTTATTCCGCGCACCGCACGACACTTATTCCGCTTGCGCACATGGATTGTCGAAAATGGTTTTCAAGTGGCGTGAAAATGGGTTTTAAGAAGTTCATTATATTCACTTTCTGTCAATCGCAAATGATTCAAATAAGAATTTGGATCTTCTTCTGCCAATTCTACTAATGAGGTGCTTGATGCTTGAGGCTCCTTTAACTATCCTTCTCGAAATTCACGAACGCAGCCACCAACGCCAAGATTTTCTCTTTTTTTAATTATTCAACTAAATTATTAAATAGTAGCAGTATATCTAAATTGCCGCAAGTACGAGTTGGCGCGACATCTCATTGCGCTGTGAACATGACGATTTACGTGTATATTGGTAAAGCCGTTCCATGTGCAATGTTCAATGTTTTTCAATGGAATTGTTTAAATTTGGTTGATCCGTGTAATATCGGCTTAAAAGTAAATTTTATTTTATGCTACACCAAAGCAATCTAGTAGCAGTAGCTCCCGGTCGTCGATGAAATTTCAGTTTTTATTTTAAATGCAATATTTCAATACCCGTGCAGCTAGTGGTCAGGGATGGGGAGAGACTGGGAGAAGGTGGGGTTAAACACCCCGGTACATCGGGCAGTCCACTTTACTGAATCCCCCAACGCAAGCGCGAAAATGGACGCCATCGTACACGCTTGTTTCGAAAAAAAAATGCCTAGAAAATTTCCGGCTTTTTTCACTCGACTCAATTGGAAAATTAATTATAGTTCTGAATCGGGAATCGACTACTTGTTTTCTTAATTTTTATTATTTCTACGCTCTTTTTATTTGTTCTACCAGTGTGTTGGATCTTTCAGATATTTTTTATTTTACCCTTTTCTGAATTTAATGAGTAACCTTATCGTTACGGCCTATCACAAATCCACTGCTGCAAATTTTCCATAGTGACCACGCTATGTAAACGGTTGGCAACCGTAGTTTTTTTATTTTAGTTATTATTAGGAAGACACGGCTACCCATTTCCTAGTTTATTTCCCAGTATCACCCCTAATGGGTTTAGCCATGGGACAATATATTGAATAACCATTCTTCGTCCGTGGTTTACACCACCATTAGTCGGTTGACCATGAGTAAACTTATTAAATTATAGTATTATAAGACAACAGACCAAGACTTTACAAGATTTAAGAAGTTTATTAATAAAAATTATAAATACAATGACAATGCAAAAGTACACATCATTTAATTATAATGTTTTTAGGGTTCCGTATTAGAGTAGATAGATAGATAGATAACTCTTTATTGCATTTATACAAAGTGGTTACAATTACAGAAAACTTAAGAACTACAAACGGTGGTCATATCGCTTTAAGCGATTTCTACCTGACAAACCGAACGTAAAACGAACAATGTAATAAATTTTGACGGATTGGTTCAACATGCAATATAAGTAGAGTACCTCAAAAGGAAGAAACGGAACCCTTATAAGTCACTAATTTCCGTACTTCAATCTGTCTGTCTGTCAAGACCCTTATTCTCGGTGAAAGATAGTGCCATTTATGTCACATATTTTTGGTTACCAACCAATGTCTTAACCTCGGCTTCGACTTTCGGCCAAAAAAGCACCTTCGGTTACACATTCGGCCTTCGGCCAGCCAAATGTTTGACCAAAGCCTAATGTTAGATTAAACAGTCAAAACAAAGTTTTTGCTAATGACGTCGGCGTAGCGCGCCCTTCGCGATTAGGAAACCGGCGCGTCGTGCGAGTCAATTTACACAAATTACTGTACGCACGTGTCAATTCGCATACATTACAGGGTTTTGTAATTATGAATGTGTTTGTGTACATATAGAACAGCTACTGTGTAATTTAGTTTCGACTACTTTACACGTATCTATACTGTATCATTTAGTTAGCTAAATTACACTGTGTACACGTGCCACTCGAGTCTGGTGGAGAAGCGATACCATTACAAACCATAATATTTTTTCTTTAACATTTTAACACATGCTTGGCATTTAATAGAAACATCGTGAGAAAATTTGCGCGTCTGGGTAATTAAAATATTTGGGAGAAGAATTTTTGAATTTTTCTCGAAGGATGATTATTTTTTTTTTTTATATAGAAAAGGGAACAAACGAGCATACGGCTCACCTGATGATAAGTGATTACCGCCGCCCATGAACAACTGCAACACCAGGGGAATTCCTGGTCTTAAAAAGGAGTACGCTCTTTTCTTGAATGTCTCTAAGTCGTACGAAGTTGTGCGAGGAAGAAAACTTCTTTTAAATCGCACAGTGGTGGACCGCCAGTCATCCAGACGGTATGAATGGTATCGCGAGTTTTGTCGCGATGTCGCGATGGTGAATATTTGCAGCTGGAATTATTCCGAACAATTCCTCAGAGCACTCCCCGTGGTAAATGCGATAAAATACGCAAAGACATGCAACATCTCTTCGCAGTGCCAGTTAGTCAAGCCAATCGGAAAGAGTTCGGTCGCCGCCGATTCGGATATCTCTGCGCTGGATGCGATCAAATGGAAGGAGCTGGCTGGCACTGGGGAGCCCCAGCCCAGAGATTTTTATAAGTTTTACTATTTACATTTTTTACTGTGTTTTGATTAATAAATGATGATCCATTCATGCTACAGCCATAGTGTAACTGCAGCATGGCTCTACCATATAAAAAAACAAGCAGAACAATCGGTTCCGCATTGTTCAAAGACTGACCGTTAGTCGGACCTATAAGGTACTTCCCGTTGACCTAGAATTATAAAGTGAAAACAACAAACATAATATATATTTATACATATATTTAGAGTATATAGTTTTTTATGCAACATTTTATAATCTTTTCATTTGTAACAAATAA
Source organism: Parnassius mnemosyne (assembly GCA_963668995.1). Lineage (NCBI taxonomy): Eukaryota > Metazoa > Arthropoda > Insecta > Lepidoptera > Papilionidae > Parnassius > Parnassius mnemosyne. Next base: position 28,069,222 of record CAVLGL010000057.1, read on the forward strand.
TGACAAACGTTAAAATTGGTTCCTTAAAAATCAATTAATATTTTTTATTTTATTACCGATATTAAAAAATTAATAGGTCAGCTCCCGATAGCTGACTTAGCTTCACAAAATTTATTGTGGTAAAAGCTGCAATAAAAAGTGCTGTTGACTTTATTTTAATTTATTTTTATAGATGGAGTTATGTCGGAATTTTCCTGCAAATTATAGATAGAGCCGTTTTAGCGCTGAGGATAAGCGCACGCCCTAAACTCCGTAAAGTGCAAGCAGACCGCGTTTGATTCCCGTTTGCACGAATTAAATTGACAATTGCAAATTTAACTGGTAATTTACCATGTGCTCTACGGAGGAGCTTCTCTCTTAGGAAAAAAAACGGAGGTAGCGCGGCATACGCTTTCATCCTTTAACGGCCTTTCAAGAATGATAGGGGACTGTGCTGAACTCTTAACAAGAAAACTTAACGAAGGGCGAAAATATAAACCTTAAACAGCGGCTTTAAAAAGACATCTACCGTGTTTGCGGAGAACGTTAAAGTTGCTAAAATAGTTTTAAGACTGCTAACGTTGTATATTAACTCTTAATGGACATATGTATATGAGTGACATTCTTATTAATTTTTGATTATAATTTATGATGGCAAAATAAGTGGCGCAAATATGAGTCTCTGAGAGATGACTACATAATTGTGCCATTTGCTGTAGAGACTATCGTGGGGTCCACGTGCGGTGAAGTTCCTAAAGGAACTCCATCCGCGACTGGTCGTTGCTGCTAGTGATAGGAGCTGGTTCTTTTCTCGCTCAAAGGCTAAGTATAGCCATTCTACGGGGAAACGCAGCCAGCGTTCTTGGCACGATACCGCGGGGAGTAGGACTGTATGATAATTAAGTTACTAGTTTAAGTTTTTTTTTTATTATAGCTTTTAATATTGTATATATTAAAGAAATTTATTATGTTATAAAAGATTTATTAACTGCTCATAAGCTAAAAAGTTGCAGGCTTATAATGATTGAAAAGTGCATAAAATAGTTACAACCTGTACATTCCTCGGGTGGACAAAGGCCTCCTCTCCCATTTTTAAGGGTGGATGTGGGTGGTAAAAGGAGCAATTAGTCCGCCACGTGACTCCAACGTTGGGGGTGAATTTTCATATCTTCTAAATATATTTATTACTTATACATGCAAGTTTCCTCACGATGTTTTCCTTTACTGCCGAGCACGTGGCGGGTTCACATCACTTAATTATATAACATATAAAAATAATCTAGATATAATTTATTTATTATTTATTTATTTAAAAAAAACGTTACCACCACACTAGGATTTTCTCCTGTATCACGGAGGCAGTTTACAAACATAAATTGCACGAGGACAGAAATCCAAAGCCGGAATAATTATTTGTAGGCCATACAAATACTTGTTGCGTGCGGGATTCGAATCCGCGGCCCCCAGCGCAACAACTCATTGCTAAGTCACTACGCCACAGAGCCGTCTGATTTGAGATAGTATGTAGGTAACTGTCTTTTAATAATTGTAACTTGCGTACAAACCTCACGGTTTTTTGCAAGTTAAATAGATGTAACCCTTGTATCTATTATATAATAAATAAATAGAAAAGGGATTAATTATTTTAGATAATAACAGTGCCAAACGGGCACACAGCCACCTGACGGTAAGTTGATGCTGTACCCCATAGACGTCTACATCTGTCTTCGATTATAAATCAAAATGCAGTAAGCGGTGCCACCCCCTAGACTAAGATGAAATACCTTGTTTCTAGTAAACAGTATTTCAGGTTCACTGACCACATGAAAAATAGCAACATTAAGCTGCCATTTTACGCTGGTATTCAGTGAGAGCGCAATCCTATCCCGGTCGAGTCGACCTTAGTGATATAACTATAATATAACTGCAGCGTGGCTCCACCACGACGGAGAGATACCCCCTCCCTGCCACAGTAAATTAACAATAGTTTCTTTTTAATTCTCCCGATCAAAGTGATCAACTTCCAGTCTTGGTTAGAGTTACTTTTAATGTAATTTTCTGCCGACTTCCAAAAAGGAGCCGGTACTCAATTCGACTGTATGTTTTTTTTTTTTCGTTTTTTTTTTTATGTGTGTTACCTCAGAACTTTTTTCTGGGTGAACCGATTTCGATGATTCTTTTTTTATTTGAAAGCTGGTACTTCTCGTGTGGTCCCATATGAATTTGATCAAGGTCAGACCAATAGTTTTTAAGTTATTCTTAAATAACTTATATTGAAGTCGGCTGTACAAAATTTTTAATTTTAAATTATTTGGTGAAAATCTCTTTCCAATAATTTTTAAGTCAAAAACTATTTTGTCCAAACTTCCTTTTAGTCAAAAATATAAGGAAATAGTTTTGTCCGTAACTGTAACATAGGTATATATTTTATAACCTTGTGTCAAATGAGCATTTTTTCGATAATATTAAGTCTCAGAGTACTAAAAAATTACATATGTTAACAAGTGAGATGCGGGAAGAAAAGACTGTGTAAGAACCTCCCAAGTAGGCAGAGTTATAGCTGAAATAAGAAATTTAGATTTTTAGATTTTTGACGATTTTGACCCCCTAGGAGTGTAATGAGAACTTTTTGCCCCTATTCAACCATGACCCCCATGACAGCCTCTACATGATAGGCTATTCAAACTGACTAGGCCTAAAGTTCGAGTCACCCCCCAACTCATTTCTAGTCTTTACTTCCAAGAAAAATTGATCTTTGGAGCAGTAGTCATTTGAAAGTGCTAACTTTGAGTAATTAATCTAAACGTGTGCCCCTTTTTCTTTTAATGTATATGAAAGTCTTAAGAACTGCTTTTAATTTACAAGAATGAATGTAATTGGGTGAATTCAATAAGATACTTTAAGCCGTAAAATAAATTTATTTTTAATAAATATATCTAAAAACAAAGTTTAAAAATTTCGCCCTACAATTCCAAATGTTTCTACAACAAACGTGTCAAAGCTCGCGTGTAAAGAAGCTTCAAGTGCATTCTATTATGGCAGCGCTGCGTTGCTCTGTGCTCCTGGTATCCTGACTACCTGCAGTAGCCCTCACCCTGAAGAAATAGACGGAAAGCTTCCGCAATCTTACTAGGTTGCTCTTCCAAAACCATACCACAGTCCGAAATACTCAGCCAAGAGGTCTTAGTGGGGTCCAAACGTCCATTAAACGTCACCGTATCATCAACATGCGGCGACAGTGCCCCTGTTACGTTAAGAACAGGAACTTTAATAGAATTATTTTCTCTCGAAATACCTAAGTCGCTGCGACGTATATATGCGTCAATAAACATGGCGAGGTTAATTGGATTGACGTGGGAGAAACACTCTTTGTATACTTGAGCTAGGTCATGGTTGCGGTCGTCGGTGCTTCGACCGAAATGATGCCACATTAAATAATCCACAGCACTCTGAGTCATACCGCTTGAACGGAGCTGTCTTGTGTTAATTTTCTGGTACAGCCACTCGGTCCACCCAGCTTGGGTGGATGTGCAATTTATCAGAACAAGCGCGTCGACCTTTTGGGGGCTGGCAATGGCATATCGAGCGAGGATGTTCGCACCTGCTCCAACGCCGAAACCTATAAACGAACGTATGCCAAAATGCCCTAGTACAAAATCAATTTGGGAAGCCAATCCATCCATTGTTGGATACGTATAATCTTCGGGCAGAGACTTAGCGCCTTCCTCCTGTCCAGGGGCGTTAATGTGATAGATACAAAATTGGTCCAACACGGTTCTCATTTCTACAAAATTAAAGAACGCCTGGAAATTGGCAGCATAATTTAGTCCAAGGTCGTGGTAAGTGATTATGGCGCGTTTATTACGGTCCCCGCGGACCGCCACCATGATGTCCCCACGCGAAGTTCTCACCCTCTCCTCTACGCATGCGCCGTCGCTCTGCAATCGTCTGTCTGATGGACTATGCAGTTGAATATTTTTCAATTCATCATCAAGATTATCAGAAGACATCATATTAAGTAATGCAATATTTTCTTGTATCGTCATAGGCATTGTAAGAAAATTAAATTTCCGGTTTTTTTCAGTGAATAATTTAACCTTTTAAATATATTTAAATACTTTGCAGGTTACTGTTTATTCTCTTCTCATATACACTTTTATTAGATATCGTCACGGCGACTTAATTAACACTAATTATCATATCAAAACAACGGATGTCGGAAACATTCATTGGCATCATGTCCGTTACCCTTATAGTTTAATGATTGGTCACTTGAATCTTGTTTTAAATAACACACTTTACACGTTCGTCGATACTCTATGCCATTACGCGAGAATATTTACTGGAATTATTCAAGGAAATAGTCAATAACGTCTTGACTTAACTGTGCGAACGCGTACCCCAGCTAACAAAAATGGTCTGCCACTGCTCGTGCTCGACTTCGGCTGCTTTCGCCGCTGCTCGGATCGACCGCCGCGCCTCGCTCGCACGAAGTTCGCATCGTCAAATCTATCGCACATGCGTAGTTTTTCGGTCGATTTTAGTTTCCTTGACATTTATTAAGTCTATTGCTATTCTTATCGAAATCTGCATAAAGAAACGGAAATGTCTAAAACCAATCACCGAGTTAAGCATAACAATAGAAAAATCTATACGTCTGTAGTAGTACTTTTAGTTACATAACATTGTTATATAAGACTTGTGACGTAACTTTTTGCTCTCATATATATATATTTTGTAACTACTTACTAATAAAATATGTATAACCTGTTTTAAAAACAAAACTTGATCCGTTTTTAAATCACCTTGATAAATTGTATATCTTAAACCCCCACATTTCTCTTACTATTTTAAAAAATGGTCTTCTTTTAGGTACCTAAATTTACATACATACTACGCTCGATTCCAGTCTGGAAATGGGCGGAAATTTAAAAAGATATTTATAATAATCTTAAAATAGCTTTAGAAAAAATCTAAATTTAACTTTAAATACAACAGCCTGGACTCAAGCTACTTTACCTTTAAAATTTGGTGGCATTGGTGTAAGAAATCTTTCTAACGTTAGGTACATTGTCCGCTTTCCTTGCTTCCATGCATAATGTCAGTGACTTATAAATTACTTAATACATACAAATAAATATAATTGAAGTGTCTGTTTGTAATGTCAAAGTAACAGCTTTCTACTAAATGCATATGAAAGTACATACGGTACATATTTATAACAAAAACACATTTTTTTAAAATTTTGTCTGTCTTTCTGTCTGTCCGTCTGTCTGATTGTTCCGGCTAATCTTCGAAACGGCTAGACCAATTTTGACGCCACTTTCACTGGCAGATAGCTTATATTATAAGGAGTAACCTAGGCTACTTTTATTTTAGAAAAAGAATTAGGGTTCCGCGCAAAAAAATTAAAACCCATGAAATCTAATCGTAATAAATTACACGCGGGTGAAGTCGCGGGGAACAGCTAGTTTTAAATAATAAATTAGACCTATGCTTTGTTGCGGAGGCAAGGCAAACATGGCTGATGCTCTGTCCCAGCGAAAATTTTCTACTAGAAGTTAACCAACAAAAACAGTGGGATATTCCTTTGGTACGGAGTGTGTAGAAGAAAATGTTTCATAATTTCCATAATGATTAAGAACGGGCACGCCTTCTAACTGTTTCGAGTAAGGAATCTAGTCACTGGCACTTTACCATCAAGTAATCTCGGCGCATTGTTTGATGGGGAAAGTTTGCGCATCGCCGTAGGAATCCGTCTAAATTCTAGGAGCGGCTATTTGTCAACCTCACCAGTGCCCGGTGGTAGCAGCGTCGACGAGTTTGGGCTCTACGGACTTTCATGTAAGAAAAGTGCTGGTAGGTTTTCCTGTCACGGTTCTTTGAACGATGTCATCCGAAGAGCTCTTGTTTCTATTAATGTTCCCTCGGTTTTAGAGCCTTATGGAATATTTATAGACGATGGCAAGAGACCAGACGGTATGACTTTAGTCCCTTGGGAGAGAAGTAAAGCCCTAGTGTGCGATGCTACTTGCATAGACACTTAAGAGTACCTCGTTTAAAGTCAGGGCGGCATCAAAGGCAGCTTAATTAAGTAAGAAAGAAAGTTAAGTAAGAGGCGTAAATATAAGTCATTGAGAGATGACTACATATTTGTGCCATTTTCTGTAGAGACTATCGGTCCGTGGGGTCCACGTGCGATAAAATTCCTGAAGGAACTGTATCCGCGACTGGTCGTCGCTTGTGACGATTGGAAGGCTGGTTATTTTCTCGCTCAAAGGCTAAGTAGGTATAGCCATTCAGCGAGGAAACGCAGCCAGCGTTCTTGGCACGATATCGCGGGGAATAGGACCGTATGAAAATTTAAATTTTTAGTTAGTTTTTTTTTTGTAATATTGTGTATAAACTTTTAGTTACATTTAATTGTATACTATGTTTTAACAATGTAAGTAAAATATTAAACAATTAATACGTAAATATTCGCTCGCTTATAAGTTTATAGAGTCGATACAGAATGAAAACAAGTTATCTGAATGGAAACACAGAACCCTCTAATCGCAGGAGTTGTGGCAAGTTATTCTAAGAATAAGCTGAAGCAGTAGTGGACTGTTGCAAGAACTTATTATATTAGTAGTTTTCTTAGTCTATAAAGATTTAACAATAATTAAATATCAAAACTATCTTGCAAGATTCCCAAATGAATTCTCGTTCAAGGTGTATTATTATCTATGCCTCATTCGAAAAGGTTCTAAGTGAGATATTTGTGTAAAAAATAAATTTATTTTTGTATAAATTATTGTAGGCTAACTACAATAATTTATAGGTATCAAAGTATGTAGAGGCCCACTCTACATATTACGTCTTATGTGTATTTAAATTTGGTGTTATTCAAATGAGTAGGGCAAGCTAACTTCACCTAATAACTATAGGGTGGAGGTATTCAACAATTTTCTGAGTTATAGCTTACAGTATCTTAGAAATGTTCACTGTTTCGACTCATATTTAAATTTGTTTTTTTATATGTGTTATAAGATGACGGGAAAAATTAATAATATGGCCATCATAAACACCTTTGAAAATCTGAATAAAAACATTTTTCGTTTCAAAGCAACACAAACCAATTAGTGTTTTATCATGCACAGAAAATTCCTTGTTCAGAGATAATCAGTCTACTCATGTAGACCAGCTACAACAAATTGAGTTACATTTTTTTTCATAGAAGAGCGGACAAACTAGCATGCGGCTCACCTGATAGTAAGTCACTACCGCCGCTCATGAACAACTCCAAAACCAGGGGAATTGCAGATGCGTTTTCTTGAAGGTCCCGAAGTAGTATCGGTCTGGAAAAATCGCTGGTGGTAATTGATTCCACAAGGAAGATATGCGAGGAATAAAACTTCTTCTAATTGTAAGTTAATAAATAGGGCCGAAAAAGATGAGTCATATAATATCTCTATATAGAACTAAAATGTGTGTGATTTAATAACAAAAAAGGATGAATTGGATTTGTATTTAGAAACCCTGAATACTTTGAAGGCACGTTATGTATGTATAACTGAGCATTTTTTAAAAGTAGTAATGTTGAATTATATAACTTGACACAATATCAAATATTATCATCTAATACAACATCAAATAAGATTAGAGGAGGTAGACTAGAATTAGGTAGTGGAAATAGTGATTTCTTTGATTCTGTTTTCTGTAAAAAATTGTACAAAATAGACTATCCTGAGGTTTTTGGTATTACGGATATGCAAACAGAACTTAACTTGATCAGTATTTATATGAATCATAATAAATACTTCAGTGCTTTTATAGAACAATTGGAGAAGTTATTGGAATATAACTTCAGTAATAAATGCATAATTTGTGGAGACTTCAACATTGATTTGCTGAATGACACGAAACAACGGTCAGAGTTCTTGTCCCTGCTTAAATGTTACAATTTTAGATCACTAATATCTGCAGTGACATATATTAAGGGCAGTGTACAATCTTGTTTGGACTACTTCATAACGAATTTCCCCAATGTTTATATTAATGACATGAAAGTGGATCACAATGGTATTTCAGATGGGCATGCAGCAATTGTTTGCAATGTTTCTCTTCAATCCCGAGGTCAAAAAAGTAAAGATCACACAGTTGTATTGAAGGAACTAAGAGTGTCTAACGAGATGAACAATACCATTTTTAGAGAACATCTAAACAATCTATCTAAACATCGAAATAATAATCGTAAATCTACTGCAAGATCAAGAGATACCTTGGATATTAAATTAAATAATGACTGTATATCCACTGTAGATTCTGTAAATTCTTTGAGTATGCATATAGATTCTCTTCTTGATTGGAAAAAAATATTACATTATTATAAATTTCATAGAAAAAAAATATCATATTCATATTATGCTTTACGAAGCTTAAGAGAGGAGCTAACAATGAAGTAATTAAAAATGGTATATTATAAGGCATTTATTATACAAAAGAGAGCAATAAAAACAATGGTGCGTATACCCCAAAGACAGTCGTGCCGAGAACACATGCGACACCTAAAAATACTTACTGCGCAATGTCTTTACATTCTAGCTCTTCTTACAGACCTTGTTAAGCATTTAGACAGACATGAAACCGCAGAAGAAAGAGTAAAGCGTCACGACACTAGGCGAAAAGATATTGCGAACCTGATACAGCCAGCTACACATAATTAAACATTGTGCAAGAAATCAAGCGGTCAGACTATTTAACAAATTGCCAAATGATTTAAAATGCATAACAAATATCATCCAACTTAAAAGCAGATTGAGGTCGTATCTTCTGGAAAATAGTTTTTATAGTGTAGAAGAATTTTTTTATAAAAAAATATTAGTAATGTTTAATTTATAAATAAATTAAACATTACTAATATTTCCTTTAACCACTTCTGGTAAGCTTAAAATGCTTATGTTAGAAGTGGTTCACGACAGTAGTCGAATGGCGGAATCGAACCCACGACCTTCCGAGTTCGCGGTCCGCGCCCTGCCATTAGGCTACTGACGCTATGATACTTTTTGAATAATGATAAAATATAGTTAAATAACTGACATATTTCGTTTTGTAATCTTATTATTTTGACATATTTCTTTATTGTAATTTTATATTTTTGGCATATTTCTTTATTGTAATTTTATCATTTTCTATTATTGTAATTTTATTTTTTTGATGTGGATATCTGATTGAGTATTGCATAAATGATAATGTTATTTTTTAAATCTTTTTGAATTCACTTGTAATTTCCAACACAATTTATGTATTTTGTTATTAATGGAATAAATGACTATGACTACCTTTTTTAGGGTTCCGTAGTTAAATTACAAAGAACCCTCATAGTTTCGCCATGTCCGTACGTCCATCCGTCCATCCGCGGATTCATTCCTCAGAGACCCTAGGTGCTACAAATCTGTAATTTGGCATACCTATAGATATTATCACGCCTACAAAACTGTGAAATAATATCATGAAAAATATTTTTATCTTGGATATTTCCCATGCAGGTAAAGGGAGGATGTTTTTTTTACCCATCTATTCCATCGTGTGGGGTGTCGTTGGATAGGTCTTTTAAAAATATTAGGGCTATGGAAAATAATTTTTCAATTCAGGGGTCTGTTTGTGGAATATATATTCTGCAAAGATTTGTGCGGAATATATATTCGGAAAACATAAGTACGCTTAACAAGTTAACGAGTAACAGTTGACCAACTAATAAAAAGCACTTGTATTAGTAAAGATTTCGTTACAATTCCTTACAAAATAACCAAAAACTAGCTGCATTATAACTTTGTTGTGCTATTGTAAAGTGTAGATTAACATTTTTGAAGAAAACGACTTATGCTACTACAGCTTAACTTTTTCCTTTATGGGGTTGGCAGAGAGGATCGATCGCCAAGAGACCGATCCTAACATACCACTTTCACATATTTTTATATGGTAATTATTGTAGGCCAGAAATGTTGTTGATGATTTGATGTGGATTGTATTATTTTCAAAAACAATAAGTTTTTTACTTTTTTTGAAATATATAATTTATTAATTTGATAATAAATCCTTCAGTTACCATCGTCCTATTTTGAATAAATCCTTCGGTTACCATCATCCTATTGTAGTTATTGTTGTGGTCAGTGGCTATCTAACATTAGCCTACACCTCTCATATAGCCTTAAATATTGATTTTCGTAAAGCAAATAGAAAGAAATACCGTTCCCGAACTGCTTTATCCGCGTGCGCTGGCGTAATAGTTAGTTATGGCGTAATAGTTAGTTATGGCGTAATGGTTAAATACAATGTTCTACAAAAATATTGATTTTACTCCATCTAAAAAATTCCACGATACCATATGTCTATTTCTTATACATAAGCCACAATAAGGTATTTAGTGACATTAATTTTTTTTTTATAGGAGAGAGGGCAAACGAGCATGCGGTTCACCTGATGGTAAGTGACTACCGCCGCCCATGAACAACTGCAACACCAGGGGAATCGCAGATGCGTTGCCGGCCTTTTAAAAAGGAGTACGCTCTTTTCTTGAAGGTCCCTAAGTCGTATCGGTCCGGAAAAATCGCTGATGGTAATCGATTCCACAAGGAGGTCGTGCGAGGAAGAAAACATCTTCTAAATCGCACAGTGGTGGACCGCCAATCATCCAGATGGTGTGGATGGTATCGGGAGTTCTGCCGCGATGTGCGTTCGTGAAATTTGGCGCCTGGGATTAATCCGAACAATTCCTCAGAGCACTCCCCATGGTAGATGCGAAAGAAAATGCAAAGGGATGCAACATCTCTTCGCAGTGCCAATGAATCAAGCCGATCGGAAAGGGCTCGGTCGTCGACGATTCGAGCAGCTCTGCGTTGGATGCGGTCAAGTGGAAGGAGCTGGCACTGGGGAGCCCCTGCCCAGAGATGGGAACAGTATTCCATGTGAGGCCGAACTTGCGCCTTGTAAAGTTGCAGGCGGTGTGCCGGCATGAAATACTGTCCCACTCTGCTGAGCACGCCAAGCTTTTTAGAGGCCAATTTGGCCTTCCTTTCCAAGTGACCACGAAACTGCACGTCACTCGATATGTCGACTCCGAGGATACCGATACTGGTAAATTATTGAAAACTAAAAGTGATTTATGCGCGTTATTATTAGACATGGCATATTAATCCTTACGGACGGAGATTCATTATCAAGACAATTTTATGAAGATCTCTTTATAGCATGTAATTTGGAAGCATAGTTAAGATAACGAAAAATTAAAATAATTCAACACTCGGCTCGGCGCGAGAACGACGCATAACCCAGGAGTTAATGCCAATATAATATTATCCATGCGCGTGATATACGCGGGTGAAAACGCAGGTCACAGCTGGTTACAAATAAACTTCAAAAATGTAATGTTAAAAAAATAATATATATATATATAACCGCTTGACTACTTCCTGTCTTTCGCGCGTGATATACGCGGGTGAAAACGCAGGTCACAGCTGGTTACAAATAAACTTCAAAAATGTAATGTTAAAAAAATAATATATATATATATAACCGCTTGACTACTTCCTGTCTTTCTTACTATTCTTTTCTCTTTTAAATGAAAGCAGGAAAGTTATGAAATGCGAGAAAAACATTTTTATTTATAATTTTTCTTATTTCAAAATAGTAAAGTAAAATTTAATCATTCGTTTGGACAACCGTGGTGTTACTTACGATAGTATTTTTAATGAAGCTTCTCAAATTCTGTAATAAAGTCGTTCCGTTCCGAACGATCTAGAGGGCTGGATAAATACTCGCCCTATGAAGTCGAAGTTTCGATTTCGAAATAATAAAATAGGCATTTGTTCCAGTCACGTAGTTCTAATAAATATCATAATGATACTTATTTGTTACTTACTGCATTTGTTTCATATTATTTTTGCGACTTACTAAAGGCACGAAATAAATAATGGTACTAACATATTAAGGGTTTGCGGAACTTTATTTATACTATCCCATAACGTTGCGTGTTCTTTGTGAAACCTAACATATAAAAGTGCCCTTAGCAATAAATAGAGCATGAAAGCCGCTCTTAAAATTTTATTTCAACTAACCCAGGCAAGAACCGTACATAATATAATAAGTTGGGGAAAGGAAAGGTTTCCTAATATTTTATAAGTATATTCAGGGGATAATCTTTAAAGTTTCATAGTATGCGAAAAAACCGAGATCGATCCCTCATCCAGCACCAATGAAATTGTTAATTACATATTTAAAAGCTGATTAACTACATGCTCGGGTGTGAAGGAAAACATTGTGAAGAATCCTGCATGTGTAAAAATAATTTGTAAACATTAT